>CM052889.1:65585882-65612304 GCA_028534135.1 Potos flavus
GCCCAGGGCCCGGTACAGCACAGGCCTTTAATAAATATTTGATGAACAAATGATGGCTGAATGTTTCAGGGTATCAGGGTGCCTCCTTCTGGTGGGGAGTTGGTCCTTTGCTGTTCACCCCAGCCCTCCAGGGAGCCCCCTCTCTAGGCCTAAAGTTGACTTCAGCGTTGCCTCTTGAAAACTGGGAGCATGTTGGTACATCCTTGGGCAGCTGGGGAAGGTTTTAGGGAGGCTGGTCCCTGAATCCACTTTATTCAACTCCCCCCACGACCTAGTTCTGGCCTACAGAATTTGGTTTCCCCCCCGCCCCAAATCAGACAAACGTCAAGGCCATCCTTCCTGGAAACCCACCCTGACCTCTGCGTTCTACAGTGGGTCTGTCTCCCATTTAACGCCCACTCGCACAGGGCTGAGCACAGCTGCAGCCTATAAGGTTTCTGCACAACGTCTGGGGCCAGCAAACCTTTTCTTAAACGGCCAGACCAAAAATATTTTACGTTTTGCAGACCACGTGGTCTCAGCTGCAACTTCTCAACCCCATCCTCGGTCCTTGTAGATCGAATGTGGTGCTTGGACGTGTCACAAATGAATGGGGTGGGCTGGGTTCTAATAAAACTTTATTTACAAACAGGCGGCAGCCTCTATGTTTGCTGACCCCTGATTTAAGCATTGGGTGAGCACCCCGGTTTGTGTGCAACCTTGTGATTGTAGCCCTAGGAGCCCCGTATTGGGGGAAACTCCGCAGCCCCAGCAAATCAGGACCATCGGCTGCCCTACTCAAGCTACACTCGCCGTGTGCCTGCATTACCGCGTTCGGACCCTCGCTGATCCCGAGGGTCGGATCAGCAAGCCAAAGTTTCCAGAGTGGCGGAGCCTGGATTCTAGACCTGGGATCTTCTGCCTCCTGATGCTTCTCTGCACTTTGGGATCCAGAGAAGGAACTGCTGCTACAAGCACTCTGTCTACCTCTGGGAGGGGAATACAGCTCATCTTGGTGGACTTTTTCTCTTCTAGAAAAATACCTCCAGCAGCCTCTTTGGGAGCCACGGATCCCTTCACTTCAGGGTGTGGCCTGCAGAGAGAGTTCAACGACAGGCTTGAGTCCGGGTAGGTATTGGCTCCAGCTGGAGAGGAGGTGGGAGACGGGACCGGCAGGAGGGAATGTGGCAGGCCCTGGGTGCTGAGTCAGGGAGAAGTGGAGGAATGTCGGCCCCTACACCCTAACTCTCTAGAACCAGTGTGACCCGCAAGGAAGGCGTTCAGGGCGCTTTGGTGGGAGAGGGGTGTCCACCCTGGGCGGAGGCAGCTGACCTCAGAAAAGGTGTGATTGTGCCTTAGGAGAAACATGGGTTTACTGCCTTTTGGAAGTGATAAATTGATGAGGGACTTGACATCATGGAGCTGGGAACCCAGAGGCCGAAGGACTTGGGGGACATCTGAGCAGTGTCACCTGGTCCTTTTGGGCAGGGAGCAGGTCCCCGTGTTCCCCCCTCCGCTGGAGGACACTTAGGCCCCAGAGCCCCTCGGCAGCTTTCTCCGGGGCTCGGGACTGGAGTGGGCGTTGGGGTTGACGACAGGTGCTCGAAGCAGCCACCAGAGGGCGCCCGCCACCAGCTCTTGGAGCCTTTGAGACCCCAGAGCTTCCCAGTGTTGGAGGAGCAGGGCTTGCAGAAAGAGGGGAGGGCTGCAGACCCAGAACAATGGGCTCCTGGGGTGAATTTGTGCCCAAGCGGTGATCTGTGGTGCTTGCCAATGTCCTTGGTGTAAATACTCCCATGGCTGATTTTGAGCCACCAACTATGCATAAAATAAATGATACAACAAATATAAATCATCTCAAGAACATAGATAAAAGCAGAATGTAGTAAAATAATTAGAAAGTGATGTATTGTATAATTAGAAAGTTGAGTATTGGAGATTTTTTATAATTTAACTTATGAAACAATTGGCTTCCAAAATTCTGAAAAATCCAACAGTTGGCCCTCGGAGATGGCTATAGGCTGTCTCCTGCCCACCCCTGTGCCCTCCTCCTGTCCTGGACTCCCCTCGACCTTGAACTTCACTGCCCGAGTCACCCGTTCCTCCATTTGGCACATATATTCTGAGCACGAACTTCAGCAACATTGCCACAAGTCCTCTCAAACAGCCTAGGAAGAATACGAGGACTCGTATTCTCCTCATTTTACAGAAGAAGAAACTGAGGCAAAGTCACCTGTCTCAGGTCACACATAGGATCTGGGACTGGAACCCAGGCCTGAATCAGAAAACCCTGTTCCTACCACAATGTCGTGCTGTCCTCGAGGTCACAGCAGGGTTCTGGGGGAATGCCGTGCCCCAAACTCTCCCCACTGCTGACCTGTCCTGCTGTCGGGAAGTCCCCGTCAGTCACTCTTGCAGTTCCTGGTGGCTGAGGGAAGGCACTGGTTCTTAGGAAGGTGACAGGGTCGAGAGCAGGCTGCAGTAATGCTGGGGTCCAGGACAAAGAGAGATGGCGGTGGTGGGGTGGCGCCAGCACGTCCTGGGCATTTAGTGCATGTCCAGCCCCATGCCGAACACTTTGGCTGCATGATCTACTCAGGCCTCCTGGGACGTGAATATCATTGTTATCCCATTTTACTGCTGGGGAAACTGAGGTTCAGGAGGGTGGATCACTTGTGCTGGCAGGTTGCACTGCTAAGAAAGCAGACTCTGCTGACTTCAGCTCTGGCGGCAGAGAAGGAAGGAGGGTAGACAGGAAATCAGGAAATGGGGGCGGGAGAGGGGGATGCTTACTAAGTTTACTCTAGGTCTCTTGTGTCTTCCGGGCTGGGCTTGCCAGCCCTGCGGTGGTTCATCCGGCAGCTGATCTGGGCAGAGGCTCCTCAAGCTTGCCCTCTATATCCTGCCTCATCTGCCATGCAGCCAGGCCACATAACTCAAATATCACGGTGTGTCCACCCTGTGCCAGGCACCATGCTCGGTCCCAGGGATGCCACGTGGGGCTCCCGGCCTGGAGGGAGAGCCAGAGATTCTTCAAAGGATCACCTAGAAAAATAGAAGATCATGGCTGGGCCCAGAGCCCAAAAGGAGAGGTGCTGGGGGATGTGAGCGTGTGTAATGTGGCCAGACTTTGGGGGTCGGCTGGGGAGGGGTCAGGACAGTGTTTGAGGCTGGACACGTGCAGAGTTGTTGAGGGTGGCTGTAGAGAGGAGAATGTTCCAGGTACTGAGGACAGTGTAGAGAACAGGGTGGGGGTGTTGGGAGAATGATCGAAGTTGGGGTGGCGGGAAGGAGCCAGAATGGCTGCAGGAGGGGTAGGCAAGGCTGCGTGAGGATAAGGGGGCCTGAGCCAGCGTGGGGGGTGCAAGAGGTGGGGAATCGAGAGATAACTGGGAAGCAGGAAGGGTAGGAGCTGGTGATGCATTGGCAGGGCGATGAAGAGGGAAGGGAATGGAAATCTCAAGTGTCCTACGTGGGTGTCATCAGTGGAAGGAGCAGGTTGGCTGGTGGGATGGGCTTCGGCCCTGAAGAGTCTCCAGGCTCTGGTCAGTCTCCAGGCGGAAGCATCAAGAAGGCTGCCGGGAAAGATGCTCAACATCATTAGCCATCAGGGGAACGCAAATGACAGCCACTGTGCGATGTCACCTCGCGCCTCCAGAAGGACTACCATTCAAGGCCCACAGGACCACATGCTGATGAGGACGTGGAGAACCCAGAACACTCCCATGTTGCTGGTGGGAGTGCAGCAGGGTACAGCCACGCTGGAAACCAGTGTGGCGGTTTCTTATCAAGTTAGACGTGTATTCACCATATTGCATATCGGCACCAAGGTGCATATCCGGGCAACTTCGAAATCCCTGTCCTAGGTATTTCTGCAAAATAATGAAGACGTGTGTCCTTACAGAGACCTGTATGCAATGTTTATGGCAGCTTTATTCATAGTAGCCAAAAAGCGGGAAACAATCCAAAGATCCATCATCTGGTGAATGGATACATGAACAATGGGACACTACTTGGGATAAAAAGGAGCGAGCATTTGATACGTGCGCCGACAGGGACGGATCTCAAACACATGCTGAGTTAAAAGAGGCCAGACACAAAGAGCTATTTGTATACTATGTGGCTTCCATGATAAAAAGTCCAAGAACGGGCAAAGGCAATCTAGAGTCGTAGAAATCAGCTCAGTGGTCACCCTTTTGGGTGATGATTTAGGAGGGGCTGGAAGGAGGCTTGTGGGATGATGGGGACAGGCTCGATCTCCGTCTAGGAGCTGGTCACATGGGATCGTCCTTTACGGAAGCTCACTCAACTCTTCTCGTCTGACTGGTGCGTTTCACTGTGTGGGAGGTGCACTCCAGTGCAAGCAAACGGACAAGCAGGCGGGCGGTGGGTTCCTGAGCCTGGGCACGCCTGTGGGTCTGCCCAGGTGAAGGAGCATGCGTGCTGGGGAAGGGCTTGGACATCCGCCCCAGGGAGGCCAGAAGAGGTCACAGCTCCCGGGGTCACCCCACCCATGTCCTGCCTAAATGCAACCCTCCTTTCCTTCAGTGGCTCCTCCTGTGCTCAGACACCAGCAATGACTCCCTGGTGCTTGAGGACAGAAGATGTTTCCAATCTTGTCATTTGCTGGCCATTGACCTAAATGTTTCATGGTCCGGACAGACTGACCTCGTCACTCCTCACTCGTCCTCACATGTGCTTCCTGCTTCTGATCCATCACCCCCTTCCACTACCTCTCTCTGGGGCTCAGCTCCCGCAAGCCCCCCAGGCACTTTCTGAGCTCACAGTTGATCCAGTCATGCCTCTGGGCTCCCTGTTTGCTTGTCCCTCCTCTTCCTGGTTCTTTGTCCCGAGCCCTGGGCACAGAGACCAGCCTGGCTGGCCAAAAGGTAACTCTAGGTTGTTCTCCTCCCCTCCCGGCCTCCATCTCTCCATCTGTAAAATGGGTGTCCACGTGTCTGCTCATGCCACTGAGTGGCCACTGTTCACTCACCTGCTCCTATCGCTCAGCTGGGAGCCACACGAGGCAGAGTCCTGTGGGTCTTTCATGCCCTAGAAGGCTCGGGAAGGAGACAGAAGTCAGAATAATGCTCAGTCCGGGCTTTGCCACGTAGCCTCTCTGAGCCTCCGAGTTCTCGTCTAATACAGGCACGGTCAAGTGCCCCGGGCACCGTGAACGATAAGGATACCGTCAACCTTCACCGTGGCGGGAGAAGTAATGGCAGCTGCTCACTCCCAGGTGCCAACCGTGAGTTTACTCTGTGCTGGATTTGTTGTCTGTGTTTCCTCATTTCATCCTCAGCCTGTGAGGTAGGTCCTATCGGTAACCCCGTTTTACAGATGAACGAACTGAGGTTCAGAGAAGTTCTATGACTTGCCCGAGGCCACACAGCTTGAAAAAAAATCACAGATCTGGAATTAAACTCTTAGACTTGCTTGAGAGGGCAAGAAGCTGGCTCCTTGAGGAAGGGCTGGGAATTTCCCCCAAATCTCCAGAGCTCAAAGCCACACCCTTGACCTGACCTCCCCTCGGCCACAGAGCGGAGTCTACCCCGGAGGCCAGCGGGAGGTGCTGGGAAGCAGCTGCTGGGTGCCCATCCTTAGTGCCCTGCTGTGCCAGGGGCTGCAAAGGGGCGGTGGGACCTGAAGCCAGGGCCAGGAATGGGATTGCCCAGAAGAGAGTGTGGTCCTTTTCCAACATGGCACTGCTTAGTAATGGCCAGGATGCTCTCAGTCCCCACGGGGAGCAGGGGGCAGAACACAGCTCCTGCAGAACGACCCTTCCCAATGCATTGCCCTGTGGGTAGCTCAGTTGCACCCTGAGGCAGCTCACAAAAGTTGAAACCGCTGTGTGCAAGGCGGTGTGTGGATTCAGGGTCCAAACGCGGTTGGCCATGAGGACAGGCGTGCTCCTCAGGCGGCTCTGCCCCCTGCCCCCGGATGTCAGCCTCAGCCTCTGGCTCCTGAGCTCACTCCGCACACAGCCCCTTCCCCGGCCCGGGATGGGGGATGCGGCGTGCTTGCGGGCAGGGATCACAACTCGGCCTCTAGCACGACCCCAGCACAAAGCAGGTGACAGGGCAGCATTCGTGGAATGTTCCAACGGCTGGGCATAGGCATGAAAGTGTTTTCGAAGGACAGCAGGGAAAAGTGCCTGTGATGTGTCATCACGTGGACTCGGAGCCTCCGTCTCCTCCTCTGGGAAATGGGGTAATAACAGTATCGCCCCGCGGGGGTGTCGGGAGGCTGAATGAGACGAGGCTGGAGGGGAGGAAGTGCTCGATAAATCACAGCTAGTAGGATTAGCGAGAGTGGAAGGAAGACTAGAAGGAGGTGTACCAAGTCGTCGAGAGGGGAGCCACCCCGGGGTGCGATGATAGGTGAACTTTCTTTGCTTCTTTCAGATTTTTCTGTTTTCTTCATATTTCTCAACAAATGGCATAAAACCATAGGTGCTGGGAACTCTGGGGGTCCCAGCTTCCCCCGCTGGTGAGTAAGCCACCATCGACTTATTGCTGCCCACACAGGAAGGCTCTGAGCCCGAGGTCCTCACCTGAGGGCTACTTTGGCCTCCCCAGGGACATTGGCCATGTCTGTGGATACTTGGGTTGTGCTCCTGGCATCGAACATGTGGCTGGGGTGGCTGCTTCCCCCCCACCCCCACAGCGCCCAGGACAGCCCCCCACAGCAAAGAAGTGCCTGGTCCAGAAGGCCAGTAGTGCTGAGGCGGACACACCCTGCTGTCCCCGCTGGCCAGCAGCAGACCCACTTCCCAGAGGGTTCTGGAAACCCCGAGGGGCTTCTGAGTGCCAGCAACCTCGAGTAGCCTCCTGGGGGCCGGAAGGCTGGAGCTATAGTCGCCCCCACTCTTGCCGCCCAGGAGCCTGCCGAGCAGCTCCCCCATGCCCGAGGTCGGCAGAGTGAGAATGCCGTCACTGAGCCTTGTGGTGGGACGGGCTCAGGGCTGCCTTTCCCAGGAAAGGAGGGAGAAATGGGCCTCCGGACAGGAGACCAGAGTGCCAAAGTGGCACAGACACCCCTTCCCAAGGCACATGAACCCTGCCAGGGAAGCCATGTGCACGTGAACCACCCTCCCCTCCAGCCTCAGCGCCGGTTCCGGGCTGCCCCCTGCTCCCTGGGGGTGGTTCTTTCCTGAGACCCCGTTGTCCCGCCGCTGGGTCCTCCAGGAGGGAGATGCTTCGTATGATTCCCTGCAGAGTTTCGGCAGTGTAGGGCAATATTCTCCCGCTCATCGTGCTCTGGCCCCATGAGCCTTCTTGCTCTTTCTTCTTCACATGCTCCTGCCTCAGGGCCTTTGCACTTGCTGTTTCCTCTACCTGATGTTCTCTTCCCAGATGTCTGCACGGCTGGCACTGTCTTATCCTTCTGGTCTCAGCTGGATGTCACCTCTTCAGAGAGGCCTTCTCTGCAGCCCTGTCCATAGGTCTTCGTTCCAACAACTCCCTTTTCGCTACAAGGCACTGAGGACTATCTGCAGGAATATTGAGACACTGATTTTTGCCGTGCAAGGGCGAGGGCCCCTGTCCCTCACATTCCCTCTCCTCTCGTCACTGCCCAGCGCCTGGCACACAGTAGAGGTTCAGGGGACATTTACTGAAAGAACACACAAGCAAGGGAGGCTTTGCGAGGGCGTGGGGAGGGAGGCAAAGCAATGGGACTCACAGCAATGTAAGCACTGGGGGCGGAGAGCAAGGGAGCCTTCGGTGTAGGGCTTGGAGTCTGGCAGTCCTGGCTGGAATCCTGGTTCCACTGCTTACCAGTTGCAGGATGGTGGGCAGCTCTCCAACCTCTGGGGCCACAGGTTCCACACCTGTGAAATGGGGAGATAAGTCCTTGCTAACCCTAAGGCCGAGGGAAGTGACCACACATATGGCTGGCACATTGTCGATGCCCAGTTACAGCCCATCTGCGGAGAGATGGTCCCTGGCTTCGGGGAGGCCTCCCTGTCCCCCTAAACCTTGAAGCCCCACCCCTGTGGTCTGGGGAGCAAACCCCCGCCCTGCTGAGCTCTCTGTCGTTTGGCCTAAAATTAGCTCATAAATTCCTTGGCTGCCCGGCCAGGGCTTCCAACCGACAATTTAAACCAGATGTTCCCAGCTGTCGGGGCCCATCCCCCCTGGCCAGCGCCCGCATGTGTCCCTGCTCAGGGAGGTCTGACTTAACCCCCGGCGAGAGCGGCCCGCTGCCTGCACCCAGGAGCCCCAGCTGCGTGGCGGGTGCAGGGGCGAGGAGGGGAGCCCCAGGCCTGCACGCACACCCCTCCAAGGATGGGGGTACCCCATGCCGACTGGCCTGCTGGCGGGCGGGGGTGGAGGGGCTGGGCTCATTGTTCTGCCGCCTTCTATCCAGTAGCCTTATGGAGCGCCTGCTGTATGCCAGGCTTCTGTGTTTGCTGCTGTCCAGATGGTGTGATTCGCGTTCTCCGTCCCTTGTGTCACTTGGTTGCTGTTATTATTATTATTAGCATCTTTATTTAGTGCCAGGTGCCAAGGCTCATTGATTTTTCCTAATAATCCCAGGGATCCGGGGTTGTTTTTTTTTTAATTATTGTAACTCCCATTTTATACATGAGGAAACTGAGGTCCAGCGGGGCGAGTAACCTACCCCAGGTCGCCCAGCTTCAAAGCCACAGAATCCAGAGGTCCCTGAAGGGCAGGAGGTCTTGAGTGTGCCTCTTTGCTGTCACCCCCGTGTGGCTCTTTCCCACATGGCGGGCGGATCTGGATGTTGGGGAAGGACCTTCTCGGTGAGGATGCCCCTGGCTGCAGAAGGTGGACTCATGGCAGCTGCCAGGAGGAGGTGGCCCAGCGAGAGCCCCCACCAGCCAAGTTTCTGGTGAAACTTCTGAAGCTGAATCAGAAGCTGGTGGTCAGGGCAGAAGGAGCCACAGGGAGGGCCGGGGATCTGGGTAGCTTTCATGGGGACCTCATATGAACCCCTTCTTCTCCCCAGAGATGAGATCTAGAACCACCTCTTGGAATCCTTGAGTATGTGTGTGGGAGCGGGGGGGGGAAGAGGAGAAGGGCTTGATGCAAGGAGAGAAGAGGTGGAGGGTTTTGCACACATAGGGACCCATGGTAGGCCATCTTCATCTACCATAAAAGCCCATCGCCCCTGCTGATGCCCACAGAGGCCCTGCGTGATCTGGCCCTGGTGCCCTCTGACCTCGCTTCCTCCCACTGTCCCCTCACTCACTCTGTTCTGGCCACACTGGACACTTTTCCTTTCCCACTCCTTGAAAATGCCAAGCACCCCCTACCTCAGGACCTTTGTACTCGCTCTTCCGGCCACCTGGAATGCACTTCCTCTGATCATCTCTGGCTCAGTCTCTCTCACCCTCAGGGCTTTGCCGGAACGTCACCCTTTCCCTGACTTTTCTCCCAGCCAGACCATATAGACATTACTAAGTTACTGCTTTAATTGTCTTCCTTGTTCCATTAGAATGTCAGCTCCGCAAAGACAGGGATTTTTATCTGCATTGTTCTCTGCTGTAGCCCTAGGGCTTGGGAAATGTCTGGCATGTAGTATGTGCTCAGTATATATTGAGAGAGAGAGAGAGAGAGAGAGAGAGAAAGGAAGGAAGGAGGGAGGAAAGGAGGGAGGAAAAAAAGGGAGAGAAGGAA
This sequence comes from Potos flavus, assembly GCA_028534135.1. Taxonomy (NCBI): domain Eukaryota; kingdom Metazoa; phylum Chordata; class Mammalia; order Carnivora; family Procyonidae; genus Potos; species Potos flavus. The sequence goes on from CM052889.1 coordinate 65,595,506, forward strand.
GATGGGACAGAAGGTCCTAGTGTACAGTAAGGGGGCAGAAAGAAAGCAGGAGAAATGTAGGGTGATGAACTGATGTTTGGGTGGCTTAGGACCCCCTGAAGTTCAGCCCCAAGCCTCCCCACTTCTCCCTCTCAGCTAGCATCCTTTTGCTCAAAGTCAGGCAGGGGCCCCCACTTCCAACAGTGCTGCAAAGGAATTCAGAAGCATCTTCTCGATTCCTTCCCGCGATGGCATAGCAGGTGGGGCAGGGCGGCAGGGATTCCTGGGGAGCGACCTGCAGGAGGGAACCCAGTGGGCAGTCAGCGGAAGGGGAGAGTGAGGCCAGTTGGCAGCCCCTGTTTGCATTCCTGCTCTCGGGGATGGCTTCCCTGCGGGCTAGCTAATGAAACGCTCCTTGCTCCTTACACCGCATGGGGAAATGTAAATGTTTACAAGGCAGCCTGCAGCTGGCCCGACCACCGGCCACCACCGAGGCCCCAGGAAGCCAGAGATCCAACAGTCTCCCCTTGCCCCCCTCAAAAAAAGAGAGGGATGCAGAGGTCTTTTTTTTTTTTTTTTAAGAAAACTTCTAATTGAGTCATAACCTACGTAAACCACACATAGCTGAAGCATGCACCTTGATTTTTCCATACGCACGCACCCACGTAACCACCACCCGGGTCTAGATCCTGCACATTTCCAGGAGGTCCCTTTGTGCCCCTCCCCGGCCGACAGCCCCCCAAGGGTAACTGCTCCTCTGACTTCTGTTCCCATAGCTGAGTTTTGCGTTTGTTTCAGAAGGTCATGTAAATGGCATCACCCAGAGTATGTTCTTTTGCGTCCAGGTCTTTCGCTCAGTGTGTTTATGGGACTTCTCCAAACTGTTGGTCTCCTGCCTCTTCCCTTCCTTGCTGAGAAGGGCTCCCCTGTATGGACGTCCCGCAGTCGATGCATCTGTTTTTCTCTTGGTGGACATTGGGGTTCTTCCGGATTTTTTGCTCTTAGGGATTAAAGCAATTATGGACATTTTCGTCTTTGTGTGGATGTGTGTTTTTATTTCTCTTGTGTAGATACCTACAAAAGAGATTGCTGGACTATCCAGGAAGTGGACGGCTAACTTCGTAGAAACCGCCGGACTGTTTTCCAAAGAGGCTGTGCTATTCTTCTCTCCCATCCATAGCTGGTGAGTGTCCGGTTGTTTGCTGGGGGTGGGCAAACAAGGGGAAACGAGCAGAAAATTTACTCAGAATCACTGAATGACAGAGCTTGGAGGAGCCTCCCCTGACCCTTCCTGATGCAGGAAGGGAAACTGAGGCTCGGTCACACAGTGTGTGAGGAGCAGAGCCGGGAGCTAATGCAGGTGCCCCCATTTCCAAGCTCTAACTACCCCCTGGTCTTATCAGGTCAGCACCCAGTCTTGTTTTCTTGGAAGAGGCCTCATGCCAAGCCCTTTCCCACCACAGGGCCTTTGCACTTGCTGTTCCCTTCGCCTGAGGATCTCTTCCTCCTGCTCCTTGAGTGCCTAGTTTCTCTTTATCCTGCAGGCCTCAGTTCAAAACCTCTTCAGAGAGGCTGACCACAGTTGCTAAAATAGCTGCCCAGGCACCTGCATCCTTTCTATGTCCTCGGTAGTGTTCCGCAGTGTTGGGCTATCTTCCTGATTTGCCAGTTGACCTGGGTCTCATCTGTACCCCCTGCTAGGAGGGTCTGGTCTGACTTGTCCCCTTGCAGGAGCTGGTGCAGAGCAAAATACTGTTAGTGTCTCCCCTCCCTGGACCTCAGTTTCCCCATCTGTAAAACCATTCAGCCAGTGGATGGCATTTTTTGAGCACCTGCTGTGTCCAGGCACTGGGATTGGGGAGCGCTTAACAGAAAAGACCCTGGTTCTGGACTTGAGAAGCTGACTGTGTCAAGTCCTATGTCAATAGGGTCATGACGGCCCAGTGAACTCAGTGCTCCGAGTGGGGAGCCTAGTGGTGTGGGCGCATGGAGGAGGCAGCTGATCTCCCTCTCCAGAGGATAGGATCCCGGAGGGCTTCCTGGAGGTGGTAACGATTGAGCTACAAGATACGCAGAGGTGTGGTCAGGCAAGGGAGGCATGCAGGACAAGACGTCATGGCTCTCTGTGCCTGGCACAGGTCCTGGTATGCATAAGTACTCAGTAAATAGCTGGGGAGTGAGTGAACCTCTCTAGGTTACAAGTGGGGAAACTGAGGCCCAGAGAAGTTTCATGGCACACCGAGAGCTCTGGCCTGCCTGGACGAGGCCTATTCTGCCTCCTTGGAGCACCCCACCGGAGGCCACGCCATGGGTGTCCCTCTGAAGGCCAGGACTTTGCTGTGATGGGGCCACAGCCCAGGCCTCTCCAGCCACATGAAAGGCGTCAGATATTTTTGCCATGAGGGCAGGCTCCAGTGGCCTGAGGGCTGGATAATTAGAGGTGGCTCTGAACCCAGCAGAGGCTGGAGCTGGGGGCTGTGGTGGGCCAGGCCGCCCCGGGCTCCACTGGGGAGGACCTTGGCAGACACTTGGGGCGTGGGGGGTTTCCCTCCCCTTCTCTGCCTCCTCGGCTACGGCTATTCAGCTGGGTGGGGGCACGGCTGTTAATTGCAAGGCGGGCACAGGGTGGGGTCTCCGAATTGCTTCAAGGCTGGGATTATAGGTTGCAAACCAGTGGCCTGGCCCGTTCCGGGCCACAGGCCTGCCCGTGCCCCTTGGAGCCATGGCGCCGTGGGCCACAGGGACCATCTGGCCTGGGCCCCACAGCAGGTCCTGGGACTGGAGAGTGTAGAACGTGAGGCCCTTGGATAGAAGAGTGGTGGAAGCAAACTATCAGAGCATGAGGTTGTCAAAACCTGGGAATGCAAGAGGGGAGGTCAGAGTGGTCATGCACACATCACTAAGCATTTATTGAGCACCTACTGTATGCCAGGCACTGTCCTAGATGCCAGCATTATGGCAGTGCACAAAACAGACCCCACAGACCTGGCTCATCTACTCTTAATTGATAATAACCTTCAGGAATGGTTCTGAAGGTGCTGGGTGCCATCTACCTCAGGGCCTTTGCACGTGCTCTTCTCGCTGCTGGGAATCCTCTTGCACCCTTGCAAGTAACTGTCAAGAGAAATTTGTAGAACAGAGGAAGGGCAGAATGTTAGAGCATTGGAACCTCAGTGTCGGCAGGCTTATGGCAGACATTGAGTCCAACCCCACATTTAGCTGCAGCCCAGAGAGGGGCAGGGATTTGTCTGGCCCCCCATGGTTGATGCATGAGCTGGGGCTGGAGCTCAGGGATCCTTTTTTCTCCCAGGGGGAGCTGACATTTTTGCTGTGCTTGCACTGAGGGTTGGGACGTTTGGCTTCAGGAGAGCATGCATGTCTCGTGTGTGTGTGCGTGTGCGTGTGCGTTGACGTGGTCTGATAGATCTGAGAGCACAGGGGCCCTACTGTGGGGAACGGGAGGTGGGAGGGTCCCTGGCCTGGCAGTTTCATTTCTAGGTAAGACACAGGGGCTGGTGAAGAAGAAAGGGCTCTGGGTCCCCACATGCTGTTGGATCCCGGCGAGGTCACGCTGCTGTGAACCTCAGTCTGCACATCTATCCAATGGGCTTTTCCACCTTTCCCCAAGCATTCATGGAGGTGAAGAAAAGTCTGTGCTTTGGAGGGTGGATGACTCCAGCTGTGCAGGAAGCAAGTAACAATACTAGTCTCAGTGTGGGAGACTGAGTATGACCCTCCCCGGAGATGTCCCCATCCCTGGAACCTGTGGATATGAATGTGTCACCTGGCAGGGCCAAAGCGCTTTGCAGATGGGATTAAGGTAAGGAGAGTAGATGGGGAGCTCATCCTGGGCTACCTGGGTGGGCTCAATGTCATCCCACGGGTCCTTGAAATTGGGAGAGAGGTTGGAAGAGAGCCAGAGAGACGGTAGCCTGAGGACTCAGCCCGCCACCAGAGGAAGGGCCTATAAGCCGAGGACTGCAGGCGGCTTCTAGGTTCCCTCCGCCCGGAAGAGTCCGGTTTGCATGGAGCCCTGCCGACACCGTGCTTTCAGCCGAGTTGGACCCATTTCTAGCTTCCGACTGCCAGAACCGTAAAGTGATAAATGTGCGTTTGTGAGTTTGTGGTCATTTGTTACAGTGACCGTAGGAAACTCATACACTTGGCATCCAGGCAATTTCCTGCCCTCCCACTCATCTGACTTTTCCCAGCAGCCTCGTGAGCAACAGAGATTCTCTGTCCTTGGTTTACAGAGGACAAAACAGAGGCTCCGTGGGAGGCAGGCCTCGGTGGAGGCAGGATTTGAACCCAGGTCTGTCTGCCTGCCACCAAGGGAGGAGCACAGAACAGGACCCTGGCTCAGGCTGGGGCATCTGGGCCATCCCAACTGGGGGCAGGCCCTGTTTGGGAGGGTGGCGACCCCTGCCGCCTGATTTCTCGGGGTCAGAGTCCCTGTGGCCCTCAGACGTGGCAGAGGGGCTTCTCGCCGGAGCCCGGGATGCCCCCTGGCCACCTCGAAAGCGGTACAGCGAGGGCGACATGTGGACGTGTGTGGGCGGCATCTCACACCTGGGGGCGTGTGTGTCTGTGTGCGTCCACTGGTGGGCAGTCGTCCGTTCCCTTGAGGATGCAGGGTTTGAGGGTGATCCTGAGAAAAAATGGGAACTCCGGTTTTAGTTTCCAAACAACCGTTCCCCTCCTTTTTGGAGGTGAGTAGGGGTTGCTGGGACCACTGAAAGGAATGACAGTAATCTGAGTCCTGGTTCCTGAAGGGTGGGCTGGCACTGTGGATTCAGGCACTCTCCCTGCCCCATACCTTCCGTGGCTCCCTACTGCCTCGTGGATGAGTGACATTCTGACACTTCAGCCTGGCTCTTGCTGACTTCAACCCTCCTTACCTGCTCCTCCCTCTTGTCCACCTCATGCTCCAGCCTCATGTAATTACGGTGTGGCCTTCTGGCCCCTCTGCCTTCATCCATGCTGGTCCTTCCATCCGGGATGCCTCTCCCGAGGCTCTTGTTCAGACTCTGCTCGCTCATAGCCACGTCCTCCAGGACGACCTCCCTGCCTCTTCCTCTCAGGGGACCTCTGCCCGCTCTGGGGTGCCCTGAGCCCTTGGCCTGACGACTCTCCTGCTATGGATCCCTTTCTGTTTCGTAAGAAAGTCATGTCCTTCTGCATGAGAGCTCCTCGCGGGCTGGGTTGTGTCTGATTTACCTCTGGAACCCGACTGGCACGGCGCCTGGCACGCTACATATGTTCATGGAGCATTTGCGGAATGAATGAATGAAGGGGCGTGTGAATGAATGAATGTGAAGGGCCGCTGACCCCCTGGAGTCCTCAGGTCAGCCAGATATCCCAGTGCCAGGGGCTACTCCTGGCTTGCCTCAGTTTCCTGCTCGAGCCCCTTGACTACACCCTGCCTCGCTTTGCCCACCTGTGAAATGGGGCCCTAGACTCCTGCTCTGGCTACAGATGTGACAGCGTCAGAGCCAGAGGGAGCCCAGAGAGCTTCCTGCCCACCCTGGCAAATAAGTAAATTGAGGCCCGGACAAGGGAAGAGCCTGACCAGGGCCAGATAGTGGGTGCCTGAGCTCTGCCCCCTGCCCAGGCCCGGACCCTCTGGCCGGTCGCTCACTCTCTCCTTGCACCCCAGCCTCTGGAAAACCTGAGTCACAGCTGGAACCAGGGCCAGGGGATTCTCCTCCTCACTTCCAGGGGCCCCTGAACCTCCCTGACCTCGGGGCCCTTGAGAGGGAGGCAGGCCACCAGCTCTCCGTTCTGGAGGGGGAGCGCTGCAGGACAGCCCCGTCTGTCTGTCTGGGCCAGCACTGGGGACCCCGGGTAGGGGAGGAAGTGCCCCATCTGACGTTCCCCAGCGCTGGAGGGGCACCGGCAGGAGTGGGAGCTGGGAGCAGGGGGGATTGTGTGTGGCCAAGAGCGCAGCCCCGCCCCTCCCCTGTCCCCACCCCAAATCCTCTTAATGGAATCAAGCTGGCCCCGCAGCAGCCCCTGGGCGGGAGGCGGGAGGCGGGAGGCGGGAGGCGGGAGGCGGGGGCAGGAGGGGGCGGTGGCGCCAGCCGAGCAGCGGCAGCTGGCACTCCCCGTCGCTCCACCTGGCGGGAGCACCCAGGCCTGCGTGCGGACTGACGGACGGACGGACTGGTGAGTCCCGGCTGCCCCTCTGCCCCGGGAGCCTGAGGGCGCCTGGGGGTTTGGGGACTGGGTGCCGAGCGCCCGCACTTTGGGGGGCGTCTCTAAGTTCCTGTGCCTTCTGAGTGTGTGCTGGAGGCTGTGTGCGTGGGCTTGGGCTCTGTGCTCGGGGTTCGGGTGGCGGAATGTGTGTGCACCTTCTCGGCGTCCGGTGTGCGGGGCCGGCCCGTGCGTGTGTTTGTGTGTGTGTGTGTGTGCGCGCGGGGGGTGTGTGTGCAGCTGTGGCCTAACGGGAGGGGACATGTTCTCGAAAAGTGGGCACCAGGGTGCTTGTCCCAGGGTCAGCAGGAGGGTCGTGTGGCCGCCGTCTGTGGTCTGTGGGGGACCCAGTGTGTGTCAGGGGATCGTGTCTGTGCTCTTGTGGCCAGAGAGTCAGCCCGTTGTGGGTCTGCTGTGCGTCCTCTGTGTGTCTGTGCTGGTGGGCTCTGCAGACTTTCTGGGGTGTCTGGGCATTGGGTGTCCCTGTTGCTGTGTGAGTGTGTGTGTGTTGTGTGTCCATATATTGTGTGTCCCTGCTGCTGCTGCTTTGTGTGGGTGTATATTTTGAGCCTCAGGACTCCCCTTCCCTCTCCAGGCCTCCCTTCCAAGGGGCCCGGAGTCCCTGTCCTTGGCTGCCCCGGGGCAGGGGAAGGGGGAAATGCTTCAGCCAGACCCTCCTCCCCAAAAGCCACTAATTGAAGCCAGGTTTTCGTGGGCCGCCCCTCCCCCGCTGGCCACCCATCTCTGGGTGGGGGTGAGGCAGAGGCTCTGGCCGCTCAGCCTCAGGTTCCTGGGCCCTGGGGGTGGATTTGCATCATTGGCATATTCCCGACTGCTGGCAGGGCCTCATCACCTCCAAAACCCCAAACCCCGAGTGAGATGGGGTCTAGAGGGAGGCCCTGCTCCAAGCTGGGGGTCCCCACCATCATGTGGGGCCCAGGAGTTCATACCCCCTCCCATCTGGCACTGTTGATTCTTGTTCTAACAACAGTCCAGGGAGGTGGCCCTTAGCCCCATTGCGCAGATGTGGAAGCTGAGGCTCACGGAGGCGACATGCCGACCCCAGGACGCATAGCTGAGCGGTGACTTCCCCTGGGGTATTGTGACCTGCTCTCCCCTGGTTGTGGGACCCTGGGTCGCCCATTCCTGATCTCGGGCCTGAGTTTCCTCTTGGCTAAAATGAGAGGGGTTGGCCTGACCCCAGCTCCCAGTGGCCTGTGAGTTTCTGAGCCCTGGAAGACATTAGGGCTCGGGAAGCGAGGCCAGCCGTCTTCCAGAAGGAGGTGGGGACCTCTGATGGGCTCACTGATCACTTCGGGGTTGCCTGGGCCCGTGTGTGTCTGTGTGTCTGTGTGTGTCTCTCTGTGTGTCTCTGTGTGTGTCTGTATTGTGTGTGTGTGTCTGTGTATCTGTGTGTGTCTGTGTGTATATCCGTGTGTGTGTATTTGTGTGTGTCTGTGTATCTGTGTGTGTGTATCTGTGTGTTGTGTGTCTGTATTGTGTGTGTCTGTGTGTATCTGTGTGTGTGTCTGTGTGTTGTGTGTGTGTGTCTGTATTGTGTGTGTGTGTCTGTGTTTCTGTGTGTGTGTCTGTGTGTATATCTGTGTGTGTCTGTGTGTATCTGTGTGTGTGTCTGTGTGTCTCTCTGTGTGTATATGTGTGTGTGTATCTGTGTGTGTAACTGTGTGTGTGTCTCTGTGTGTCTGTGTGGATATCTGTGTGTGTCTATGTGTCTATATCTGTGTGTGTCTGTGTGTATCTGCGTGTGTGTCTGTGTGTATATCTGTGTGTGTGTATGTGTCTGCGTGTGTAACTGTGTGTGTGTCTCTGTGTATATCTGTGTGTGTCTATGTGTCTGTGCACACACACACACACACGCATACGCACACGTACCCTGGATCCCGAGGTGGCCGGAGCTGAGGCTTCACTGAGCAGGGTGTGAGGGTTGGTCACCGCCCGGGGCAGGGGCGACAAGCCGGTCTATGCACTGGGTGAGGGTAATCGTCTGCCTGCCTGCTGGGAAGGGGTTCATCTTGGGCTCTGCTGGTGTCGAAATGGGGTTGCTCTCGAGCCCGACCTTCCCTGGGCCGCGGCCATCCTGTGCCAGACGCTTTCTGCCTGTCGTCCCCCTCGGCCCGCGTGGCTCTGTGATCACGTCCCCGCCAACCCCCGATTCACGGATGGGGACAGCAAGGCCCAGAGGGAGCCGCCCGAGGAGCTGGACCTGGGGGAGCCCCCGGGGGCCTCTCACAGCTGCAGTCTGCGGGGAGAAGCCTTGGCCGCCGCCACCAAAGGTCTCTCTCAGGCTCGCCTTGCAGGAGGCAGGGAGGTGACCGGCGGACGAAGATCCCGAAGGTCATAGCCGTTGGCAGGGACCTTTGCTAACACGTTGTGTGTGGGGTGCCGGGAAGGCCCCCCTTCCAGCTGACGCGTGGTGTCGTCCAGGGGGGCCAGCTCATTCGGGGGCCGGCCCGGGGCACATGACAGCGCGTGTGGTCTGTGTGTGTGTGTGTCTGTATGCGAGTATGTGTGTGCCCGTGTGTAGTACGGTATGTGTGAATGTGGGTGTGTGCACGTGTAGAATAGGAATGCGTGTGTGTCATAGGTGTGTGTGTACAATGTGTGAGCACGTGCATATGCGTGTACGGGGTGTGCGTGTGTGGTGTGTATGTCTGTGTATGTGTGTGAGTGTGTATGTGTGGTGTGTGTGTGTCCGTATGTGTGTACGTGTGTGCGGTGCGAGCGTGTGGGCTCTCAGACTCACCCAGAGGAAGGTCCAAACCCCAGCTCCGATAGGCACCGTCTGTGTGTCCTTGGGCAAGTCACTGTCCGTCTGGGAGCCCCCAGTCCCTCAACAGTGTCGAACCCCAGGGTCGAGCCCCAGGGCTGCTCTAGGGCTGAGCCCCAGGAGAGGGGGTGGGGGCTTCCTCCCCCTCGCCCCCATCAAAGCCCAGGATCGTCAGCTCCTTCAGAACGAACCTCTGAGTGGTTTTGCCTCTTTTTATGTCCTGGAATTACCTTCGGGTTTTCTTGGTCATCTGAGCCAGTTTGTCCAAACTGACGTCAGTACAAATAATTTCAATTAGTGCTACTTAATCAGGTCAGTTGGAAGAAGTCACTCAACGTCTTGACATCGGAACTACCTCAGTCCCCGAGTCCCCACGGTGACCCGTGAGGCCGGGACTGCCAGCGGGTTTAGGGAGCAAGCCTTGAGGCCTGGGCCCCCGAGGGGACACCCAGAGCAGGTGTCGGGAACCTGACCTTCCCCTCCAGCCCAGGCCCTGGCTCTGCTTCCGGGCCCCTGGCCCCCATCTCCGTCCCCTGAGAGAGGCCGTCAGACAGGGGATCCCCAGGCTTTCTGAATTGGCGCTTCGAGCCCCACCCGAGTCAGGAGGGGGTTCTCAGGGACAGACAGCCCACCAGGGGGGCACAGAAAGGGGCTGCTGGGCTTGTCTGAGGGCCCAGCCCCCTTCGGGCTGGCAGGGAGAGCCGTGTTTTAGGAGCCAGCCTCCTCCGCAAGCCTGGACCATGCGGAATGTATTAGTCAGCCGGGCTGTCTGGGCCAGATGGGGTCTGGGGGTTCATGCCGGGAGCAGCCTTCCAGCGGGGGGGAGGGGGGAGGGCGGGGTTCATCTGGTTCCCATTTAGTGGTGGACTGGGCTCCAGCTTCGTCTCAGGCACGAGGGTCCCCCCGCCCCCTCCCGGGCCTCCAGGCCCTGCTTTGCGCTGTGACGTGAGGGTTAGCCACGCTCCTCACATCCAGGCCCTCTGCTGAACTCAGGGAGTCTGGAAGCTTCAACATGCACGAGACTCCCAGAGAAGGGGACCGGGACCACAGAAAGGCTGGGGGCTGCTGGGGAGGGGGTCCCCCAAAGAAGAGGGGTCGGCTCCCTCCGTTGCTCCACTTCTTACTTACTCCCGGCCTGACCGAGCATTTCTCCCTCCGTGCCTAGCCCCAAACCCCCGCTCTTGCCTGACACTGACTTCCCTCCTCCGAGCCTCAGTTTCCATACCTTGAACCTGGGGATAATAACAGTATCCTCCCTCTTTGGGTGGTTCTCAGGATTCAGTGAAATTCTGCGTAAGAAACTCAAAATAGTACCTGGCACTTGGTACGCCATGAAAAGGTAAATTATTATTAATTCGGCCAAGATGCATTTATGGAGCACTTAGGGTATACCAGATGGTATGAAACGCTGAGGGTGCTGAGATAAGAGTCAGTCCTTGGCCTCCAGGACCTCAGGGTGAAGTGGGGTGCCTCCCTGGGAGGGGGGGTCCCTCCAGGGTCTCAGGATGAGTGGAGGGACAGGCAAGAACCCCGTGTAGGAGTGAGTGGGGTCCAGGGAAGTGGCCCCGGCTGGGATACACTTCGTGTCCCCCGAGGCCCTGGAGTCCCACCCGCGCTCTCCCCTGCCTCGCTGCCCCGCAGGTCTCGGACAGGATGGTGGCGGCGGCGGCGGTGCCCAGGCTGGTGGTGTCTCTGCTGCTGCTCCTCAGGGCCCTGCCCGCGGCGGCCTACTCCGCGCCCCTGCAGGCCGCCTTCCTGGAGGACACAGGGGGCAGTGGGGAGGCCGAGGGCTCGTCGGCCTCATCCCCGAGTCTGCCGCCGCCCCGGACGCCAGCCCTCAGCCCCACGTCGGTGGGGCCCCCGCCCACGCCCCTGGCAGGCCCCAAGCCCCCCACCAACTTCCTGGACGGGATCGTGGACTTCTTCCGCCAGTACGTGATGCTCATCGCCGTGGTGGGCTCCCTCGTGTTCCTGCTCATGTTCATCGTCTGCGCCGCGCTCATCACCCGCCAGAAGCACAAGGCCTCGGCCTACTACCCCTCGTCGTTCCCCAAGAAGAAGTATGTGGACCAGAGTGACCGGGCCGGTGGCCCGCGGGCCTTCAGTGAGGTCCCCGACCGGGCTCCCGACGGCCGGCCCGAGGAGGCCCTGGATTCGTCCCAGCAGCTCCAGGCTGACATCCTCGCCGCCACCCAGAACCTCAAGTCCCCCGCCAGAGCTGCTCTGGGCGGTGGAGACGGAGCCAGGATGGAGGGCAAGTTGGAGGGAGAGGAGAGTGGTGGCTGGGAGGCCAACCAGGAGGCCCAGGGATGTGGGAGCCCCGCGGAGGAGGCGGCAGAGAAACCGGAGGTGCGGGAGGGGCCGAGCCCGGCCGTGGTGGAGGGGGCACTGGAGGCAGGCCAAGGCCAAGGCGAACCGGAAGCGGCTCCTTCGTTAGCCCAAGAAGCCAGGGGAGCCTCTGGTCCCCCCGAGAGCCCCTGTGCTTGCAGCGTTGCCCCCAAGGTCTAACAGGCCTCTGGGGCTGCCGGCTCTGACTGTCGGATCCCTCGTGGTCACCTCCATGGGTGTGGAAAGGCCCTTGTCCCTTACAGCTCCCCGACACCCCCTCCTCGGCCACCCCCGACTGCAGGCAGACATGCTGGTCTCCGGTGTACCCCAGGAATCTCCCCGGGTTCCAGTACTGTTTGCCCCTGCGGCCCCAAAGGGCTGCATCCCAAACACAGTGCCTCTGGGGAGGGGGGATGGGAAGGCTCCCCATTATATCCGTGACACCACATCCCACAAAATTGGCCCTGTCACTTGGGCAAACAAAGGTCCCCCATGATGGTGCCAACATTGCCGCTTTTCCATGGAGGTAGAAAAGACGAGTCAGAGTAACTAGGAGTTTGGGATGAGGGTGAATGGGACCTGCCGAGGCTCCCGGGGTGGGAGCAGTTAGAGCGAGCGCAGAAATGGGCCTGGGGAGTCCAGAAGCTTCCAAGGGGCCCAGGCACACATCACAATGGGTCCCTAAGGGAGCATGTCCAGGGCTGGGTTCCCTGAGCTACTCAGTAGAAAAAGGATTTTGGGGGCCAGTGAGTTGAGGAGACACTGCCTCTCTGCTCCCTGCACCCCCCTCTTAGAGCACCCCAGGCCTCTGCAAATACTCCAGTAAAGGGCCTGCGGAATCTGGGTTTGACCACAGAGCACTTTTTTTTTTTTTTTACAGCTACAGAATAAAGTCTCACAGACCACACTCTGGAAATTACTGCCCCAAATGTTCCTGAAGGTGCCCCCCAGTTTGCGGTTGCTCTGGGGTTAGGGGGGTAGGGTCCGGGGGCTCAGGCCCGCCCAAGTTCTGCCAAGAATCTCTGTCTGGGGACGAATTTCTCATCCCGTTACTGCTACGGGCATGGGGTGAATGAATCAAACCTTTCTTGTCAGGCCCCCAAAGCCGCCCAGACGCTTGGGGGCTGTGTGTGAGGGGACCCCGCTCCAGGAGGAGTCTGAGGGAGTAGGGGAGGGTTTCTAACACCCAGCCTGGAGCAGGGGGGCCCTGGCCCCCGACCCTTCGCTCACGTGTGTTGTCTGGCCGTCTGTGCTCACAGCATTGTTTAGCCTTTGACAAGGGAGCCGGAGCTCCGTCCTGATTTGGGGAGGCTCTGGGGGTGGGTCCTGTTCCTCATCTCTCCATCCGGGCCCCCCAACCTCTGCACAACTTTTTAGGTGATGAGCTATAGCAAACTAGCACAATAAACCTTTATTCTGGCCTGAGTGTCACTGGTTTTCTGAGCAGGGAATGAGTCTGCTGGCGGGGGTAGGGGTGGGGTATTTCTTCTGGGCTGTTCCATGGGGTGGGGCAGCTTTCTGGGGGAGACACATCAGGCAGGCCTGAGAAGCCGAATGAGATGATTCGTGAAAGGAGGGCAGAATGGGATCGCCCCTGGGAACGGGGCGGGGGCTCTTGTCCCCAAGGCTGAGTCCAGCCCTGGGCTTCCGGCCACGCAGACCCGGCTTCCAAGAGCAGTCTGCGATGCAGTGTGGCTGCAGGAGGGCCGCCCGCCTCCTTCTCCAGGAAACACGAGCCCGGTCTCTGGGTCTAGGCTCCCGGCCGCTGGCAGAGTGGCTGAGGACCAGAACAGGGCTCACGGACAATGCCATGCTCCCAGCACCCTTGGCCTGGGGTGGGAGGTGGCCCTGGCCTTTGTCTCCTCACCCACCAGGCTCTTCCTTGCCTTTGATGGCAAGTTCCTGTGGCCACCGCTCCCCCTCCTCCCTGGAGCTGCCAGCTGGAATCCAGATGTGGCTGGGCTGGGAGCATGGGCTGGATCCCCCGGGGTGAGGGGGCAGGGAGCCCCCCCCAGCCAGCCCCTTTCCTCTGCTGACCCCACATCCCTTCAGAGGGGGCCGGGTTTGAGTTTCATAACACACAATGGCCTCTGTCATTCGCAGCGGGGAAGGGCCCTCCCTTTCTCAGTCCAGACCGGCTCCCGCCCAAGAATGTGGGGAAAATCCAATGTGGATACCTGAATGCTGTGTGGCTCTGACCAAATCACCCAACCTCTCTGTGTGCGACAGGCTCTCTCCTAGTTTCTGGGCTCTGGCAGGGTCCTAGGTGATTGGATGTGGCTGGGGACGCATTGAGCTTCCGCCTATCAGGTAAAACTCAGGTAAGACAGAAGCAGATGTTAGAGATTACTGGGGAGCAGGCGGGGATGACTTTGCAATCAGCGGCCCCCTGGTCAGTGGCTCCCCATTAATTGTCAGCTGGGCCGCTGGAGGACATGAAGTATGCGGCCTTAGTTACAGCCTGTGTCCCCCGGGACTGATGGGGGTGGGGAATCAGGAGGTAGTTTGAGCCCAGAGCCGGGGTCAACCTCTTCCTCACCGCTGAGCTTTAGCAGCTACCATTCCCTCTGCCTAGGACACCCTTCCACCCCCTCCTTGTCCAGCTAATCCCCCTCTCCTTTAGCTTCCAGCCTAGATGTCCCCTGCCCTCCCTGACAGCCCCGCCCAGACCCCCTCCCACATTCCCCTGCGCTCAACACTACTCCTAAGTGCTCACAGTTCATGAGCACCTGTGACGTACCAGGCACTGCTCTGAGCCCTGAACGTCGTTTACTCATTGAGACTCCCAACCCGAGGAGAGGGACCTGCTGTTATTCCCATGTCGCAGAGGCGAAGTCAGTTGCCTAAGTCCCAGGGCCAGGATCCCAGCCCCATCATCTGATTCTACGGTGAGTCCTCCACCGGCTGCGACAGCTGCGTGGATGAATGAATGTCTGAATGAAGCCGTTGGGGAGGAGAGAGCAGGGCCCCACTCCCGCTTGGAGCCCCTCCAGGGTGCTCCCGCATTTTTGATGGAGTTACCGGAGGGCCTTCTGTGGGCACACATCTGGCCAGGTACCAGCGGAGGGTGAGCTTGAGGGGGTCCGTGTGGGCTGGGGCCGGGAAAGGGGGAGACCTGGGCTGGAGGGTGGGGGCGGGGGGGTCCACTGTTCCCAGGGATCCGGGAATCTGCCAGGGTCTGAACAGGCCCCCACTGTCCCAGGGCTTGTAAAACCACACAGCTGCCCCCAGGCTGGGAGTCTGTCCCCGGGCCAGGCCTGCGGCCGCTCTCCCTATAGACAGAGGGAGAGGGGGAGGGGGAACAAAACCACCTCAAGACAGGGCCTCCAGCTGAGTGTGGAAATGGGGCCTTCTGGAGAAGTGTGGCGGGGATCCGCGGGGTGCTGGAGGGACCTCTTCCGTGTACCGTGACTTTCTCTGATCAGCCCAAGGGGCTGAGCATTTGCTGGCTGGGGGTCGTGTCCAAGGCAGGAGCAGGAGGGACAGAACTCACTTCTCCCGGGCGCTCTGCACTAGGCACATTGTCTTGAACCCTCTTGGGGTGGTTCAGGTAGTTTGGGCCCGGGGGGCGGGGGTGGAGACTGCCAGTGTCAATGCCAGCTCCACCCTTTCTCAGCTGTGTGGCCTTGGGCGGAGGGCCTCACCTCTCTGGGCTTTCGTTTCCCTGTGTTTAAAGAGATGATCCTACCCTACCCAGCAGGGGTCTCAGCCTGCACACTGGGGTTGTCTGAGAGCTTTGTAATGTCGTAACTCCTGGGCGCCACCCAGACTGTTTATTTATTTACCTAAATGAGCTTTACGGGCTCAAACTCACGCTCCCAAGATCAAGAGACGCAGGCTCTACCGACCAAGTCAGCCAGGCGCCCCCCTCACCCAGACCGATGAAATCAGAGTGTCCGAGGGTACGGCTGGGCAACTGTCATGGCCTGGGGGGCTGTCCAACACTGTTCCCCCTTCCCCCCCCGCCCCCGGCATGGGGCCCCGTGCCTGGCACACAGTAGGCACTCCGTGAGTGTGCAGGCGTGCATGTGTCTGAGGCCGAGGGAAGCCCTCTGCGCCAGTGTATCTGCGCCCCCTCTTAATCCTCCCCACACTCCCCACAGAGACACGAGCAGATGAGGAAACAGAGGGTGCAGAGACTTGCCCCATGGCACACAGACGGGCATAGCCTGGATTTGAACCCGGGCCCCCCCTCAAGCTGGGTCCTTCTAGCCCTGAGCCTCCTGCTTCATGTTAAGAACCTGTTTGTGGGTGCAAAGGCTGAGCCCTTTTACTGATGTTGGGGTGTCCGTTGCATTTCATCACGGGGCCCACTTCCTTGTTTTAACCCCAGCCTCCCCCTCGGGGTGTTGGCCTAGGGCTGGGGGGCCCGCCTGTCTCGGTGATCGTGCAGAGAGCCTCGGGCACCCCGAGTCTGTCCCAGCTGGGATTAATCAGCATCCCGGGTTCCGAAGCGGCCAAAGAGCAACTGCCAGGGTCTGAGACTCTTTGTTTCCCAGCCTCAGACTCTTTAGTGAGCGCCTACTGTGTGCCGGGTACCGAGGACGCACCATTGGCTGCAAGTGAGAGGAGGAGATAATCAAAGAATCGTCCAGAAGCAACCACAATGATTAATAACAGAAAGGGCCGCCATATATAAATGCACTCTAGTATGCTTCTGGAGCTTTCCTGACACTAGTTTTTGCAGCTCTATGGAGGCATAATTGACACGCAGTAACTGCACATATTTAAAATGTGCAATTTGATAATTTGGACATACGAGTAGACTCATGAAGGCATCGCCAGAGTCAGGATGATGGACATATCCATCGCCTCTGACCGTCTCTTTGTACCTCTTTGCAATCTCTGCTGGCTGCTCCCCCCCCACCTTGGTCCCTAGACCACTATTGATCTGGTCTCTGTCCCTATGACTCATTTTTATTTTCTGGAATTTTATATAAATGGAACCACATAGGTCCAGTTGGTTAAGCGGCTGCCTTTGGCTCAGGTCATGATTCCAGGGTCCTGGGATCGAGCCCCGTGTCGGGGTCCCTGCTTGGTGGGGTGCCTGCTTCTCCCTCTGCCCCCCCCAGTCATGCTCTCTCTCTGAAAATAAGTGAATAAAAATCTTTTTAAAAAAATGGAACCACACAGTGTGCTCTTTTTATCTGGCTTTTTGCACGTAGTACGAATGTTCTGAGATTTATTCATGTTATTGTATATATTAACATTTCACTGCTTTTTACTGCAGAGTAGTGCTCCCTTGTATGGATGTACTGTAATTTGTTTATCCTTTCACCTGCCGATGGACGTTTTGGGTGCTTTTCCAGCTTGCGGCTATCACAAATAAAGCTGCTAGGAACTACCGATGTTCATTTATTTTATCCTTCCAACCTTTTTAATGAGATGGTCGTTATTTCTTCCCATTTTACAGATGAAACCAACAGACTCAGAGAGGTCAAGTAACTCGTCCAAGGTCACACAGCCAGGAGTGGGAGCATTGAACCTCAAAGTGGGAATGTTTGAGCTCAGT
>CM052889.1:65612804-65796605 GCA_028534135.1 Potos flavus
GGAGGAGGTAGAGGTGGTAGTGGTGGTGGAGGTGATGGTGGTGGTGGTGATGATGGTGGAGGTGATGGTGGAGGAGGAGGTAGAGGTGGTAGTGGTGGTGGAGGTGATGGTGGTGGTGGTGATGATGGTGGAGGTGATGGTGGAGGAAGTGGTGGTGCTGACAGTGGAGGTGATGGTGGAGGAAGAGGTAGAGGTGGTGGTAGTGATGATGATGGATGTGATGGTGGTAGTGGTGGAGGTGATGGTGGAGGAAGTGGTGGTGCTGACAGTGGAGGTGATGGAGGAGGTGATGGTGGTGGTGATGATGGTGGAGGTGATGGTGGAGGAGGAGGTAGAGGTGGTGGTGGTGATGGTAGACATGACGGTGGAGGAGGAGGTAGAGGCGGTAGTGGTGGTGCTGACAGTGGAGGTGATGGTGGAGGAGGTGGTGGTGGTGGAGGTGATGGTGGAGGAGGTGAGGGTGGTGGTGATGATGGTGGAAGGGATGGTGGAGAAGGAGGTAGAGGTGGTGGTGGTGGTGGAGGTGATGGTGGTGATGATGATGGTGGAGGTGATGGTGGAGGAGGAGGTAGAGGTGGTGGTAGTGATGGTGGACATGATGGTGGAGGAGGTAGAGGCGGTAGTGGTGGTGCTGACAGTGGAGGTGATGGTAGAGGTGGTGGTGCTGACAGTGGAGGTGGTGGTGGTGGTGGTGGAGGTGATGGTGGAGGAGGTGATGGTGGTGCTGGTGATGGTGGAAGGGATGGTGGAGAAGGAGGTAGAGGTGGTCGTGGTGGTGGAGGTGATGGTGGTGGTGATGATGGTGGAAGGGATGGTGGAGAAGGAGGTAGAGGTGGTGGTGGTGATGGTGGACATGATGGTGGAGGAGGAGGTAGAGGCGGTAGTGGTGGTGGTGGAGGTGATGGTGGAGGAGGTGATGGTGGTGGACATCCTTGCCTGGTGCCTGATCTTAATGGTAGTGCTTCCAAAGTTTTCCAGTGGGCAAAGCGTCTGCTGTTCATTTCCTGGTAAATATCCTTTTTCAAGTTAAGGAAAATTCCTTTCTATTCTTGGATTGCCAAGATTTTGTGTCACAAGCGGGTATTGAAGTTTATTAAATGCTTTCCAGTATCTGCTAAGATGAGACAAATCCTTTTTCTCACTCTGGGGAACTGGATGTATGCATCCCCTGGGCCATCTGAATGGGGCTGGGCTTGTCCCCGCAGGGAGCCTCCCTCCGCCCTGTTCACTTTCCTGGTCTCTCCTTTCTTCCTCTCTGAAACGCAGACACTTTTCAAGGCCTGAGGAGGGTGAGGCATCAGAATAGAAATGATCTCCCCGTGCTGGGTCAGCGCTTTCTGCCTGCCTGACTTCTGCCGCTGTTTCCTGTACTAATCCTGGGGGGGAGCAGCCCCCCCCCCCCCCCCGCTTGTTCCAGACATAGCCCGAGACATTCTGAGGTTGCGTTAAAATGTTGGTGGCGGACAGATGGGGGATCTCGAAGCCTTGCATTCCTCTCCAGCATGCCAGAAGAGGGGTGGGGGGAGGCGGGGCGGGTATGTGATGGGGGAGGAATTTTTCTGGGGGGCGGTTGATTCAGGGTGTGGGGAGAAGGGCTGGTTGCTAGGCGAAGTCGGTGGAGATGAATCATGTTCTGGCCTGAGTTGGTTATTGGTTAAAATGAGAAGTTGTCCAAGTTTGTGGAATCTTTTTGTTTGAGCTGGAAGGGAATATGGAGTCATTGGGTCCAATCTCCTTTTGCAAAAAAAACAAAAA
Source organism: Potos flavus (assembly GCA_028534135.1). NCBI lineage: Eukaryota > Metazoa > Chordata > Mammalia > Carnivora > Procyonidae > Potos > Potos flavus. The sequence goes on from CM052889.1 coordinate 65,614,560, forward strand.
AACCCTGCAAATACAGAGCGGGAGAAAGATTTGCCCAGGGAGTGAGAACGGGTCTCTTTTCCCCCCTACGTTTTTCAGGACCCGTGGCCAGAACGGGCCTTTGGGAGCACCTCCCGTATCGCACACAGTTACCGTTCTCGGCTTCGGAGAGTGAATGGTGACTCCTCAGACATACCCTCCCTGAGCGAGGTGAATCCAGAGTGCCGTGCATGGCGGAGAAAAGGAGCGGGGTGATGAGCTAGTGAGTAGGCACGGATGGGTTTCTACCTGAGCCGGGGTGGACGGGAGGAGGTAGTCCCCAAATGGAGGAGTCAGCCTTGGGAAGCTCTGGGGAAGGGGGCCCTGGGCACAGGGGCCAGCAAGTGCAAAGGCCCTGAGGTAGGAATGAGCTTGGCAGGTCTGAGGGCTGGCAGGGAGGCCACTGGGCCTGGAATGGGGTGAGTGGGCTACAAGGTAGACAGGTAGGACCTCAGGGGCCAGAGAGAGAGGTTCAGTGGGGAGCTGTTGCTTGGCATGAGTCCTGACTTCTCCGTCTGCCCTGTGGTGCCTGCTAAGGGCCTGTCCTGTGGATGAAGGAGCATTTAGTAAGCACCTACTGTGTGCCTGGTTGTCCCGAGCACTTTGGTGGTATGACCTCGTTTTGCCCTGTAACAGCCCCTTGAAGGTTTTCTAAATGAGAGGGGCCCACGCTTGCCCGTGACCATGCAGTGTAGGCGGCCCTGACCCGGGCTCTCTCCCTGAGGCTCTCAGCTCCATCAGCTCCATCCCAGAAAGGGACTCGCCTGCACGAGCGGATCATCCTTTGGTTCCGCTCCCTAGAAAAAAGAGTGGGAAAGGTCAAGAGGAGACAGATTGCGGCGGCCGCCCAAGAAGCCTGGCCAGGAAACAGGGCCATGGGGTCCCCAGCCTTTGGGGTTAGAATGGATGAGTACCCACTTGAAGGGAGATGGTCCCAGGGGCCCTGCTGTTGTGGGAAAGTGAGCAGGATTCTGGGGCTGCAGGGCAAGCGGGACAGTGTGAGAAGCTCCCACAAAGCTCCTTTGCCCCCAGATAGTAAACCCAACAGATGCCAGGAATTCCACCATTAATGATTCAGTCATTGGTGGTAAGCCCTTGGCTCTTCTTCTTGTAATATGCACATCTCCTTTGGAAAACAAGTGGGAAGATGGAGGCTTGAACCCAATATGGTGATAAATTCTAGAGATTGTAAGTGACAGGGGCTCAGATGCAGGGCAACTCTGAGCGGCTGTTTGATTTAGAGCTCCCCGTGGGATCGACGGGCACTTTTGTTAGGGGTACACAGCTGCCCATCTCTTCCCTCTGCCCAATCCTGCTTTCTTACCACCCTTCCACAGGTGTTGATACCAGGAACACTCCCGAATAAATACCCTTCATGCTAAGCTCCGTCTCAGAGTTAGCTTCCTGGGGAATCTGACCTGTAACAATGACAGTGATGGTGGTGGTTATGGTGGTGGTGATGATGATGGTGGTGGTGATGATGGTGGTGGTGATGATGATGATGTTGATAGGGATGATGGTAATGGTGATAATGGTGGTGATTATGGGGTTGACAATGATGGTAATGATGATGGGGATCATGGTGATGATGATGGGAGATGGTGGTGATGGGGATGACGTTGATGATGACAATGGTGGCAGTGGGAGTGATGGTGAAGGTGATGACAGTTAACATTTGTTGAGTGCTTACTACATGCCCGGCTCTGTGTTTTTTTAACTTGACCTGTGATAATCCATTCAATCCTCACAACAATCCTATGACTTAGGAGCTAGTTTTCTGCTGACTTTTCAGGAAGGGAAATCAAGGCTCAGAGAGGTTCAGTACCTGCTTACAGTCACATGCAGGGATCACGGCAGAGCTGGGATCAGGACCCAAGTCCCCAGGCCCCCATCCAGGGCTGCTCCCTAAGGCCCTGTGGTCCTGCTCAAAGGGGCCAGCGACACAGGGTTGTGTGTATGGTGGGGAGGCGTTTGGGCAGAGAGGGGTCCAGCCCAGTTTCCCCACTGGGGCTTCCTGCGACGCATTGGCCCGAGGTACTGGGGGCAGGATGGGAAGCCCCTGCACCTTCTTTGGCACCAGAAACTCTAGGCAGGAATAGTTGTCTTCACCCTGGGGGCCTTTTGGAATTATTCTGGGACCTGGTTTCTCTGGGGTGAGGCCAGGAGCTAGAGTTTTCCAAAGAGAGCTGGGCGGGGAGCGGGGTGGTGGTATCTGAGGCTGGGCCTGGGGGAGAGCCATGCCCTGTGGTCGGCCGAGCACGGTGGAGGGAGCTTGCCCGACCAGCCGTGTGGGACAGAAGTCCCCTCTGTGTGTGTCCTGCACGGACAGCCCGACTAGGGCTCCGCGGTATTTGGAAGCCATGGGGGCCGGTCTGGTGGCGAAGACACCATAGGGTGGAAGCCTTGAGGTTCTAGTATCTTAGAAAGAGTAACAGTAGCAGCAGCAGCAACAGAACAGCAAAGGCAGTTACTATCCCTGTGGTCTGAGAAGACCAGTGCTGACAGTAACCAGCGCGGGGGAGAGAATGGAGTAGAGAAGCGGCAAGTGCAGTGCCGGGATTCTGGCTCCGACAGCCTCGGGTTCGGATCCCGGCTCTGTCACTTCCTAGCTGCGTGGTCTTGGACGTGTCGCTTTACCTTTTAGTGTCTTCATCTGTAAAATGGGATAATAATAGCATCTGAGGCTTCCTGGGAGGAGTCCACGAGCTCTTCTGTATCAACACCGAGCGGGTGTGCCTGGACCGTGGTCAGGGCTGAGCTGTTGGGCGTGACCCTAACCCACACCGCGACAATGAGCCCTGTGTACCACGTGCTTTCTTGCGTGGTCTCATTTAATTGTCACGTCAACCTGACTGTAGGTGCTGTTTTCATTCCCGTTTTGCAGGTGAAAAAGCTGAGGCTGGGGGTGCTTGAAGTCTCTCGTTCAGGGTCACGCAGGGGCAGCCGGCGTTTGAACCCACTCTTGTGGGATTCCAGCGCTCCCAGCTCACTCTGCTTTGCCCTGCTTGTGCCTCCCTGTGTGGGGCGGCCTTCTCGGGGGAGGTGGCTTTTTGAGGGTTGGCTGATGTCACCTTGGAAGGGGGGGAGAAAGCCAGCAGATAGGCCAGAAAGAACCATTGATTGAATGTACTCCACATCCATCTGGTTGGGGCTGGAGCTTGTCTGCAGGGTCCCCCTCACTCTACCAAGACTCAGTGGGACCTAGAAGTATTCTGTCCTGCCCATGAGGATGGACACAGAGCCTGCACTCCTGCCTCAAGTTCGAGGAGCCTCAGTTATCAAGAGACGCCTCTCATTTGTTTGGCATTTGTTCATGAGAGAGAGAGAGAGAGCGCACCGAGCAAGGGGGAGGAGGAGAGGGAGCAGACTCCCCACTGAGCAGGGAGCCTCATGCGGGGCTCGATCCTAGGACCCCGAGATCATGACCTGAGCTGAAGGCAGATGCTTAACCGATGGAGCCACCAGGCGCCCCTCATTTGTTTGGCTTTCAGAGAGGACTCCAGGATAGGGACAGCTAGTTTTAACAAGACGTGCTTAATGTGAGGTTCTAAAACTGTGCATTCTGATGTGGTCCCAAGTGGCCAAAATCCAGGAATAACATCTAGGAAAGGTTAAATTAGAGACACGGTCATAATTGTGGTATGGTTCTTTGAAAGGGGTGGGAGGGGAACAGAGGACCTCAGCAGAGCGCTAACCTACTGCTTCCTAGCTGTGTCATCTGGGGCAAGTCATTTCACCGTTCTGAGCCTGTTTCTCCATCCATCCATCCACCCACTCTCCATCTATGTATCCATTCACCCACTAACCTACCCACCCACCACATATCCACCCATCCATCCATCCACTCACTCACTCACTCCCACAGTCTCCATCCATCCACACATCCACTGACCTACCCATCCATCTATCCACTTACCCATCCATCCATCCACCCACCCACCAATCCATGCATGCATGCATATATCCATCCATCGACCCATCCATCCACTCAATAGGCATTTAGGGAGTCCCCTAGTAAGTTAAGATGCTGAGTCCCCTAATTAAGACATTGCCATGAGAATAATCTACATGATCATCAGCAGAAAACTAAATTATGGAACATACAGGCTGCGCAGCCGTTAAGAATGTGGCACGACTATAGGAATGGATAGGGAATGGCCTTCAGAAATACAGTCAAGAGGAAAATAAACATGGCAGAAGTACGTATAGTATGTTACCACCTGTGCAAAAAAAGAGAACGGTCTATTCGAACATGCGTATATTTGGATTTGCCTTGAGAATTTCTGGAAGGACACGTGAGAAACGAGTATCAGAGATGGCCTCTGGGGCAGGAGGCTGGGGAATTGGGGATGGCAAGCACACTTATACAGCACTTTTCCATTTCAGGTTGTTTGAATTTTTTTTCTTGTAGCACATTACCTATTTAAAATAATAATAATAAAAAAGACTCAGTGTCTGCATAATGATATGGAAGGACAAGAGAACAGCAAATTACAATGCTGTCCAGGACACATATGTGATTAAGAAGTATAGGGGACTGTGGGAGCAGAGAGTGGCACCTAGCTCAGCCTGGGACAATCTAGAAGGCTTCCCGGAGGAGGTGATGCCTGAGATGAGGCTCCCAGCCTGAGCAGAGGTTAAGGGAAGGCATCTGGCGAGGGCATTCCTGGCAGAAGGAATAGCAAGGGGAAGGCCTAAGGGGAAGGTTCGGGATCCTGGAGCAAATCCGTTGATGTTCAGGAAAAGTTTGGACAACCAGGAGCCAGGGACAGGGTCACTTTTGTTTGGGAAGACCCGTGGCAGTCACGTGCAAAGTGGATCCCAGCAGTGAGGCTGGAGGCAGGGAGACCAGTGGGGAGGCCGGGAGAGATGAGGAAAGTCTAGACTGATGCAGATGCTGGGGGGCAGAGAGGAAGGGACCCAGGAGCTCTTTGGGAGATCGGCAGTGACACCTCACAGGACCAGTGCGCGGCCACTGAAATCATTGAGCAGACTCATTTGCAGAGGGCACCGTGGTTCTCACCCGTGGGTGCACACGGGAAGCTCCTGGGGAGCTTTAAACACTAGCGCCCAGGCCCCGCCTCCAGGCCATGAGATTTAGTGGGGCGTCGGGGTTAAACTGGGCTCCCAGACGACTCTGATGCGCGGCCAGGTGAGGGCCCTGGTGCCTGGTGCCGAGGTGGCCAGATGAATGGGTTGGGGCTCGTCCTGTGTTGGCGTATCTTCTTCCTGTGAAGGCTCAAGACCCAGGTGAGCCTCTGACGTGCGGTGGGCCGGAATCTTTGTTCTGCCAGAAGGAAACCAGGGAGAAGCCTGGGCTTTGGCTTAAGTCAGTTTAAATAACGTCCACCTCGGAGGGTTGACACGAGAGGGAACCGACTACCAGCGTGAGGGCCTGGCCCAGGGTGTGGGTGCGGGGTACCACATCTCCCCGCGGCACTCAGAGCTAGCTTGAAGCTCATTGAAGGCTATGCGATGCCCTCCTGTGGTTAAAACTAGATTTCTGGGCAAAGTGGGGTCGGGGGTGGGGTCTGGAATATAAGTCACAAAAATTCTTTTAGTGGCACAACCGCGTATTTTGAGGTTTGGGCTGTTCCGGTAATACTGCCCGAGCTGCTTGCGGGCGGGCGGCCTGTGGCGTGCACGGTTCTGGTTCAGCTCTCAGAGGATGCGCGCCCGGGCAGAGAGGTCTCATTTTTTTAATTATAAAGAAAAGCGGTGGGGGAATTGCAGTGTTGCCACACATGCTGAAGCAGGGAAGGGGACCAGCTTAGCCTAGAGGGGCCGAAATAGCAGCATGCGCCCTGCCGGCCAATGGGACGTGTCCCCAACCGGCGGCCCTAACAGGAGACTTAGGAAGGCGTGCTCTGTGGCCCTCTGCACGGGCCGCCGACGGAACAGCCTTTGAAGTTCTGTGCCCTTCTTCAGGACTCAGGACTTTTTGTTTTTTTCACAAAGGAGGTATATTTAAGAGAAGAGACAGCCAGCTCATGCCTGGGCCAAAAACCACCATCAGAAAAAAAACACATCTCATTTTTGAAGAGTCGAAGGAGGTTTGCAATGGTTAGCTGGTTCTTAAGATCCCACGGGCCTCCTTAGTGGGATTTTGGCTGATGCAGGACCGTGGGTACCTCGGAACGATACCCACAACCCTGGGGCGCAGATAGGGTTCAGGAGGGACAGTGGGTAGAATGTTAGGCATGCCGGGGGCAGGGGTGGATGTTCTTTCAAGCTCAGGTCACTGTGCACGGACAGACCGTTCAGAGTGAACTACTCGCACAGCACACCTGCACAGGGCAGGGCGGAGACTGGACAAAGGCAGCGGCTTCCCTGTGGCTGGGCTCCCCCACCACCCAGAACCGCCCGGGCGGCCATCGGAAGTCACAGGCATTAGAATCACCTGCAGGGACCTAAAGCCAAATGCTGGGCCTAGAAATCTCCACTTTCAACTGATCCCCCAGGTGTGGTGGTGGTGTTTCTTTAAAATCATACCGTTATAGCATTTACTCTACGAAATCTGAATTCCGTCAGGGATACATACATACCTAGATCAGCTTCTTGGGTCCCAGTTGTGGCTAAATTCATTTTTAATTTCAAAGTTCCGAGCGGCCGGGTCAGTTCTCTGAAAGCTCAAGAGCCTTTCCTCCCCAGGAGAGGAGCAACAGCCTGTGCTAATTCATCACGGTATTAATCACATAGGATTTTGATTACCAGCTTATCACTCTTGCACTAGATTGGGGGCCCCTTGAGAGCAGAAGGGCACACTTACTTTGCTGTGAAGTAGGTACCCAATTATTTGCTACATGAGTAATATACATGTTTCTATTCAAACTGCCTATATTTATCTATAATTATTGAGTATTAATCTCCAGATATTCTATAATGATTGAAAATCCTCACATACAAGAAACTGACACCAAGGCTTTTGATGTAGCCTGTGCTAAATCATTTTTAACATTTGTAGCTGAGACATTTTAGCATAAAAGCTGGTACCTCTATACATAATAGTAGGAAGAACTTCAAATTCATCATCTGATCGTTTTTTTAGCTTCGTCTTCTAGAAAATCTTTAGCTCTGTCCATTCTGGCTGCTGTGTACGGAGATCCTCCCGTCGGGGTGATTTTTAAAGCATCATTCGTAGGAGCAGCTCGTCTTTCTCCTTTAGTGGCAGTAGGCCTTGTGCCTGTGTTCGTGCTGCTTCCCGTTTTGTCATTTGGGGTTGACCCCCCCTCTGTGGTGGCCTCTACTGAAGGCAGATTTTGGTGGACTTTGAACAGCTTTGTCTGAGGCTCCACGTGCTTCGTGGCTTCCAAGACATAAGGGCCTGCCAATTTCACAGCGCCAGAGGGCGGTCCGGCCACCGCCGTGGCACTGGCCGGGGCTTGGCTTGGCATCACTGCCTCCACCGAGAGCTCAGTTCATCCCAGCCCTGGGGCCGCCAACTCCACACCTCTATCGGAAGGTGATGAGGCCACCACCAGCAGGCAGGCGGGCGCCCCCCAGACACAGGCCCCACCCCCTCCCCCCAGTTGCTCCGTAACTTTAGGGGATTGTCAGAGCCAGTGTTTCTCAGGTTTTAGTGTTTCACAAAGCAGTGAAATTACAAAAAGAATATTCTGGACTCATGTTGATTTGTCAGTCTATTATTTTTGCAAAGCACAACAGACCGAGATGGCTCTCTCCTTTCACCTTCGCCCCATTCCATAAAACGTGACACGTTTCTGGCCGGCTCTGCCCATGGTCCTTATTGTCCGGTTTGCTCAGAAAGGTGCACGTCATCACAGTCCAGCACTGGGAGCCCCAAGGGGCTCTGGGCAGGACCCTGGGGTGAGTGTGGGATCCAAGAGACAAGGCTTATCAGAGAAAAACATGGTCTTACATCCTTTTATTATATATATATATATATGCACATCTGTTTTATGTACAATAATTGGTTCTATCAAATAATCATACCACGGCCTTCTATTGGTAATCTTCCCCAAGATAGTTTTAGGTGAGATTAGATATTTGTGCACTTTGTGGACTACTGCACTTGAGAATTCGTGACTGATTTCAGTTAGAGGCCATGCACACAATTCAAAATTATATACAAACGGGGTTAAGGCGCTAAGAGTGGGCTGAAAGAAAGCACAGGACTTAGAACAAGTAAATTGTGTATTTTGCTGGCATGGGAGCCCCCACGTGACCAGCAAGCGCTGTGCGTGGCTCAGAGCTCTTTCACTGTAGTGGGGGCGGGGGCTTCTGAACATCTGTAGTGACTGCGCGGCGGGTGGACAGACAGCAGGTCTGACCTGCCACATGCTTCGCTGAGAGCTCATTTCTTCTCCGCCTCTCCTTTTGTGGATTCTTGTTTCAGTTTGTAATCTGCTAGGGCGGCCTTGATTGCATCTTCGGCCAGCACTGGAAGGAGCACAAGGAAAGAGAGCCTCAGTTTGTAGACTGTATAGAGAGGGTCTTGGGAATCGCATCTTTAAGAGCTGGAGGGCAGCGGTGCTGGGAAGGGCTTATCAGAGCCCCCCAGCTGGGGGTGGGGTGGGGGTCAGAAGCAAGCCTGGAAAGCCAGCCAGCCATCTCCTGAGCCCGATTACACCTGCCCGTGGCTTCAGAGGCAGATTAGGGGTTAAATACCTGGGATTCTGGGCCAGTCCCTCAGCCTCCTGGAATCCCCTTTCTGTTCTATAAAACTGGGACATCCTTCCCTTGCTGCGGTAGTGTAAGTACTTAATAAACTGACATGTTGGAGGGCCACAGAGATGTTAGTTCTCATCTGCTCCCAGGGAAGTCAGGAGTCAATGTGGTGGATGCTGGCTGAGCAAGCTGGCATAACGTGGGTCATGTCACTGGTGACAGGTGGCAACTGCCACATCCTCTCGAGGGACCCCAAATTTGAAAACTTTTACTTTGGAGTCAATATTACAATGACTGTGGGGGAAAATAGTAAGCAACTGGCAGAGGAGCAGCTAAAGGTTGCGGTGCCCAAGAAGGCCAAATGAAAAGGCTGGGGGTTTTCTGAAAATGTCAACAAGCTATGGCCTTTATTCCTGGGTACTTGGAATCCCAGCTCAGGTGGAAAGAACTCGGGTCTTAGCAGACTTCCTGACGACCGTGTTACCACGTCCCTGCCCTCAGTTCCCCCGTGAGTCTTACTCTGGCAAGAGGCCTGGCTCTCTGCTGAGTTTTAACTAATTTGGTCAGTAAGTTAAGGCTACTGTTTCCCATTCCCTCCTTCCCCTAGAAGGTTGAGAGAAGATGGAAATAGATTTAAGACAGAGGCCAAACTGGAAAGCCAAGTGTAAGTATTAAGGCATCTGGGCTTTCTCTTAGGACAGCATACAGGGGACTGTTGCACAACTGGGCTTAGTCATTCGGTACACAGGAGGCACGCTATATACACAGTAACAGCACCTGGGAAGGAAGTGGTAACACATGCGACAGATAGGATTATGGCAGAAGCTGAATTATCTCCTTTACTGGTCCAAACTTGACTCCAGTGGGGTGGGACCGGCACAGATTCTGGAATCAAAGACTGGGGCTTGGGGCCTGGCTTTCCCACTTAGAAGCCACGTGACTGGGGCACTTTAAGCTGAGCCCCGCTTTCCTGGTCTGTAAGAGGGAGAGATAATGACACTGTCTGTGGACTGGAGGACACTTCTGAGGCTTAGAAATGGTGCCACGAAGTGCTCACATGACCCCAGCACACACCACCTCCTGTAACACCCTCCTGGAGCCGGGCCGTGAGAGCCGGGAGCTTCACCATCTGAAGGCTATGGACTCCGCGACCAAAACGGACTCGCCTTTCCTCTGCACAAATGCCAGCTGATGCTATTACAAAATCCCTCCCAACTGTGCAAGCTTGTTGGCATTGTGGAGCAGAAGCTTACTGGAGCAGTGCAGTTTCACGGGGGGAAGGCAGAGCTCCTTGGCGATGTCCGTGTTCTTGATGGTCAGGGCTTCCTCCACCTGAGAGGCATATGTGAGAGTAATAGTTTTAGCGGTGAGGGATAGGCAATGAAAAGGGAAGGCCAAAGAGGCCCTCAGGATGGGGGGGTGGGGGAGGACTTCCATTTAACCACCCGCAAGGACATGCACTGGTGCATCAAGGCTGCAGCTGGGACTCTCCAGTATGGAGGACACACCCCCCACTGCTTGGCTGGGGTCAGCAAGGCCGGCAGAGACACTTCGACAAGCCAGCCAGTGAGACCTCTTAGGGGACTGCTTCAGGCCAGTGATAAGGAGTCTCGTGCTTTTTTTTTTTTTTTTAAATTTAAAGGCAGTGATTTCCTGTTCTAGTTTTGTGAGTATCAGCTTCAGTGATGTCTTTATACCAAGTGTTTAGAATAAATCCCTTCAACTAGAAGTGCTGAATGGTGTCAGGGCGGTCAGAGAGGTGGCAAATAGGCCAGTGGCACTCCAGCACTTGGCACAGACTGGTCTTGGGTTCATCCTCTGCCCGAAGAGAATCTATCTTGGCCAAACAGACTGGAAAGGATGCCCTGGGTTTGCTCGAGTGCCCGAGGACACGTGAGGTAGGCCAACATGAAATGGAGCCCTGCTGCCTTAAGAAAGCCAGAGTTCCCTATCTGTCCCCCAATTTTCCGATTCTTCTGACTTCAAGGATAATGCTTCATGTTCTGTTCCTAGCAACTCAGACGAGAGGACCTCAAGGTCAAAGAAAGGCCCTTTTCCTCCGCTTTCTGATCACAATTCAAAGGCCAGATCCTGGGAGCACAGGTGCCTTGTCTCATTTCTCCTTTTCTGGAGGACAGGCCTTAACAAATCACTTCAGAGGCACCTCCTCCAGATCAGGTTAGGTCTGTGCTTGCCCAGGGAGCTTGCCAGGCAGAAGGCCCGGAGCCACAGGAAGCAGGGGGCATGTGGCCCGGCTCACAGCATGCACACGCCTCTGTGACTCAGCCCCCTGAACCTGGTCCCTCAGGGCTGCAAAGATAAGCAGCCCTGTATTTTGGTTTTTCTGAGCGGTTTTAATGACTGGATTTTAGAAACTCCAGCTGTTTACTGGGTTTGGGACCTTCTATCTCTGCAGCTGCTGGGAAAGAGGCTTTGGCAGAGAGAACAGAAAAGGTGTTCTAGCTTCTCTCATTTCCACCCTCAGAGGGCCTGCTGCCCAGCCACCTGGATCATTGTTCTGGTTTATTTGTTCGCTTTGCTTCCATCTTTGGTGTTTTTGACTCTTTAATCCCTCTTTTAGCACAGGCTAGTTTGTTATTTCATGAGTCCTTATAAGCCACCTGCAATCCTTCCTGAAACATGATGGAAGGAAATAAACAAGAACACAAACCACAATATAACCTCTTCCACCCTTAGACTCCTAAGAAATTTTAATCAACCTTGGATTTAAGCAACCTTGGAGAAAGCCAGAGATTTCTTTGCCGTTCTTTTCTGTTAGAGGGGGAGGTGAAGATTTTTTTTCCTATTTAACTAAAGACAAAACTAAATGGGTGCTGGGTGGTTCTGTTGGTTAAGCGTCCAACTCTTGATTTTGGCTCAGTCATGATCTGGTTATGAGATTGAGTCCTGCCTTGGGTGCTGTGCTGGGCGTGGGGCCTACTTACTCTCTCCCTTTGCCCCCCCCCAAATAAAAAAAAAGCCCTAAACAAAACACCATCCAAACCCCCAAACAAATAAAAATGATCGACAAAAAACCCCCCAAAATAAAAAACACTTAACAAAATTATCCATAATCCCCAATGTGGAGAATTTAATCAAAACCTGAGTAGGAGAAATTAAAGAACTTCTTAGAATATTTTGAAAAAAATCAGCACACCTTCCCCCCCGCCCCCCCATAACTAGACCCTTCCCTTAACTCAGAGGCAGGTTTGTCAGGAATGTGATTTAATTCTGTCAATCTGCAAGCAAACTTACCGTCTTCCCTTTTACCCACTCAGTGGCTAATGAGCTAGAGGCAATAGCAGACCCACAGCCAAATGTTTTAAACCTAGCATCCACAATCTTCCCCTTTTCATCCACTTGAATCTAGAAAAGAGACAGGAGTTAAGCAGTGGTTCCTGATGCCGCCTCATAGAACCTGCATTTATGGGGGGTTCACGGAGGCTCTCCCCAAGGCCTTTGGTCTTGCTTTCCACACCCTAAGTTTTAACATTAATTACTGAATTTGCTTTGTCACAAAGGGCTCGGGGATGAAGAGTTAAATTTAGGAATGATCATCAAAATGATACAGGCCTACCGGGTAAAGATAAGCTGAAAAATATGCCCCCCCCCATTTTTGGTTGTGTAACCCTAGTCTGCTTTTTGGCTATGAAGTTCTGCGCTTGGCTGCTTGGTCAGTCCGCATCTTTAAACACTGGGAGAGTCTGTAATAAAGGTCCCTGGTTAGTGCGTTTTAGTTTGGCTTGAAATGACATCTAGTGCTTTCCTCCTGCCTTGTTTCTATTTTCCAAGATAGGCATGGAGACCTCTGGCGAGCTCCCCCCTCACCACGATGAAGTAGGTGTGGACAAAACTATGGTTTACTCAAAGTGCCAGTCACTACCTTTGTGTTGTTTCCAATTTGGGGGAGGCTTGATATGTGGCATTTCCTGTCTCACTGGGGATTGCTAACCGAATGCTTGTGGTTTTCCTTTGCTCAGTAAAATTCACAAAACTTTCTACTTAGCCGAAGTTGGAATTTAAGCTGATTGAGTAGAAAAGTGACACCAGAAAGGGTTAGCACAGTGTACAAGAGAACTAAGATTCAGTCTCTACCTAATAATTGATAACTTTGAACCATCCCATCATCTCACAGGAATCCAGGTAGAGACCAAATGGAAAGCTGTGGATGCAAATGCTTTGTAAACAACGAAGCACCGTATAAGCGAAGGGATTACTGTCATTACCATTAAAGACGAATGCAATTCATTCATTGCATACCTGCAATTTCATTACATCACCACATGCTGGTGCCCCCACCAATCCAGTTCCAACATTTTTTGATGTCTTGTCCAGGGACCCCACATTTCTAGGATTTTCATAATGATCAACAACCTGAAATGAGAAGGGTAAGAGAAATCCAATGATCACTCTTTTTTGTTACTGGTCTCCCCAACTTGATGGTAAGCTCCTTGAAGTCAGCAAGCTGAACCTGGCAGGCAGGCAGTCACTAAGCATCAAACATCACCTGGGGAGGAAGGCTTACACTTATGTCAGTGAGACTTTATGACTCAATCTTTTTGTACCTCTTCTCCAACTACCTTCAGAAATTTGAGTTACTGGAGAAAAATCAGCAAAATCATGTCTTAAATCCATAGGGTTTTTTTGTTTGTTTTTTGTTTTGGTAAGAATTTATTTGGGACTGAACAAGAGACAAAGCACAAACGGGGGGAGGGGCAGAGAGGGAGAAGCAGACTCCCCGCTGAGCTGGGAACCCGACCTGGGGCTCTATCCCAGGACCCTAGGATGATGACCTGAGCTGAAGGCAGATGCTTAACCGACTGAGCCACCCAGGCATCCCTCCATAGGGTTTTTATTTTTTATTTTTTTTAGAGATTTTATTTATTTATTTATTTGACAGAGAGAGAGAGAGAGAGAGAGAGAGATCACAGGTAGAGGGGGAAGCAGGCTCCCTGCTGAGCAGAGAGCCCGATGTGGAGCTCGATCCCAGGACCCTGAGATGATGACCTGAGCCGAAGGCAGAGGCTTTAACCCACTGAGTCACCCAGGCGCCCCTCCATAGAGTTTTAAAATCACAAATAATTACCTGATCTTTACCACCTCAGTCTCCAGATTTGGGCTCAAACAGCATTTCTAGTATTTCCAAATAAATCCATCCTCAAAGGATGATTACTATTAAAAATTTCAAAAAATAAGTATGGTCCAGCATATGGAAGGATTTCCCATAAGTCTCAAAGAGAATGTTACACGAGGAACAATGCTATGGAATGTGTCCATTTGTATATGATAAAACAGTAACCGTCCCGTTACTGTATTACAAGGCCTGGAAATCACTCTGGTGGAGCAGCGCACCCTGGTGGCTGAAAGGCTGCTAGCCCACGTTCGTTGAAGGTTTTTGTCAACAAAACACACCCCTAGGTAGGGGGAGGAGCGAAGTCCCTGGGGGACGAGCTGAAGCCAGGACAGAACAGTATCTATTCAAACTGGCGCACCGAAGGCTTTAATGTAACCTTGAGGCTTGTTTACCAGTTAGCCTTAAGTCTAGCCTTAAGTCTCCCGACCTTCCAGTCTCTTTTCCCGACCAAATTGGGCTTTGATTCCAAGCCCAAGGGCCTACATGATAGTACCTTATCTGGACTTTTTGCCCCATGTTGATTTACCGCGTTCTTTAGTTAGTCGTTTCCCGAGTGGGAAAGTTTCAGGTCTAGGGGAGTTTATGCCCTCGGAAGGCAGGGGCTGCAAACTAGGCACCTGTCCCTACTCCCTAACAACGTCCTCTCCACCCCCGCCAAAAAAAGCAGGACAAAATTAAAACATTATGACTGTTGATCACATGTCCGACTCCACTCGGAGGCTATGAGTTCCTACAACAGTAAGTGCACCGTAAATGATCTCCATGGGCTAGGCACCATGCCAGGGACTCCATAGGCACTATCTCGTGTAGGGGAATGCTAAGAACCCAGTTTACAAATGGGGAAAACAGGTTCATCGCAGAGCAGGGACTTGGCCAAGGTCATCTGGCTAGGGTAACGGCCTCGCTGAAGCCCGAGCCCGCGCCAGTGTGTCTGTCCCTGGAATCAGGCTGGCAAGTCATAACAGGGCCCTCCTTCCTGGGCTGTTAGGTTTTGAGGCACGAAATCGCTATCAGCGGCGGGCCCCACGGGCAGCGGTTAGTTTGACCCGCGCAGCGAAGGAAACCTAGTCCAGTCCTAGTCGCGCGAGGGGGTGGTCCCTACCCCCGCCACAGTGGGAGCTCCCAAAGCCGCGCACAACCCCTCGGCCACTCCTCCCCAGGTCCGGCCTCCGCTGAGGGCCGGCATACCTGGGTCCTCTCGCCGGTCCTCGCCGTCCCGCCCGCTTGCCAGTGTGGGTCCCGCGCATCCCCTCATCTGCCCCTACCTTCTTGTGATAGAGCCGGGCCGGAGCCGACAATTCCCGGGCAGGCAGGCGCGGGCTCCGCAGCAGCAGGGCCGACGCCGCCCGCCTTAGACGGCCCGCTCCAACAGCCGCCATCTTCCGGGCTTGCGCCTGCGTAGGCCGAGCGCGAGACGGACGGAAGGAAGGCGCCCGCGAGTCGGTTCCTAGCTCGCCGCGCTCACCCTTTTACGTCACCGCGACTTTGCTCCTGCGCCCTCCCCCTCCGTGCACGTGTCTGCCTTTGGTCCTGTCTTGACCACGCCCCTCCGGGGGTGGGCGGGACGCCGAGCTGAAAGACTGAAGGAGGATTTGTTCGGAGTGCGGGGTTTTGGATCTGAGGGGTCTCAGGCAGGAGTGGGGGCCCAAGCTTGCGTTCATAAAGCCCACCCACCGCCAGAATGCGGCCTAGTGGATGAAACAGTCTACTTTTCTCACCCCGATTTTGCAGTTTCGGAAGTTGAGGGTCAGAGAGGTTTAGTAACTTGTCCAAGGTTGCCCAGACTCATTTGAGATTCAAGCAAGGACAGTTCTGAGTTAGAATCCAGATTCTACTCTTTCCCGGTTGTGTGAACCTAGGCGAATGACATAATCTCTTTCAGCCTTGATCCTGGCTTTTGTACTAATTCAAGGGCAATTCATTGAGCAAGTATCCTACGTCAAGGCGCTATACTAGGCTTTGGGGATCCAACAGAAAGAAAAACGTATTAATTCCTTACATAATTAACCTTGCTAATGAGGGAGAAAGGCAACAAATAAACAATATTTTCCTACTTCAAAAATGGGAGCTTAATTGAGGAACACGCCATACCCTGATTTTTTTTTAAGTATGTATGTATATGTCTACAACTATTTCTCTTTTCATAAAGCAGCAAACTAACATATTTATATGACCAAGGCCTGGAAATGAAGAGTTTCTAAATAAACCCTTAGTAATGAAATGTATTAATACTGGCTTGCAGAATATGATTTTATAAAAATCACACGTGTATTTAACGCTTACTTAGGCATCAGGTATTACATAAAGGCGAGGAATCTCTGGGAAATAGGTTTTTCTCGTGAGTGGTGCAATCGACCCTTTCCCGGGGACTTGGAGTTTTCTCTGCGTTTGCGGTTCAGTTGCTGGGGAGACTGAACCACGCGCCAGATGGGGTTAGGCGGTAAGGAGGGCATTTATTCCAAGATTCCTTTTGACCTCCTCAAGATGGCGCCAAACCCTTCCCTTCAGTCATCGCTCCATGACTTCCTCTACGGCCTCCACTTCCTGTGCAAAGACCCAACCTCTGTCCGAAGTTGCGACGGAACACCTCCCGTGTTGGGGAGTTCTTATTCTGAGAGAACTTCTAAACCTATGTAAAAGCAATACTAAATTTCACGCATTGCGAGATTTTCCCGTCGTTTGAGGTTCACAGTTTCCCTTTCCGTCGCAAGGAGATCGGGGTTTTGGTCAGGCGCACGCAGCGGGCAGCTCCTACTTCAGCGGGTCTTCGGTGGCCGCGAGAAGACCCGGGAGTCACTGGAAGCGCAAGATGGCGACGGCGGCCGCAACATCGGCTTCAGAAGCGGAGGCTGAGCCCAAGGTCGGGCCCACGGCGGAGGGCGAGGAGGATGACGTTAAGACGGCTAGGACGAGGAGGAAGGTGTTGTCGCGGGCCGTGGCCGCTGCGACGTACAAGGCCGTGGGGCCGGGGTGGGACCAGCCGGAGGAAGGCGTGAGTGAGAGCGATGGGGACGAGGAGTACGCCATGGCTTCCTCCGCGGAGAGCTCCCCCGGGGAGTACGAATGGGAGTACGACGAAGAGGAGGAGAAGAACCAGCTGGAAATCGAGCGGTTGGAGGAGCAGGTGGGTCCGGGGCTGGGCGGCGGGCTCTTTCCCTCAGGTTCCCGGGCCGCGGCCCTTCTCCCCGGTCTCCGGCGGTAATAAAACCTCCAAGGCCGCAAAACCGCTATTAATCATCACAGCTTCCATCATTTGAGCGTTTACTGCTTGCCGGTGCTTTGCAAGCGTTATACCATTGAATCCTCGCAGCGACCCAAGGAAGGAAGTAGTGTATTCCCCGTTTTACGGGAGGAAATTGAGGCTCCTCGGGGAGGGAATTCTCTAGCTGAAGATAACACTTCTGCAAGTGGCGAGCCAGGCCTTGAACTTTGAAGCGAGCCCAGAGCTCCCGCTCTTAACCACATAGTTAAATTATGGTCATCAATCGCAATAAAATTGTACTCACAAGAGAGTTTTTTGTTTTGTTTTTTGCTTTTGAGGAGCAGTGCCCACAATGATGAACTACGGTGCGATAGACAAAGCAATAACCGTGACGATGATGATAGAGATGGGACGGTGGAAATCTCAGCGTCTGGAGGCTGAGGCCCCAGCTGTAGCTAGTCCATGTTTGTGTGAGCTTAGGCAGATTTCTTCTCAGAACGTCCGCTTTCTCACCTGTAAATTGGGAGCAACAAGTTCTGCATGACGTAGTTCTAACAGTAATTAATAGACCAGTGCCTGGCACCTGATGGTACCGTGATCTCTAATTTGTAACTCCTGTGTAATCCAGGGTCTCAGCAAGAAATAGGTGGTCTATTCAGATTAGGATAACTTGAGAGAAGGTTGATAAAAGGACTGCTGTGTTTCTTAAAGTGTGGTCAGAGAGATTAGCAGTGGAGGTGCAGTACCTCAGGGCTAGTGACTGCGGGACTTTGTGTCTGCTTTTAGGGCTGAAGAGATGAGGGGAGAAAACCAACCAGTTTTCTGAATAGTTGTGTGGAGAGGGCACCTGAGAGCAGGTGAGACTTTTAGTCGGGGTGCAGCCCCAGCTTCCCATCAGGGATTGTTGTGTGGGAAGGAATACCCTGACCTCTCTTCCTCTCTCCAAACACTTGCTGGTGCCTTTTGTTGGACAAACCCTGCTGGAAGCAAGAGAGAGACTCCCTGGATGTGGTCCACACAGGAGGGCACAGGACAGGGAGGAGAAGGGGAAGTAGAATGGGGGGGGGGGGCAGGGCACCTGGGTGGCTCAGTCGGTTAAGCGTCTGTCTTTGCCACAGGTCATGATCCCAGGGTTCTGGGGTCAAGTCCCGCATTGGGCTCCCTGCTCAGCGGGGAGCCTGCTTCTCCCTCTGCCCCTGCTCCCTGCGCACGTGCACTCTCTTGCAAAAATAAAATCTTTTAAAAAATTGAAAGGGCAAACAGAAATCGAGAACATTCTCGTTTTAGCGATGAGGAAACAGGCTCAGAACAGATGATGAAATGATTTGCCTAGAGTCACAAGGGGGAATCGAATTTATCAGGGTTGTCTGTGGACCAAACCACTTAGCGATGTGAAGTTGTTAACCTACCTTACTCACTTAACCTTGCTGGGTGCGAGATTCTGTATAGTATCCTCTGTGGCAGTGATACTTTTGTTGTGAAATAGCGATAATATCCGTCGGTATCGCTCGTTTCATTCCGTCATCACATTTGAATGTCAAAGGAGCCCAGTTGGGGTAGGCAAGTGGTTACCTTTTCTGCTTTTTAGAAGTAAGTACGCCGGTGTTCACTCAGTCTTTTTGTTCATTCACAAAATGCAGTGTAATATAGGATGCCAGGCTGACTCTGTCCCTGTCCTGATGGCAATTTGTGCTTCTGACTTTGAGCCTTGGGCTTTTCCACAAGCCATTAGCTCACTCTTCTGTGAGTCAGGGGAAGTAGGATTAGCTGTTTTGAGTGGTAGGGGAAGCTTGGAAGCAGAAAGATTAAGTTCTTGATGAGAGTAACTAGCTAGCGCAAGAGCAGGATGGGTCAGAGCAGAGGTCTCCTGACTACTGGTGTCCTGCTGCTGCCTGCCCTATGTCAGGTCACAGAAGGTGGCTTGGAGCTCACATGATGACCACACATGCTTTATCAAGCTCTTTGTCGTGGGGTCTAGAGATTGATTTTCCAATTTGTCCAGACCTCTCCCCTCAACCTCATCCTGATCCCATAGCCTCTAGTTTCTGCTGTAACTGCTCTTACGGTGGAATGTAATGTTGGATGATGTCTGGACAGGCCTGTGAAAACCTCAGCCTTGTCATCTGCAAATTCCAGTTCTCTGAGTGCATTGTATGGAAGCTTGAAGTTAGTTGTGGTATCAGTCCATGTAACAAAAGCAAAGATTTCCTGTTGTCTGTGTTTGTGTCCTGAAACTAAAAGTGGCACCTCCTGGTGTCTTGTAAGTTATTCCAGCTCCCTGAGCCTGCGGTGCCCTAGGTGGTTGAAACAAGGGTCGTAAATGGTGCCTCCCTCACCCGGTTGTGGAGCTTAAGTGACCCGTGCTTATAAAGCTCCTGGCAAATTTGACACAAAGTAGGTGCGGTGCCACGGCCCGCTCTGTGCTTTCCCCACCCTGCCCGGGGTTGCGGTGGTTGTGTCTTCTGGACCAGGCCTCTCGGTATTTCTCCACCACCGCTCCCCGGTCCAGGTTGCTAGGGGGTCAGGAAATCAGCACATCGTTGGGTGCATTAGCTAAGCAGCCTCTTTCTTTAAGTCGTCCTTTGTTGTTAATGATGTTCTGAGACCAGAATAGACCAGTTTGTGTGGTCACTTGTCGGTGCTGAGCGAATTCTGTGGAAAGTCGCATAAATGCATCTCAGTATGCATTTAAATACGCGTACTTTCGGAGCACCTCTTCTTATTTAGTGTCTTTATTATTCGGGCCTAGAAATCAGAAATTTAGACCAAAAGCCATCCTGGGAAGCAGTTTCTCTTCTTCATTGACCTTTATACCTTTTTTTTTCTGACCTACACGTGGTATTCCTGTAAGGGGTGCTTGTATAGACGTTAGTCACTGTAACTAACAGGACTGTCCCACCCTCCTTCCTGCGCCAAAACCTCCTTCAGACCCAGGTGAGTTGAGAGCAGTGGATGACAGGGAGAGCCTCTGCCTCTTCTTTAGCAAGAAAAGTACATTTTGGCCAGACTTCACTTTTTCATTTAGTGTTACTTGGGTGCACACTTGACAGTTTTGAAGCATCAGTGTGTCCTGACAGCCCACTTGAGAAGCAGAGGTTTACTCCGGCTCCTTCCTGTACAAATGAAGAAGTTGAGAACCAGGGGAAATTAGAACGCTTATGTCCCGACCTAGTCCATCCTTTTTAAACCCATCGTGTAATCATGGGATGGGCTCAGCTTGTTAAAATTTATATATCATGAGCAGGAGAACATTGCTAAAAGTCTTAAGATAAAAAAAATTTTAGGTCAGACTCTTGCCTATTATTGAATATTGTCTTGTTGCATGTAATCTGATACATACAAAGCAGTTCACGTCCGTAAATTGTGAAGTGTGGTGATCAAGTGCATATTACTTACCCCACCACTTGGTCTAAGAGTTAGAACTTGATCAGTACTGTTGCACTTACTTAATCGGCTTTTCCCCTATTCTGTGGCCCTGCCCCCCTTCCTTAAAGCCCAAGTAACTACTTTTTCGAACTGGTGTGTTTCCTTCTCTTTTAAACCGTGTATATTTTTATCACCTACATATGTGTCTCTAGGAAATATATTGCCCACTTTTGCTAATTTTTAAGCTTTTGGAAAGTGTATCATGCGACGTGTAATCTTTTGGGACTGCTTTCCTTGCAGCAGTGTGTTTCTGAGATTCCTCTGTGTTGCTTGGAGCTGCGGTTCGTTCATTTTGCCTCCTGTGTATTTAGTACGCCGTTGGGTGGGTGTCCCACCGTTTATCAGTTCTTCTGGCATTTGAATTGCTCACAGTTTATTTTTATTTAATTTTAATTTTATTTTATTATTTTTGGTCCTGTTACCAACAAGCTACAAGGAACATTTGTTACTGTTGAAATGTGCTATTATTCAACGTGTATAAGGATTTCTCTGAGTAAGTGTTTTTCAAACTGGGGTCATGGTCATGGGTAATGAATTCATTTTGATAGAACCAGTGCTGTTCTGTCATATGTTTTCCGTCTGCATGGGTCTGTTTCTCGGCGTTCTCTTTTGTTCTGTTGGTCAGTTTCTCAATCCTGTGTCATTTCCACGGTCTAACTCATTGTTCCTGAGACTCGCTACCTGGTGAGACAGATCCTCCTCTGTGTATTTTAATACAGTGCCTAGTGTCTAGATTATTGAGTACATTGTCAGAGCGTTAGTTGAATGAAGGAGAGGGAAATACTTAGTGCCGAAATGTGGCAGATGTTGGAAGAGTAGACACTAATGTTCGTGTGTAGACTTAAGGGAACCCCATATCCCAACTCATTAGAAAGCTTTTTGAAAAAATTAAGCTTTTCATTTTGAGATAGTTGTAGATTTCACTGCAGTTGTAAGAAATTCTACAGAGATCCTATGTACCCTTTACTGGTTTCTCCCGGTGGTAACCTTTTGTAAAACTATAGTATAATATCACCACCCAGATGTTGACGTCGATACAGTCAACACAGATCAGTTCTGTCACTACAAGGGTCCTTCCCTTTATCTTTTTATAGCTACAGTTCCTGACCTCTGGCAACCACTAATCTGTTCTCCATTTCTATAATTTTGTCATTTCAAAGATGTTACGTAAATGGAATCATGTAGTATGTAATCTTTTTGGATTAGCTTTTCTTATTCAGCATAATTCCCTTAAGATTCATCTGACTTGTGGGGCCCCTGGGCGGCTCAGTCAGTTAAGCATCTGCCTTTGGCTCAGGTCATGATGCTGGCATCCTGGGATCAAGCCTCATGTCCAGCTCCCTGCTCAGCGGGAGCCTGCTTCTCCATCTACCCCTGCTTGTGCTCCCTCTCTATCTCTCTCACTCTCGGTCAAATAAATAAAGTCTTTAAAAAAAAGATTCATCTAAGTTGGGTACATGTCGTTCATTTCCTCTTTCTGGCTGAGTGGTATTCCACAGTATGGGTGCCTCACGGTTACTTTAACTATTCACCGTCAAAGGACATCTGGGTGGTTTCCAGTTTTGGCTACTAGGAATAAAGCTGTTATGAACATTCACATACAGGTTTTGTGGGTACATAGGTTTTATTTCTCTGGAAAAATACCCAAGGGTGCACTTGCTGGGTGATGTGGTAATTGTGTGTGGAATTTATAAGAAACGGCCTACTTGCTTTCCGTAGCTGCCATACTCATTTTACATTCCCATCAGCAATATGAGCAAGTTGGGTCTGTTTCTTTTTTCTCATCTCCAGCATTTGGTGTTGTCACTGTTTTTTATTTTAGTCATTCTGGGTGTATAATGATATCTCATTGTGGTTTTAATTTGCATTTCCCTGATAGTTAATGATGTTGACTACTGTGTGCACTCATTTGCTGTCTTGTGTCCTCTGCATGTACCTGTTGGTTCATGTCTTTTACCCATTTTCCAATTGGATTCTTTGTTTTTTACTGTTGAGTTTGGAGCTGTATCTTTTAGATAGTTGTTCTTTGCTGGATATGTGGTTCGTACATATTTTTTTAAGGCTGTAACTTGTCTTTGCATCTTCAATAGAACCTTTCATAGAGCAAAAAGTTTGAATTTTAATAAGGCCCTAACTGGTCTTGAATTTTTATCATGAATGGTTGTTAGATTTTGTCAAATGCATTTTCTGTATCAATTGATATCATGATTTTTGTTTAGCCTACTGATCTAGTGGATTACAGTGATTGATTTTCAAAGACTGAAGTATGGACTCGCTTTATGTACCTAGAACAGATTCCACTTAGTCATGGTGTGTGATTCTTTTTATACATTAAATTTAGTTCTGTAAGTTTTCCTCTCCATATTGGGGTAGCTGTATCCTTATTTTGACTTGCTGTATTTTCATTTTTGTTCAGTTCTACATATATATTTTTTAAGATTTTATTTATTTATTTGACAGAAAGAGATCACAAGTAGGCAGAAGGGGAAGCAGGCTCCCTGCTGGGCAGAGATCCCTATGCGGGGCTCAATCCCAGGACGCTGAGATCATGACCTGAGCCGAAGGCAGAGGCTTAACCCACTGAGCCACCCAGGTGCCCCTCTACATATTTTTAAGTTTTCCTCAGGATTTTCTCTTTGACCCATGGATTATTTAGAAGTGTATCATTTAATTTCCAAATGTTTAAAGATTTCCCTACCACTACTGATTTCTAATTTAATTCTGTTGTGATTGGAAAACATATTCTATATGATTTCACTTTTTAAAAATTTGTCAAGAGTTTGTCTTACAGCCCATGATTTGGTCTCACTATATCTTCATGGGCTCTTGAGAAAAAAAAATGTATTCTGTTACTATCAGATGGTACGTCCTATATATATTAATTAGATCCTGTTGGTTGATGATGGTGAGATTCTTCTGTCTGCTTGCTGAGTTTTTGCCTAGTAGTTCTAATTGCTGAAGTGGAGGATTTTGAAGTCCCCATTGTAAGCATATATGTCTCTTTCTTCTTTTAGCTTGAACAACCTGCTTAATCTCTTTTGAGGATCTGTTGCTTGTTTCATATACATTTAGGATTGCTTTGTCTTCCTGGTGGGTTGATCCTTTCATCATTTTGTAATGCCCCGTTTTATCCTTGGTAGTTATATTTTCTCTGAAGTCTGCTTTATGTGATATTAATATAGCCACTTCTTTTTTTGGACTAATGTTTACATGGTATCTCTTTTTTTATCTTTTTACTTTCAGCTTTCTTATGTCCTTGAATTTGAAGTGAGTTTCTTGTAATCAGCATGTGGTTGAGTTGTGTTTTTATCCACTCTCCCGTTCTCTGCCTTTTAATTAGTATATATATTTTTTAAGAGATTTATTTGTTTATTTTATGGAGAGAGTGCACGAGGGGAGGGGTAGAGGGAAAGGGAGAGAAACAGACTCCCCACTGAGCACAGAGCCCCATGTGGGGCTCAGTCCCTTGACCCTGAGATCATGACCTGAGCCGAAATTTAAGAGTCAGATACCTAACTGAACCACGCAGGTGCCCCTTAATTAGTATATTGAGACCATAAGCATTTAAAAGATTTTATTTATTTGTCAGAAAGAGAGCGTTGCTCTCACAGGCAGGGGGGAGCAGCAGGCAGAGAGAGAAGCAAACTCCCCCCTGAACAAGGAGCCCGATGTGGGACTTGATCCCAGGACCCTGGGATCATGACCTGAGCTAAAGGTGGATGCTTAACCGACTGAGCCACCCAGGTGCCCCGAGAGCTTAAACATTTAAGATAATTATTGCTATGTTAGGTCTAAAGCCTGACATTTCATTTTATCATTTTCTATTTGTTTCCTTTGTTTCTTATTCCCTTTTTCTCTTGTCTTGCCTTCCTAGGAGTTACTTGAACATTTTTTAGGATTCTGTCTTGATTTCTTTGTAGCGATTTTTAGTGTATTGCTTTCTATAGTTTCTTAGTGGTTGCTTTGGGAATAGTTTATTTGACTTACAAGGTATCTGTGTTCTACCACTGAATGAAATGGAAATCGTCCTTCCATTTAGGTCACTTTAGCATCCCCTCTTTCAAATATCATTGTTTTGAGTATCAGGTGGTCTTAAAATTTTTGTGTCAGTTTTCACATACAACTTAGAAGACCCATGAGAAGACTCATCCGGGATACCTGTCTGTATTTCATGCTTTCAGCTCTTCCTTCCTTCCTGATGCTACAAGATTTTTTTTATCATTTCCTTTCTCTTCCTTTCGCTGTCTTTAAGAGAAAGTCTGCTAGTGACAGATTCTTTGAGTTTTCTGTTGTCTCAGATGTCTGATAGCTTTTTAAGCAGTTATTTTAATTTGTTCTAACTTTTAGTTTTAGAAGTTTCAAATATAAAAATAAATCTCTAATGTACCTGTTACTCAGCTTCAACAGGTGCTGCCATTCTTGTTCCTCCCAGTCGGGGTTTTCCTTTTTGTTGTTTTTGTTTGTTTGGTAAAAGAGATCTTACCTACACAGCTGGCAGGTGCTAAAGCACATTATTAATCATGTTTTAAAATCCTCACAAGAACGTTATGGACTAGGGACGCCTGGGTGGCTCAGTTGGTTAAGCTGCTGCCTTCGGCTCAGGTCATGATCCCAGGGTGCTGGGATCGAGTCCCGCATCGGGCTCCTTGCTCGGCAGGGAGCCTGCTTCTCCCTCTGCCTCTGCCTGCCTCTCTGCCTGCTTGTGCTCTCTCTCTGACAAATAAATAAATAAAATATTTAAAAAAAAAAAAAAAAAGAACCTTATGGATTAGACCCTAGTGGTATCCCCATTTTACAGATGAGGAAATGGAGGCTTAACAAAGTTAATGACTTGCCTGAGGTCACACTTGGTGTTTGTTTCATCAGAATGTGTCCTCTATTTTAGAGAACAAGCCAGCTGGGCTCTTAGAGGGACTGGAACAGAGTGGAGGCGCTGTGTGTTTATTAGAGAAAGCCTCGTTCATTGATTTTTCTTCCTCATCCTGGGGGTAAAATGTGGCCTTGCAGTCTCAGTGGCACTCCCAGATAGCACATCTCTTTTGTTTGGAGCAGACACGTGCGTTGTCACCAGTGGTGAAAAATGCTAAGTTCTTTTGATGGTGGCGTTTTAAATTTCACCTTGTGTTCTTTTCCTCTTAGCTATCTATCAACATCTATGACTACAACTGCCACGTGGACCTGATCCGGCTGCTGCGGCTGGAAGGGGAGCTAACCAAAGTGAGGATGGCTCGCCAGAAGATGAGCGAGGTCTTTCCTTTGACTGAAGGTAATGTGTCAGCAGTGGGGCTGCTTTTGTAAACACAGTGAACTGAAGAGTATACCTTCTGTTTTCAGTGCTGAAACTGGGATGTGTTCCTTATAAAAATGTGGAACATAGAAGAAAACCCATCATCCAGTGTCAGTGATTTCTAGTTTTTCATCTTTTAGTTTTTTGCAAAACATAGTGATCGACTCATGTTTTGGGTCCTGATTTTTTTTTTTTATACTCCATCATGATTAAACTTTTCCCATGTCTTTCTGTTTCCCATTCCGGTGTTTATTTAATCCATTTTCTCAGCACCAGATAACTGTATTATAGTTAAACTTTATAAACAATTTTTAGTGTAAATTTTTCATACCTTGTTTGTTACATGGAGTTGGGTATTTATATTATTTATACTTACTTATTTGAAACAGAATTACACGGTGCGTCTTGTAGACCAGTCCTTTGTGAATGTTTGTAATTGATCTTTTAGGGAGGCGTTGGAGAACACTGGTCCCAGATCCAGCTCTGTCCCCCTCTCCCTGCCCAAAAGCATAACTGCTGAGTATAGGAGCTGAAATCAGATTGCCCAGATTCATTCCTGACTGTACATCTTACTAGTTGTGAGACCTTAAGCGAATTATGTAAACACTGTAAGACTCAGTTTTCCCAGCTGTAAAATGGGGCTGGCAGTAGTTTCCACCTTATAGTACATGGATTGGATGAGGTATTCTGTGTACAACACATAATAAATGCCCTAGCATGTTGTAAATGCTTAGATAGATGCTATCATTATTCATTATTATGACTTACCTACAGGAGTTTTTAAAAGATTGAACGAGGAATATATATGTAAGTCCCTAGCAAAGATATAAAATGCCCAACAGGTGTAGGATACTATGAATTTAATTATTCGATCTTATTTGGAAGCATAAACCTTCTGGGTGCTTGGTACAAGTTTTAAGAATTGAATTTCTGTGAACCGTAGCAGGCTGTATAAGATGGGTGAAACGTGTGTGCGCTGGTGACTCGCAGTAAAGTGCCTGCTTTCATCCTGCCCTTGGGGGAAGGAGATGGTGACGCAGGAGGTGCTGTTGTCTTGCAGAGCTCTGGTTGGAGTGGCTGCATGACGAGATCAGCATGGCTCTGGACGGCCTGGACAGAGAGCACGTGTACGACCTCTTCGAGAAAGCTGTGAAGGATTATATTTGTAAGTTCCCTGCGCGCTTTTTCAAGGTGTCTGCGGATCCATCCGTCTCTGCTGCCCGGGGTTGCCTCGTGAGGGGTTGCTCCTTAGAAAGGAGAGTGTTAGTCCAACAATAGAAGGATTTGAGTTTACTTACTATGCTCATTGTGGTTTTCTTTCTTTCTTTCTCTTTCTTTCTTTTCGAAGATTTTATTTATTAGAGAGAGATTGAGAGAGAGCATGAGAGCGGGGTGAAGGGCAGAGGGAGAAGCAGACTCCCTGCTGAGCAGGGACTCCAGGATCATGACCTGAGCCGCAGGCAGCTGCTTAAGCAGCTGAGCCATCCAGGCGCCCGTGCCCATTGTCTGTGGTTTTCATTTGAGGATATCTGGTTTTAAAATAAAGTTAGAAGAAATGTTTGTTGTAAGGGAGTGAAGATATTCACACCCAGCATTTTTGGGCAGGGAGAACTTACATGGTATTTCCAGATGACTAAAGGTTGCCTTTTATATATTGAGTGGATTTTTAGAAGTTTTGGACAGAAAGCTTTTTTTTTTTTTTAATATTAAAAAGCTTTTAAAAACTTATTTTAAAATAAGTATAGATTTACAGGACAGTAGTACAAAGAGGTCCTATATTTCATCCTGCTCTCCCAATATCTTATAACCACTATACAAAATCAAAACCAGGGAATTGATCTTAGTACAATGTGCGTGTCTGCTTCTGTGACATTTTATCCCACATGTAGATTCTGGTAACCACCACTGCATTGAGATACAGAACCTCCCTCACCACACAGGTGTGCGTTGTGTGTTGTCTGCTCGTGTTGAAGTTTTGCCAGTGCAGGTGGAGCATAGACACCTTCTCTCGAAGTTTCTTTACCTGCCCTGTTGGTAGTATGATTCTCTAAATATGCTCTTTACCTACATTTAGGACACATCAGAGAATGCTGTGGACAAAATGTTTTTTAAAAATATTTAAAAACATTTCTTTTTAAAAATTTTTTAATTTATTTTTTAAAGATTTTATTTATTTGAGAGCGCACTTGCAAGTGGGGGCTAGGGGGTGGGGAGGAGCAGAGGGAGAGGGACAAGCAGGCTCTGACCCCAAGATCATGACCTGAGCTGAAATCAAGAGTCGGACACCCAACCGGCTGAGCCACCCAGGCGCCCCCCCCCCCCCAAATTTCCTCCTTTTAAATTAAACATTCTTCTTCCATATCTGGTTTTCCCCAGTCCCCACTGTGGGCATTTCCCCCTGTGACAGGCACTGGAACTTGAAGATAGACTGCCCCGAGGGAGAGAATTTTTCATGTACCTTTACCAGCCAATAGAATTGATCAGTTTTTAGTTTTTATAATCCAAATACTGAAAATTATAGGTGTTTCATGACTATGAAATTGCACCATTATGTGCTTTTATTATTCTTGTGTCTCTGCTCCGATCCACTCATGTGGCTTCTTAGAACCTCTTGACAGTTCCAAGGGCTTGATGCTCCCATGTTTTCTGATGATCCTGTCACCCCTTTGTGAAGGTCTCAGTCATCATTAACAGCACCTCCCCAGACTAATGTTTTTCGGTCCTTGATGGTTTGCAGTCACCCTGCTGTGGGGCCGCCACTGTCAGTGCTGAGGTCAGTGTGCCTTCCTATTCCCCAAGTGCTTCAGGGCAGCCGGGGGGTCTGGAAGCCAGATAACCGTGCTTCTCAGATTAGGTCTCTTAAAGTAGTTGTGAATGGGGGCCTGTGGGGTTCTTATGTTAGTTTCAGGACCCCTAGAACATGGAAATTGTGTCCCTTGTTTTGTGAATGTTCGGAAGCCACTTTGGTGTGCGTCAAGAGTCGCATGCTCTACCAATTGAGCCAGCCAGGGGCCCCCTCTTCCTTTTTTGTTTTGCATCCCATATGGGTACTCTGTACTGGAGAGCTAAAACAGAGTAGCTAACTTTGGCTAAGTTCTTTGAAATAAGCCTGTTTCAATGAAAAAGCAGTCCTTGGGAAAACATACAGTAATTGTCAAATCGGCTTTATCTTTTAAGTATTTTCATTTTACAAGGTTACTGGATAGGCCTGTGAAATATTTTCAGATCTCCGAAAAGTGACTTAATGGGCAAAACGTGTGCAGTGGGAAGAGTTTAATTCATTAGTCTCTCTTAAAGCCGCAGGGGTGAGTATATAAAATTTAAGAAGAAAGTGACAAAAAACCAGGACGATTGGTCTTTTCTGTTGTTGCTGTTTAAACATCATTACAAAGAGAGACTTAAAATAAGGACTTCTGGTTACAGGATTGATGGTTTTAATTTGTTCTTTGACTTTGACCAGAAGGCTTAAAAAGATTCAAAAGTTAAAAAATTCTATGCTTTGAAATCTTTCCAAAAATACTCAGATTTGTAACTATTTTCATTGAATTTTTTCATTGAATTTTCATTGAATTGCTTCCATTTTAATAAATAGGCTTTTTAATCATGAGCGTGTTACATATTACCTGCTGGCATATTCTATTTATGCAGTAAAATCACAGTAATTGTAACCTAGTAGAGACATTGTTTAAGATATACTTTCCTTTCCAACTTCGGTATTAGTAATATATGTACATTGGGATGCTTGTTGATGTGCCCTTGCCTTTTTGCATGAATGAGTACTGTTTTGGTGGGCATATTTCTTTTGTGATGCAGTGGAACAAAAGTTTTGATCTTTGAGTATTTCATATCCTGAATTAATAGAGCACTTCTCCTTCTTAGGTCCTAACATTTGGCTGGAGTATGGCCAGTACTCAGTCGGTGGAATTGGTCAGAAAGGTGGCCTTGAGAAAGTCCGTTCTGTGTTTGAAAGGGCACTCTCATCAGTTGGCTTACATATGACCAAAGGACTCGCCATCTGGGAGGCTTACAGGGAGTTTGAAAGTGCGATTGTGGAAGCTGCACGGGTGAGTGCCCCGGTCTCTGTGACCAGTGCTTGCCTTTGAGTAGTCGGGGCTGTCTTTGTAAGTGGCCTTGGAAGAACACAGTTAACAAAATGGTCCTCTCCAGTCCCTTAGTGGGTGGGCAGTAAAGTAAAATCAGTAGTGTTTGTGGAACAACAAGAATGATTTCTTTGACTAAAAGCAGATGATCTTGTAATTTTTCTGATATTTAAAAATACCACTTCAGTTACTGGTTCCAGGTGAATATACAAGAACAACTATGTCTCTCAAAAAAAAATATGTATATATATTAGTCACGTCCAATAATAACTGCAAGAGGTGTAAGAGATTTGACCCCATCATAATTGGATTTTTTTGAACTCCGATTCAAGGGTTTACAGTCCTCTCCCAGTGTTCCCTCTCCCCGTGTTTGTGTGTGTGTGCACAGAGTTACCATCTGCACCTAGTGGAGCCCTCTAGTAGTTAGATAGTTATTATTAAAGTAGCCCAGTCCCTTGTCGATTACATCCCTATTGAAAAGTCTGCAGTGGTGCCTTGAGCTTACCCTGACGGAGGCATCATCGGGGCTAACTCCTTTGGCTTACATTTGTGGCCCTCCAGCATCAGACATAACCCTGTGTGGACTCT
The DNA here is from genome assembly GCA_028534135.1 of Potos flavus. NCBI lineage: Eukaryota > Metazoa > Chordata > Mammalia > Carnivora > Procyonidae > Potos > Potos flavus. The sequence continues at coordinate 65,644,943 of CM052889.1, forward strand.
GCTCCCACACTCCCCTCGACAGTCGTGCAACTGCTGGCTACTATACTTACACTGTTCCTTCGACTGGAAGTCCGTTTCCTCCTCTTACTACATCAGGAGAGCCTGTAGATGCATCCCAAATGCCTGCTCCTCCAGGAGTCTTTGCCTATTTTCTCCCTTCATAACAAAACAGCCTTAAAAACCAGCTGAAAGCAAGCGGCAGTACTTTGCTACTTGTGATACTTTCTTTCCTGATGTTTACATTCTGCTTCATTGTAGTCATTTGTGCATATATTGTCAGTATATACAGTTTTTACATTCCTTTTTGCTTTTCACCCAATCATAAACAGTAGCAGAGACGTATATTTTTGGGCCTCTTGCAGCATTTGACACAATACCTCATGTATCAGAGGTCATATATATCTTTTTAGTTTGAACTAAAAATTTTGTTGAAATAATTTTTTGAAGTAGGAAAACTGCAAAGTTTGTCATTTACTACAAATTTGCTTCTTTAGCCCATAGCTGGCTTCCTTTCCCCTTTTGACCGGGAACAAACCTTTGATTCACAGCTGGAGAAAGTCCACAGTCTCTTCCGGCGACAGCTGGCGATCCCACTCTATGGTAAGAGAAACTGACCTGTTGAAGGCGGCCCTCTGTGGTTTTTAAAATGCTTTGGGGTATGTCCTGTCATTAGGTCTTTCCCACCATCCTGTGAGGCAGACGTTGCTGGTGTTCCTACTCTCACTGGACAGTGTCACTGTGGACGAGGCCTTGGTAAAAACATACCTTGAATTGTTAATGGTCCAGAGGGTTGAGGGTCAGCCAGCAGAACTAGAAGCCAGACTTCCTGACGCGCAATTTTCTCCATTAAGACACTGTTGGAGAGGTGGAGTTACTATAAGGGATAGGGAAACGGACCCCCTATGTTTTCCGGGGAAACTTTATTGAGTAAGAGCTCCATTGTGAGTATTTTCTGTTTAGCAGTAATCTCTTCCGTATCAGAATGGGGATTTCCCACAGGCTTATAGCATTCTTCTGTTGATTGGAAGTGTTCATACCTCAATTTCTTGGGGGTTTGGTAAGGATTTTCCTGTTTGGGTGAATATATCTTGGTAAGGTGAGCCTTGAAACTCTGGAGCTTGAGCATGAGCCACGTCTGGAGGATTTTTCTGGGCGTGGGGAGAGTTTGGTGCTGCCATCTTGTTTGTGCTCTAGGCGTGGTTACATATTGTACGCCCTCAGCACCTCTGGACAACTGCTTGAGCCCAGACGTAAATTTGTCTTTTTGCTTCGTGGCTTATTTGGATTTGGTTTAACAAATTATAAAGTGGCTTTCCAGTTGAATCCTTGGGGGACATGCAGAAAAGGCTAGAACTGAGCAGGTTGCAGGTTTCATCTCACGTACCGATGTGACGTGGCATGGTGCAGTGAGTAGAGCATGTACTTGAGCCAGACTGCCTGGTTCAAGGCCTTGCTCTACCGTGAACTGCAGACAATTGACGTAACCCTCTACTTGCGTTTCCTCAACTGCAAAATGGGGATCATGATAGAACCTACTACTCCCTAGAGTTGAGAGGATCGGATGAGTTAGTGGATGGAAAGTTTAGAACATAGGAAGCACTAGGTAAGTTGTTGCTATTATTTAATTAACTGATTGATTAATTGGTTGGGCTCCCGGGGGAATTGCTTTGAGAAAGAATCTAAGGTGAAGTAGAAGATTCGAGCGTAAGAGTTGCTGTGGTCACTGATGCAGGAGAGGCTAGCATCATCCGAGTCTCAGGGTTTACTCTTTGGGTTGATAAAACACAATGGCAAGACCTATGGGGCTGAATCCATCTTTCAATAGATATGGAAGCCACATTCGCAGAGTATGAAGAGTGGTCAGAAGACCCAATACCAGAGTCGGTAATTCAGAACTATAACAAAGCACTACAGCAGTTGGAGAGATACAAACCCTATGAAGAAGCACTGGTAAGTGTTGGCCTCTTTACAGTAAACTTCTCGCTGCAAATTTTTCCCTAATCAATAGTTGCATCTTTAAAATTTGTTTTGTTGTGAAATCTATAGAGTGTATAAATGTGTGTGTACAGTTTACATACTAATAATAAAGTGAACATCCATGTACCCACCACCCAGGTTAAGAAATAGAACATTGCCAGTACCTTAGAAGTCTCCTATGTGCCCCTCTCCGATTGCCTCCTCTTCCCTCTCCCGAGAGGTAATCACTTTCCTGACTTTTGTGATAATCGTTCCCTTGCTTTTCTTTATAGTTTTACAATCTATGACCATATCCTTGATTAATATATTGTTTAATTTTGCTTGTCTTTGAGCTTTTATATAATGGAATCATGCTGTGTATTTCACTGAACATGTTTTTGGGTTGTACTCATTGATAAGTATAGTCTGTTTTCACGGCTGTGAAGTTGTATGTGTCTGCCACAGTTTATGTGTCCATGTTCCTAGCTGGGTCGTTTTCCAGTTTGTTGCTAGGAGGAGCAGCATGTTTCTGGCCTTTCTTGTGCATGTCTCTTGGTGCACATACGAATAGGGTTTCTCCAGAGGGTATCCCCAGGAGGAATTGCTGGATCAGAGGATCGTGCTGAACTGTTTTCTGTGTTACCAATTGACACTCCTGCCCAGGAGTTCTCGCTGAACGGAAGGTTCTCCTTGGTCTCGCCAGCCTTTGGTACTGACGTAAATATTAGCCACTGTGATGGTCTGAAGCCGTAGTTTTAATCTGCATTTCCCTGATTGCTAACAAAAGTTGAGCGTGTTTTCATATCTGTTGGCCATTCAGATGTCCTTTTTTGTGAGGTGCCTGTTGAATTCACTTTGACTCATTTTTCTTCCATCTGTATTTTTTCTAATTAATTCATAGGAATCCTGGATCTTAATCCCTATTTTGGTTGTATGTATTGCAGAAGCTTCGCTCAGGTTTGTGGTTTGTCTTTTTAGTTTTTTAATGGCATCTTTTGATGGGCAGTTCTCAGTTTTACTCTAATTGGGTTTATCATTCTTTCTGTTAATGGTTTGTGCTTTTGTTACGCTTAAGAAATCTCTCTAGGTTCCAAACTCATGAATATTCTTAGCTCTGTTTTCTTCCAAAAGTTTATAGCTGTGTATTTCATGCTTAGATCTTCATATGGAATTGATTTTTGTGTATGGCGTGAGGTGGGGTCCAGTTTCATTTTTCCATATGAGAACCAGTTGTTCCAGCACTGATTTTGATAATTCCATCCTCCCCTCATTGATGTGCTGCTGGCCCACATCGGTCGTAGATTAGCTGACCATTTGGGTGTGGATTAGTTTCTGGGCTTTCTCTTCTGCCCCACTGGCTTATATTACACTGTCCTAATAATGATAGTTTCCTAAGTTTTGCTCTTAGGTAACATGAATCCCATCCACATTGTTCCTCTTCAAGAGTGTCTTCTCCTTCTTTAGTTCGTAATACTTGGATTTAGAATCAACTTTTCAGATTTTATTTAAAAACCTGTTGAATTTTATATTGGAATTGCACTGATCAATTTGGAGAAGAATATACATCTTAGAAATATTGAGTCTTCCAATCTGTGAATGTGGTATAGGCCTTTGCTACTTAGGCCTTATCTTTCTGTAAAGTTTTATAAATTTATAATTTCATCTGGTCCCTTGAACACATTTTTAGATCTATTTCTAAGATATTTTTGATCCTATTGAAAATGCCACCTTTTTAAAAGATTTGCTTTTCTAATTGTTGTTGGTATATAAATTGTAATTTGTCATTTATACGAATTTTTTTATCTGTTGAACTTTCTAAATTCTTATTAATGATCAGTAGATTTTTTTGGATTTTAGATTTTCTGTGTTGACCATAATACTTGGTTTTTGACCCTAAGGTTGTTTGTAAGTGGCGTTTTTCTACCTGTCTTGGTCTTAGAATACTTTCAACTTCATTTACTGTGCCTCAGACTTACACTCTTGTTTTCTTGTATTTCTTGTCCTTCTGTTTGACCCGAAAGGCATCTTGTTAAAAGTTAATCTTGCATAATACAGCCCCAGCTTGCTTCCATTCACTACGCGCATTTCCCACTTCCTTTACTCTTCTTTCCTTGCATCCTGGAGCTTTCATCTGGAATCATTTTTATTTTGCTTCAAGTACACCCTTTAGAGTCTCCTGCACTGGATATTTGCTGGTAACAGATTTTCTTAGTTTTAATTTGAAAAGGTCTTCACTTTGCTCTTCTTAAAAGTTCATTTCTCAGGATGTAGAATTCTAGATTGACAGTTGTGTGTCCTGTCTTTCTGGCTTCTGTCCTTGCTGTTGAGACGTCAGCTTCTTTGATGGCAGTCTTTGTTTTCTCCCTGGCCCATTTTAAAATCTCACTGGTTTTGCTTGATGTCCCATAATTTCAGTACAGTAGGTCCAGGGGTGGATATCTTTGTATTTATCTTTTTCGTGGTTGGTTGGGCTTCCTGGCTCTGTTTTTGGTATCTTGTGGTATAGTAAGAACAGAGACTTTGAGAGCCAGGCTGCCTCAAGTTTAAATGTTAGCTCTGCCAGTTATTAGCTCTCTGACTTTGAGCTCGTTATTAGCCTCCGTGTGTTTCAGTCGCCTCGAATGTAAGATGGGGATAATAATGACACCTCACTGTGAAGATCAAATCCTTAATATAGCTTACACCAGCAAAAGCTTAACCTTCAGCTAGATTTTGTCCTTAGTATTTTTTTGTCTTGGCCAGTTTGCTGATGATTTTCAAGATGTTTTCATACCAAAGCCAGCAGTTTTAGTTGTTTTCAGTGGCAGTCTGTCTGGGTAACCAGTTTGTCATTATAACTAGAAACTGAGACTAAGATATCATCTTTCTACTCAGACAGAGCATGTGTGCTGTCCTGCTGGCCGGCCTTTGCTCGTCTCCCTTTTTCACATGCAAATGACTGGTAGGTAGTTGTATTTCTTAAAGCCTCTTTAATGAAATCCTCAGCTAATTCCTTTTGTTCCGACCCTTAGTGGAGTGTGGCTCAAGAGGAAAGTTGAGTAGGGGTTTGGTCTGAAGAATCTCGGTTGTAGGTCTTTGGCTCAGTCGGCAGGAGCTGGTACCTGGTACCGGAATGAAGGCCGCGACTCGCCCCAGCGCGGTTGCGTTCACTCCACTCAGTAGGCTGAGAAAGTGACTTCTGTTTTGGAGGGGTGGCTGGCCATGGTCACTGGCAAAGGTGTTTCTCTGTCGTTCAGTTGCTGCTGGATGCTCCTGTCAGAAACCCCCTGTGGCCTCAGGGTGGGTTTGGAAAAGAGCGTATGGAGCCTTTGGAACTGTTGCCATGAAGAGGCCCCGTGGACTCTCAGTCCGCCCGTCACGTTGTAGGCCCCGGCATGCCAGCGGCTCTGAGAGTGGGGACGGAGGTCTTTACTGACGTAGCCAGTCTTGCCAGAATGTCATATGAAGATATGTTGTGCTTCCTAATAGTGTCCGGTAGCTCATTTCACCCTCATTATGCTTCCCCTTTGCCTTAGTTGCAAGCAGAGGCACCCAGGCTGGCTGAATATCAAGCGTACATCGACTTTGAGATGAAAATTGGTGACCCTGCTCGTGTGCAGTTGATCTTCGAGCGAGCCCTGGTCGAGAACTGCCTCGTCCCAGACCTGTGGATCCGCTACAGTCAGTACCTAGTAAGACCGCTCGACTCTTTGAGCTTCTCTCCTTTTTACCGATTGAGAACCTGTTCAAAGAAAATCAGCAGGAGTGTCAGGAGTTAGTTCTGAGCCACCCCTCTCTGCTTCCTCATTTTCCCCTCGTCCTCCTTTCCCCTCTGCCAACTCACTCAGGGAGGTTTTCCGGTGTTCCAAGTCATTTCAAACTGACCCTCACTGTAAAAAAAGTTGGTAGTCTTCTTACTGAGGACTTTATGACAGATTAATTTTTTTCTTTTAACTTTTCATTATGGGAAAAAACATAAGCATTAGAACATAGATTAGTAAGGTGAAACCTCATAGGCCCATCACCCAGCTCCAACAGTTAACTCATGGCACTAGTCTGGTTTCGTCTGTGTCCTTAATCTTCTTCCTTTTCCATGTGATTTTGAAGCAGATCTCAGAAGTCACATTTCATTGGTAAACATTTCAATACATATATATAAAAGATTTGAGTCAGGATCCAGATAAGGTCCATCCATTAGGATTGGCTGATGTTTCTTAAGGCTGTTTTCATCTGTTGGTTCCCTCTCTACCTCTCTTCTTCTACCCCAACTCCCCCTTGTAATTTCTTTGGTGAAGAAACCAGTCACAAGAGGCATTTCTAAGGAAATTTGTCAGCTGGTTGTGCTGGAGAGGTCTGACGGATGGTAAAGTCTGTAACGGTAGCCGTTTCTCTCCTGACCGTGGACTTCTTTATCGTAGGATCGGCAGCTGAAAGTAAAGGATTTGGTTTTATCTGTACATAATCGCGCCGTTAGAAACTGCCCGTGGACAGTTGCCCTATGGAGTCGTTACCTCTTGGCCATGGAAAGACATGGAGTTGACCATCAAGTGATTGCCGGTATGAATGTTTTTGTGGGAAGACTCTTAAGCTTTCTGTCCCAGGCCGGAAACCTAGTGCTTTGACAGTCATTAAATGAGCCTTCCCCTGGGTGTTAGCTTTGGGACATTGAGTGTTAGTGACAGAAAAGGCCCTAAGTGAGAGAGAAACTAACTGGTTGTAAGCTTTTAACATGCTAACATGGTGATTTTCCGGGAAGTTGGGGTCTTTTCTCCAAACTTACTGATCTGGGATTCTTTTAGTGCAGGGCATCTTGTGGAACGTGCCCTTTCTAGAACAAAGTTCATGTAAATCCCGGAGGCTCTTTCTTTTTTTGAACATTTCTCTCTAGCTCATTTCACTTTGTTTACCCCTGTCATTATTATTAAGTCATATAGTATTTGATAGCCAGTAGAGGTTTTTATGACAATCTTGATAATTTATATTAACTTCCTTTTGAATTGGTAACAAATCCTGGCTTGTTCTTCAATTCCAGTGACCTTTGAGAAAGCTTTGAGTGCTGGCTTTATTCAGGCCACTGATTATGTGGAGATTTGGCAGGCGTACCTTGATTACCTGAGGAGAAGGGTTGATTTCAAACAAGGTATTTAAATTCACGTGTCAGATTCAGTTCTGAATTTTTTCCTAACATGTCTTTCAGTGAGCTATCCCTGTTGCCCCAGTACATCATGATTAGGCAAATGGTGTAGACCAGGCATTGTCAACTGTTTTCCCCTAGAAATTTTCACTCCTTAAATCCTTAAGTGCTGTTGTGAATTGTAAGGGAGGATACTTACGGTCCTTGTGTTCTATACCGGCTCCTGCCAGCACTGTCCGTGACGTGCTGTTTGTTCCAGTGTCTTTCTCCCCAACTACGTGATGGGGGCAGGACTGGCAATTTTACTTCTGTGTCCCCAGCCTGATGCCAGGTGCCTAGCAAGCTCCCAGGAGTTTCACTGTAGGATTAAAAAAAAAAAAAAAGAGACGGTATGCAGTTTCATGAAGCCAAACCTCTCTTGCAACTTCTAACAGACTCCAGTAAAGAGCTGGAAGAGCTGAGGTCTGCATTCACTCGCGCCTTGGAGTATCTGAAACAGGAGGTAGAGGAGCGTAAGTGCGGCTTCACCCACTCCTTGACGTAGTTGTTTTTCCTCTTGGTGGAGATGCCTTCTCCGTCAGAGGCTCTTTGTCTCTAAATTCTTTTCTAATTTTGGCTACTTCTCTTCTTAAAGGTTTCAATGAGAGCGGAGATCCAAGCTGCATGATCATGCAGAACTGGGCTAGGATCGAGGTAAGTGTTTCTGACAGATCTGCCAGTGACATGCACCTTTGAAGGACATGTGTGTAACGATGTGGCTGACGTTGCATCAGAATCCCCAGTGATAGTCTGGGGTCTGTAAGGATTTGTGGTCTATCTGTATGTAGCTTGATGCACATTCATGTGTATCTTAGAGATAACACTGGCGCTCGGGTAAGAAGTTACGCAGCAAACATTAGCATGCCAGACGTTGACTCATGGACTTCTGCCGACCTCCCCTTGGTGCTTGGCTTGTGAGAGTATCCCGGGTGTGTACCATCTGCCAGGCATTTTACTGTGAGCTGGGGAAATGGGGTAGACTTGCTCCATGCTCCCATCTTAGATCTCGTGTGGGAGACAGAAATTTGACAGATAATTAGGGGATATAATGAATTGAATGTTATTGTTGGACCAAGGACCCCGAGTGAGTAAGGTATGGAACCTGCCCTTGATCAAGTCACAGAATTGTGGAATTCTCATCCTATTTTATTTTCTGAGGGAGTCAGGTCAAAGAACTAGTGTCTATCAGGTTCAGAGGGGTTCACTTGCCCAAGTCACTTAATAAATGACAGAGCTGGGACCTATTCCTAGATCAGTCTTTTTCTCCGCACTGCCACTCAGATTAAATGCTTGTAGTTAAGCTTGATAAAAATAAAAAGTGACTAGCCAGTTCTGTTTTAAGTACTTGTGGGCTCCTGCTCTTTGCTCTCAAGTAGCGTAGGCAGACAGCTTGAGGCTTGTCACCTCTGAAAGCCTGGAGTGGTTGAGCTGGGCCTGTCGCCGTGGACAGTGGCTAGGGAATGTCCAGGGAGTCACGGAATATGGATCGTCAGTGGGGGGTTTTAAGGCATGTCCATTTGAAGCATGCTTTGTAATGGGTGCCAGCATCCTAAGGTTTGCGTCTTTTCCTAACAGAGCCTGTTAATGCATTTTAGGCTCGACTGTGCAATAATATGCAGAAGGCTCGGGAACTCTGGGACAGCATCATGACCAAAGGGAATGCCAAGTATGCCAACATGTGGCTCGAATATTACAACCTGGAAAGGTAATTGATTTGGGGGCAGGGTTGATGGTGCTATTGAGGGGTAAGCTGTGTTCAGTCCTGGCTGACTCCTGCCGGCCTGGGCTTGCCCCTCACCACAGGCCCCCGGCCTCTCGCAACCTGTCCTTCATTAGTGGCTGTGTGTGTACTGGGCGAGGCTAGGGAACTCAACCTGATATTTTGTGCCTAGGCTTGTTGTACAGCCATACGTTTCTTTCCATTTGTTATTTTGGTTTGTTTTGATTTTTGGATAGAAATGTTTTATTTGACTTTTTGGGGAATTATTTATTTTTTATATTTGCCTTGTATGTAAAAGTGGAAAATATTAAAAAAGAAAAACCCCAAAATTAATCTGCAGCGGCACACCCAGAGACATAACCCCTGTTAGCTAATGGTTTGGGTATATTCGTAGAGATTTTTCTATGCTTAATTTTTTTTTTTCTAAAGAAAATGCAGTGATAGTGTACATGTTAGAAATCTCTAAAACTATTTTAAGTAAATGTGATCAATAATATTTCTATCAGGGGGAAGATGTAAAGAATATGACCAGCCTTTCTGTTCACTGTATCTTGAACATTGCATCTCAATAAATATATTTTCGTACACATTTTCTTTTTGGAATGTTTTGGTTTTTTCCCCCAATTTAAAAAATAACACATGCTCAAATTAAAATAACAGATTTGCCAAACTATGTGGTAGAGAGTAAAAGTTTATTACCATCTCACCCCTAGAGATGACCACTATTAAAGCTTCTTGAAGGGGCACCTGGGGGGCTCAGTCGGTTAAGCATCTGCCTTCGACTCAGGTCATGATCCCAGGGTCCTGGGCTCCCTGCTCTGCGGGTGGTCTGCTTCTCCCTCTGCCTGCTGCTCTCCCAGCTTGTGCTCTTTCTCTGTCAGATAAATAAATAAAATCTTAAAAAAAAAAAAAAAAAAAGCTTCTTGAATATTCCTCTGGGTCTGCAGTTCTCAAACTTTTTGGTCTCTGGAACCCTTGTACTTTTAAAGTTTGAGAACCCTGAGAAGCTTTTGTTTATGTGAATTGTATGTATTTAATATTACCATATTAGAAACATTGACAAATATTAATAAATATGAATATCACCATATTAGAAAACTGAGAAATTAAAAAATTATTTGTCAAAATAATCAATTGGTTAACATTTAACGTAAAGAATATATTTTTTACATAAAATGACTATTTTCCAAACCCCAAAAGAATTTAGTGAGAACAGAGGCATGGGTTTGTATCTTTGCAAGTGTCTTTAGTCTGGCTTAGAAGATAGCTAGATTCTTTTGTCTATTTCTGCATTCACTGTGTTGTGAATTCTCATTGAAGAATATGAGGAAAATTTGGCTTCACACATATAGGTTAGAAGAAAGGGATATTTCACCTTTTCAGATAATTGTGGATATTCTTTCATACTAGAGCAAAATTACAAAAGGTCGTTTCTTAAATAGTTGCAGTGTGGAATCTGAAACCGTTTATCATTGAATTTCTTTGTACTTTGAATAGCCCTTTTACCCACACATGATTCTCTGACATGCATTGTTCCATTTGGAGAACACTCATTCACTAAGTCATGTAGCTCTTCCCAGTATGGACACATTTCATCATACGGTATTTAACAAATCACAGTTGTTCATATCCCCAGTGATCTTAGTAGAAAAGTTTTTTTTCTTTTTTAAGATTTATTTATTAGAGTGTGTGTGCGCACAAGCGGGAGGTGCAAAGTGAGAGGAAGAGAGAGAATCTCCGGCAGACTCCCCACGGAGCATAGAGCCCGACTGAGGGGGGGTGGGGGGCTCGATCCCACGACTCCAAGATCGATCCTTACCTGAGCTGAAACCAAGAGTTGGACGCTCAACCGACTGTGCCACCCATGTAGATGCCCTAGTAGAAAAGTCTTTTTAAGTAGGAAGCTGTCAAACCCAAAGTGGCAGATACGAATTTTCCAAAATTCTGATTTTCACTTAAAAGCTGCCATTTTATCATGGCAACAAATACGGCCAGGGGTTTTCCTTGAAGTGACAGACTTCCTTCATTAATTTTCAAAAATGTCTGCCAGATACTCAGGTCTGTGTAACCACAGTTTTTGTCGCTCAACTGTTTTCTCAAGTAAAAATGGTGTTCCATGAAAAACAAACTAGTACAGCTCGCACCCCAAACAAAAAGATATGCTTTTCTTTGTGACAACCATTGTACTTTGGGGTGTGGAGAAAAAGTGCTTTATGTGTATATCTCCTTCTGTCGCACAGAATATGAAAAATAGGTGTGCAGCCTTGATTTGTGCTAAGGGGCACCATCAGTGCAGATGTCAACACAGTGAAAAAGTCAGTTAATGTTCAATAATAATGAAAGTAGTTTCGACTTGGCAGATCGCCTGAAAGGATCTTAAGAGACCTTCAGGGGTACATGGATCATACTTTGAGAACCACTGCTGTCATTTTTTTTTTTTCCCTATTCTAATATATATTTATAATATTTATGTATATTTATGTTTTTTTTAAATAGAAATGAAAACAGTGTTTCATAACTGTTGTTAGTACGAGAACATTGTTTATAATTACTGTAAATAGCTGTGTATCTTTCCATGTGTGTATCAGAATGTGTAACTCTGGTCGTGAAATCTGGCCGTCCTCTAGGTTGGTGATTCTCCCCTTGGATAGGACGGCACCCTAGAATTTCTCTGAGGACTTTTATCAAGTTAGTGTAGCATTCTTAGGTGCCCCCACCTGTGTTGCAGGTACCAGTGCTATAAAAGCAGGACACCTGGTCTCAGACTACTGTCCCAGGTGCATTTTCTAGTAGCATCTCCTTGCTAATGGAAAGAGTGACTTAGAAGAAAACTTTAGTTTTGACTGGAGGAAAAAGGAGAAAACATTTTAAGTAGCAATAGTACAAATAGCTGTGGGTAGTTCTGGAAGCCAGAGTCTCCGCAGAGCTTCTGATCTTGGGACACTACCTGTGGGAAGATGGCCCTTCTGCTTTGTGTCCTGGTGGCAGCAACGGTTGGTTTTCTGTCCTAGGGCACACGGCGACACCCAGCACTGTCGGAAGGCCCTGCACCGGGCAGTCCAGTGCACCAGTGACTACCCGGAGCACGTCTGTGAAGTGTTGCTCACCATGGAGAGGACAGAAGGTGGGAACCCTCAGCGCTCTGCTGCTGGCTTGGCGTCTGTCCCATCTGCCCTTTGGTCTCAGGACTATAGTCCGTGAGGACAGACTACGTACGGTACAGCTGCTTGGGTGGCGCTCTGTGGTGAGACTGTCACGGGAGCCCACATCCCTTTGCCCTCTGCTCAGAGTCTCCGAATGCAAGGAGGGCTTTCTGTGACGTGGCCTTGGTGCAGGGTTCTCTTTGTTCTTTGTGGCGGACGCTGTTCTGTCTACTCGCTGGGTACCGGTAGCACCCCTCCCTTGGCCTCAGTCATGACAGAAACGTCTGCAGACTTGTTGCCTGCGTTTCTGGATCGCTTAGCCGAGAATTGTGCTCTCGCACAGTGTCATGGACACAACATAGGCTTTGGTCGTGTGTGCGTCCCTTGTAAAGTTTAGAGCCTCGGTATTAAGTTCTCAATAGGGCAATAGTGAATTTATCCGTGGGCATTGATCTGGATTTTGGGTGCGAACTCCTCAGAACTGGAAATAAAACACCCAAGCAACAACAGCAAATAAAAAACACCCCAACATTTATCAATTGAGCAGCTCTTAAAATCTTTTAGTCTTCACATACGTGTACCTTTTACGTGAGAATGTCTTCATAATCTAAGCTTATGAGAATAACAGATCATATTCTGGTTTTCAGGTCTTTTTTTTTTTTAAAAAAGGGATTTTTAAAAAACTTTCTCTTTAAGATTACTTTAGAGAGAGAGCGAGCACGAGCATGCGCGGAACACACTTGAGTGGGTGGGGGGGAGGGGCAGAGGGAGAGATGCAGGGCTCGATCCCAGAACCCTGAGCTGAAATCAGGAGTTGGATACTCAACTGACTGAGCCACCCAGGTGCCCCAGGACAATGGATGTTCTAAATATACCTAGAAGGGGGCACTTGGGTGGCTTAGTCGGTTAGGCGTCTGCCGTCTGCCTTCAGCTCAGGGCATGATCCTGGGGTCCTGGGATCAAGCCCCGCATTCTCCCTGCTCAACAGGGAGTCCGCTTTTCCCGCTCCCTCTGCCTCTCCCCCTCTGGTCATGCTTTGTCTCTCGCTCTCAAATAAATAAAATGTTTTCTTAAAAAAATAAACACATCTGGAAGAACTGTTCAAATTCTAAAAAATTCAAGCCTACAGTAAGGAAATCTGAAAGTGGGGAGCCAATTCAACAGTTATTATTTCTCATGGGGGAGAGCGCTTGTGGTGGTGTGGGGAAATTAAGAAAATTTTATATTATCCTATCCTTTAAAATTCTAAAAAGTGACGGTTTGCTTCGGTTTCTATCAAGGTACCCTAGAAGATTGGGATATAGCCGTTCAGAAAACCGAAACTCGATTAGCTCGTGTTAATGAGCAGAGGATTAAGGTAACGATGCTGTTCAAGTCTGGAAGCTCTGCTGGCTATTTTGAGTGTGTTTGGTATGAATGTTTGTCAGAACCTCTGAGGTCTTCCTAAGAAGTAACTTTTACTCAGAGAGTATTAGTGAAATACTTGAATCAGAGTATTTAAGCCTATCTTGTATCATTTTCTTGGATTGGCTTAGAACGTTAGCCCTGACAGTAAAAACTTTATATAGTTCGGGAGTTTGGGACCTAAAGTTTTCAGCGATATAGATGGAAAAGCTAAGAATGGAACCTACTCAGCCCCGTGAGTGGAAGGTAAACACATCCAAATTGGTTAAAGCCCCAGTTTTATACTTCGTTTTCTTTCTTTTGGTGAGTAATTACTGGGGATGTTGCAGGGCATTCTGTAGATGTGAGATACGGAATCCTAAGAAGCCTGAATAAGCTCTGGCAGGGAAAGTTGTGAGCATGCCCTCCTCCTCCTCCTCTTCCTCATGACCTCTCCTTTCTCTGGGGTAGCGAATTTCCACTCCCTGCATCTGCTTTCCTCTCTGCGTGTCGTGGGCCCGTAGAGTTCCTGCAGTTGTTGCGTCCTAGTGATGCGTCCAATGTTCCCATCTTCCCAGGCTGCAGAGAAGGAAGCAGCCTTCGCCCAGCAAGAAGAAGAAAAGGCCGAACAGCGGAAGAGGGCGAGGGCTGAGAAGAAAGCGTTGAAAAAGAAAAAAAAGACCAGAGGCGCAGACAAACGCAAAGCAGAAGAGGACGATGAGAAGGAGTGGGGAGATGATGAAGAAGGTAGAGCTTTCTCGAAATGTTATTTGGGAACATCTCTAACTTCCAGAGAAGTTACAGACCCCATACAGAGAACTTATATCTTGAACCAGCTGAGAATAAGTTGCTCACATGGTGCCCCGTCTCCCTTCCTGTCCCTGCCCGTCGTCCACATGTGCGTCGGGCTCCCCGCCACGAGCCCGGCACCGCCCTGTAGCCACTCCCGCCCATCCACCCGGGCTCCACTGCTTCCACTGTGCCGTTGCCCCCTCCACCCGTGGTCTGTGTGGTGCCCCTTCACCCCGCTCGGGCTCCCACAGCCCGGCTCTCCCTGTCCCTGCCCTTCATCCCCTCAGGTTCCAACATCCCACACTGCAGCCTACGCAGACACCTGCCTCGATCGGCCCACCAGGTGGTTTTTGACTTGGTGAAGTTTTCAACTAGGGCTTCTCTCGTCCCTGCCATTTCAGGGGTGGGCAGATGTGGGTCAGATTTATTTCAACAGGGTCCGGCAAGGGAAAGCATTGTTTGTGGACATTCAGGGACTGCATGCGTCTTCCTAGGTACAAAGGTGTCAGCCAGAGGGGCTGTTCTTGTGCGCCTTGAAACAACCGTGGCTGGATAGCTCGCTGGCCTTCAGGGCTCCAGGTTTAGCAGGGGAAGGCAGATGTGACATGTGAACGCAGTGGTGTATGGTCGGGACCATGGGAGAGGACAGTCTGGGGATTACTGGTGGAGGCCCGAGGAGGTTCTGGAGGGTTAGCTCCCTGCAGGAAAGACTTCATGCACCTCAGCGTCTGGAGGTGGGAGTGGGTCACTGTCAAGTGCAAAGGAAGGGAAGGGTAAGCCAGACAGAGCGCCACCGTAAGCAAGGCATGAGGCACAGAACACCCTGGAATTTTCCCTGAGCAGCAAATGACTGTTTGAGCCTGGGTGCATGCTGAGGGCTGTGTGCTGGGTGAGGTGAGGCTGGAGTAGCCGGCGAGCCGGCCCGCTCAGGGCCACTCCGGAATGCGGTGTGCACTGGTTAGACTTCATTAGGAAAGCAGTGGGGAATTGATGGGGAGGTCTGGAAGTGGGGCCAATGCAGCTGGCTTTCAGTACTAACCCTCTGTAGGCAGTGGGGCGGATGGGTTGGTGTAGAATGATTAAACTCTGCTGAAGGACACAAGACAGCAGGGAACATAGAGGAATTACAGTGCTTTGCAGAGGATGGCCTGTGGAGTGCAGACGTGAGAGTCACGTGGTGCTTATTTAAATGCAGTCCCCAGGGGCACCTGGGGATTCAATTGGTTAAGCGTCCAACTGTCGGTTTCAGCTCAGGTCATGATCTCAGGGTTGCAGGATTAAGCCCCACGTCGGGGTCCATGCTCAGTGTGGAGTCTGCTTGAGATTCTTTCCCCCTGCCTTTGCCCCTCCCCCACTTGTATGCTGGCTCGCGCTCTCACTCTTTCAAATAAATAAAATCTAAAAAAAAAAACAAAAAAAAAACGGAAGTTCCCAGGCTCCATCCCTCTCTTGCTGCCCCTGTCTTTCTAGGAGAGCAGTACTAGAATTTGCCATCTGAACTTTGAGATGCTGACCTTTTATGCAGTTGACCCTTGAACCTTGGGGCTTGGGGTGCTGACCCCCTGCACAGTCAAAAATCCATGTTTACCCATGTTTACCTTTTGATTCTCCAAAAAGTTAACTACTAATAGCCTACTGTTGACTGGGAGCCTTAGCAGGATAAGGTAAACAGTTGACGAACACATATTTTATATGTTACATGTATTCTATCTCGTCTGCTCGTAGTAAGGTTAGAGTAAAAACGTTATTGCAAAAAT
The DNA here is from genome assembly GCA_028534135.1 of Potos flavus. Classification (NCBI taxonomy): domain Eukaryota; kingdom Metazoa; phylum Chordata; class Mammalia; order Carnivora; family Procyonidae; genus Potos; species Potos flavus. Next base: position 65,660,846 of record CM052889.1, read on the forward strand.
CACAAGGAAGAGAAAATAGAGATTGTATTTATCCAAAAAAGTCTGCATGTAAGTGCACCTGCGTGGTTCAGACCCGTGATGTTCAAGGGTCCACTGTGTAATTAGGAGCGGATAGTGGGGACTTATGTTAACCATTATGTTACCATACCATGATTTAGTCCACTTAGCTCAGTGTGCCTGGGGCCCAGAAAGTCGGGAGACGAGCTGAGGGGGTCAGGCAAGACTTGAGAGAGGACGTAGTGTGTGCCGGGCTCAGAGACAGGAGCAGGCGTGTCCTGGGCAGCCGCCGCAGGCCCGCCGTCCGCACTGGGGCGGGGGCGTACATCGAGGAGCTCACCAAAGAGAAGCAGCAGTTCATTCATCATTGCTGCTTTTCTTCTTTCACCCTGTAGAGCAGCCTTCCAAACGCAGAAAGGTGGAGAACAGCACTCCTCCAGCTGGGGAAGCACAGGACCTAGAGGCAGAAACGGGACTCTTTGGGAAGAGTGCGCCTGTAGACGTCGACCCCCCCTCCAAGCAGAAGGAGAGGGCGGCCGCCCTGAAGAGGGACGTGCCTAAGGTGCTCCACGACAGCAGCAAGGATAGCATCACCGTCTTCGTCAGCAACCTGCCCTACAGCCTGAGCGAGCCGGACGTGAAGCTCCGGCCGCTCTTTGAGGCCTGTGGGGAGGTGGCAGAGATCCGCCCGATCTTCAGCAACCGGGGCGATTTCCGAGGCTACTGCTACGTGGAGTTTAAAGAGGAGAAGTCCGCCCTGCAGGCGCTGCAGTTGGACCGGAAGACTGTGGAAGGGAGGCCGATGTTTGTTTCCCCCTGTGTGGACAAGAGCAAAAATCCTGATTTCAAGGTGGGTCTGCAGAAAACACCTTCCGGGTTGGGTTGCTGTCGACAGACCGAACGCTCTTTGCCTGCAGCAACGAACATTTAGAATTTACGTGGAATATCTGTAGTCCCTTAAGAGCTAGACTTACACATTAACCACGGTCTGTTCTGAGCTGCATAGGTGAGCCCTGACTCATGACTTGGTCACTTCGAGCTCGTGCTAGTTGACAAAAGATGAGAAAATTAGAAATTACAACGATGGCTACTTGCCACCAGATGTTGAGAAGTGGCAAGGGCCTTGCGGAGTATTTACTATATTATCTTGTCGGATCCTCACCCCAACTCTGAGAACAGCGGCTTTCATTCCTGCCATGTGTCCGGTGAGGGAGTGGGGGCTTTGAGAGGTTAAGCGACTTGCCCAGGGTGACCCCATTAACAGTTCGCAGCCCCCAGAGTCAGCTCTGGTGTCTGGCTGGGGCGAAGCCTGTGGCCGAGTCTGGTACTGGCTATAGTATGGAGGGCTGGGCTGGGCCGTGGGAGTTTGACTCTTTCCCTCCCTTCCTCCTGTAGGTGTTCAGGTACAGCACCGCCCTAGAGAAGCACAAGCTGTTTGTCTCGGGCCTGCCTTTTTCCTGCACCAAAGAGGAGCTAGAAGAGATCTGTAAGGCTCATGGCACCGTGAAGGACATCAGGCTGGTTACCAACCGGGCAGGCAAACCGAAGGTCAGCGTCTGTGCCGATGGCGTTAGCCTCCCGAGGCTCGGGCAAACCGAGTTCTCCACCTGTTCAGATTACTAGGTTCTGAGCGGGTTCCTCGTTTGCTAAGAAACAGACTACAAGTTAACAGAACAGTAGGGACACTTGGCTCTACTTGCATTTGGAGTCAGATTTCTAGCTAATTGTACTAAAAAGAATAGGGCATTGGGGGGAAGAAAACTTCCCACGAATAACAGGGGCCACAGTGCAGACCCCTGGCAGGGTGCGCCCTCCTGCCCAGACTCGCCTCTTCACCAGGCCTCCAGGTACCTCCTCCAGTCCAGGACCCCATCACATCTTCCCACTGGCTCCCCTCAGCGTCCTGTGAGATCCTTTTCGTGACACGTTCTGAGTAGTTGTTTAGGCATGAGTTTGGGTTACCTGTCTTTCCCCCAGCCCTCTGGGTTGATGAAGAGTTGAAGAGCACGAAGTAAGGAGCGGCCAAGGCCCAGACATGAGAGCTCATGAGAGCCTGTGTCCAGCCGCCTCACTCATTTGCTATTGCTGTATTTATACTGGTCTGTCTCTCCCTCTCTTCCTCCCTCTCCATCGTTTCTTTTTTATTTTTCTTATATTTTCCTCTTTTTTTTGCTGGAGCAAGCACAAGGTACACTGACCTCACAAAGGTTATCTGAAGTTACAGTCAGTTGCAGAAACAGGAAGAGTAGGGCTAGTGCATAAACCTATAGACAAAGGATGGTGGTGGGGAAGGGAAACTGATGTTGGGTACCTGCCTGGTTCTGGCTTCCGGACTGAGTCAGGAAGTTGGTTCCTGGCTCAGCTGCACCTGATCTGGCTCTGGATCTTGCCTCTTACAGGGCCTGGCCTATGTGGAGTATGAAAATGAGTCCCAGGCATCGCAGGCTGTCCTGAAGATGGACGGCATGACTATCAAAGAGAATGTCATCAAAGTGGCCATCAGCAATCCCCCTCAGAGGAAGGTTCCAGAGAAGCCAGAGGCAAGGAAAGCTCCAGGTGGCGCCATGGTGCCGCGGCAGATTTACGGAGCGTAAGTGTGTGCTCTCCCCTGCGCGAGCTGGGCCCTGGCCGGCACCGCAGTGGATCCGTTTCCTCCTGGTACAGCGAGCTGGGGTGGGAAGCCAGGGCCTGCCGTTCTGAGGACGCTCAGTCATTCCCCAGAGCGGGTCCACGCACAGTGCAAGCCGGAAGTGGAACCTTTCCTGGTGTTTGCCAGTTTACACAGGTGGTTTATCTGAGGGCAGTTGTTTTTTAGGCAGTGATTATTTTAAAGTCTCCTTTGGCGGTAGAATCCGTACGTGTGGATTCAGAACCTGACAGCCGTGTGCTTGCTGCGGTAATCTGCACTCTGGCTGGACCCAGAGAGGAGCTGGCTTTCACCTGGTAGGAAGGAGACAGCGAAATCGCGAGGTCTGATGAGGTCTGAAAGAGGAGGGCATTTTTATCCACCCTACGTGTGACTGTTGCACGGGGTTGGTCTTCCCCGAAATTGTGGAAAAGGTAGTTTGTTAAACTGGTTTTTGCCTATTAGTCAAAGTCACAGAGAACAGGGATCATCTCCCCTCTTTGGTTTTCACTCTTCACCTATTAACTTAGTACCCTACACGTTCCGAGAAACTTCTCTACTACTAATAAACTATAGAAATCAGCCCAGAAAGTATGGTCTTCACTTTGTAACTTTGGGTGATTGAAGACCATCCTGGCTTATTTTCACAAATAAAGCAGGGGCCATGAATGGTTGCTTTGCAAGGGTACATCCAGTGTTTGTTCTTCCAGGCGGGGGAAGGGGAGAACCCAGCTCTCCCTGCTGCCTCGTGCCCTGCAGCGCCCGAGTGCGACGGTCGCCCAGGCCGAGAACGGCCCTGCCCCACAGCCAGCGGTCACCGCCTCAGCAGCCACCGAGGCACCCAAGATGTCCAATGCCGATTTTGCCAAGTTGCTTCTGAGAAAGTGAACGGGACTCTGGAGAAGGGATATGCCTTACTGCACGCTGGCCAGGAAGAGCACCCAGCACCCAGCTGTACTCTGGGTATGGAAGGGCCCGGGGCAGCACCCCTCCTGCGCATTTTCCTTGGGGTTAGACCGAGAGGGAAGAGGGTGTCCAAGGAAAGAGGCTTGAAGCGCTCCCTCATATTGAGGGCAAGAGGAGGAAAGCGATCACTCCATGGGTTGGGCCCAGTGTGTAGTTTCTTAAGCTATTTTTGTGTCTTACAGAGTGCGAAACAGAAGTGAAACTCAAACACACCGTTTTGAGACCCACTTGTCCAAACGTTTTTGGCCAGCTGTGGCCCTCTTTTATAAGACACTTCTCTTAACAGCCTGCACAGCTCATGTGCCCGTCACTCTTTTAATTTTAAAAGACGAAATGGCAGATGCTAGTAATTCACCAGAATGGCCTATTTTAGTAAAGGGGTGGTGGGGATAGGGGAAGTCACATAAAAAACATTTGATGGATTTTTGTTTGGGGGGGCGGTTGTGCGTTTTTATATTATGTATTTGTAAACGACACATCAACCCATTGTTTTATGTTTCCTAAAAGCAAAATATTTGTGACCTTTGTTTTATATGGGAGCTCTGTGTGCCACCTGCTGTGGACCATTTCTTTGCCTAGTGATTAGTGAACCATGTTCTTTGTCTAAATAATGAGTTTCAGCCCTTTGGTTTTGTTTAAACCATGTCAAGTGCAAACTTAAATTCTCCCCACTTAGCTTTGTTTATTAAACTGAAGTTCTCTTCAAAACTTCTTGTTGAACGGTACTCAGATGTGCATTCAAACATGGATGTTTTTTGAAATGGGTGCACTTGCGTTACCTAACAGATGTGTAAATAGAACTTTTGTAAGTCAAATCCTGTTGTCCCTTTGATTTAAATCATTTCAGTTGTCCTGGGTCTTTAGTTTTAAACTTCACTTTCATGCATTTTGGCCCTTCAGCTTCTAGGCTTTTTTTTTTTTTTTTTTTTTTTTTTTACCTTTCATCTCTTATCAAATATTTATTGCTTTAAAAGCCATGTTGCCAGTTTAGTAGGGAAACGGACTTTTTTTATAAAGACACTCTGGGAGAAGAAATCAGGAAATGCTTTCATGCGTGCTAGAAATCAACCCACTTTATCTGGTTTTTAAGTTTTTGTGCATCAGGTTTTCCGACATTTTTAATGGGAAATTGGAAGTGTCATCCAAAAGTGTTGACAAAAGAGCCAGAGGAACTCACATGGCCGTCCTTGAGCTTCAGTATCCGTCTAGCACAGGGTCCTTCATCTCTGCCGCACCCGCCCTCCCTGTTACGTTGAGGGCTGTGTCAGACATTGCAGCAACCCCCCCGGCCCCCCAACCAGGGACTGCAGTGAGTGCCTCCAAGAGATAAGGCCCTATAGGCTATGGTTTTATCATTACTCCTAGAAACATGAGCAGTAACGCCTTCGAGTCCTCAACTATCCAAATTCCTAGTTTCCTGTTGTTTTATAAGTGCACCCACCCCCCGCCACCCTCTGGGAAGTTAGGGTCGGTTGATAAACCTCTCAACTCCTCCACCTTGTCTTTCTCTTTTTCACAAAACATTTTGTATTAGGGGTTAGTTGTGAATTAAATTCACGTAGTGGCCAGCAGAACGTGTGCTGCAACCCTGGTCCCTCCTGTATTCCTTGGAATGCCCCCCCCCCCCCCCCCCCGCCCCGTGGAAGCCTGTTGGTGGGGTGAGCGGACTGGGGACTAGCAGGGCCTGCCACCGAGGAGCCCCGAGTATCTCCTCCCCAATCCAGGCTGACGCGGCTTCACTCCCGCTGCTGCACATCTCACTGCTCCGCTCTCTTGCTGTTGGCCCGTCTTTGGCCCTCACTTCATGCTCTCTCGTGTCAACACAGGCTCATTACAGAATCGAACCCGCTCAGACTTGGGCTCAGGGCTCAGGGTGTGGACGGTCCGAGAAACGGACTGTCAGGAACATGTGAGTGGGTTTATGTGTTTTCCCCAGGAAATCAAGAACTGATGGTAAAGAGAAGCACGAAACACCATTTGCGTTACTGGCGTGTTAGCGGAAGACCAGTGCTTCAGGGCTGCCCACGCAGGTAGGTTGCGTCCCCCCAGTTCTGTCTCATCTGCCAGTCCAGATGGGCACCTCGCACCGTGGTACCAATGGGGCCTGATGTTCCGAAAGGATTCCTCCTTCATCCCTGTGACAGAATGATCGCCTGAATAAGACAGCAGAGTCTCAGGCCTTTATGTAATAAAATACTTTATTAGAGTCAGTAATCTGTTAAGTAACGTCCTTCACAACAGAGCTAAAGTGCACGATTCTCTCTAGTACAAAGCACGTACTTCTGTCAGGCTTTCTCGGTGTGCTTGTAAGACCAAGACAACAGAAGCGTTCAGGTTGCAGAGAGAACTTATGGCAGCATACGAGTATGAAAATATTTTTTATAAAGGTTTGAAAAATCCCTTGGGATCACTTCACACAGCTTTTTCTTAATCGTTCAGAAAGCCATTCTGTGCCTATTACACAGTTAAATAACTACAGAGACATCTGCTACCTCAGAAGAGTGACCTCCTTCCTGTCAGGGTGTGACTTCCTAAGTCAGGGGCCACACTTTGTATGTGTTCACCACCATTCTGACCCTGACCAAAAGTGCATGACAGCGTGCTCCGTCGCTGGGGAAGGAACCCGTGGCCCTTTGGAGTCTGGTCATATCGGCACCTGGGCCAACACGCTATTGATAGAGAAGAGTCTTCCACAGAATGAAGACTTGGAAACTTGGCCGTATTACATAGGACATTTTATCATTTTACAAGTTGATAGAAAAATAAGGCCCCTCCAAGGCAATCTCTTCTTCCCCGGGGGGACGCGGGACAGCACAATGGCTGGGGGAGGTGGGCATGGAGTCAGTAAGTGGGGAAGACTGCGTGACAGAAGGGACACCTCCTGGCTGTGGTGAAAGGTTTTTCTTGGTTTGGTAGAAACTCTAATTCGTTATCGAAAAGGCTTATTTGGTGTTGACGTGGCAGCTGTTTTCTCAGGTGTGTTCTCGAATATCCACCTACACGGGGTGTTCCATGCCAGAGTCGGGGCAGAGGGCAGACTTGGCTACTCGCACAATACCTCATCTGCGGTAGGAGTCAGTTGCGTGACAAGTCCAGAGGACTTGTAGACTAAAACGTCTGGTCTGAGTTGCTGCAAACAAAGTGCGAGAAACATTCATACACAGAAAACCCAACTGGCCACTCCCCTACTCTTAATTAGAAAAATAGTCTTGATGAGGGAACATAACAGCCTCTGCTAACTGGAGTCTGTGAGCTAACTAGGACTCAAGGACTTCCTTGAAATGAGCAAGGTATCTAACTAGAAATGTTGTCAACATTAATTTTATTTCATATCTCAAAAGTTTGCTCTACCAGTGAGAATTAATCACAACGCCAGTCTCTTCGTAGAAGCAAGCTTTCAGTCATTTCTCAAAACCAGGACCAGGTTCTCCCCAAGAGTGCTGACCTCAGGTCAAATCCTAGGACACTTGGAAGAGTTCCTCCTATGGCTTCTGGACCTCCTTCCATACTTCTGGCTTCTCCCCACCTGAGTGCAAATTCTGCTCCAGAACCTGTGTTCTGGTCACACACACAGCACTGATGCCCCCAAAGTCTCCTTCGGGCCACCAGTGCAGACAGAGGACATCACGCATTTACTAGCCCCACAGAAGAAAATAAATAATAACTTGGGCTGAATTACAAGTTACCTTAGAGATAAGGCTTAATAATTTAAGTTTTCTTTTTTTGAACTAAAACATCTGGAGGTAAAGAATGTTTAAGTTCTTTTTCTGTCTCCTTTTGCTTCAGGAGACCACTAGGTTTCTAGAAATGCTAAGGTTCCCCCCCACCTCGGGACATCCCTTGTCACCCAGGGAGGATTTCCAGGGTTAGGGCTTCACAGGCAGAGTCTCCTTAAACCTGGAGTGATTGGGTTTGGCCTCGGGCAGTGCCACCGGGTACTCCGTTGTGGCAAAGAGCAGGGTGTCCAGAGTGGTCTCCGTACACTTGGCAATGAAGCGGATGAATGGCCTCACGTCGCCTTCATTGGCGACCTCCAGTACGTGGTAGTACTCAGACCTCTGCTCCTTGCGGATGGTGATGGGTGGGTAGCCTGCCTGCATTAGGATGAGGTTCATCAGCAGCCGCGAGGTCCTTCCGTTGCCGTCGATGAAAGGGTGGATGTAAACCAGTTTATAATGGGCCAAGGCCGCAAACTCTACTGGGTGCAGATTCATGGCGTCCTCGGAGTTGAGCCATTGGATGAACTCCTGCATCTGCTTTTCCACATCTTGAGGATGGGGAGGGATATGGTGTCCCACGAGGACCTGTGTCGTCCGAAACCTGCCAGCTTCCACTGGGTCCACGTAACCCAGCACCCGCCTGTGGATCTCCAGCACGTCGCTGATGGTGACAGACCCGATGCGGGAGACTAGCGTCGTGTTGATGTACGTCATTGCTGCGTGCATGCCGATGACCTCGTTCTGCTCCTCCAGGCTTTTCCCTGGCACGGCGTAGCGGGTCTCCAGGATGTGCCTGATTTCCGAGAGGGTGAGGGTGTTGCCCTCGATCGCGACCGTGTGGTAGATGTGATGGTAGTAGGTCTCCTCCATGACCCGGCGCAGTGCGGAGTTGCCCTTGGGGATGGACATGACCTTTTTCACTTTGCTGTCGATGATGCTAAAATACCTCTGGTCGATCTCCTCGACCAGCGGCAGCGTCCGGTCCCGGTTGACCAGCGCTTTCTCGTGGTAGGGCGAGATGGTCAACGCTCTGGTGTATAAGTAATCCGCCTGGATGATGTCCTTGTCCTCTTCTGAAAAGATGCCAAACTCGTTGAGCGCATCCACGAAGTCCGGGTCCATTTTGAGGGCATGCAGGAAGAGCTTGTGGGCTTTCTCCCGCTTGCCTTGGCGTTTCATCTCCAGGGCTTGGTTCAGCGCTGCTTTGGCTTCCGACTTACCAGCTAGAAAAGAGCCAGAGAAGTGTTGGCAGGGAGGGTGGGGGGGTGGGCAAAGAATGTTCAGGGGAGCTGTCCCTTGTGTTGGCCCTTCAGGGGGCTCGTTCCAGCCGGTCTGCTGACCGTTCCACTCTACATGTATCGATGCATTTGTGCCCCGCAGCTAGTCTTTGTCTGGGTGTCCCCAAAGCCATTCTCTGTACCCTGGCAGATGCCACCTGGACTCCCTGGCCCCCTGCCTTCTGAATGCCAAAGTGAGTGGCCGTGGCCGCAGCTCCTGTTAGGTGGCTCTCCCGTATTCTCCGCTCTCTGCTGTCCTGCGTCAGTCCTGATGATGCTGGCCCTGGCCCCTGGTCCCTGGTCCCTCGGGCCTCGGCCATTAACAGCCCCCCCCCGATGCTGGGCTCTGGAGGTTTCCCCATCCTTGGGCTGGTCTTCAGATCTTTTAACCCAGTGGTTCTCAACCAGGGGTGATTTTGCCCCCCCTAGGGGACAGCCGGCAGTGTCTGAAGACTTGTTGGGTTGTCGCAGTTTGGGGGGGTGCTACTGGCATCCAGTGGGTAGAGCCCAGGGATGCCGCTCTGTACCCTGCAACGCAGCCCAGAGGACAGTGCAGAGGGAGGGAAACTGCTCTAGATCTAGCCCTCCATCATCAGCCCCTCCACCCGCCGAGTGTCCGCGACACACGGGGCTGCTTTTCCTCACGTGCCCAGGCTCTCTCACGCTCTGGTCTCTGCCTGGTTGTACTGGCCCCTCATGCCTTTTCCTTTGGGTCATTTTCCTGTTTACACTGGGGTCTCAGCTCAGGCATTCCCTCCAGGGAGCCCGCCTGGTGTGCTCCCCCGTTTCCCCATCACTGCTGGTGATGCTTGTTATCTTAGCCAGCTGTCTGTCCAGGCTGGGAGCTCGGGGCGGACTTGTTCATCAGAGTACCCTGTGCCCTGCACGTGGGACACGGCGGGCACTCTACACAGCTATCCAATTAAGTGGTGAGGAGAGCTGGCTGGTCTGCCTTACCTGGAGACGCCTTGGTCTTGACTGCCAACAGTGCTGCGTTCCTGGACGTGACACTGAGCTCTGTGGATGGTCTGCTGCACTTGGTGACGGCATGCTGCACCCTGTCCAACTTGCTCCTGAGCAGGTAGAAGCCTTTGAGCACGGTTAGACACTGCTCTTCTAAGGCCCCCAGCGGCAGCAGCAGCGCCAGCAGGGACCCCAGCACCATGCTCAGCAGCATCACCCACAGGAAGCGGCCCCAGATGGAGATCCATTTTGGTTCAGTCACCATCACCGAAGCCATCGGCATGAGTGTCATCTGGGCTCAGGGGTGAGCCCCCTGCACATATTCAGTTGCCTGAGAACAGGATCTGCAGGGAACCAAGAGTTGTAGATGAGCCAGGGGAAGCGGACACGATCAAGACAGGTTTCTGAATTCATCGGGGGCTTGGAGGCTCCCACGCCTCCTAGTTCACTATGACCAGGGGGTTGGGGCAAGGCAGGAAGTGGATATAAATGGGGAGGGGCCAGCCTGGAGGATGGGTGCCACTTCCAGGGCCCCGTGACTCTGAAAAGTAATGCCACTGCACTCAACATTTACAGAGCACTTACTGTGTGCCAGGTCCTGGGCCAAGCACTAAGGACCTCACACTTATCTCTTGCAATCTTCAACAGGAGCTGATGCTATCGTCATCCCACTTCTCCAGATGAGGAAACAGGCTCAGAGAGATGAAGCCCCTTGCCCAGAGTCACCCAGTGAGTAAGTGACAGCCTTAGGACTTGAATTCAGGAACCCATGGCTCTGGGTCCCCTCCTTTGACCACAGATCTCTGACCACACACATATCCAGATTGGCCAAAGCAGTTCTGAGGTCTAGTCTTTGATATGCACAACTGTTTGGTGGCCTGATTTGCTGCCTCATGGTGGCCGTCAGTTCATGCCCACATCCTGGTATTAGTCACAATGCCGCTCCCCTCTCTGGCCTGCCTTCCCTGACTTGTCCAGCAAGGATCTCACCTAGAGCTTGGGCACTCCAAGCATCTCAAAAGGAACTCAAGCTGTGGGCCAGAGTGGGTAACCACTCACCCTCCACATGACAGTTGGGCATGTGCTTTGGGCTGGCAGTGGGAGTGGAGGGGTCAGGTATGCAAGCACCATTATGCTAACAATAAGCATTTATTGGGCAACTAAGGTGTACTGGGCACTAAGCTGAGTGCTAGCCATGCACTATCTCAAACATTAACACCTTATGAAGAAAAGCTACTCCATTTTACAGACAAGAGAAACTAAAGCAGAGTAAGTCAATCTCTAGAAGGCCAGATGAGTAAATAGCGCCATGAATGAATCCCCAGTGCATCTGGGAAGAGTACCCAGGTCTTAACCTCTACCTTATTCCCAACCAGGGCCCATGCACCCCTGCTCCAGCCTGCTCCTGGTGCTGGGCCTCCAAGACCCAGAAATGACTGATTAGGTTTCTGGTGGCCCAGGGCTTAGAGTCTAATGAGGGAGCCTGGCTCGTTGATACACCTGAAATGGCCCGGTCTGCGCTCTAACCGGGGTACGCTGGGCGTGCTGTCGGGGTTTAGAAGAGGGTATGGGTCACTGCTTCGTCCAGGTGCTCTGAGAGGCTCCCGGAGGGGCGGGATCCGCGGCAGGGCTGGAGTTCTCCAGGGACCCGGGTCTGCGCGGAGGAGGCAGGAGATAAGAACGTCTCACCCCTCACTACTCTAGGAAAGGGGAAACTGAGGCCCAGGCGGGCGAAGTGGCTGGACTTAGGTCCCTCCGAGTTTCGCCCAGGGCGCACTTCCCCCGCTACCCCCTGCCCAGCTAGCCCTTTCCGAGCCCCTAGGGCTCGCCCCCTCCTACCGCGCGCTGCTGCCCGACCCCTGCGTCCGCCTTCCAGGCGCTGGGAGGCTCCGCAGCCTCCGGCTCCCAGGCCCTGCTCCGCCGCCGGCCTTCTGGCCCCGCCCCCGGCAACTCGCCATTGGTCGGCCCGCCATCCTCGTCGCGGCGGATTGGTTTTCCCGACTCGTCTGCGCCTCGCACTTCCGGGTTCTAGCGTCTGTGTCTGCTTCCCCGGGAAAGACGCGCCGTGGGTCACCCCCATTGGCTGGCTCCTGTGTTGGTCTCGTGCTCTCAGCAGCCAATAGGCAACCGGAGGGGCGGGGCCCGGGCGACAGGCGGGAGTAGCCGGCGGAAAACCCGTGCGGCGGCGATTTGGGGGTACGATAGGTTCCGCGACCGGAAACTCGCAATTCCGTGTGCTGTGAAGTGCTGCCCTTCTGCTCCTCGTCCCTCTCCTGGGCCTCCGCTTCTTTAGGTGGAAAGTGAGGATACTCCTCACCCTGTTTGTCTGACTTCAGAGCTCCTGTTCTTAGTCCCCACCCTGTGATACCAGGGTTGCCCCCTTCCCCCTTTCTCACCTCTTTTTCCCTTTTTCTCCCAAACTTATTAATTTATATACAGTCGAGAAGGAACTGCCTGGTTTATTTAGCTTCCCACAGAGACTGGGATTTTTCCTGGAAGCAGAGAGCTGAAACCTGCATCCTCATTCACAAATACTGGAATTCAACATCCAGGAGGTGCCCAGAAATGCTAAGCATTAAGATGTTAGCGTGTAGATTCTGGAGGCAGAGAGACCTCGGTTTCAATCCAGACTTTGTCACCTAAGCTTTGTGTGATCTTGGGTGTTATTCCAAACCTCAGTTTTACCATTTGTAAAATGGGGACAAACAGCCAACCTCGCCTTTGGCTGAAGTTCAGGATCTGCAGAAGGCCGGACTCTTCAAGATCTGACCTTCTCCACAACACATTCCCCTTGGGAGCCACTATCAGGCAGTGGTTGTGGGTGTCACCACTGGAGCCACACAGCCCTGGATTCTAATATTAGCTCTGCCACTTGAAAACGGACTTACATTTAGCAAGTGACTTGATTTCACTGGTCCCGTTTGCTTTTCTGTAAAACGAGGACAGTGTGATGACATTCCCTCCTCATAAGGTTTAGTGTGAGGGGAAGTGAGATCCTACATGTCTGGCACAAAGCAAACATTTGATAAGTACCTGCGGTTGCAGTTATTCCTAGAGAAGACACAAAGTCATTGCTGTTTCGTTATTCACAGAAGAAACTGTCAGCTGCAGGTGGCTCCAGTCACTGGGGAGTGACTCCATGTCCTTTCATAGGTCTCAGTCTGTTTCCAGTTTAGGGAAGTGTGCTGTCATAAAAGACACCATGGAAGCCGGGGAGGGGGGCATTGCGAAGTGACGGACCAAACAACTTTGGCCCTTGCTGGCTGTGCTTCCTGTTTATATCTTGTAACCGTTCCCCACTCCCCCAGCTCCCGGCCCTTGGCATGGAAAATGGCATCTAGTAAAGGCTCAAGAAATTTTGTTGACTCAAATAAGAAATATCTGAAGCAGGACAAACCATGTTGTTTTTAAGAAACAAAATCAGGATAGTGGTTATTTCTGGGGCTTCTTGTTTCTATCTTTTAAACAAAGGTCTCCATCCAACATTGTTCTCTTGAAGGCTTGTGAATTTCGCTCCTGATGGCCCAAGCAGTAATGTTGTAAAAACTTTCCCCAGAGGAGGGTTATGGGGGATGGTTGGTGGAGTAGAAAGCAGTGAGGCTCAGGGGTCAGACAGATATGTGTTCAACTGCAGGGCGTATCTCTTAGTAGCTGTGTGTCCTGGAGCGGGTAACTTACCCTACTGAACTGGGTATCCTGGGGCTTGTGGACTTCTGCCCCTCCTAGGCATAAGGTGACGTCATCATCTGCTTAAAAAGGCACCATCTGGGGCACCTGGGTGGCTCAGTCAGTTAAGCATCTACCTTCGGCTCAGGTCATGATCCCAGGGTCCTGGGCTCAAGCCCCGAGGCAGGCTCCCTGCTCTCCCTCTGCCCCTCACACCTGCTCGTGCTCACTCGCTCTCTCTTTCTCTCAAATAAATAAAATCTTAAAAAAAGAAAAAATTAAAAAACATAAAGGCACTATCCACTTTCCACATTTCGAGGTGCCAGCGTCACCTCTTCAACGAACTTAGAACGATGGGTAGCAAACCTAGATGCTACACAAGAACCATCGATGAGTAAAATTGCCTGGGCATGAGACAACAGGGGGAGGTGGGGAGTGTGGAGAAGGTGAAAGGACGTGCCTTATCCAAAGTGGGCAGCAGCTTCTCAGCTCTAGCCTACATTTATTGTGTAAAAAATTCTTATATCCAAAAGTTGACACATTTTCTAATTTTTCAAAAGAAATGTCAGGCCTAGATTTTTAAGCAAACTCTCCAGATTTTCAAACAGTTGGCATATCTGCCCACTGGCTACGGAGGGCTGCCAGACCGTAATCCCTGTTTTAGGCTTTTAAAATGGGCTGGAGTTGGTGGCTAGTGGAACACAGGAAGAAACCTCACAAATGCCTCTTGGCAGATGATCGCACCACTGCCTGTGGCCAGCAGGGGGCAGTAATTTCCCGGGCATCACTTCCCCCATACAATCTCTTTGTCAGGAGATCCCACTCAATTTTCTTGACTGCTTTCAGCTGTGTTGAATGCACAAAATACGGTCCCTGAAGCGATATTCAAAAGTTGGCTTGCTCCACCTTAAGCATTCCGTATTGGGTGGAAATGGCCTCCTCACGGCCTACGGAGGAGTTCTCTAAAAGCTTACCTTGACACTTGACAAATGCAAAACAAAACAAAAGAAAACAAACCCTTATGCATCTTTAAGAAACAGCAGTCAAGCACTTCTTGCAGGCAGAGTCGGATTCTATTGCTTAGGAAACACAAAACTCCCCAAATGGAGGCTATATTGCCTTGAAATGGCTCCAGAATGACTCAACTTCATTTAAAAGAGAATGCACCATACTGCCCCCCCCCCCCCATTTCTGTAATCTCCCAGCCTGCTTGGATTTTTTTTTCTCTCCTAATTTAGAGCTGCTGTGGAAGAGCCAACCCCCCTCCCCCCCCCATTCCCAGCAGCCCTTCTCCCTGACTACTGACATCTTCAGTTTGTATACCCAGTGGGGTCAGACCCAGTGCCTGGGGCATCCCCAAGAGGCAGGGTTTGGGGGGAACACCTCGTAGGTGTCCTTGGGCCCATGGCTCTTGCTCTGGATTCAGGATGACCTCAGACACGCAATTAATTGTTGTTTTCAGAGCAAATCACTTGGGGAAGTGATGTTTCTTACTTTCAATACATTAAACATAACTCTTTTCTTGTTAAATAGCCAAAATAACCAACTACTTTATTTACTTTTTTTTTAAATTGAAGTATGGTTGGCATACAATATCATCTTAGTTTCTGTGTATGACATAGTTATTTGACAATTCTGTACCTCGCTCAGGGCTCATCGTGAAGAGTGCAGTTACTATCCGTCACCTTACAATGTTATTACAACCACTTTATTTCCTAAAAGCAAAATGGGATCACAGATATAATAGAAGCAAAATGGGATCACAGATATAATAGAAGCAAAATGGGATCACAAATAAGCAAAAATAAGAAAAAAATTCCTATGCACAATTGTACTAGATATTTTTTATGCATGTCTATTTTTAAATTATGAAGTATTTCAGACATCCAGAAAGCATAGATAATAAAATGGGTACCTGTGTGCCTGGCCCCCAGTTTAGGAAATATCATATTGGGGTGCCTGGGTGGCTCAGATGGTTAAGCATCTGCCTTCAGCTCAGGTCATGATCCCAGGGTCCTGGGATTGAGCTCCATATCGGGCTCCCTGCTCAGTGGGGAGTCTGCTTCTCCCTCTCCCCCACTTGTGCTCTCTCTGCCTCTCTCTCAAATGAATAAATAAAATCTTTTCTTTTTTTAAGATTTTATTTATTTATTTGGCAGAGAGAGATCACGAGTAGGCAGAGAGGCAGGCAGAGAGAGAGGGGGAAGCAGGCTCCCCACTCAGCAGCAAGCCCGATGCGGGGCTTGATCCCAGGACCCTGAGATCATGACCCGAGCTGAAGGCAAAGCTTTAACCCACTGAGCCACCCAGGCACCCCTCAAATGAATAAATAAAATCTTTAAAAAGAAAAAAAAAAGAAAAGGACTAGAAATGATCCAAATACCTACCGACAGGTAAATGGGAAATAAATCATAAGTGGAATATGACACAGCAGTCTACAATTACTGAGCCAAAACTAACTGTATCAACATTAGTATAAATCTCTAAAATATAATGCTAAACCAAAAAAAAAAAAAATGCAGGAGGATACACAGTGTATATACAACATGTAAAAGCATTCAGAACATTGCTATATGTTATTTAGGAGTATATACATATATATGGTTAAAAACAAGAGACCATGAATGGATGTAATAAGCAACAACAAAAAAAGATGGTGTTTACCTCTGGGAGGGAAGGAAGGGGAAGTGACAGGGGAGAGGATGCCCAGGGCTTCAGAGCATTGGTAATATGATCTCTTTCTTTTTTTTTTTAAGACTTATTTATTTTATATTTATTTATCTTAGAGACAGAGAGAGAGCATAAGTGGGAGGGGCAGAGGGAGAGAGAATCTCAAGCAGACTCCGTGCTAAGTGTGGGGCTCGATCCCATGACCCCCAAGATCATGACCTAAGCCAAATCAAGTCGTTTTCTATTACAAACACAGGGCAGTAAATTCTTGTATGATTTTTTGGCATGTGTGTGGAAGTTTCTCTAGGGCAGAGTTTCTCAAAGAATCAATCGCCTGGGGAATTTTTAAAAAAACATCCATTCCTGGGCCTGCTCTAGACCAATGAAGTCCTCCAACCTTTCTGATCCTCCTGTATCTTGACTATAAGTGGAAATAATTTGACCTGTACCACTATCTCATTATTGGTAGTGGTAAAAACCACTTATTAGGCACTTACTGTGTACTAAGTCATTGATGTGTATTGTTTTATTGGATTTTTGTAACAATACCATGGAGGAGAGATCATTAAACCCACTTTACAGAAGGTGAAACTGAGGCTCAGTGAAGTTAAGTAATTAGCCTGAGTCACACAGCAAGCGAGTGGCAGAGCCAGGGTCCACAGCCAGTCTTCCTGACTTAAAACTTACAGTTTTAACCACTATCAGATCCTGTGATTTCAGGGCTGACAGTTTATGTGATAGCTCTTCAATTTTACAGGTGGAGAAACTAAAATGGATAGAGGGCAAGGGCAGAGCCTGGACACAAATCCAAGTCTGTAGACTCTCTGTTCACCAACACATCACTTTCTTTTGTAAAAGTACTTTGGGGAAGGGTGTGAGGAGCGAGGAGGGAAAATCTTTTTTTTTTTTTTTTAAGATTTTATTTGTCAGAGAGAGAGAGGGAGTGCGAGAGCACAAGCAGGGGGAGCAGTAGGCAGAGGGAGAAGCAGGCTCCCCACTGAGCAAGGAGCCTGATATGGGACTCGATCCCAGGACCCTGGGATCATCGCCCCAGCTGAAGGCAGATGCTTAACCGACTGAGCCACTCAGGCGTCCCAAGGAGGGAAAATCTTAATAAAACCATCTTTTCTTCTCAAGACAATTTCTGACTCTCCTAGGGGCAGCTGGACCTACTCTGCATCAGTTATCCACTGCTGCGTAACAAATAGTGCCCAAATCTAGCAGCCTAACACAACTATACAAATGTATTATCTTACATAGTTTGTGTGTGACAAGAATCCAGAAGCAGCTTAGTCGGATAGTTCGGGCTCAGGATCTCTCTCAAGATTGCGTCGCCATCTTGGTGGGGGCTACAGTCGCCTGAAAGCTTAGTTGGGCTGGGGAGCCATTTCCAAGGTGGCTCGCTTAGGCGGCTGGCAGGTTGGTGCTGGCTGCTGGGTGGGAGCTTCAGTTTTTCTCCACGCGGGTAACTCCATAGGCTGTCTCGGTGCCCTCCCAACATGGCGGTTTCTCCTGGTGTGAGTGATCCAAGAGCATGATGTCCTTTACAACGTAGCTTTGGAAGTCACATACTGTCTGACCTCTGTGGGTCACAACACAGAGCCACCTAGGTATGCTGTGGAAGGGGACTGCCTAACGTTCAGCCAGGTGAAGGTGAAGATCATTAGGGGCCATCTCGGCGGCCGCCTATCCAGTACCCACTGTGCCTGCCCCCCATCAATCCCAGCGGTTCCATCCAACAGCCCAACAGCCTGGACTTCAGGCCCCTTTGGCCAAGTCTTGGTGGGCAGGAAGCTTCTGCAGGTGTGAGATTCACCTGTCACAGCACTGGGCTCCCAGGTGCCAACTGCCTTTCCCCCAGCCGTTCCATGAAAGCTTTCCAGCCGTGTTACTCTCGTTGGCTGGAGAAGCTGCCTCCTCCTATCTAAAAATTTCATCATGCCGACAATAGAGACCAGCTCAGGTGCTCAAGATGCCATTTTAGATCATAGCCTCTAAAAGATGTGCCTAACACCCTCTCCTCTTCCTGCATGTGATGGTGACTCAGGGTGGCCACTAGGCCAGCCTCGAGTGCGGACCTACAGGACCCCCTGTCTGCCTCCTTCCCCTTCAATTTCCCTGCTTCACGGGATCACGGGCTATCCCACCCATCAGCAGGGCAGCCAGCGCCTGGGAGCTCCAGCGCAGAGGGGCTGCAACCACCCTGGGTCCAGATTACAGTCCCTTTGGACAGGCCCCAGAAGCTCTCCATGGAAGCTTTCTGTTGCCATAGTAACATGGAGACAAGGAAATTAGCAAGGGTGCCTGGCTAGGCAAGAAAGCGGAGCCTTTACTCTGCATTCCCCTCCTCTAACTAGAGAAGAATTCCGAGGAGGGCTCGGGACGGACATCAAAGAGTCTTTTCCTGGCATCGAGGAAATGCTCTTTAATGAATTGTTGTGAAACGAGCGCTGCCCTTAGAGTAATGGTGTTGGCTCTGGCGTTCTTAGAGGAACCCGAGCAGGAAGTTTAGAGCTAATGCAGCTTTCTGTTGTCGTTTTGAAGAAGACTGTCAGGTTTTGTTTGTGTTTTTAAGTTTATTTATTTATTTTAGAAATCTCTACGCCCAATGTGGGGCTCACATTCACAACTCCGAGATCAACACTCATGCTCCACCCACTGAGCCGGCCAGGCGCTCCTGTTGTTAATATCAACTTTATTGAGCTGTGATTCTTATACCATACAATTCACTCATAATCACAGTCGATTTTAGAACTGTTCATCTCCCCTCCCCAAAAACCTCCCACCCTTTAGGTTTCTCTGCCACCACCCGCCCTCCGCCCCGGCAACCTACTTTGTATCTATATAGATTCCTCTTCCTATAAATGGCATCACAGAATATGTAGTCTTGGGTGGCTGGCTTCTTTCAGCATTTTTATCCTTTGCCTCCTTAAGGTCCTCCACAGTGTCTCTGACAAAGGTGTCTCTGTTCTCTTTGAGAACAATTCCATTGTCTAGGGGTGCAGCTGCCACCTTAGTCCACGGGCTCCAGAGGGATAGAGGGGAGCAGACTCCTCTGAGGCCACCAGCGCTGCCCCTTCCTGTTCCATCTGGAACCTTTGCCGCCGCTTCGAGACTGTAGCGGGGCAAGGGGCCCCTTCGGAGCACGGCTGGCCAGGTGTCCTGCCTGCGCTGAGTTGGACATGCTTCCCCACGACTTCCTCTTACGGAGGCTGGGGTGGGACAGTTACCATCATAATCCGCAAGTGCTTCCTAGATGCCCAGTGCCGTCCTGCGAGCATCACGTGTATTAGGACTAATTCACTGTGACAGACCCTTCTTTCCCCTCCTTTTCTTTTTGTGGGATTCACTTAAAAGCCACCTCTCCGTGCACCTGCTTTGCTGAAGCTACAATCCGTTTTCTGTCTTGCAGCCATAACAATGCAGGTAGAAATCATCTCACTTTTTGCCTTGCGCTGGTTTAGATATTTGACTTATTTATTTGATTACTCTTATTATTGCGTTAAAATGCACATACCATAAGATTTACCATCTTAACTATTTAGGAGTGTGCAGCTCAGTGGCATTAAACACATTCACAATGTTGTCTAACCGGCACCACCATCCATTTCCAGGACTCTGTTCATCAGCCCAAACTGAAACTCTAGCGCCCCAGTGCCCCTGCCCCAGCCTGGGATACCCCCTTCTACTTTCCGACTCTCAGATTCTGACTACTCCAAGTGGAACCCTACAGTGTTTGTCTCTTTGTGAGGGCTTAGCTTAGCCTAGTGTCCTCAGGGGTCATCCCCATGGTAGCACGGGTCCGAGTTTCCTACCTTTTTGAGGCCAAATAACATTTCCTAGTGTCCACTTTGAACACATCCTCGGGTACAGCTGAGAACGCTAGTCTGCTATCATTTCTTTTTTAATTTAAGAGATTTTATTTATTTATTTTTTAGAGCAGCTTAAAGTTCACAGCAAAATTGAGAGGAAGCTACAGAGATTTCCCTTCTATGTCTTGCCCACCCCCCAGGCACAGTGTCCCCCTTTACCGGCATCCCCCACTAGAGTGGAACGCTTGTTGTAATCGATGGACCTACACGGATGCATCATCACCACCCAGAGTGCATAGTTTCCAGTTGGGTTCTCTCTCTGTGTTGTGTGTTCTGTGGGTCTGGACAGATGCTTAAGGACAGGCGTCCAGCATCATGCAGAGTATTTTCACTGCCCTAAATGTCCTCTGTGCTCTGCCTGTTCATCCCTCCCATCCTTCCCATCCCCCCCAACCCAGGACAACCTGATCTCTTTACTGTCTCGGTAGTTTTGTCTTTTCCAGAATGTCATATGTTGGAATCCCGCGGTATGTCGCCTTTTCAGATCGGCTTCTTTCACTTCGTCCTATGCACTGAAGGTTCCTCCATGTCTTTCGTGGTTTGATAGCTCAGTGATTTTTAGCCCTGAATATTCCTGTGTGTGGATGGACCACAGTTTATTTATCTTGGTTGCTTCCAGGTTTGGGCAATTATGAATAAAGCTGCTGTAAACATCTGTGCGCAGGTGTTTGCGTGGACAGAAGTGTTCAACTCTGGTGGGTAAATACCAGGGACAGCGATTGCTGGATCCCACAGTGAGAGGATGTTTCGTGTTATAAGAAACCGCGAAACCGTCTCCCAGAGCGGCTGTCCCATTCTGCGTTCCCAGCAGCTGTGAGTGAGAGCCCCTGTTCCTTCACTTCCTTGACCACATCTGGTGTTGTCTGTGCTCCGGATTTTGGCCGTTCTCCTAGCTGCATGGTGCTGTCTTGTTTTAATTTGCAATTCCCTGATGACCTGTGACATGGAGCATGATACGATTTTCCCATTGACTGGTGTCTGGGGAGAGTAATTGGAAAAGTTGGTGAAAGCAGGAAAACAGAAGATTTTATGTCATAGAATACTTTCTCTATTATATTAATGTACCTGCACCGGTGTTCTGTGTGTTAATTTGTATTCTGTACATTAATTTTCCAATATTAATATTGGGTTAATTAATATTAGGTCAATTGAGTAACCTAAGTAATTAATTAATATTGGGTTAATTAATCGATGAGGGGTTACTTGATTCAAGTCTCCTCTCGTCTTTCCTGTACCGATTAGATGATTGGTCTCTTTTGGCTTACTTCAGTGTGATGAGAATTTAAAGGCACTTGCAGAGCGGAATATAGGACCCTTCCCGATTTTAATGGCCGCCCCGCCCGATGTTTTACAGTGTCTACCTCTATAACTAATTCCTTATCAGTTCCTATTTAGAGATTTTATTTATTTGACAGAGAGAGAGAGAGAATGAGCACAATCAAGGGGAGCTGCAGAGGCAGAGGGAGAAGCAGACTCCCCATTGAGCAAAGAGCCCGATGCAGGGCTCGATCCCAGGACCCCGAGATCATGACCTGAGCTGAAGGCAGATGCTTAACCGACTGAGGCACCCAGGCGCCCCATCAGTTCCCATTTAGGAAGTTGATTTTCTTAGGGCTTTCCCAAACACTTTTTACTTTTCATAGGCACAACTTCCTTTTCCCTTCCCATCGTATCCTATCCACTTTTTACCTAAGATATGTAATTATCAACAGACATAAACAGGTTCGGGAGCAAACAGCTACTTTTGGTAAGCACACCGCTCACCCGGTGGCAGCGGGCAGGTTACTGGTCTGCGGTGGTGGGTGTGCCGAGGACACTCTAAATGAACGATCTAACTGGACAGATCCAAACTGAGCAAAATTCTGCAAACTATCCGGCCAGTACTTGTCAAAAGTGTTCTGATCTTAAGAGCCAAAGAAAAAACTGAGGGACTATGACAGACTGGAAGACATTGAGGAAATGTTGGCACTTAAATATGTCCTGATTCTGAATTGTGTCCTTTTATTATAAAGGACTTTATTGGAATAATTGGTGAAACTTAACTGGAGTCCTAGGATTAATTGATGATGATACATCATTTATTGCTTGATTTTTTTAAAAAAGATTTTATTACTTTATTTGAGAGAGAGCAAGAGAGAGCACAAGCAGGGTGAAGGGCAGAGGGAGAAGCAGACTCCCTGCCGAGCGGGGAGCCCGATCCAGGACTCGATTCCAGGACCCTGGAATCATGATCGGAGCCGAAGACAGATGCTTAGCCAATTGAGCCACTCAGGCGCGCCAATTGCTTGATTTTGATGGTTGTCTTACGATTCTGCAGGAGAATTATGTGCTGCAGGCCCCTGCTTCCCAGCTCAAGAGTCTCTCCCCAAATAGCCCATCAGGGAGGAGCAAAAGGAGCATGCCTGGGCCATCTATTTCACTTCAGGAAAGATGTTCTGATCCCCTGTGATGTGCAAGATGATGTCAAGTAGCAATAAAATCCATGAGGGAGTTCAGGGACTACACATAACACACCGAGGGCCATCCAGCCAGAGGCTGTGTTTCACCTGGAACGTTCTTTCCCACATCTCTGCTTCCCGTAGCAAAGTCCTGCTCACCTCAGGTCATCTCAGCTCTTTTTTTGGGGAGCTTACTCAAGTCCCAACCCCATTCGTGGCCTCTCCTTGGGTGTCAGTCCCTCTTGTACCGAATTATTTGTCTGCCGTACCCCTGGCAGCCCATAGACTCACGAGGGCAGCCCTTGTCTGCAGCGGTGACAACACACAGCACGAACCCCCAGATAGTTCCGGCATGAATGGAACGTTCTTGTAAGCATCAAGAGCTCACCTGGTTTCAGGGCTGATTAGATTTTACTGAACCTTGCTGCTTCCATTTATAAACGTCTTCCCTGTGGCTCCCCCTCCCTGTGCTAAGTGTCTCTCTTGGGGTGTTGACCTCCGCTCACCCCATCCTGGAGTTCTGAAAATGGGGAGTCGACAGGGGACAAATGAGTGGCTTCAGGGCTCCTGGAGAGAACAAAAACGTAGTTTATGGACAGGGTCGCTGGTGCTGTTGGCACATCACCTCCGGGCGCTGCACAGAAGTTAATTGTTCCACATTTCACTTTATATGGCTGGGTCTAATTACTCGGGCAAAGCAGTGTTAAATCTCACATGTTGGTCCTTACGGCTTTCAACAGAGAGGGAGTTAAGAGGCTCAATCACAATGGAAATGGAGGACAAATGAGTTTCCAGTGTGATGGGAAGGCATAGAGGGGCCCTCAGAAGTAGTAGAGAGAGTCTCTTTTTGTTTTTTTTTAAAGATTTTATTTATTTATTAGAGAGAGAGAGAGATCACAAGTAGGCAGAGAGGCAGGCGGGGTGGGGGAGGGGGAAGCAGGCTCCCGGCTGAGCAGAAAGCCCAATGCGGGGCTCGATCCCAGGACCCTGAGATCATGACCTGAGCCGAAGGCAGAGGTTTTAACCCACTGAGCCACCCAGGCGCCCCTAGAGAGCCTCTTGACAATAATGCCTAATATTTTCTGTGCCTCCTGGAGGAGTAGCTGGAGCCCCCAATTATAGAATAACAGTAATTGCATTTGGACAGGGGTGATCTTATAGACCGTTGGCATGTACTTCCTCCCTGGATTGAACTAATAAGCCTGCAGAGTGTGCGCGTGTGTGTGTGCGCACATGTGTGCGTGTTCTGTCTGTGTGTGCCATGCGGGTGTTGTTTTCATTTTATGGTAGAGAAAACAGGACCAGGAGGTTACACAGTCTCCTCAGGGTCCCACAAGATTCGCCTCCTGATTTCAAGACCAAATTATTGTTCGTTTGCTTTTTCTATGATGGGTGGGTGGTTCAGGGTATGTGCTTTAGAAATGACAGAAGGCAGTGTTGTGCAGTTTTAAAGTAGGGGTTGTCAGACTATGGCTTGTGGGCCCAATGTGGCCCACTGCCTGTTTTTTGTAAATAAAGTTTTATTGGAACATAGCTGTGCCCACTCATTTATGTATCATCTATGGCTCTTTTAGTCTGCGCTGGCAGAGTTGGGTGGTTGCAGCAGCAGCTGTATGGCCCACAAAGTCTAAAATATTTACTCCTGGGCCCTTCATAGCACAACGTCTCTGACCCCTGGTTTAGAGCGTGGGGTCTGGAGCCACACGGGCTGAAATCCCAGCCCTGCCACTGAGCAGATGTGTGACCTTGGGCAAGTTACTTAATTCTCCGTGGCTCTGTCTTTCCATCTGTGAAATGGGAATGATCACAGTGGTTGTTACACAGGTTGTTGGAGGCGTGAATGAGGTCTCGGCAGGCGACACCTGGGAGATGTTCTTGCTCCTCGAACTTGCGATTGGAGATGAAGATGTTCTGAGTTGCTTTCCTGGTGGGGGTGCTGGCAGGTTTGCCTTTTGGTCACAGACACGATCACGCTTGAGATCGGCCCTGTCGGGGTTGGGCAAGTAGCTGCGGGTTATCAGAGGTCTTCCCTCCCTGCAGTGGGTCCCTGGTTGTTCCCACAGGCCCCTGAGCTAGGCTGTTGTGTGAATGGGGGGCGGTTCTGGCTCCCAAATGAAGGAAGGGTATGAAATAGGCTGCCCTGGATCCTCCTTAACCCTAAACCATGAGCAAGGGGAAACGACATAACCCCTTGGTGGGATTTCTGTAGAGGGGGTATAAGCCATGTCCAAAGTGCTTTGGGGAGCTGGTGGCAGGAGCCAAGTGGGGGCATGAAATGGGCCACCTGTTGTATCTCCTTGGCTCCAAGCAGTGGTTAAAACACGGCTCCGAAGATGGACGTGGGTTCAAATCTGGACTCCGCCGTGTCCCATGTGACCTCAGGCAAATGACTCCACCTCCCTGAGCCTCAGTTTCCCTGACTATAAAACGAGACTAACGATAATGCCTATAAGAGGGTCCTATAGGAGAAAAAAACCCATCACGCTTTTAGCCCACCTGTGAAACACCTGTTTTATTATTTATTTAATGCTCTTAGAAAATTTGTTTTGTTTCTTAAAGATTTTATTTATTTCAGAGAGAGAGAGAGAAAGAAAGAGAGAGCACGCATCTGAGCAGGCAGAGGGAGAAGCAGACTCCCCACTGAGTAGGGAACCTGATACGGGGCTTGATCCCAGGACCCTGGGATCATGCCCTGAGCCTGAGCCAAAGGCAGATGCTTAACCGATGGAGCCATCCAGGCGCCCCATTTAATGCTTTTCTTCAAATCAACTTTTAAACCTAGAACTTCATCCTAAGGCAGTAACATTGGTGACATCATAGAGTGCGAAGTGTCTATTTCCTAACACACATCCCAGCTGTATTTTAAAGATGTGTCCCACCAGAAACTAAACTTCACACGGCCAGGCATTTGAATGTATCTCGTTTGCTGATCCATTTCCCGCACAGTGCCCGACACATAATAGGCGCCTAATAAATGCTCGTTGAATGAGTGACTGGATGAACTTCAGTCATCTTCCACACTTTGGGAAACACTGAAATAAAGCACAGAAGTCGGTGCGTTTGGCTCCGGGCCCACGGCAAGCATTTGATAAATGTTTGCTGTTACGATCGTTAGCTCTGGCAGTCAGGGTAATGCGGAGCCCCCAGGTTGGAAGACCACCCGTCCTCAGCTGCTGGCGGCAGGCATCTTCCCCCGTCTCTGGTTCCACGTGGGGGAGACCCAAACCCCGTGAGTGGCTGTCTTTTGGCTACTTCTGAGCTCTCAGTCCAGATTGCAGCCAGGCCGAGCTGAACCTTGACAAGGGTGGAGAGTCTGTAGGGCCTAGAGAGAGACGTTCACGGTACATGGGGGCTCAGGGTGCACAACAGCCACATCGGTCCTTAGCCATTATTTATTATCGCCTCCAGCATTTTCGAGAAGGCGATGGCAGGCGTTGGGGCACATAGCTGCTTCCAGATGTCCACCATAAACGCTCTGCTCTTGCTGAGTTCCCAGGAACATAAAACCCGCTGTCAATGGACTTGCCCAGAGCCTGTCTTTGCTGTTTTTTTGTTCTTGTTTAGTTATTACATTAAGTCTCCTGTGATTACAGAGCTGACAGCTGGTGAGGATTTGCATATGGCATGAAATTAAGTTAGTTCATTTTAATGTCTAAACTGAGCGGGGCATGAATTTGTCTGGTGAAAACCCTGCCTTCCTTATCTTTGTTTGCACATCTGCTTTTGGCACTAGTACTGTCTCGAAGTTTGATTTCTCCCCACTCCAGCCAGAGAAGGCTGGGGGATTGGCTCCCCCTTCTAGAACTCCGGCAGGGATTTTGCACTTGGGGCTTAGAATGTTCCCTTTTAGGTTTGGGGACGAATTAGGATTCAAGGGCAGCTGAGAAGAGACCAGTGTTCTAGCCCCCAGCTTTGCGGCTTTTTTTTTTTTTTTTTCCTGTTTCACCTTGGGCAAGTCACTTTCCCTCTCTGGGAAATGTTCATCTCTGGGGATGCTTTTGACATTGGGAGTGGGACAATTTTTCATTACGTGGGACCGGGCAAGGCATGGTTTAGCCTCCGTGGTCCTTTGGTATCAGATCCCAACCTTCCACCCCTGCCAATCACCGGCAGCCAATAAATGCCTCCCCACACGTCTGAACCCCTCTCTAGTGAACACAATCAGTGCCCTGCCCCTAGGCCCGGCCCCCTTTACTGTGTTCTCATGCACTGTCTCCCCCACAACCCGCACCTGCGTCTCTATGCTGGAGCTTCGCCCCCAGACTGCCAGAATCCATTCTGCTGGGACCTGGCAATGACCGAGAGGTGAGGAGGGGGATACACCCTCCGACCCGCTCAACTCTAGGACGGCGCCTACACACGCTGAAGCCGAGCAGATCCCCAAACCATTATTTGGATTAAACAGAACACATCTGCAGGCTGGATCTTGCCAGAAGCTGCTGGTTTGCAACCTCTAGCTGTACCGCTGCTGATGGTGAGGCTAGCCAATGTTCTCACAGGACTTGTGTATGTGAGGGACTGTTCTAAGTGCTTTACATGCATTAGCTCATTGAATCCTCAAGACCACCCTCTAAGGGTGACACTAGCCTCCCCACTTTGCAGCTGGGGAAACTGAGGCACAGAGAGGTGACTCATTTGCCCCAGGTCCCGCAGCTAGCGGGTGTGGAGTCAAGATCCACATCCTGGTAGTTTGGCTTCAGAGCCCACACTCCGATGCCCCCTCCACGCTGTACTTATTCTATATATGGGATGGCCCTATTTTTGTTTAAACACATGCACACAGTCTGCTGGAGATACCCCAATATGTTGACTGCTTATTTTATCTTTGGGTGATCTTTAAAAAAAAAAAATCTGCCTCAAGAGGCTCCTGGGTGGCTCAGTCGTTAAGTGTCTGCCTTCGGCTCAGGTCATGATCCCAGGGTCCTGGGATCGAGCCCCACATCGAGATCCCCGCTCGGCGGGAAGCCTGCTTCTCCCTCTCCTGCTCCCCCTGCTTGTGTTCCCTCTCTCCCTGTGTCTCTCTCTGTCAAATAAGTAGAATCTTTTAAAAAATCTGCCTCAAAACGTTTTTTTACTGTACACTAAGGAAAAAAAAAATACATATATGTATGGAAGTTGTATAACAATAAAATAGTAAAGGCCAAGAAAGCCAGAGGGCCTCATTCTCTTCTCTCTCCTGCTGTCATTCCCAGCCCCACCGACAGCTGTCCCCAGAGCTACCCAGCTACTCCCTTCAGGGTCTTGTTGGAGGTGTGAGTCTCTGTTCGGGCTCTGGGCTCTGCCCGGCTCCCACCTCATCAGGACCCAAGACCCAGGGCAGAAGACCAGCCTTCTTGTAGGGCCTACGTCTTCAAGGGAACCTGTCTTGTTGGGTTTCCTGGAAGAAAACCTTCTGAGAGAAGAACTTATATGTCCCAGGGGAGATGGAATAAGGGGAAGGGGGAGGCAGTACAGAGAAAGGGAGGACACCAAACAAGGCATGATTTTGGCAAAGTCCTGTGGAGGGTATTCTCAGCCTGTTCCCGCAGAGGCGTGCCCTGGGAGTGAGTCACATCCCAGAATTCGCCCATGCCTGGGGAGGGGGCGGGGCTTTCGGACGTAGGCACCCGATGGGCATCGGGCAAGGGCTGCCCGGGAGAAAAGGTCCGGCGCTTCTGGTCCCCTGCAAGTGCCAGCAGAGTGCCCCTAGCAGCCAAGGGCGGTGCTCTAAGAAGGGTCCCCGGGACTGGCTGGTAGAGGAGAATGCACCCAGAGGCTGGGGCAGATGGTGGGGCTCACAGAAAATGAGCCAAGGGATCTGAGTGGATTTGGCCTGAGCACCAGTACTGTCCAGGCCAGACCAGATGCCGGGATCTATTGGGAAGAGTGATTGACTGATATTCCCCTCTCACTGTTGACCTTGGGCAAGTCCCTCAGCCTCTCTGAGTCCCAGTCTTCTCATCTGAAAAATAGAGGCAATCATCTGTCTCCCCCTCCCCGCCCCCAGGGCTTTGTAAATAAAATACTGCACAAAGGTAAGGTGTTCACCTCTTGGTTGGCATTTATTTATGTCCTACCTTTGTTCTGTATTTTAAATGGAATGGGATTATGTATTGTATTATTCAGGCGGACTGTCATAACAAAATACGAGACTGAGTGACTTAAACAACAAAAATGTATTTGCCACAGTTCCAGAGTCGGCAAGTCTGAGATCAGGGTGTCAACAGGGTTGGTTTCTGGTGAGGCCTCTCTCCTTGGTTTGCAGATGGCTCTTTCCTCTGTGCTTGCGTGTATGGGGAGTGGGGGGGTGGAGAAAGAGAGAAGGAGAGAGGGAAGGAGGGGGAAGGAAAGGAGAAGGGAGAGGAAGAGAGAGAGATCTCTGGTGTTTCTTCTTCCTTTTATAAGGACACCTGCCCTATTGGATCAGGGCTCCCATGCCATGACCTCATTTAGCCTTAATTACTTCCTTAAAGGCTCCATTTCCAAATGGTCGCTTTGGGGGTTAAGGCTTCGATATGAATTTGCGGGGGGCGTGGGATGACACATTTAGTCCATACCACGCATGTAGAAAGCTTGCGTGATACGTAAGCAGATGCTGTGAATGTACATTTCTCCTCCCCCTCTCCCCCCATCGTCCTTCCTTCTAACCAGTGCTGCATTCCAGGTAGTGTCCTGGGCTGGGGAACAGAGTGGTAAACAAGACACACACAGTTCCTGCCTTCATTTCCTCTGAAAATACCTGACCTCTCACCCATGGTGAAGCAAAATCAGTAAGCTCATGTTTGGGCCCAGGATCCTTAGAACACGGTGTTTGAAATCAGAGCCAGCACACCGTGGCCTGACAGTCGGGTGTGCCTCATGGCTATTGGGGGGTTGGCACCCAAAATGTGTTTAAAATTAAAAAAAATAGTTAACTTTGAAAATATGATTTCGCTTAAAACAGGCTATTTCCAGCTTCTCTTGAAATAATTAGCAGCTGGCAGTGCTGGGGCAGCATTCTTATGAGGCCTTGGTTGGCTTGAGCCGCATACCTGCCGCCCTTGGGGAGGCATTGGGGAGTGGTTTCCAGTTCACTCCATTCCCCTGCCTGGTCTGGTTCAGTAATTATCCTGCCTGTCCCTATAGGTATGAAGATTTGCAATGGCTGGTTTAAATAAATATGACTAATTGAAAAGCCTGACTTTGGGGCCTTACTTTTCCCATATGGAGAATGGGGTCAGTAGAATCGTGTCTTCTGTTCTTTCTTCCATGGGCTCAAGATCACAGAATGTGGGGTGCGGTTTGGGGTGAGGGTGGTTAGGAATTGGGTATCATTACTATGGTAGGCTTGGTTGCTCCTTCCCTCCTCTCCCCCTCTCTCCCTCTTCAATTTGAATTTATCGAGCATCTGCTGTGTGCTAGGGTACATTGGTGACCAAGATACGGTCCTTGTCCTTAGGATGTTTATAATCTTGCTCCTATTTCTTTTTTTTTTCCTTAAGATTTTATTTATTTATTTGACAGGGAGAGAGATCACAAGTAGGCAGAGAGGCAGGCAGAGAGAGAGGGGGAAGCAGGCTCCCTGCCAACAGAGAGCCCGATGCGGGGCTCGATCCCAGGACCCTGAGATCATGACCTGAGCTGAAGGCAGAGGCTTTAACCCACTGAGCCACCCAGGTGCCCCAATCTTGCTCCTATTTCTGTCATCCACCTTGCAAGCCTGAACTTCAGTACGGAGGTGACTTTTTTTGTGGTTAGGACAACCCCCACTGCTCTAGGCTGATCGGGGATGTTTCTTGCCCACCAAATGCTTTGTTACAAGTTCCATCGTTCCCATTTTAATTGTTCCCTCGGCCACACCAAAGATTGCCACTGGTAGAATCAGCTCTTTCCAGTAATGGAAATCCTTTCAAAATGATATGTACAGCTGGGATGTCCTTAAGTAATTTATATAAAGAGTGAACAAACCCTTGTATGTTTTTATAAGGTAGGGAGAGCTTTATGTTCTGTAAAGTTTGATGTATTGTGATAAATTATGCTTTGGTCTGAAGTCTATGCAGAAAAGCACAGCATTTCTCTGAGTTCTGGGAAATATACTGTAAATAAAGTTGTGGTTTATTTCTTGGCTGGGCATTTTCTCTAATAATGTAAAGAGATGTCAACACCCATTTCTTAAAGGCAAAATATGAGATTCTCTCTTCTCACTACAGGGATAGAGTGACTAGAGCTTGCTGTGTTTTTTTGTTTTTTTAAAGATTTTATTTTGATATTCTGTTATTTGATATTCTGTTTTATTGACAGAGAGAGGGAGAGAGAAAGAGAGAACACAACCAGAAGGAGCGGCAGGCAGAGGGAGAAGCAGGCTCCCTGCCGAGCAGGGAACCCGACATGGGGCTTGATCCCAGGACCCTGGGATCACGACCTGAGCCAAAGGCAGACATTTAACGGACTGAGCCACCCGGGTGCCTTCTTGCTGTGTTCTTTAGACTCTTAAAGGAAGGGAGGCTTGATCTAGAGCCTGTGTCCCGCTCTGATCGCGGTCCTCATGTTTCCAGCCGGCCCGTACCAGTTTGAGCAAATTAGAGGAGTTAGCACCATCTGACTCTGGGCTCCTCCCACTTCTTCCCCTTCGGTGTCATTCCCAAAGATGGGTCTGTTCTGCCTTCAGCCTGCTGTAGACAGATCTTTCTGCGAAAGTGGAAAGGTCAGTCATGGTCCTGTTCCTAGCCTCAGTTTCCCCATCTGCAGTAACCCAGTGATAATCCACAACCTGTCCAGCTGTATCACTCCACCAGTCAGCCTAGCTGGAATTTCTTCCCCAGGTGTATGCATTTGTTAGATTCATCTTGGAGACAGAAAACAAGGAGGGGATGGTCCCTAATGGTGGCACTGGGAGTAGGAAGTTATTTTGATCAGGTGATTTCATTGATTTGATCATTTGTGTTTGGTAGATGCTGTTTCGTAGTCCTCGAGTGATGCCTTCCTTGCCTGCTGGTAAAGGAAGAAACTCTGAACCATATACGAGTCCTGCTTTGGTCCCTGTATTGTGTGGCTTTGGGAGAGTCAGGTCCACTCTCTTGGCCTCTGTTTCTTCCTCGTACAGTGAAGTGACTTTTCCAGCTCTGACATTCTGGAATTTATTGATGCCAGTAACATCCCTTGCCAACATGTCTGAGTGTGAGGGGTGTTTTCCTCCAATTGCCTGCCTTCTTCTTGGGGATAGAATCCAGAGTGTCTGAATCAGTGTTCTTTTGTTTGAACACCTTAGAAACTCAGTTCGCGTTGGCTGAAGTAAGGTAGTATGCTGTCTCAACAGACTGAACAATCCAGAGCTCTGGCTTCAGGCGTGGCTGGATCCGGGTGTCCTTCAGAAGGCCTTTGCAGTTGGCTATGTGCTGTAGAATGCTCTTAGTCAGGAAGGTTCTCCTCAAACCTGATCTCCCTCCTTCCAGCAGCCGTTTAGGTGCACACTGTCCTTCCCACCATCACCACTGGTGGTGTATGAGGGGACCAGGTGTCCTGAGACCAAGGTTCAATTCCTGGGGCTTTGATGAGTGGCATGACCCGAAAGTTTCCTTTCCGCACTTCACTTTTTTCTTCCTTTAAAGAGAGTTAGCAATTCTTGCTTTGCTCTTCTCATAGACCCAATGCAAGGATCAAGTGAGATCAAGGACAAGGCTGTGTGATGAAAAACCCAAAGCCCTCTATAAATCCATGGCCACGTTCCTCTACCCTGTAACGTGTGTGAAGTTGCTTCTGAGATTCTCCTTTCTCTTTCCTCTCTGGACTGGACTCATCAGCAGATTGGCTAAGTGACTGTCATTGTTATTGATATGGCCACAAAGAGCCCAGGCCATTAAGAAGAGCTCTCTCAAACATTAATTACAATGCCCACATCGCGTCTAGCACGGGCGAATGTGGCTTCTTCCCTGGACCCAGAGACCATTTTTGGGAAGCAGAAGCTGCATGGTGTTTTATCAGACATTTATGGCTTTTGGTTTAGGGAGGTGAGTTTACAAGGCTGAGCACTGGGAAATTAAATTTCTTGCATTTTGACTCAGTCCCTAATCATGCCACCAGCCAGGGGATTTATGAGGCTGTAAAGGCTTAAGTACATTGTAGGCTGGAGGCCTTGCTTATGACTTCCAGCCTGTGTCCTTGACAAGAAGCATCCTCCAGGAGCTCGGGGCTCAGCGGTCCGTTCAGTCAAAAAACACACACACCAGGCGCCCACTGTCTACCGGGTGCTGGGGTGAGCAGTACAAACGGGGGAATCTGCCTTCCTGTTGCCTGCCAAGATAGACATTGCCAAACGATGTCACAAGTAATTACAGAATTACAGAATTTCCAACTATGGTGAAGGGCATGAGGGGAGGTTTAAGATGACAGGCAGAGGTCAAGTGGGTTGAATGGTGGTCTCCAAAAAGATATGTGTGTGCCCTAATCTCTGGAACCTGGGAACGGGACCTCATTGGAAGAAAAAGGGTCTTGGTGGATATAATTAAATGACGGCTCTCGAGATGATCCTGGATTTTCCAGCTGCGCCCTAAATCCAACGACAGGTGTCCTTATAAGAGAGAAGAAGAGAGGGCCATGTGAGGATAGAGAGTGCAGTGATGCAGCCACAAGCCAAAGGACACTCGGAGCCACCAGAAGCTGGAAGACACAAGGCACTATTCTTTCCTATTGACACCTTGATTTGGGACTTCTGGCCTCTAGAATTGTGAGAAAGTGGATTTCTGTCATTTGAAGCCACCACATTTGTGCAAGTTTGATATAGCAGCCCCGGAAAATCAGTACAGAGGTAATAACAGATTTTGACCTCATCTGGGAAATCACAAGGATCCGTGAGGAAGTGACTTTTGAACTGGCAGATAGATGTAGGATAGGTAGCAGTTCATGCTGGCAAAAGGGGCTGCTGGGCTGGAGGTGAGGGGGGGACAGGGAGGGGAGGAGTGTTTCGTGAAGAAAGAGCATATGCAAAGGCCCTGAGGTGGGAGGAATTGGCCTTGCTCCATCCACAGCCCCTTTCCATTTTTCAGAAGCATCAAGCTCTGTCCTACCTCAGGACCTTTGCACTTGTCCCCTCAGTATGAGATGCCCCTTCCTCCAGCTCTTCCACATGCCTGGTTTCTTCTCATTGTTCAAGTCTCAGCTGAAATGAGAGTTTTGGCACAGCTTCTTATGACCACCCTAAGTATATTCTCTCTCTCATTCTTTATCCCTTTACCCATTTGTTCCCTTCATAACATTGAGAGTAATAATGACAGTAACCACGACTGAGCTCTCAGTATGTCTTAGGCACTGTGCCGACTGCTAGACGTATATCCATCCTATTTAATCCTCACAACAATCCCATGGGACAAATGCTATGTTCTTGTTGTTTTTAAATCCCCATTTTACAGATGGGAAAACAGGCATGGAGACATTAGGTCACATGGTAGCAAGGAACAGTGCTGGGATTTGAACCCAAGCAGTTTGGCACACATTCAGCAAATACTTGGTGGCTGCCTCCTGCCTTTTGGACCCGGATAGAGATTTGGGCCCTCCCGAGAGCAGTATCGCCCAAACAGCCCACAGTGCTGGGTCCCGGGCCCCTAGGTGGAAAGCATCGGTGCTTCATTCTAGTTCCTGCCTGACCCAAAGTCCTCAAGAGAAGGGGACCTGAGAGCCCCTGTCAGCCTCTGTCCATTCCTTCCCTGCAGACGGAGGGGAGGAGCCCCCACTACGATGTTGCTGAGATGCACACGGGGTCACTGCTGCCTGAGAAACCTCCTCCCACCACAGCCGGGGTGGCGGGGGGCCCAGGGTCTGAAGGGCTGCAGGACTGGAGCCCAGAGACAGTGCCTGCTGCTGCATCTCCTGGGAGCCGAGGCCAGTTTGGATGTCCAGACCGAAGACCCAGGAAGCCAGGGTGTGCCACCACAGGGGCCTAGAAGCACTAGTCAGCAACGCCCACAACAGTGCATGAGCAACCGTACCAAAGTACAGTGGCTTACCACCCGAACGTCCATCTTACTCATGCAGCTCCTCTGTGGTTCAGTTGGAGCTGGGCTCAGAGGGCTGGGCTCCAGGCTGCAGAGTAGGCTCTGGACTCCTCCACGCCTTCACCTTCGGCCTCTTGGGACCAGTGGGCTACCCAGGGCGTTCTCTTCCTGGGCCACCGGCTGGAGCACAAGATGCCAGCTGACTGCAAAAGCGTATTTAGGACCTTGCACTTACCACGTCCACTAGCACAGCGATGGTGCAAGTCCACATCCCGTGACCAAGCTCAGCCTCAGTGGAGCAGACACACTGCCTCTAGTGGAAGGGACGTGGCAGAGGGTGTGGGCGCAGGAGGGGTGGTGGATGGGGGCCAATCTGCCATCTTCCTCTCATGCTCTCTATCTATAGCTGGGGGCTCTTGGGCCCGGGTTTTCTCAGCCAATCCCACTTCTGGATGGGGGCTTGGAGCAGGCTGGGAGAGTATCTGGGACAAGGTGCCAGAGTTTCATTCTGTCCCTCGCTCCTAGCTGTGTGGCCCTGATTGGCTGCTCTGTGAATGATCATATTGGGGGTTAAAGGCGAGGATGGTGTAGTTCACAAAGGCGTGGAAGTGTTAACAGTATGGACCCGATGGGGAAGCAGGAAGAGGAGATCGTCTTAACCACTCTGGTTCTTTCCTTTTTATTTTATTTTTTTATTTAAAGGAGTACGCTTCAGGTTTAGAAAGAAAATCCTCTGATATTATTGCAGGGGAAGGAACATGTTCACCAAAGCATAAGGATCTCAACATACTAATCACCATCAACTGTAGGCAAAGAGCTGGTGTGACTTAAAAAAAAAAAAACAAAACCCATCCGTCTATCTATCTATCATCTTTTTTATTGAGCTATAATCCACATGTCATAAAATTCGCCCTTTTTAAGGTGTAAAATCCAGTGGTTTTAGTATACTCGCTAGGTTGTACAACTGTCGCCACTATTTAATTCCAGAACATATTAACCAGCCCAAAAAGAAGCCCGTCTTTGACTTAGCAGAGCGTTTCTGAGGCCCATCCACCTTGTAGCATGGGTCTGTGCCCGATGTCTTCTCCATCACCGCCATTTCTGGGGTGAGGGTCCGTAAGGGTGTCTCCTGGTCTGCCACACCTCTTCCTGCCAGCTAAGTTTGATTTGTAATTCCCATTCCCTAGATACCACAGAGGCAGGGGAAGCCCACTTACTCACTCACTCATTCCCTTGCTAGGAATTGAGTGCTGATTGGGCCAGGCACTGTCCTAGGCCCCTGGGGCATGGCAAGGCGGGAGGCAGGCAAGGCCCCTGCCCTCAAGGAGGTAAGAATAGGGCAGCCATGGGCCAAGGGATGGAGAGGGGGATGGGTGTTCTGAAAGCAGAGAGCAGCTTTGGGATGGAGTCTGGAAAATTCACAAGGGCAGAGAGCGCAGCCTGGCTGGAGGCATGGGTGAGACAGTACGGCAGGAAAGGGGTGGCAGAGGTGGAGGGCATGGCCGCAAGTGCTAATGACTTATTCATTAAGTCATTTGAGGGATGCTCAAAGGTGGTCAGAGGACTGATCAAGGAAGAAAGGGAGCACTGGGAATGGAACTGAGCTGTGCATCCAACCCCTGCTGGATTCAGCAGAGACACAAAGAAGTCAGGGCTCTGTTTCTAGCTTATGGTCTAGGCAGGGAGACCAGAATTATCCAGAGCTCACAGTTGAGGCCTAAATAGCATGCAGATTCCGAGGTGACCGAGACCCTCATCGACCAAGGAAATCCAATCAAGGAGGACTTCCCAGCAGAGGTGGCCCTGAAGGAAGGGCAGTGGTCGGTTTGTAGAGACATGGGGAAGACACATCAGGAGCCAAAGCAACCCCAAAATGTAAAAATTCTTCATAATATCAAATGCCTACTACATGCAAGGCACTTTGCTTTCACTCTACCATTTAATCCTCAAACAACCTTATTTGTATCCCCATTTTACAGATGGGGAGACCGAGGCTAGCTCACACACAGATGTTAACTGGTGGAACTGGGATTACTGCCCACATGAGTCACCCTGGCTCCCTGGCTTGCCCGCATTGCCCTCTTTCCTCACCAGAGAGGAACTCAGGAACTTAGGCCTGGACTTTGGCTCAGGCTGCTTTTAGGGGGGGGAAAAAAAAAAGCCACCTTTTTAATCTCTGTCTTCCTGGCCAGGAAAATTGCCCATGAAGGGGTGAAACAGGCACTGGCCAGGCCAGGAAAAGATTCCTCCTCTCTGTTTATCAGATGATTCTGCTACTGGTGTGAAATCTTCATTTCAACAATAACGATCAGGGCGGTCTATCCGCAAACACCTCCTTTCCATAATCCTAACAAGTATAAAGTAAAACCTCAATCAGGGCTCGGGACTCCCTGCTCTGCTGTTCTTGGTGTGGCTGCCCCAGGGAAGGAGGGATAGACCATGTGCTAAATCCGGGAGGGAGTGTCCTGTGCGTGTGTGCGAGTGTTTTTCTTCCTGCCATAAGCTGTTTAAATGCAATCGACAGAAGGGGTGATCTGTCCCCTTAGAGATTCCACAGCCCCCTGACCTCTGTCCCAGGCTGGCCTAGGAGATGAGGCCAAAGGGGCGGACGTGACAGCAGGTGGCCTTGTGCAGGGAGCCTGAGGATCGAGGGGCAGATGTCACATTTTCTGTCAGGAGCCATCATCCCGTGTTTGGTGCGGGGGTGGCATCCTACACATGGGGACGTGGGGCCGATGTTCTAGCTGAATGGAACCTGAGCAAGAACTGAACCCTGATTGTTCTGAGTAACTGGCTTTCGGGGATCGGTTGTTACTGCCCCATCGCCTGTCCTGCCCGCCGGGAGTTACTCTGGGTGCCGCACGAGAGGGAGTTGTCGGGGGGCAGAAGGTGACTTCATTCCTCCAGCTGAGAGGTGATATCACCGGTGGGGCTGGGGGCTGGGCTCTGGAGGTGGGGAGAAAGGGATGGAGTCCGTGACCTGTGGGGGCTAAAGAGACCAGGGCTGGAGAACGAGGGGAGAAGGAAAAGCATCACTTCTGCTCGGCTTGCCTGAAGAGCTTTCAGACCACCAGTGTGCCTTTCACAAGGTCCTATTTTAGAGAATAAATTCCGCCCAGCTTCTCTCAAGAAATGGGTCTCTGTGTTCACTCCCCCTAAAAGGCAACAGAAAGTTGTCTCCAGAGAAGCGAGCCCCCCCCCCCCCCGCCTGTCCCAGGGCCGAGGCGCCGTCTGTTGGCAACGTTGTCAGTTACAGGCCGCGGCAGGTGTGGGTCAGCTGGCCTCGCAGCGGGTTAGGGAAATGGTCTTTGGCTTGATTATGTCACCTGGCTGTCCCCAAAGAGGTGAGAAAATAGACCTGAATTCCTCTGGCTTTCTGCCTCACGCTCCCCCTCATCCCTTGCGTAAGTCACCGCTCAATCAGAAGATGGCTCTTTTTAGCACAGCGGCTGTGAAAATGGGCTAGCAGGGGAAAATCTTATTAGAGGGAGAATTGTGTCAGGAGGTGAGAGAGAGAGAGAGAGAGAGAGATGCAGTTTAGCACTGTATGTTCTTATGAAAATTCGTGTGCATCTCTGTGAAGAAACCATCACTGTTTAGACAGGACAAAGGAGGTGATCCTGGGGACCCAAGGACAGGGGTCACATGGCTTTGGATGTGCGGTTTGCTGCTCCCACCGGCTGCCTTTCTCCGGATAGCTCGGAAGCTGGGTGCGCGTGCCCATTCCAGCGGGACGTGCCCTAGCATTTGTCCCAGCGTGTAGAGCTGTGCCTCCCAGTATGGAAGCTACTAGCCACGTGTGGCTATTTGCATTCAAATTAATTAAAATGAAAAGTTCAGTCCTCGAAACAAAACAAAGCAAAAACTTCAGTTCCTCAACTGTATTAATCAGATTTTAAGTACTCAATAGCTACATATGACTAGTGGCTACCATATTGGATAGTATAGATAAAGAACACTCCCCCATCACAGAAAATACTGTTGGCCATTGCTAGTTGGTGCTTCCTGACAGGAAGACCTAAAACTGAGGAGACTCCAGCAGCAAAAAGGAGGGGGGTCTTCGCTGGCTCTAACCTAAGGAGCCTATACACCTCTCACTTCAGTCTCCCACGAAGGGGCAGATCTGGGGTGAGAACCCACATCTCATTTAACTCCAGGGCCCCCCATCTTTAATCTCTCTGTAACATAGACTTCCCCAGATCACTGTGAAGTGGCTCATTTGGCTGAATTCTTCCTGAGCCAGGCAGCTGTGGGATGTATCCGCATCAGTCAAGGGATGTTCTCCCGGTGGCATAGACAGCATCGATTCCAGGCACTGGTCACCTGCCCTGGGCAGCCAGAGAAAGCTGGAGAAAGCCCAAGGCAAGGAGCTGGACCTGGCATGGCAGGTGGAAGTTGGGCCGGGGTGTCCAGATGTGCTAAGTGTGGAAGCATAGGGAAGGGCACCCAGAGTGCTTGCTCTAAGTGGCGAGAGAGTGAGGCCAGACAGATCTTGGTGGGGGCCGAGAGACATCGGCTTTGCCACTTCCCAGCTCTCTGGCCCCTACATTTTCTCTCCTTGTTCCATCTAACATCTCTCCGCAATCGGGGAGTTCCTTTAAAATATGGATCAGATCCTGTCACTCCCCTGCATAAATCATGTCCATGATTTCCCATTGATTTAGAATCCAATGCAAATTCTATAAAGGCCCACATGACCTGGCTCATCATCCTCTACTCCCCAACATTATCTTCCTTCTCGCCTCTTGTTGCTATCTTCATGGCCCTCGTCACCTCCTGGAACTGTTTCCTGGTTATTGCCTATGGCCTTCCTAGACTGGAGGCTTCATGAAGGCAGGGCATGCTTATTTTATTCCTCACTATACGTACCAATGCCTGGTACAGCCCCCTGAGATGTAGCGAATGCCTGTAGAATGAAAGAAGTAACAGTCTTGTGCATGATGCTTAACCTCCGTGAGCTTCTGTTTCCTCACCTGTAAAATGGGAAGGAAACTAGAACTATCTTGTAAGAGTATTTGTAAGGTGCAAATAGAGTGATGGAAAGTGCATGGCAGGGGCGCCTGGGTGACTCAGTCTGTTGGGCGTCCAACTCTCGATTTTGGCTCTTTGATTTGATCTCAGGGTCCTGGGATCGAGCCCCACATCTTGCTCTGTACTCAGCATGGAGTCGGCTTGTGCCTCTCCCTCTGCCCCTCCCCCAACTCACGCTCACTCTCTCTCTCAAATAAATAAATAAATAAATAAAATCTTTTTTAAAAAAGAAAGAAATTCACAGCATACAGTTGGCACTCAAATTGGTAGTTATTATAGAAACACTACAAGTTCAATACAAGGAAATTTTCCGCCCCCCAGAGCCATTTGAAAGAAAGCCGCCAACCTGATGACCCATCATCCCTGAATAGAGTAGAATTTATTTCCCTGAAACAGGAAGGCTCCCGGATAATCAGAATAAAACTATTAGGATCAGGATGTCAACCCTGATGCATTACTAACCTCTAATCCTCAGACCCCATTCCAGTTTTGCTGTTTGTCCAAATAATGTCCTTTGTAGTAGAAGAGTGCCCATAGGTGTCCCATCTCTCGAGTCTCCTTCAGTCCGAGCATTCTTCAATCTTTTGAAGGGAACAGATCTGTCATTTTGTAGGATGTTCCTGGGTTTGGTTTTGTCTGACGTCCCCTCAAGATTAGCTTCAGGCTGTGGGGCTCCTGGGTGGCTCAGTCCATCAAGCATCTGTCTGGCTTTTGGTTTTGGCTCAGGTTGTGATCTCATGGGCATGAGATCGAGCCCCACATCGGGCTCCACGCTCATTGGAGAGTTCGCTCAAGATCTCTCCCTCTGCCCCCCCTCCTGTGCACACTCTCTCTCTCTCAAATGAATAAATAAATCTTAAAAAAAAAAAAAAAGATGAGCTCAGGTTGTGTAACTCTGGCAGGACTAGCACAGGACCGATGCTGTGTCCTCCTTGAATCCTGCCAGGGGGTTCCCATTTGTCCCCTTACTCTGTGTTCCCTTTGGTCACTGACTAAGGCGGTTTCTGCCAAGTTTCTTTGTTGTGAAGTTACTCTTTCCCTCTTCGTGTTTTTGTGGACAGATTCTTTGAAACTATTTACATGTTGTCACCAAACCATTCATTCATTCATTCATATCAGTAAGAACTCATTCTTTGCTATTTTACTTAGCGCATTTAATCCGTTACTATCATCATTTATTTTAGGGCTCCCATTGCCTCATTTTTGGCCAGTGAGAGTCCCTTCTGCAAGCTGCCTTCCACGTCACTTGATACAACCTCCATTTTTCTCTGTGCACTGCTTTGCTTTTTGTCGCAACAAGATGCCCTGGGCTCTTCCTGTACTTTCCCTGAGCCAGCCCTGGAATCGGCCATTTCTCAAGGGGGCCCTGCTTCAGTTTAGTGCAGACAATCTAGAAGTAAAGATTTTGGCTTTGGGGTGTGTGTTGCTGTTGGGGCATCACGGTGCCAAGAGCCCCTCCGGGGACAAAGCTAGGGGACGTGTGCGTGTGTGTGCACGCACGTATGTGCACATGTGTAAACACACACAGATACATGTTTACATCTATATTTGTTCCTAGATTTTTTTTTCCTATATATTGAAAACCATAAAGTCACATTGGTACCTCTGATTCGAATCTATCACCATAGGCTTCATCCTGATTTTTTCTCCCTTCTGTAACTCCCTTCCAATGATGAGAAATCTGGCTGCCATTATCCTCAATGTATTTAATTATCTGACCAATGAAACAGTTGTCCTGGTAAGGCTGCCACCCCTGCCATGCAGGGATGCCCTTGTCACCCTGCCTATTCTCTCATCTTGGCTGTACTCTCAGAAAGATACCGTGCTCATCCTGCTTGGGCTCTGATGGCGATCGTTACTGTTACTGTTGTAACTGTTGCCGTTGTTACTATCAGCCGTGGCGGGTTAGTGGAGCTGAGGAATGGATAGGATTCTCATTTAGACAATCTGATTTCCTCTAGCCAAAGGAGCCCCTTCTGGAGACTCGTGGATGTGTGTGTTTTTTATATGCATAAGATGCTTCTCCCCAGCCCCCTCTAAGAGGTCAAAGCAATTAAAAATCCTTAATAATTACCCCACATTCAGAAATTGATGGCTGATTTCAAGAGCCATGCCTTTTATTCTTTCACCTCCCCCTCGGAAATCTAAGGGAGGAAAAGTAAGTAGCAGCTGAAATGATCCCCCACTCACTTTCTATAAAGAGGAAAATGAGCTGCTCTAATAATCATGAATATTAATGTATAGCCAATTGCACTCAATTAAAATGATGATCTATAATTTTGCCTCGGAGCTTTATGGAGGCCGTTTCAATGACTACCGAGTGGAGTTGGGTGCTTTTCAGAGTTTGTGGGTTTGGCTTAACTCTCTCATCCCCATCACTGGCTTCCACGAAGGACGGACCCCAAGTTCTTCCCTGGTCACATTACTCAGCCCTCGGAGTATGCATTTTCTCGGTTTTTTAGAGTCCGGGTTGTATTATCCTTACGGCAAGTTTATGAGATTCTGCAGAGCTCACACTGATTTCCTTATTCCTGGAAACAATTCCTCCATTGCTCCTCTGATACACAGCTTCCCCATAATTGTTCAATGACGTTCCCCTCTCCCTGTCCAGAGCTGACTGGCCAAAGTGGAAGGCCCTCGCCCCAGATGGGCCAAGTCCAGCCTCTTGCCTTTGAGATTGGGACTAAGAAGTTTTAGTGTCAAAAGGATGCTTTTGAGCAAAACGATGAAAGTCGGGAGCCGCAGGCAGCTATCCTGTCGCTTGTCGCAGAAACTGGACAGCCCATGTGCGGGGAGAGAAAGAGGCCGAGGGGCAGAGGTGGAGAGGAAGCGGGCATCGCGAGGGCCTCCTGCTGCGCCTTCAGGTCTCTCCTCAGTCCCAGCCTGTCCCCACCCTGGGTTCTTTGAAACACTCTGCACCCGTACGGGTCCCCTTTTATTCCTAACGTTAGATTTAGAAAGCTTCTCTTACCGGTCTCCAGAGAATCCCAGCTGACACGGCTGTCCACGGACAGGCCTCTGTTCTCCTTTCTGAGCCCTGAGCGGGCATGCCCGCCAGCCCTCACTGTTCACAGCAGTGCTGTCTTCGCCAGAAGAAAGGCCCAGGCCAGGCCCGGGAATGGAGCCTCAGTCACAGGCTCCAGCTCTCAGGTTCGAGTTCTATCGATGCAGCGACGAGTCTGTTAACAGAGAAAAAATAAGACAACATAAGATCGGTTCAGTGGAGAGAAATCCCTGAGAAGGTTGGGCGGTTCTG
Source organism: Potos flavus (assembly GCA_028534135.1). Classification (NCBI taxonomy): domain Eukaryota; kingdom Metazoa; phylum Chordata; class Mammalia; order Carnivora; family Procyonidae; genus Potos; species Potos flavus. Next base: position 65,703,272 of record CM052889.1, read on the forward strand.
ATGCAAACAGTGGGCTGCCTGACCTGTTCTTTTTCAGCTCGTTGTTTGGGGTTCTCACAGGCACCGCTGCTGGGGGTCGGCAGCTCTCTTCGCTGTTTCTCTACATTGCCCGGGCATTCTCCATCCCCTTTGCCCCGCTCTGGTCTCCTTGGCCCTCATCGCTGCCTGATATCACATGACGTTAGTTCTTTGTGTGCTGTCGCCCTCAACTAAACAGAGACCTTGTCTATCTTGTTCACTCCTATACCCCCGTCTCCGAACAGGGCCTAGCACATACGAGGTAGCCAAAACACATTTGCAGAATGAAGAGAGGGTTGGATGGATGGATGAATGGATGGATGGATTTAACCTCTCTTTGGTAAGCCCCAAGCAGAGGCTGTAGCTAGTGACCAAACCCATCACAGGGGCCTGGATGGCCTTTTGTTTAACCTTCTTCCCAGGGCACAGAGGCCATTCATATGGACAAGTGCCTTTTCCTGGTGTGTCCAGAAAATGTGTTTTGGAACTCCACCTTTGGATTCAGTACACCTGAGTTTGAATCCCAGCTCTACCACAGCCTTGGGCCCCTTGGGTAAATTACTAACCTTCTCTAAGCTGTATTTCTTCATCTTTGGATCGAGGGCGAAAATAGTGCCTATATCAATAGGTTGTTGTGGAAACTCAATGGGCCTCTGAATGTTGATTTCTTGGCCCTGTAACAGGCATATAATGCTTGCTCAAAAAATGTGAATTTCTATTATAGCTGCACTAAAGAGACATCCCACCCCATCGTTGCGCAGTTCGCTCATCCATTAGTACGCGAATTGACTAGCTCATGCAGCGAACATGTACTGAGGATCCATGTGTGCTTTAGGTTCCAGGGATATGAATATGGTGGTAAGAGAATTTGCGTTTCCCAGGGAGAATTTGTATCACAGAAGAAAACTCTCAGAGAGATGACCACGGGCATGATTATCTCATACGCTCTCCGGAGCCATCCACACTTAGGGGAGGGTTTTGAGGTGAGACCCAGAGCAGTGCTGGATGGTTTAGAGAACTCTTGATAATTGGGACACAGAAATTCTGCTTTCAACTTGCTGTTTGAACGGGGGCAATGTACTTCACTCTGACTAGCCCATTTTCCCACCTGAAAAATATGAGTGTGGCACTAGCTCCCTTGGCCTCAAGCCTTGAGGTGCGTCAGAATTATTTGAGGCAATGTGTTAAAATGCACAATCCAGGGCTCCGCCTGGCGGAGAATGATTCATGTGTCAGAAGGAACAGTGTTCCAGGCAATTCTGATGCCTGGGCCCTTGGAGCACACTTTGAGGAAGTGGGAAGTAAGTGATACTTCACATTTCCTCTCTGTGGTTCTGGCACTCTTAAACATAGCACAGTCCCCATCTTGAATACTCTGCTTTCTGTACAAGTCAGGATATGGTGTAGCCTCCTCACTCAACCTTGAAGTCCTAGGGAGCTTTCCATGGTTCTGAAGTCAGTTCCAGGGCTCCGTGGGTGAGCAGCTCTGGGTGGCACCTTCCTTCTGTTGGCATCTTCTGGGTGGCTGTTCCTTCACAAAGAGAGATCAAATCAACTGTAAGGTCTCCTCCTCCTGCGCTGAAGTTGTCTCGGCCTTTCCTCTGCTCAGTGAAAGAAGAAAGCCACGTTCTTGTTTCCGTGCCAAGTTGCCAGTGCCCCGGTTTCCATGACAGCAGAGAGGGAATGGAAGCCAGGCTTTCACCTACAAAGGAATTAGAGCCCACCCTCTTGGAGAACAAACAGTGATTCCAGGAGAGTGTTGGTTTTGATTCATCCAGCCACATAGTATGGGGCTCCAAGAAGGAGAAGGTGTGAGGAACACGGAGGGAGGGGTGGTTTTAGAAGGGTGTTTGTGGGTAGGGCGGATCATAGTGGTTATGGCAATATGCTTAGCTAGAGAGCAATAGTGAGTCAAAGGGCTGCTTTCCCAGGTCAAGTTTATTTCTAGAGGCAATATCCTAATGCAAACTGGTGACTCTAATGGCAAAAGTACTGACACTGCCAGATCAGGGAGGAAGAGGATTTTTGGATACAGTGTATTTCCCTGCTCTGCCTATATGAAGGACTACTCTGTTCATTTAAGCTTGGAGAACTGGTTTCGTGTTCTTTAGTTCCTCAGGGCAACCCTACGGTAGGTACTCGTATGGTCCACATTTGACAGATGAGGGACTTGAGGCCCAGAGAGGCTAAGAAACTTGTCAGAGTTGACACTGCTAGGCCATGCCAGAGTAGGGATTTGAACCTAGGTCACTGGCACTCCAGTTAGATATGAGTGACCAGTTTACCTGGACAAGAGCCAGGATAAACCCCTCCAGGCACCCAGCTTGCTTGAAGCCAAGGGGCACTTCTGGGAATTCTTCTGTGGTTAATTTCAAAGTGATTTCCTTAATTGGGAGGGTCTTGATCATAGAAAGGCATCTGGAGAGAAGGGCTTTGGGTTGGGTTGGGAATAGTTGCCCCGGGCAGGGTGACATGCTGTTGGCTCAGTTCTGAAGTGAGTAGTAAACTTACAAGCCTCATGGTCACAGCAAAAAAACAAAAACAAACAAAACAAAACAAAACAAAACCCTCGGTTTTATGCTTTGCCATTCTGGGATGGCCTGACAGTATCTTTAGACTTATCTCCTAACCCTCTTGAGGGTTGGGTGGCAATGTCAGGATGAGATTTCATCTTTGTAAAGAATTAGGGCCATGCAATCATAAGAGGTTAGGATCTTTTTTTTTTAAAGATTTAATTTATTTGAGAGAGAGAGAGCACAAGCAGGGGGAGTGGCAGAGGGAGAGGGAGAAGCAGGCCCCCCACTGTGCAGGGAGCCCGATGTGGGGCTCGATCTCAGGACCCCAGGATCATGACTTGAGCCAAAGGTAGATGCTTAACCAACTGAGCCACCCAGGCACCCCAAGAGGTTAGGATCTTGAAAATAGGTCCAGCACATCACAAAGTATTTTTGTGTTTCTCGCGAGGGATATATTAGTCAGGATAAGCCCACTAATAATGCAGTAACAAGCAAACCCAGGAATCTCTGTGGCTTCACACAACAAAGCCTTATTTCTCCTATGAGAATGCTGGTGAAGGTCAGTTGACCCTCTGGCTGGTGGTGCTTCATGCAGTGATTTAAGGACTCAGGCTGCTTTGAGTTTTCTGATGCTGCCATCTCATTATGTATTGTCCAGGTCATGAGGCAGAGGAAGAGAGAATTGAAGGGCTGCACATTGAAAGGAAAAAAAAAAAAAAGGACTACAGACACAGGATTTTAAAAGCTTTGCTCTAAATCAGAACTGACTTACAGGAAGAAAGGAGGAGGGTATTCACCAGCTAGGGGCTTGAGACGACCCATCTCTCATTTTCTTAGCATATCACAATCACAGATTTTCATTTATCCCCGAGTATAACCCAAGACCACCTCCAAGATCTTCTCTGTGGTCAGCATGGGAGAAGGTGCCTCGACATTCAGGAAGGGAGGATGAGGCTTTGTGATGTCCAGTAGAGGAGGGGAACATGGACCTTGTAGCAAATTCCCAAAAGGTTATTTGAAAGGGATACCGATAGGCATATATTTGAAAGGCGTGGCCAAACAGAAACACAAATGCATACATGTACAAGATACACAGATGCACTGAGGCCGACACACAAAGACACACAATGCACACACATACCCAAGCACACACAGGCACACCCATACCCACAGTGATACACTGACACTCGCCTCCTCTCTGTGTGATTAATGTCCCCAAGGCTAAGAGGAGAGCCCAAAAGGTCCCTGAGGTCCCATGGGGACAGTGAACTAGGCCTGGAGCGCATAAATCTGGGCTTGGCAGAAGAATGGGCTCAACCACCCGCATTTCTCTCCTGTTGGCGCCCCATAAATCTCTCCCCGACCCTACCTCCCCTCCCCGCAGCAATCCCGGCTGCCACGTCTCCCCGGTTTACTAGATTTAGGTGCCGGAGTGGTTTGTTTTCTCCCCTGTCTGGCAGAGCCTGCCTGACATGGGCAAATTTACCACCCCAGAGCCTACAGAATCAAGATTGCTTTCTTCTTGCCAGAGGGAGAAAGTGGGATCTGGGGGGAACCATCCATGGTTGGTTTGACCTGGGCCCCTACTCCTTGCTGAGGAAGGGGAAGGGATTTCCCACACAGGGTGGGACACATCCTCTCCCCAGCTCAGTGTGGACCCCCAAGTCGGTGATATGGCCACCTGTGTACCCCAGGACCCAAGGTCAGGGCCGGACGCTGGGAGGCAGAATTCTATAGGTGTTGGCTATTTTTCACAGACTTATAGTTACACCCTAGAATGTTAATAATAAAAGTAAGAGCCATAAACCTGGCTCAGAGGGGAGCATTCTCAGTGATGTTACAAGCTTTGGAGAAAATGGCTGCTGAGTCCCTGCTCACTTCATTAGCAGAGGCCCCGGCTTTTCTGAATAGCCATGACCAGACTCAGGGGGGCTCATGCCAGGCGACACACAGTACCCGCTGCGGTGGTGTTGATGGAGGTGGGGACGGCTCTGGGCCTGCCACCCTGGTTAGCTGACTCTTACTCGAGTGCTTGGAGCTGCAGCAGGGATGTGGGCATGAGGAGCCCAGACAGGTCTCCCGTTCTCTCTCTTCCCCCCGCCCCGCCCTCCCCCATCCTGCCTTCCTTTCTTCTCAGGTATTTATTGAGCACCTACTGTGTACTGGGTACTTGAACAGAGTAGACCTGGGCCCTGCCCCGGTGGTGTTTGTGTTCACAAAGACAGGTGAACAAGGTAATTTCAGATGGTGAGAAAGTCTTTGGAAGAATGACCCCGCCGATGAGATGGGAATGACTAGGGGAGGGGGATTTTACACAGACTCGGGGAGGACCTCCCAGAGGAGGTGACGTCTGAGTTGATACCTGAAGGGGAAGAAAGAGCCAGCCGTACAGACACCTAGGGGCTGGGAGTTCCAGGGATAGGGACCAGCAAGTGCAAAGGCCAGGGCGTGGGGTGGAGGGAGAGCTGGGGGCTTTCCGGGAATAGGAAGGACAGGGTTCACGGGGACAGTGCTGCGGAGATGAGGTCAGACGAGCGGACAGATCATGTCCTGCCTTGTGGACCAGGGTGAGAGATGGAGGTTTTATTTCAAGTGCCGCCAGAAGTCATTTGCTGGAGGCTCCAGGCCAGGAAGAGACACAGGATCCCACTGATACTTTCAAGAGAGGACTCTGGCTGCGGTGTGTGAATGGCCTGCGGAAGCCAGGAGAGCAGTGAGGCGGCTCCTCCCATCGGCTGTCCGCCTCCTTCCCACTCAGCCGCCCACTCCTGGTGCCTTGGCCTCGGGTGGCCTCCGTTGAAGGGAGGAGCTGGATCCCCAATATATTTTGAAGGAAGAGCCAATGAAACTTGCTGCCATGACAGGTGGATAGGACTGGGATAAGGGCGATAGATTTGAACTCCTCTGTCTTAATTTGGGTGCAATGCTGTTGTCATATTAAGCTTCCCTTTATGATTACGATTACTGCACCTCAGATTCCTGGGGGGACGGGAGGGAGGAACAGGCTGTAAGGGAGACCGAGCGAGTTGATGTCAGAGATCTGGCCTTTCGCCCTCACCGCTACCGACTCGTTCAGTGATTTGGCCGAATCACACCCCCAGCCCCCACCCCCCACCCCTAGGTGGGCGTGATCACAGTGTCCCGGCGAGGGAGGCTTTGAGGGGCACGTGGGTGCGGGCACCACGAGCATCCAGAGTGCAGGAAGCGGTCTTTGCTGGCTGGCCCTTCCTCCCCTCTGCTCTCCCGCTGTGGTTCTGAGGACCCCCTTCTCCTCCGTCAGATGGTACCAAACAGGACGTGGATGAAAACATACAGTGAGAGAGAGAGAGAGAGAGAGATGGGGGAGTGAGTCTTTTGGGGGCTGCTGTGACATTCAGCTCTGGCAGCTGTGACGGGACCAAGTTCACTCCTGAGAAAACCTCTCCCAAATAGGTGTCCTTCTCCTTGCAACAAACAGGTTGTTTATTAATCGCTAATTAGTGCTGACCTTGCTTCCAGAATAACTCTTGGGTGTTGGGGCGGTAGGGGTGGGTGGAGGGCCGTGGATGGAAGTCCTTCCTCCACTCCCCCCCCCCCCCCCCCGGTAGGCTAGCTGCCTCCTTCCCACTCGGCCACGAGGGTCTCCACTTCTCCATCGGTTTCCCTCTCTGTCCATGGCTCGCTGAGCCGGGGGGACCCCCCTGCTCCCCAAAGCAACAGTTCATTTCTCCATCCCCTTGTTCACATTTTCATCTCACAGTGTGAGCCCTCACAGAGGCCAGCGTGCTGTTCCTCTTCCGTATTTTAACGGGAGCCTCCATGAGCACAGTGTTTAATCATACGAGTGACTCTAATGGAGAACATTCTGGCATTCTGATAGACCGATGGATAGAGTAGCTTAGGGCTAGCCAGCCATTCTCGGTGTTCAATAACATCTCCCCCCCATTCGTAAGAGCCGTGGGTGCCCAATGCATGACTCTTGAAAAACACGGGCACAAAGAAAATGAAATAACAGATTCCTTTGTAATTCCTCCAGTCACAAATTACTACCAGTAACACACGCACACGCCATACTACCAAAAATAGCACTTTGCATATTCTTCTGTAGTCAGTGATTTTCACGCGGTACTATATTGTGAGCACACGCCCACAATATTCTTCTAAACCAGGATTTTTTTTCCAAACAGAAAAATTTCAAACAACAAAAACATTAAAAAAAAAAAAAAGGGTCTGCTGTCTTCACAGACCTCAGGATAACCATTATCATTTAAAAATATTTCGTAGGCTTTTTTTCCCCATGTGTACGTGCTCTGGAATGCAATCCCTGTGGAGCGTTAGCGTGTTTCTCCCACTCCTGGGTCCTCAGCACCTAGACTGATGTTTGGCATGTAGTGTGCTCAGGAAATATGGTGGAAGGAATAAGAAATATAAATGCATATTGAACAAGGTTCCTGGAGTAGAGTCAGCTTGCACATTTTGGGGGAGCGCTTGGAAAACCCTACTTTAAAACATTGTATTTCCTGCATTCTGGGCAGGAGACTGGAATTTACCTTTGAGAAGGAACATCCCTTGCTTCCGTGTCTGAGTGCTTGGTGAGCAGAAAATAAGAAAAATATCTCTCTGTAGTTCTTGGGGAGACCCCGAAAGCCAAATGCTGAAGCCAGAGACGGGGCTGTTAAGTATTCTCAGGGGAACCTAATGCAAACTGCGTGTGTGTTAGCAGAAGACGCCCCTGCAGCGTTGGAGAAAAATCTGTTTCCAGACTTGGAGGTGGGCTGCCCCAGGCCTGAACCTGCCTGTTTGCTCTTGGCAGATGGGGTGTGTATTCTCGTCTAAGCATTTGCTCACCGGTGTTGGGGCTTGAGGGCCAGACAGTGGTGGGAGGAGGGATGTGCAAGTTTGACCTTCCCCTCACCTGAGGCTGGAGGCGAAAGGGAAGGTTTGGGGCGGAGGACCCAGGGCTCCAGTGTTGGTCTCCCTCCTAGTGATGATGTATAACACTCAACAGACAGACTTGGAAATGTCCTGCCGGGCAATGTGGTTGTCTGCTTTGGGCCATGAGGCTCACTGCACGCCAAGTAGGACTTCTCCGTAGGGCAGATGTTCCTCTGGTTCATGGGGAGGTGTTGTTGGTCCACTAGCAAGAAGTCTTCTTTCCTATCTTGCTTGGCCCAGAAGGAGCTGGGTGGGAACTTGGAGGAGTGGAGGCCACCCCTTCCCCCCAGAACATCTTTAGTGCTAAGTGAGCAAGCTCCTTGCCATGAGGCTTGGATGTGGTGTTCTCTTTAGGATGGAGAGAGAGGAAACTTCCTTCCTTCTTCCCTCCCTCCCTTCCTTCCTTCCTTTTAAAGATTTAATTATTTATTTGAGAGGGAGAGAGAGAGAGCATGAGCAGGGGGGAGGAGCAGAGGGGGAAGCAGACTCCCCGCTGAGCAGGGAGCCTGATGCAGGGCTGGATCCCAGGACCCTGAGACCATGACCTGAGCCACAGGCTGACGTGCAACTGACTGAGATACCGAGGTGCCCCAAGAGAGGAAACTTTCTTACAATGATTCAGAATTAATCTCCATGTTACGATGCCTCTCCTCTTATCTTGCCATCTGTAGTAGTTTCACAGTCTGAGGATCTGTCAACATTTGAAATGCAAATCCCCTTTGGCCCACAAATGCCACTTCTAGGAATCTCGTCTAAATACTACAGGATGGGCAAAGAAGCATGTATCCACGTTCTTTGCAGCATCGAACCAAAGGGGTTGTTTGTAATAGCATAAAACTGGGAATAAGCTAGGTGTCCATCTCGTGGGGACTAATAGACAAACCACGGTACGTCCGCGCCGGAGTGAGGCAGGTCCATACCTGTGGACCTGGATGTTGCTGTGACGCGCCGTGCCGCGGCGCGATCCATAGAGAGCGACCCCATTCATTCAGGAAACAGAAACCCAATGCAGAAGCATGTTTCTGTATGTACGTAGTACACGGGAAACTCTGCAAGCGTGCCCGCTCACACAATAAGCGGGGTGACCTTGAAGGAGGGCAGTGGAATTGTGTGTGTGCTGAGTGCTCGCTCGGGGCTACATGCTGTTGAAGGGCTTTATTTGAATGAGTTAACCTGTTCCATACTAATAGCGACTCTATGAATTATGATTATGATCCTTTATTTTACATGCAGAAACAAGGGCACACCTCCAGGGGGTGCTATATACATAGAAAACAATAGGCGCGGTGGCCCTGGAATCGTGCGGGGCAGGGGGACAGCAAAGAAACTAGTCAATGGTGCCGATTTAAGAGGTGGAGTCAGGATTTGAACCACTCGGTGGCGCTACGACCTCCACGACCTGCCGCATACCCCCTTAAAACTAATGTTTACGGCGGAATTTTCATGTATTACATGTGTGTAAAAGTAAACCAACCCTACGGCCTGGTTTCACTTGGATATTTTTGAGGGCTGTGTGGGGAATTGGGGTGGGGGAACAGCATCTTGCCTCCTGGGTTAGGGGTGGGAGTCATCCCAGCAGAACACAGACATGGGACAGCAGGAGGCCAAGGTCAAAAGGAAGTGTGGGCTTATTCCTGAAATCAGGTGAATAGATTCTTGGGGAATCCTTAGAAACAGCAGGGATTAATTCTAAGCAATTAGGCTGCTGTGGGCTTGTGCCTTGATGATTTAGGAGTAACGGGAACTCTTTGAGGAATAAAAGACTTGATTACATATTTACAGGTTGGTGACTCCTGGGGCATGAGGGATTACATAATACTACTACCTATAAAACAAAAATAGGATAGCATAGTATATGCTAACTGTTTTTTCACTCAGTGTGTCACGAAATAATACTGGGCCTCGTTTGAAAAAAGATAAGGGAGCTGTGTACTCTGCATCACCGTCTATAATTTGGGGGTGGACTATAATTTGCTTCCTAATTCCCTGGAGAGCCCTGATGTCACTGTCTGTGCAATGCTGCAGGGACATCCTGGGGCTGTAGTGGCTTTGACAAATGTGCATCTAACTTACCCAGGAAGCTTATGAAAAATGCAGACTTCTGGGCTCACTCTGTACAGTAACTATCTACTGCTACCTAACAAATTACCCTGAAACCTAGTGGCTTAAGACAACAATGAATTCTTGCCTCACATAGCTTTTGAGGGTCGGGAATCAGGTAGCATCTTAGCTGGTTGGTTTGGGCATGTGGTCTCTCATGAGGTTGCAGTCAGGGTGTGGGCCAGAGTTTGGCTGGGGCTGCGGGACCCATTCCCAAGGTGGCTGCCTCACATGGCTGTCGGCAGAACTCAGGTCCTCAGCATATGGAAGCCTCCAGAAGGCTGATGGAGCATCTTCATGACATGGCGGCCGACTTCCCTCAGAACAAGTGACTGAGGAAAGAGCAAGTAGATGATGTGATGTTGTTTATGACGTAGCTGCAGCAGTTAGCTTCCACAATGTCCTACTGGATACACAGGTGCTATGGACTGAGCATTTGCCTGTATGTTGAAACCCTAATCCCCAATGGGATGGGTTAGGAAGTGGGGCCTTTGGGAGATGAGTAGGTCAGGAAGGCCTTCATGAATGGGACCACCGAGATTTCCCTTGCCCCTTTCTGCCAGGTGAGGACACAGCAAAAAGATGGTGATCTTTGAGCCAGTAAGTGAGCTCTGCCACCTTGATCTTGGACTTCCCAGCTTCTTGACCTTGTGAAACAGTTTATTGTTTACATCAACCCCATCGTACGGCATTTTTGTTATAGCGGCCCGAGCTAACTAAGACAACAGGTCAGGCCTAGTCAAGGATGAGGGGACTCTGCACAAGTTGCAAATACCAGGGATTCACTGGGAGGCAGGAATCACTGGAGACCATCCTGGAGGCTGGATGCCGCAGTCTGAGAGAGTCTGATTTCACAGGTGTGTGGGTCGGAGCTTGGGGATCCACTATCGTTAACAAGAGCCCGGGTGACTGGTGCATTAACCCAACGAAGAATTACTGGCCCAGTGATCACTTCCCCTTCCAGGTGGCTGCAGATGGTCTCTTGAAATTTACTTTTCCTGGGTTGTGAGAGTGAGGGGGAGGCATGCTCTTTGGTGCTTTGGTTCATGCATATAGTAGAAGAGTTTGGACAATCCTGAAAATGACGCCTGGGCCTGTAAATGGACCTTGGAAGAAAAGGCAGTGGGCAGATCTGCTCAGTGCTGTAAGGACCCCCACTTCGGAGGCAGAGTGACTGAGAGTTTGGGTGTTACTTGACCCTTTCTTCATCTATAAAAGTAATTACAGTGAGTGTGTATGACTTTGAGAATAAAAATGAGTAAAAAACCCAGACGATCATTTTGGGGATCACAGGCCCCCTTGAGAATTACAGGGTAGCTGTGGATCCTGCAGGGGCATCAGTTATGCCTGCCCGCCTGGCATAGCTTTCCCCTCTTCTGGGAACATCACTCTGATTTATAGTGAGGAGCCATCTCTTCTTTGAGTCAGTGGGGTTTGGATTAGTCCCATTCTAGCCTCCCTGCATAGGCGTCGTGAGGCCTGGCCAATCAGAGAGCACATATCGCATCCCCCAGCTCAATGATTGGCTCAGGTAAGGCACATGACTTCAAGCCTGGTCCAATCAGAATGCACTCCAGGACTAAGGCGCGAGATATTGATACAGAGGTTTTCTTTTTCTGCCGGGGCTCTCTAGCTGGTGGGATGTAAGCAAGGAGCTGCTGTCAGTCAATTTGTTATGGGTTGGGCAGCGGGGGAGGGGGGGGGCGAGGAGGAACGCGACACCAACCCGAGAGGGAAACCGACACAGAGATACAAAATAGAAAAGAACCAGGTGTTGGTGCTGTTTTGTGAGTACCTGGATCAAGCCACACTTGAACTTCCAGGTTATACCAGGCAGTAAATTCCCCCTTAGGCTTAATTATTGTGAGTCGGATTTCTGACACTTGTGAAGTCTTGCATAATATAGCAACTGAGGTGAGACCATTTTGAAATGCTAAAAGCCCCTAATAGATGCAAATTATCTGTATTAAATTTTCATACATTTGATACCTTTGATGGTGAGGAGGCAAGGTGATATTTTCCTGGATCACTCTTCCCTCCCCTTGGGAAAAGTCATTATTTTGTTTGTTTTGAGAAGCAGACATTTGGCCACTCCCAGAGAAATAACACGATTCTGTTACTCAGAAATGTGAACATGTCTCCAGAGTGGCACATCTGCTGTGCTGGACTGCACATGTATTGAGTACTTACTGTATACTAGGCATTCTTTACTGAAATGAACTTGTTTCAGACACAGGAAAAAACAAAAACAAAACACAAAAAAACACACAAAAAAACCAAACCCCAAATGAGTAGAATTTATAGTTTTGGCTTTTTCTTTCCCCACTAGATCATTGGCGCTTGCTACTGGCTTATATTAGAATTTCGTATGAGATGATAGTTGATTTAGCACAAGGTTTTATAAGGCAGGATAATTCATTGAGATATTAATTTGCGTTTTGTTTTGCTGCACGAAAAGAATCAGAATGCAGGGGTGGAGGTTATTTGTCAATTCTCCTCTGTACTGGATACTGCTAGAAAAGGGAAAAAGAGGATGGTAGTCAGATGTGCTACTATTGGTACTCAATAAATGTTTGTTTCCTTCTCTCTTTCCTCTTCTGTCTTGTTACACATCGGGACAAACTGGTCAAGTAGTCGTCTTTAGGCACAACCGTCTTGGGGGAGTCAAAAGCTACTCTAGAGCCAATGACCTACATACAAAGCCTGTGGATTCACATCAGGCAGAGGACTGGGTTAATGAGAGCTTTCAGGGATGCTGTAGGAGAGCAAAGGGCTCCGATTTCACTGCTTGTCACAGAATGTCTCCATTCATAGCTCAACGATGATGTGCAGCTCAAATGATGCTGAGGTCTCAAAGGGAAAGACAGGGAGACAAGTGCGTTTGAGGAGCAGGGGAACGGCAGAAGCAGTGAGAGGGGAGGGAGGGAGACTCCTCAACACCAGAAGGGGGTTGTTTGGCGCTCTGCAGATGCCAGGATGCTTTGCAGGATCCTGAGGGGGATGATTGGAACCCCACTGGTGGTTGGGATGGGGTGGTGTGGAAAGACTGGGGTACCCTGAAGGAAGATGGGTCCTGGCTATTGGGGCTTTCGGTCTGCACAAAGATTTCTGTGGCCAAACTTAAACCATTCTGTAGAGCTAGATGATTGTCCATCAGCCACACATAGGGAACTGAAGACCAGAGCCCTGTCCTTTGTTGTCTGAGCCCCACGTTAAGCCTCTCAGACCCCAGTGCCGCCCGAGAAAGGTGGAAGGACCGCCCCAAAATATGGAGGTTGGATTTCTCAACAACCCAATAGGATGTGTATTTGCATGGGTGGGGGGTTGTTGGAGTTGATTAAGAAAATGAGCATGGCATTCATTGCATATTTGATTTTGCAACCTGGGTGTTATAAAGAGAGCTGCCACATATTGAATGGGTACTTGCACCAGGCACTGTGCTGACTCTTGTAACTTGTGGTACTGCCTTTACCCCTCGAAGCAAGCCCATGATACTAGATATTACATTTTACAGATAAGGAAAGAGGGCATTTAGATTGCTTGTTGTAGTATATGCTGTTGGTGCCCCTCTGCACTTACTCCTTGGGGTCTTACCATTTCAGGGTTCATGGGCTGGACTTCCAACCAATGCCCAGCATCTGCAGCTTTTTGCCCGAGGGATCTCACTGATCACCAGGGCCAGAAGTGGCAGGGAGTTAATGCCCCTAGGGGCAGCCTTCGGATAATGTTTTATAGGAGGAGTTGGTGTATAAATACCCCAGCTCCCTTGCTCCTTGGGTGAATTAGCACTGAGGCAGTGTTCAGCGCTGGCTCCCAGGGGTCCCCAGAAGAATTCAATTCCAGTTGCCCACCTTGGTTAGCTTCCTTGATATACACACTGCATGGCTCCATCTCTTCCCCAGTCCTCTGCTGGTGCTTCAAGAGGTCACCCTCTAGATCAACTACTTGCACTTGAACCCTTGTCCCAGAGGAAGTTTCCAAGTGATCCCAAATTGAGACACTTGCCCATGATAAATAGTGAATTGAGGAGCTGGGATTCGAACCCTATTCTGAATCTCTCCAATGCCTATGTACTTAGCCACTGCTTGAGAGCTTTCTTTTAAGCTCGATACACCAGCATATCCGGTGTCTACAAGGACACCATGATGTGTAAGTTCTCTGCCACTCAACAAGCATGCAAGCAGCGATCTCGCTGGACGTGTGCCTGTAGGGCGAGCATATTCTTCACAGACGCCCGGTCTTTTTTTCACAATGGAGTAGCGGGAGAGTGTCTTCCAGAGGCCATTTGCAATGTGGAGTTCTGTGCTTTGTTGGGAAGGAGGAGGGAGGAGTCTGGTGTTCCAAGATAGGGCCCCAGTGCTGATGTTGACTCTAGTTAGCATGCTGCCTGAGTACCTCTTTTCCAAGCTGGCCATCTCTCAGCTGGGCAATAAAGTAATTTAACTAGGGCTGTCTTTCAGGCTAGAGCTCCTGGAGATTGCTCCTCATTTATCACAGAGGAAAAATTGGGATCTGCAGCCCGTGGGCTGCCAGCATCATCTAAGCTGCGTCATTGATCTTTGAGTAGTGAAGTTCTGCAATGGGTAATGGAGTCAGAGCATATACGCTCCAGCAGCCATGAAAGCTCTTCTCAACCCAGTCCTCTGCCTGATGTGAATTCTGTGGCTTCGTGTTTAGTCATTGCCAGTGGGGTGGGAGTTGATGGACCCTAGGAAGATTCTTCTGCCTACACATGCCTGCTCTGCTGGTTTGTCGTGATGTCTCTCAAAAGAAAAGAGAGAGGGGGTGAAATAATTTTTTTTTTTTCTGAGTACTATTGCAATGGAAATTGTATGCTTGCCTACATGCAGGGGTCTGCAAACTTTTTCTATAAAGGGCTGAGAGTAAATATTTTAGGCTCTGTGGGCTACACAGTCTCTGTGGCAGTTGCTCATCCCCGCCATTGTAACACAAAAATAGTCATAGACAATGTAGAATAGTGTGTGTGACTCTGTTCTGATAAAACTTTATTAAAGAAAAAAAACAGGCAGTGGGCTTGATTTGGCCAGCCAGCCAACCCTGACCTACAGCATCCATTCTCTCTTACCCTCTCTTCTAATAGTACCTGATTTTTATTTTACCTCTTCCCACCTGTCCCTTGTGCCCCTGGAAGACTGACTTTACCCCCAGCCATCTGGGTGGATTTTGATTGGCTTAAGAGAATCAGTACAGTCCTTTTTTTCTGGACACTGATTGGTTCAGAGATGGGCATGTGACCTAAGTTAGTCCAATCAGAGTGAACATCAGGACTCTTGCTTGTGATGTTGGAAGACATTCTGTGTGTGTGTGTGTGTGTGTGTGTGTGTGTGTGTGTGTGTGTGTGTTTGTAGATTGTGTGGGTTTCAAACATGAGGCCTAGAGCTGCTGCAGCTATTTTGCTTTCCTGAGGAAACCCTGCTTATGGAGGAAGTCAACCACAGTGAAGAAGTAAGAACCAAGAGAATCAGAAAGGAAGAGTGGGCCCTGAAACTTTCCAATTATATATTACTTTTTTTAAATGCCAGTTTGAGATAAGTTTTATAGACTTGTAGCAGTAAGGATCTTAATAGACTGTCACGTGGCTAAATGTTGTGCTTTACAGATATCGCCCAATTTAATAGTTGTTGCAACTCTATACAGAAGGCCTTCTCATCCCTATTTAAGAGATGTTGCAACTAAGATATAAAAAGACTGAGGGGCTCACCTAAAGTCGCATAGTATAGACACTATCATACATGACCATTTTGGACCCCTCCTCCATTCCCTCATTGTGGCACCAGATTCTGCCCCCTGACCACTGTGATGGATGACTCTTGAGAGGGGCATGTGATGCAAGCTAAGCGAATCAGAACCCTGGGATTTTTCTCTCTGGAGCTGGAGGAAAAGAGCTCTTTCTTCTTTGGTTGTGCAGCTCCTTTTTCTAGAAATTTCTTTTCCATCCCTAAATACACAATTATAGACGGAAAAGCCATGTTACAACATGACCTTGCCTCTGGACACAGTTGATTAGTTCAAGGGGGGAAAACTTGACCCAAGAAAGACTAATCAGCTCTGAAGTGGTTTCGATATATATCACAAGTTCTCTGATACTCTTTCTTCCAAACGGTGAAGCCTAATTTCCCTCCTCTTGAATACGACTTGAACTTAGTGCCTTGCTCTTAATGAATAGAATGATGGTATGTGACTTCTGAGGCTGTCCATAAAAAGGACAGATGTTCTCTGTCCTGGATCGCTCACCTTGGGGGGAAGCCAACTGCCGTTGATTGAGGACACTCCAGCAGCCTATAGAGAGGCCCATGTGGTGACGAGCTGTAATAACCAGAACTAATTCCCCAGCCATGTGCATGAACTATTTTGGAAATGGATTCTGTTGCCCTAGTCTAGCCTTCAGATGGTTTCTGGCATATGAGAGACCCTGAGCCATGACCGCACTGCTAAGTTGCCCCAGGATTTCTGACCCACAGAAACTACGTGAGATAATAAATGTGGTTGCTCTTTTAAGCCCCTCAGTTTTGGGACAGTTTGTTATGCAGCAGCAGATTACTGGTATAAGACTGTCACTGAGATTTTTTGGGCTTGGGATCAAGAGAGTCAGGCCAAGTAGATTTAGGATCTGTTGGCAGCTTTATCTCCTACCATAAAGATCGGTATCTAAAGAAGCCGGTTTTCAGGGACAGAGACAGAGAGAGGAATGTGGAAGAGACGAACTGTGGTAGATATGTGTTTTTTCTGCCTACCTGACATCTCTTCTACCTTTTCTGGTGACAGTACCCTGATTTGCCAGGGCACCAACCACGCTTCCCTCACTGTTAGTTCGTGTGGGTTGGGTAGGACTTGATTCCACACTCTCTTCCACGATGCGCATGTAATTGACATAGTTTTAGCACCTATGTGAAGGAGTTCCTGAAGACACAGTTGTATGAGCCAATAAATGCTCCCCCCGCCAAATTTTTTTTGCTAAAGCTGGTTTGACTTGGATTTCACTTATGAGTCAAAGAGACCAGTCTGAAATGAGACCAGAGATGAGCAATGGAGGGAGATGAAATTTCTGATGGCATACCAGTTCCTGTATCCAACTGTTCCTGAAACCCAGCCAAGTCCTGTCTTTAATAATAGCAGGGGCAGCAGCAACAAAAAACATTTACTGAATGCTTATAATAAATTCCAACTTTTGCTAATTTAGTTTCTCTTACTTGCCACCCAGAAGGTCTTAAAGAGCACAATATCCATTGCAAAAATATCTGGAAGGGGAGAGAATGTGCTAAGGGAATGTGCTAAGGGAACGAAATTTAAATCAAGGTTTACAAAAAGACACAAGTGGGAAATCACACAAGACTGTAACTGCATCATGTGTATATTTTGCCTAGACCTTCTCTGTGCTTAGGGCCCCTTGTACGGGGAGCATGGCCCCACAGGGAGACCTCCATGGAGGATTGGATGCCAAGCAGATTCAGGCAGGGGGAGGCGGGTAGAGAAGACAAAGCAAGGCATATGTCTGAAAGCCTTCTGAATATTTAAAATCAAGACCTACATCTATCTTCTTACTAAGAATGGCAGAGATGAGAGACGGCGTTGGAAGGCAGAGGTTTTTCAACTGATAAAACATCACCTCTCTTATTTCTGTATTTTTTTTAGATCTTTTCTTCTTTTTTATATAGGATGGAAAACACAAGTCCTCTCTCTCCTCTCTCCCCTCCTTATGTCAAGAAAGCTAGCTCTCATCTTTCTTTTTCCAGGGACTGCAAACTTGTTCTGCTTACAACCTGTTTCCGTACATGTGCCCAAATGTAGTTTTGCGTTTCTTTTCTTTTTAATGATACTTATCATACAAGGGACCTGCTTTTTGTAACTTAGGAATAGGTCTGGTAAGCGCAAGATCTACTTCTTTTTTTCTTTTTTTTCTGAGGGGAGGGCAGATGGAGAGGGAGAGGCAGAGAATCCCAAGCAGTCTCTGCACCGAGTGCAGAGCCCTATGTGGGGCTTGATCCCATGACCCCAAGATCATGACCTGAGCTGTAACCAAGAGTCAGACATTCAACCGACTGAGCCACCCAGGCGCCCCCAAGATCTACTTCATTTTTAAAAGAGATACTTAACACTCCAATGGAATATTCCAATAGAATATATAGAATATAATCCATGTTCCTGTTGATGGCCTTTTAATTATTTCTAGCTTTTCGTGTGTGTTTCTTGCACACGCTTGTCCATACATATCTGCGTGTGTTTTGTAGAAAACATTCATCTGAGAGCTGGGAGGGTAAAGATTATGCAAGTTTTGGTATTTTGATGGGAGTGGGTTGTTGCCCAGGATCGGGGGTCCTCATTTATGTGTTCCTCACGGTGACTTCCAACTCTACCCCATTAATGTTAGTGGAGGGCAACTTCTAGCACTTTGTTTTTACTGATCTGATTAGCAAAAAGGATATCCTTTTGCTGTTTTAATTGGAATTTCCTTTAGTTTTTCAACTCCCAAACAACTTCCTCTTTCTGGACTCCACCCACCGTCCCACTCCCTCCCACTGTCCCATACCATAGTTCCTTTTTTCTGGGAGAGACTGCTTGACTGCAGTTCCTCTCCTGCTCTGAGTCTTCGGGCCAAGGGTGTAGTTAGCATAACCTATGCTGCGGCTTTGAGCTCCTCGCTGGGTTCCTTCCCGAGCTGTATTTGAGGCAAGGAGGAAGATGGCTCTTGGGAGGGTGGGCAGTGTTCTTTGGCCTTTCACCATCATGATTTCTCCGGGGGCTTGGCTGCCGGTGGGTTTGGCAGAGCAGATGGGTAAGAGCTTTGAGGACCCCAGGATATCCTGAGTTGGTGGTGGTTTTGCGGTCAGAAGCAGAAGAAAGGTGTACAGGTCAGGATTATGGGTGTGAGCTCCGCTGCCTTGGAATGGGTGGGAGTGAAATGGGGGCAGAAACACGGTGGAATGAATAAAAAATCATTATAGTACAAAATGCGCATATGTCAGGCACAGCACTGAGGACCTGAGATGCGTGACCCCACTTAATCCCCACCATACCCTATGAAGTTGGTGCTAGCAGCTGTGAAAACTAAGCCTTAAGGGATGAACTACTTTGATGATAACCACACAGCTGGCGGGTGGCTGGGCCTGGCCTCCACCTGCCATTCTCTTGCTCCTTCTTAACCATTACAAACGTTGCCTCCTACCTCGAGGTTAACATCTGACTAGCCCTATGTACCCTAACCATGAACTTAGACCTGTATTACTTCATTTTACACAGAATTCAACCAAAATTCAACCAAATATGAAGATCTCATTGGCTTTATTAAGTGATTTATGAATGAGGCAGCATCCTGTCTAGCAAGTGGAGGGGAACTCGCAGGAGTTGTACAGACTGCAAGATTTTTATAGAAAGAAGGTGGGTAAGGAAGTTATTAGCCAAAGATAAGAAAGGATTGGTCCAGGCAAGGTCACTTTCCCTTAGGGAGAAGGGCAGCGGGTCTTCTCAGTGGATCTCCTCATCTTCCTTTAAGGAATGGAGAGGGCCCACGTGACAGATGATCTCATTAGTGTGGATCAGAGAATTCCTGACTGACCAGTTAGAACTGCGTTTCTGGGGGAGGTTGGAGGTGTAATTGCGTTAGATATCAAGTCCCTGTTTGGTGACTTGGCCTCAGTGACTCCACTTTGGACCTGTGGTTTTCTTTTTAACAACATACATACCTATGACAGAGTTAAAGTTCTAAATTGGGCGCAGTAAGAGATTAACAACAACGACTAATAAAAAAAATAGAGCAATTATAACAAGATATTGTCATAAAAGTTCTGCGAATGTGGTCTCTCTCAAAATAGCTTACTGTACTGAACTCCCCATTTTTGTGATGACGTGAGATGATAACATGCCTGTGTGATGGGATGAAGTTAAGTGAGTGATGCAGGCATGGTGACCTGGCATTAGGCTACTCTACATCAGAAGGAGGGTCATCTATTTCTGGACTACAGTGGACCAGGGGTGGCTGAAACTGTGAAAAAGGTTGGGGCGGACCACTGCACCTGTACTTGTGGTAAGTATTATAAACTCAAGAAAAGGGGGGAGTCTACCTAATAAAGTCAAATCTAGCTCTGCGGGGTCGGGGGAGGGTTCTCTGAGGAGGGGACAGTGAAACGGACCTGAGGGATGAGTAGGACTTAGTAAGTAGAGGTGTGGGAGGAAGGGGGTGTCTGAGAAACAGAGAGGTAGCCAGTGTGGCTGCGGGGCAAGGAACAAGGTTGGGGGTGGGGCAGGGATGGAACAACATGAGGTAGGAAAGATGGGCAGGGATCAGATCTTTCTTTATAAAGCGTGAAGAATTTGTCCTGAATCCAGAAATCGGTGGGAAATCATCAAAGGGTTTTAACACAGGCATGCGACGTAATCAGTTTTAGGAAGATCCCTTGGGCAGGAATGGAGGGGGGGATCTGGAAGGAGGTCCCTTGTAGTGACATAACAAAAAGCTGGCATGGTGCAGAGTGGTGGTAATGGAGATGGGGAGAGGTGGATGGAATTCAGAGATGTTGAGGAAGGAGAATAGACATGGGGACTTGGTGTGGATTGGATGTAGGGGGTACAGGGGAGCGGTTCAGCCCCATGGACAAATGGAGGCTCCATTTCCTGAGTGACGTGTAGGGGGAGTTCAGAGTGGGGATGTCGATGGTCCCTGTAGGTGTGTGCAGGTTGTGTTCTAGCATCTCTGAAACATCCAAACATTTAGACGCCACCATCAACTGACAGATTATTTCTTTACCTGCAGGGTGGGTAATTTACAATGACTAAAGTTGATTTTCTCGCCACAATCAGGAAGTAAATGGCGGGGGAAAAACAACCTAGCTGCATTGTGGGCACGCAACATAAATTTTGTTCAACTCTTGTAGCCATGGTAGAGAATTATCAGGCAAGGGGAGCATGTGAGGGAACAGAGAGAAAGCGGTTCTGCTTTATTCTGGTTCTTTAAAGACTGGACTGAGGGTTTTGGAGGGGAGGGGGAGGGGGGGATCGGTGAGCCTGGTGGTGGGTATTGAGGAGGACATGTATTGCATGGAGCACAGGGTGTGGTACATAAACAATGAATCTTGTAACACTGAAAAAATAAAAGTATTTGGGAAAAAAAATAAAGACTGTAGGATAGCGGTCAGTGGTTCAGTGCAGTTCAACTGAAATCCACAACACTTATTTTTTATTTAATTTAATTTGAGAGAGAGAGTGTGCACACAAGCAGTGGGAGAGAAGTAGAGGGAGAGGGAGAAGCAGACTCCCCACTGAGCAGGGAGCCCAACGCAGGACTGGATCCTAGGACCCTGAGATCATGACGTGAGCCGAAGGCAGACGCTCAACTGACTGAGCCACCCAGGCGCTCCCACAACACTTACTGGGTACCTGTTATATGCCAGGTTTACTGATGAGCATTGGAATTCTGTCTTTCTCTCAGTGCCTCCCTGGAGAAGACTCAAAAACCATCCCTACATGATCTGGAGTGGAGAGACCTTATGTCTGAATAGAGGCAAAGACAAAAAAAAAAAAAACCAAAAAAAAACCGAACCAAACAAACAAAAACCCTAATCAGGACAAGTAATCAAAGCTAAATTAAATCCACATGCTAAGGAGGCCCTCCACCAGCTCTGCCAAGTGATTAGGATTGAATAGAAATATCTGTTTTCTTTTGCCCCCTCTTCAACCTCTTTCCAGTGTTGTTTTTTTTCCCCCTCTGAAAGTAAAGTCTTAACAAGCACCTCAGTGAATGATGCGGAGTTCTCTTGGAGTTTTCAATTTGGCTGTATTGATTTATAAGGTCTTTTCAATTACTGAATTCTTCTTGGTGGCAGTGCATAGGGCCCGAGTACGTGAGAATCATGCTCTATTGATCCCAGGTACTTAGAAAGAGGGCATTTATGTGTCCGCTTTAGATTGATGAAGTTGCAAATAATGAAGCTTCCCACACAACATTTATTAAATGAAAATCTAGAATTCACTAACACAAGAACTTGTCTTGTATTAGAAAGGAAGTGGGGGGGTGTTGAGAAAAAATAGGGACTACAGTAGTTATCATGAACATAATATATGAAGCAATTTGAATTCAAGGGAAGGCAATTTGGAATCTTATTAAATTTTCTTCTCTACTTTTATTGTGTGAGCACGGTTGGGTGGCTTCTGGGGAGTCATCGATCAAAACACAGGTACATGGGGAGGTGGGGACTGGAAAAAGAGACGAGTTACCAAATCCTTGCTCTAGTTAAAATGGGGTTGATATTCAGTGCCTAGTATATCTGGCCCAAATCAGGAACTCAAGAAATACAAATGCTAAATAATGAATAAATGAATGGATCAGGATTGGGAGAGACGATTGAACATTAGCTGCGGTTGCCAGAGAGGCTGGCACAGGTAGCTAAGCCCTGTCAGACTCCCGTTTCCAATTCATTTCACTCATTCTCTCGCACACTCACTCAACAAACATTTATCGAGAACCAACCATGGGCAAGGTACTCTGTTAGCGCTCTATTACTTTCCTAGGGCTGTCCCAACAAATTACCCCAAACTAGGTGGCTTGGAACAACAGAAACTTATTTCCTTAGAGTTCTGGAGGCCAGAAGTCTAAAATCGAGGCGTCGACAGGGCCATGCCCCCCTCTGAAGCCTCGAAGGGGGCAGTGTCCTTCTTTACCTCTTCCAGCTTCTGGTGGCGCTGGTGGTCCTCAGTTTGTGACCACATCCCTCGTCTTGGCCTCCGTTTTCCCACAGCCGTCTTTCCTGTTTGCCTGTGTCCCTGCATCTCCTCTTCCTTATAAAGACATCCGTTGTTGGATTTGGGGCCCACGGTAACCTAGTATGACCTCGTCTTAACTCGGCAGCATCTGCAAAGACCCCATGTCCAACTAAGGTCACACATTCACAGGTGCTGGGTGAGCACGAAATTTGGGGGGACACTATTCAACCCAACACAAGCACTATCAGGAACCCACTGTGCGGCTTGGTGCCTGCTCCTGGGGGGCTAGCAGCAAGTATAGGGGAGATAAGAGAAACAAATATATTCAGCACATAAACACAAATATATAGGCACCTCCCACCTTACGGTATATGGGGCTGGTGGGCTGGTAGAGCCCCTTGAATCCTCCCTGCGACTTGCTGAAGTGGGGACGAAGGGGCTCACTTTTAGAGATGAGGACGTGGAGGTTCAGAAAGTTGAAGTCACGCATCTGGGTGGACGGTGCAGCCAGGCCCGGCTGGTTCCTTTTATGTGCTTATGATGGGGACGTGAGAAACTGCAGCATCAAGAAGGAAAAGTTATAATCCAACCACACGTAGGTAAACACTGCTAAGTTTTGGTGTGTAAGCCTTTCGAAATTTTCCGTGGGCTTTTTTTTTTTCTTCTTTTTGTCTGCCAAGCGATACCATTCCCATCTTAGCAACTGGCCCTCTTCCTATCCATGTTGCTCCATGGTAGGCTCCCGGAAGCTCTGCCTGGACAGCATCGCTCCCATCCCGGCTGTGATGGATTAAGTTAGGCATGGGCACCTGACCCACACTGAGTCAGTGCCTTGACTGGGAGCATGGAATGGAGGTCAAGCAGTTTGAGCCTCAAACTTGCCAGTCCCTGAAGTGGAGCAGGTTCGTATCTGGAATGGGCAACACGGCACTGTGGTGCAGGCTTGGAAGCTGAGGAGAGCGGTCTGCAGTAGAGGAGATGACGCCCATAATCCAGCCATATCGTGCCCTTAAGTTCTCTGACTGTCCTGATGACAAATCTCCCTTTTTCAGAACTTAAAAGTGTTTCTGTTACTTGCCGCCAAGAATCCTGCAGCAAAGGGCAGGAAATCCCACCCCCCTGACATCTAACAGTAGCTTAAAACTGTGTATGGGAGTGTGGGCAGTAACTCCCCTTATGGTCACAAGATGGCTGCTGCACCTCCAAGAATCACATCTTCAGACGATAGTGTCCTAAACCAGGATGAGAAGACAACTAGAGCAGGAAAGGAGTTTTCCTCTGCATGTACCTCTCTTATTGGGAGGGAGAGGGAAGATTACTTCCTGAAAGCCTCTCAGCAGATTTCCCTTATTTCTAATTGGTTAGATCTGGGCAACCTGCCCACGTTCAGATCAATCACTGGAAGAGGGGGAGATGGGCATGCTGTGATTGGTTTGGACAAATCTTATTTCATCCTCCAGAGCTGCACATATTCGTTCAATAGTGCAAAATCAGAGAAAGGAAGGAAGGAGTAAGGAAGGAGGGGATGGATGGACTGGTACTGGGAAGGTCGCAAATAAACTCTGAGTGCTAATAAGCTATCCATAATGTTTTTCTCAACCTATGATATTCACTTAAAATAGTGTGACTATCTTTCTCTTTTGATAAGTGCACAAAGTGCAGGATTGTCCCCATTATGCTACAGAACAGTGATTCTCAATGTGGGCGGTGCATCCAGTGATTGCGGCTGTCTGGTACCCTGTTGCCCTGGCAACAGCCCATCCTCCGAGCCAGGTGTCAAGGATGATTGTGTCTCTGCCTTCCTTTTCCACTTCTTTGTTAAAGACTATTTTTCTCGCTCAGATAAGACTCAAGTTTCTGGAAAGAATCCTCTGCTTCCTCCCTCCTCACAATATCCCCTCCTAACCATTTCTGAGGCCCCCTGAGGAAGGACAGCCAACACCAAAGTCTTGGCCAGGGCAGTCGGGGACCGTGGAGAGAGAGGATGCACAGGGCTTTAGGGGGGAAACCTAAACCTGGTGACACTGGGTACCAATGAGGGAATCCTCGGCCTTGAAGTGACAGAAGTAAGTGCGTAGCACAAGCCGACTGGAGCATTGCTCCTTTGAACTCCGTGTTCCTGCCAGCCTTGGGGAGGGAGGGCAGAGGTGCTATGACATCATGGTTGAGCACGGACTTTGGCCTTGGGATGACCTAGGTTTGAATCCCGCTCTGCCACTTCGAAGCAGGTTGCTTCAACTCCAAGATTCTCAGTTTCCTCGCTTGCAAAATGGGTGTGATCACGCCTGTCCCACAGGGTATGGGGCAGATCGGAGACAATGTATGTCGAGTGACTGGTAGAGAGAGGCTGGCACGTGGACGATGGCCACGAAATTCTGCTTCTGCTCGTGTTGGAAGAGTTAAAACATAAAGATGTTCTCCCGGTGACTGGTTCCTCTCCTTGTCCCCTGATTCTCTGTGTAGGGGAAGGATGGTGGACAACTGCCCTTCAACTTCCTTGTCTGCAAAGAGGAGAAATCAGCACATGGAACGGTGTATGGGAAGCATCCAGCACATTGTAAGTGCTTGCTAAACATGAGCAATCATAATTAGTATTACTGCTACCTGCATGCTTCTGTTGTTTGGTTTTTTTTTAAGATTTTATTTATTTAGAGAGAGAGCCCGCATGCAAGCGGGGGAGAGGCAGGCGGAGAGGGAGAGAGAGAATCACAGGCTGACTCTGTGCTGAGGGGAGAGACCGATGCAGGGCTCCGTCTCACTGGGATCATGACAGGAGCCGAAATTAAGAGACGTTTACCCGACTGAGCCACCCAGGCACCCCTCGTCTGGTGGTTCTTTATGCAACGATTTGATTAGTGCCTCCTAGGAGCTGCACCCCATGCTTAGTTCTGAGGGTTTAGCAGTGACCCCGACAGGCCACAGAGATGTGCCATCCCAGCTAGAGGCTGAGACATTCACGTCTGTAGGGTAGAGACATCTGTGTGCGCCTTTGCACAGAGCTCTCCCTTCAGCACCCGCTGGAATCATGTAGCTGGGAAAGGAGCAAGGATTGGGATGCGTGAATGAGTAGGAATAATGAATTCTGTCCGGAAGAAGTGAGAGCCACCAAATGCAAAGGGACATTGGGATGTTGAGTTCCCGCTATTGCGGTGGCAGCAAGGGGCAGAAGCTCTTTCGGACAAGCCTTCCGCAGCCTCAAGTGATCGTTAAATGCATCCAGTTCAGTGGGCAAAATAAGCCCAGGTTTGCCCTTCTGAGACTGCGGCTCTTTGGGCCAGGACACGTGAGTGGTGTTCAGAGAGCTGTGGGAGCCAGGACCCACCGGAGTCTCCCCAGCTGCTGCACTTGACCAAAATAGGCAGGCGAGGCTGGAAGGACGATGGAGAAATTTAGGAAAAGAGACCAGTGGCCTCTGCTTATGTTTGATTCTAGCTTAGTACTCTAAGCATGGCTCTGGAGCCAGAATGCCTGGGTTTGACTCTCTGTTTCTCCCCTAACCAGCCCTGCAACTTTAGGAAAGCCACTCGACCTCTCTGAGGCTCAGTTTCTTTGCCTGCCAAATGAGGATGAGAATTATACCTACCCCACACTGTTGCCACAAGGATTAGATGAGGCAATGTATGTGTATACTGATTATCTCGTTAGATCTGTTCAACAAGCCTATGAGGAAATGCAAGATCTCTGTGCCCATTTCACAGATGGGAAAACTGAGGCTCAGAGAATTCCTTAAGGGCAGATGCTGGGTGATAGCTGTCGTTATCTGTCTGGTACCTATTAAGTCTTTAGCTGGTGATATCACATATTCTAGGTATGTGACCATTGGTTGCATCCATTCAATAAGCACTAAAGATCTTGACTCCAAACCTCATGCTCCATGTGAATGACTCAGTGGAATGGGGAATGTCAGGTGGGTTAGAGATATGCTTGTCCATCAAGTGGTGAAGATGCAGGTAAGGATCACTGCTATCGCTCGAGTCCTGCATTTGGGCTGGACGCCGCGCCAAATGTCACATGCATTCTCGCGGGATGCTCAAAGTCACCCTGTGAATGATTGTTTACTACCATTTCATAGATGAATAAACTGAACATAGTAAAGGTTAAAGAGCCTGTGAGAGGTCATCCCTTTGGTGGTACCAGAGCTGGGATTCCCACTGGTTTTGTTAGACACCAAAGTCTGAGCACCTGGCTATGCCACACTGCCCAGAGAAGGTGAATGCCTCATCCAGGGTCACACAGCAAACAGCAGTGCACTAAGGCAGGACTAGAACTCAGGCTGCCTTCCCTCAGCCCTGACTTCGCCGCCGCTCAGCCCTCCCTTGTGCAGACTGAAGCCCATCTCGCTGTGCCTGGAATCCCTTCAAAGCCCCAGGGAAGGACAAAAGGAGGAGTCAGGGTAGGGGTTTCAGCTGTTCCCTTCAGACCCCTGCTGTGGTCGAGTAATTTTCCAGATTGGATCCAATTTCCAGCCAGAGCTGAAATGTGTCAGGCACTCAGCAGCAACAATCCAAGCCTGACTGCATGCGGCGGGAACGGAGGGGGCTGCTGATTTGCCAGTGGCGTCCGATTACCAGCAAATTGTCAGAACATGCCAGCTTCAGGAGATCGTGTCATTGATGGCTCTATGTCCGGGCCAGTTAGCCAGAATGGAATGTGGGGTGAGGGGGACATTCCCCTGAAACCCCTTCGATTGCCCCAAGTGGTGATTGGCACGCCTTCCCATCTCAGACACAGAAGGCAGCCAAAGAAATGGGGGGAAAAGGTGTATTTGGTGTCTTTGTGGGCTTGTGGCCTATGGGATCCTGGAACGGAATGATCGTATGCGCACAGGAGGCAGGACAAGGTCGTGGTTAGGAGCAGGGCTCTGGAGGCAGAGCTGGGTTGATGTAGCTGGGCGTCTTGAGATTATTTGTTTATAAAATAAGAATTTGTTTCTTTGTGTATAGAATAATAACAATATGCTCATCTTGTAGACTTGTCAGGTAATCTAAAGGAGTGAGTGAATGCCGATAACGGCCTTCGAAAGGCACTTAGCACTTTGTAAATGCTCAATACAGAGCAGCTATGAGGGCCTGGGGCCACTTCTGCCCTCTCCCCACTCCCCTCTTGCTCATCCCTGACCCCCCAGTCCTGGCCACTCAACAGATACTTAACAATTTCAACAGGATGGCTATTTAGTTTAGTCTCCCAACAGAAGCTCTTTCAATTGCTGAATTGTAACAGAGCTTTGTTGCTTGAGTAACTGGATCCTTATGTTCTTCCTGTCCCATTTTCAAGAGCAGTAAAGGGTGGTGGTGAATCCTTCTTCCACCACTTGTAAGCTGCATGTGACCTTGGGCAAGTGACCTTGGGCAAGTAACTTGCCTCAGTGTACTCAGAAGTGACTAGTAATTCCTCTCCCTAAGGGCTGCTGCAAAGTTTACTTATTTATTTATTTTTAAGGATTTATTCATTTACTTTGGAGAGAGAGAGAGAGCACGTGCACACATGCTGGGGGAGAGGAAGAGGGAGAGGGAGAGAGATTTCTCAAGCAGACTTCCCACTGAGCACAGAGCCTGATGTGGGGCTCGATCTCATGACCCTGAGATCATGACCTGAGCTGAAATCAAGAGTCAGCTGCTTAACCGACTGCACCACCCAGGTGCCCCTGCTGCAAAGTTTAAGTGAAGTTTACACTGATTTAACTGTGTGTGTGTGCATGTATAGATGTACATATATGTATTCGTGGGTACATACGTGTGTGTTTATGTGCATGGCATATAAGTACATACAAAAACAGCACATGGCAGATCATTCCTGCCTCGTGTGGGCTGCTATTAGGACAGCAGGCCAAAATCTGCTTCCCTGTTTTTCTCATCCCCTGGGCTGCCCTGTGCGTCTGGACAGAACGAGCATTCACTGAGTTTACAGTCAACATTTCTCGATAGTCCCTGAGTACCTGCTGTGTGCTAGACGTCATGCGGGCTCTCCGCGGTGGCTGCAGAGGCTCGCCGCTCAGACCTCCCTCTGAGGTCTGACCTACAGCCTTCCCTACACAGCTATACAGCCTATCGCTGACCTACAGCCTTGCCCTGCTGCATCTGTGGGTCCGCCACGATGCGCGTGCCAGGCTGCGCTTCTCCCCGGGGCTCCCAGCCAAAGACTGAGCACGCAGGGTAACAGAGCCCGGCCGGTCCTGCTCAACACGAGACGCTCTGCGTTCCTTTCCCGAGGCTGCCGTAACTAATTGCCACAAACTGATTGGTGGCTTCAAACAACCGACATGTATTCCCGCACAATCCTGGAGGTCAGAAGTCCGAAGTCAGGGTGTTGGCTTTACTTCCTCAGGAGGCTCCAGGGGAGAAGGCTTTCTAGCCTCCCTGGCTTCCGATGGCGGCATTCCTCGTGCCCACATAACTCCATGCTCTGCCCACATCTCCATATCTCCGTCTCTTCTTTCTGTGTCTGTTCCTCTTCTGTCTGTCTCGAACCTCCCTCTATCTTTCCCTTATAAGGACACTAGTCATTGGATTTAGGGTCCGCCTAGAGATCAGGATAAGCTCCCACCCACCCCCCACCGGTCTCAAGATCCTTAATCACATTTCCAAAGACCCCTTTTCCAAATAAGATAATGTTCACAGATTCCAGGGATCGATGTGGACATTTTTTGGGGGGCTGTTTTTCAGTCTCCCACACCCTGCAGGGGGGCAACTTTTGCTCAAGGACTCCCCATTTTTTTCTGGCTGAGATGGTTTCGGCACGAGCATCTGCTGATCCAGTCCTTGCCGTCCTTCCTTCTCCGACAGGCATCAGACCTGGAGTTCGGCCAGAAGTCTCTCCTGTCTGCCTTGCTCTTCCTTCCCTCAGCCTTGATAGGCATTTCCTTCAATAATTGCACATTGAATCTTTTCTTGGCATCGGCTTCTTGGAAGACCCAAAGCCAAGTGCTTTCTCTTCTACTTCTCACGGGGTCTTGGGACCCCTGCCCAGGGAGACAGAGGTCACTAGGATGGCAGCTTAGCTTGTTGGCTCATTAATTTGGTGACCATGTGGGATACCGTCAAGATCAGAGGTTTGAGTCCCACCTGGGTATGTTAACTTTGTCTGGTTCTTTGGCCGTGGTGTCTGCACCCTCTCGTAGTGGACATTTATTCTTTTGTTTGACTAGCATTCTTCTTCTCCAGACAGAGCTTTCTGGGGGCTTCTGTTCTTCCTCCTCCTCCCTGACTCCACCCACTGACATGGAATTGACGAGGGGGAGAGCGTCCTCTTCCATCCTCAGCTGATGATTGGTCTGGGAGTGGGCACATGACCCAAGAATCAGAGCTCTTCCCTTGGAACCAGAGCAGGAAAGGATGAGAAGAAGCTAGCCCTCCACGGTTCATAGGGACAGAGGCTTGCACCCAGGGGCTGCTGGTGGCCCACTGCGAACGTGATGGAGACAGCCAGCCCCAGAGAATTCAGCTGTCAGTGCAGAGGCAGTCAGAGATGAAAGGGGGAGCGAGAGAGAGAAGAATGGAGACTGGAGCACTGAGCCCCTCATGCGGCTTTTGGTCGGTATCGTGAAGGCAGCCGCACCCCTGCCCTTCCCACCGGAGGGACATATGGGCCAGTTAATTACCTTTTAGCATACACTGGTTTTATTACTTGCTGCTGGAGGAGGGCCTCACCAATATAATCTCCTTAGGAATTCCTGCCTTTGACCCCCCCCACCCCAAAGGAGGAGGTGAGAGTGTGGGTTTCTCAAGAACAGATATTGAGGTACAATGGATTACAATTAATTGCTTATATTTAAGGTGTACGATTTCATGAATTTTGACACATTTACACCCACGAATCCATCACTATAACCAAGATAGTGAGCCTATCCCTTACCCCCAAAAGTGTCTTTGTGCCCCTTTGTCCTCTCTCTTTGCTCTCTCCAAGGAGGGCTCCCCACTTCCTCCCAAGGAACCGCCTGGTTTGCTTTTTGCCACTATTGGCTGATTTACATTTTCTAGAACGCTGTGTAAATAGAATGATACGGTATGTGCTTCTTTTGTTTGCTTTCTTTCACCCCACGTCATTATCTGGATTCATCCATGCTGGTGCGGGTAATAATGCCAACTCTCTTCCGCAGGGTTTATTTTTGTGAGGCTAAAATGAAGTCACTAGGCATGAAAAATACTTTTTAAATAGGCACATAGTTGCTACATGGGATAATTCTTAAGCTCCCTTCTGCCTAAAATAGCTATCCCCCTTCCCACTTCTTTGCCTGGTGAACCCCTTTTCCTCACCTCCCTGGGTATCCTCACCCCCAGCTGCTGTGAGTGTTAGCAGCTGATGGCTCACAGCTACCCCGTGCTCACTGAATTGCTTTTGGTGGATGAGAGCCGCTTCCCCTGGGAGGTTGCCCTCTTCCCACAGAGGCAGCTGGCAGCCAATGACTAACTGATCAAGGTGGGACCAAGGCTGTGGTTCAACTCATGCTCTCAGGCTCCCCTGGGATTAGCGTGAAGCTAGACCCCAGCTGAGACCACGGCTTTGCTCAGCTCCCCCGCACCCTGCCCTGTGCTGCCTCCCTCACTGCCTTTACTTCCTCAGGAAATCCCTTGCACAAATGCCTGGCTCAGGCTCTGCTTCTAAAGCGTCCACCCTAGGACAGCCGGGACCGGAAGTGGCCCTAGGAAACCAATTCTAAGCATGGGATTCTGGACTTGGAGCACTCGCTGCCTTAAGGGAAAAGAGGAACCCATCACTGGGGGGAGCTGGAGTAGTGACGGTTTCTGGCTTGGTGTCTAGCAGGATAGTTGCTAAGATGCACCTGTGGTGACCTAGGATGCATTATGGCAGGAGGAGACATGGTAACTTGTGAAATATCTCTGGCATTTGGAAGACGTGGGGGAGGGGTGCCTGGCTGGCTCAGTTGGTAGAACATGTGACTCGTGATCTCAGGGTTGTGAGTTAGTAGAGATTGGATGTAGAGATTACTTAAAAATAAAATCTTAAAAAAAAAAAAAGACATTGGGGAAATAATAACTATAAGAATTATAAAAGTGAGTGGCTGTTGATAAGTTCCCTTGAATCGGTGGATTCATGAAACAGAAAAAAACAACAGACTCTGATCTATTCATTGTAATTTAAAGCCAAGGGCGAGAGTCCGAGAAGCTCCTTAGGAACATTTAAAGGGACCGAGCTGAAGACCAGGCAAAAGACTCACTCGTGAAAGTTACTGAACCTCAGAGAAAGATGACCTCTCAGCATTGGCAGGTCTGCTGTGTCAAAGTCAGTGCCCTGGTAGGGAGGGCGGGAGACCCTGGGACCTGGGATGAGGATATTTCGGAAGATGCACTGGAGAGCTTCAAATCCCCCGATCTTCCTGAGCCCTCCAAGCCTGGAGAAGCAGCCCCTCCCCCTGTTAGAAGACATGAGCTTCCCTTTGCTTGAAAATTCTGTAGGACTCAAACAAGACAGCTAACTACAGGATAATGTGTTCCCTTGCCAACATATGCCTCTCCTCCCCATTTGGACATCGGCCCCGTAAGAAGGGTTAAGTACCAGCATGGCTTTGCCACAAATGTGCTGGATCTGCCCAAGGGAGGAGAGATAATAAACTCCAAAGCACTTGCAGAATCTGGAGTTGGGAGAGTATGGTTTGGAATGGCTCCCGAGGGTGCTGAACCGAGGGGGCAAGATAGAGAGTCTGTTAGTATGGGGCGTTCTTCCCATCTGGTTAAATAGAATCTAACTTCCTGTTAAGTGCCTCAGGCGCCAGTACTGATTTGCTGCCGGGAGGCTTAGAAAACTGGCTTACATGAATGAAATAGAGATAGCCGACTAGAGGAAGGGATCAAGAGGCTCAGAGAATTGGAAATGCTAGAGGGGATCTATTACTTAAGACCAGAAAATCACCAGCTGACGAGATTCCTTGGAAAGGCCTGGTGGACCCTCCTTTTACCAAGGCTGTAAGGAGTATGCTGATGAGGGAGCATCTTGTCATTGGGAAGCTCTGTGATGGTGGCCTTCTCTGAGAATGGGCCTGGCAGAGGAGCTGCCGCGGAACTAGTATCCTGGTAACAATGGGAACGATGGGATTTGGGTGTGGCAGAGGCCACGTGGCAGCATTTAACCATCAGAAGCAAGGAGGACACAATGACCATCATGGGCAGCAAGCCAGAATGGCGGCCTGGGTGGCTTGATCTGTTGGGGTCTATGGAGATGGCTGATGGAGCATGGTGTTCCTGGGCAGGACAGATAGGCAGCCAACAAGTGTGTTGCTGTATATTCATAATCAAAGAAGATCAAGAATGGATGAGCAGAAGACTAAAGTCAGTTATCCCCAAGGAAAACCATGATCCTCATTTCCACGCTTGAAACTGGTTCCCAAACAAGTTGCCATAGACTGAGAGAGAGGACAGAGTTTTTCTGAGAAAGGACATTGCAACATCATGGCAGTGTGTACAGCAGGGATTTACCTAGTTCCTCCCCAGAAGAATGACCTGTGGCCATTTACTCAGGTATGTGTATACTGGGATAGTAGGCACAATAATGGTCTCTCCCAAACTCCCCCCTCAAATATGTCCATGACATAATCCCTGGATCCTAGGAATACATTACATTACATTACATTAAAAAAGGGACTTTAAAGATGTAATTAAGATTCCAGATTTTAAGATAGGGAGATTATCCTGGATTATCCAAGTGGGTCCAAATTAATCACATAAACCCTGGAAAGCAGAAAATTTTCTCTAGCTGGAGACAAGAGAGAAGGCAGAAGGAAATGTCAGAGAGATTCAAAGCATGTGGCCCCCTTCCACCATTGCTAGAAAGGGGCCACATGAAATCATGAGAAAAAATGTTAAGTGGCCTCCGGGGGTGACGACTGACACCCAGCAAATAAATCGGACCTCAGTCATACAACCACAAGGAACTGAGTTTGGTCCAAAACGTGAATCAATTTGGAAGCTGATTCATTCCCAGAGCCTCCAGAAAAAGATCCAGCCCAGGCAACACCTTGATTTTACCCTTAAGAGACTCTGAGCAGAGGGCCTGCTGGGTCATACCACCCTCAGACTTCAGACCTACAGAACTGTAAGAATAAGAGGATGTCATTCCAAGCCATCAAGTTTGTGGTAATTGATTATGGCAGTGTTAAATTAATACAGAACACTAATACAGGGCCATTGAGGGTTACTGGATATAGGATATGAGTTGATGCTGATATGCAAAGACCCACAGCATTGCTGTGGCTCCCATGTTAGAGGGGTGGCCTATGAGGGCCGTAATACACAAGAGTCCTCTACCAGCTTCATCTCCGAGGGTTTATATGGGAGGTGGACCAAGCCGATGGCTTACAGGGCATCAGTGGGTCGTTCCTATTTCCAAAAGTACAATGGGAATGAATGTACTTAATTGTTGGCATGATGTCACATTCATGTTCGGTTTTTTTTTTTTTTTAAGATTTTTATTTATTTATTTGACAGAGAGAGAGAGATCACACATAGGCAGAGAGGCAGGCAGAGAGAGAGGGGGAAGCAGGCTCCCCGGTGAGCAGAGAGCCCGATGCGAGGCTCGATCCCAGGACCCTGAGATCATGACCTGAGCCGAAGGCAGAGGCTTTAACCCACTGAGCCGCCCAGACGCCCCTCATGTTGGTTTTTTGACCAGTGAAATAAGAGCGATTATAGTAGGAAAGGCCAGGTGGAGGCACCTGAAACCGCTCTCTCCCAGCCAAGAGAGTAAGTAAAAAAATATTCCAATCTAGGGGGAAGATGGCAGTAAATACCATCCCCAAGGATTTGTAGAAAGCACAAGTGTTGGTCTCAGCAATTCTTTTCTCATTAATTAGTCTGGACCCTGCAAAGACCAGGCAGTCACGGCAGCTGGCAGTGGATAATCTCAAACGCAATCAAGTAGCGGCCCGATCTTATTGCTGGGCTGGTTGCAGGATCTTTGCTGGAGCAGAGTATCCCAGCCTCTGCTGTGAAAACGTGCAGCTATTGATCTGGTGAATGCCTTCTTTTCAATGCCTGTTAGGAATGAGGATTCAAAGCAGTCTCCGCTTCTGTGGGACAGATAACAGATCGGTTCCTTTCGCTGGGACTACATTAAGTCTCCAATTCTCTGCCTCAGTATAGTCCAAAGGGACTCGGAAGCCCTAGAAATTCTGCAGAACGCCCCATATGTCTACTACATTGATGACTTTGGGTTAGTTCATCCGATCTGATGAACAGAAAGTGGCAAGTACTCTGGATGCCTTGGTAAGACACATTTGCTCCAGAAGGAGGGAGAGAAAGCCCTATTAAAATTCAGGAGCTTGCCATATCAGTGAAGCTTTCAGGGGTCCAGTGATCCAAGACGGGCCGGTACACTCCCTCATAAGTCAAGGACAAGTTACTGCACTTTGCACCTTCTACCGCTGAACAAGGAGCACAATGCTTGGTGGGCCTCTTTGGGTATTCGAAGACGGGATATTCTGCACTCGAAAATAATTCTCCAGCACATTTATTGCATGACATAGAAGGCTGCTAGTTTTTTAGGGGAGCCCAGGGCAAGAAAGGGCTCTGGAGTTGGCCCAAGCTGCTGTATGAGCAGCCCTGCTGTGTGAGCCATAGGATCTGGCAGATATCATTGAACTGCAGGCATCTTTGGTGGAGAAGGATGCTGGAGTGTGGAGCAAGGCCTTAGCATCAGTAGTGAGTTGATTGGACCCCTCAAACCCCTAACCTCTGGTACCTGTGAATGCAACCTTATTTGGAAATATGAATATGAATATTTTGGAAATATGAACTTCGCAGAGGTCATCAAGTTAAAATGAGGTCATACTGGACTGCTGTGCACCTTAAATCCAGTGACTCGTGTCCCTATAAGGAGAGGCATATTTGGAGGCATGCCCACAAACACACAGAGAGAGAATACCGTGTGAAGGCAGGGGCAGAGATTGGAGGGATGCCTCTCCAAGCCTAGGAATACCAAGGACTACCAGCAACCACGAGAAACTGGGAGACACACAAGAATGGTTTTTCCCTCAGAGCCTCCAGAAAGAACCAACTGTACTGACACTTTGATTTTGGGTCCCTAGCTTCCAGAACAGTGAGAGAATACATTTCTGCTGTTTGAAGCCCCCAGTTTGCAGTACTTATGTTATGACAGTCCTTGGAAACAAATACACCATCTAAAATCTAGAACTGTACCCCACCTAAAACATGGAAACACACAATTTGCAAAGCAGTGCCTAGCTTGCTGCCGGGCTCTGGTGACAGCGGAGTGTCCGGCCACGTGATACGAAATGACCGCGCGGTCAGAAGCTGCTGGTCTTATCACAGACTGGGTACTGTCAGACCCACAAGGGCCCGGGGTGAGGACCCAGCAGCAGTTCGCTGGAAAGTGGAGGTCGTACATGCTGGATTGGGCTCGCACAGGCCCAGGGAACACAAGCTGCGTGGGCATGTGGCCAGGACGCCCGTTCATCCACTACTGTTGTGCCAGCACCTGTCCCTCAGCTCTTGTCTGTGACCCCATGGAGAGCTTCCAGCTGGTGGAAGAGGAATAAGCTTAGTCCACAAATGGGCTCACCTAGTCTGTGTGTGCAAGCCGAAAATGGACAGCCGGCAGCATTGCAGCCATTTTCAGGGTTGGTTCTAAAAGGCTGGTGAGAGGAAGTCCTTGCAGTGGGCAGTCTTCAGGCGTGCACCGTGCCATTCACTCTGTGTGGAGACAGAAATGGCCCAAGTGGAGAATATACACGGGATCATAGGAAATGACAAATAATTTGGTTGATTGGTCAAGGGCCCGGGAGGAGAAATTTTGGAAAATGGGGTAAAGAGTTTTATGAATAAGGCATGTAGATAGATGTGAGAGCGGGCACAAGGCATGAGGGTTCTTCTGTTGTATGTTAGTGTTAACCGTTGCAAGAGAGACACTAAAAAAATCATATGGGCAGGGTGACTCAGTCAGTAGATCAGCCCGCCTCAATCCCTGGCCAGCCTGATGCGGGCACAGTGGAATAGTCATGGTGGAAGACATAGAGATTGCACACGGACCAAACAGCATGGATTCCTCTTGCCAAGGCTGATCTAGTTCCTGCTGCTGTGCAGTCTCTGATCTATCCACAACAGAGAATGATGCTATGTCCCCAGTATGGTATCACCCCTTCAGGACATAAATCACATCACTTTGTAACAAAGTGATTATATCAGACCCTTACATCATGGATGTCATGGTTGGAATTGACATATATTCTAGATATGTTTGCCTTCCCTGCTCTCAGGACCTCAGCCAGCAGCACTATTTAAGGATTCACAGATAGGTACCATCATGTGATACTGTACAATACAACTTTGGGTAAAATGATGCAGCAGCGGGCACAGGATCCACTGGTCTTACTGCACTCTACATGACCCGGCAGTGGTTGTATCTGTTAGAGCAGTGGAATGGCTCTGGAAGGCATAGCTAGTATGTCAGTGTGGAGATGACACCCGGCAAGGTTGTCACACTCTCCTTAGGATGCAGAATATTCCTTAAATCAATGGCCATTATATGTTGTTATGTCACTAAGAGGTAGACTATATGGGTCTAGAATCAAGAGATAAAAATAGGAATTGCCTTACCTTCCATAACTCCTGGTGATCTGCTTGGAGGATTTGTGCATTTGTTCCCAGGTGCTATGACTCTAGAGGTCCTAGTTTCCAGAGAGGGTCCGCTTCCATCAGGGGACACAATAAGAGTCGCAGTAAACATGAAACAATGCCTGCCACCTGGGCATTTTGGGTTGACCAGATGGCAAAATCACGTGCCAGCAGAAATAATTGACCCTGATCACCATGGGGAGGGAGGGCTGCAGCTACATAGCGAAGCATATTCTTGTTGTTCGGAGGGATCACCTAGGGTATCACTTGATGCCCTCGTGCCTAACTGTAATTGAAAATGGGCAATAAGCAACCGCTGCCTGCTAAGGGCTTGGTAACCAGGGGTTCAGACTCTTCAGGATGAGGGTCTGTGTCGCCCCATTAGGTGGGCCACTTGACCCAGCAGAAGTCCTAACAGGGGAGATCAACCTAGAATGAGGGGTGGAGGAGAGAGACGATGAATCTTAGCTTGGCCTCGAGACCAGCTTTGGTAGCGGGGGCTCTAGTTCATCCTACTAATCTTCCTCTTGTTAAAATTTCTCCCAAATGGTGACTACCGGAGTTCGATAGAGGCTATGCCTACATGAAGTGAACTTAATGTGACAAGCAGTGAATCAGAGCAGTTCAAAGGGGTAGACTATAGTAGGCAGGATTGCTGTGCATCTCGGATCCTTTTAATGGGTTGGTGGACCCATCTTCCAGGTGTTGTGAGTGCTGGCTGCATGGCTCATGGCCGCCTCATTCTCTAGCGAATTGACTCCAGCCAACAGGAACCCCTTTGTCACCTGGGAACAGCTGCCAGATAATGATAGACTGACACAGGGGAATAAAATCCAGATTCCTTGCCTCTAGGCAGGACCATTTCTGTGACTTAATTCGTGCTCCAGAGTGCCCTGTGCAATCAGGCCATCAGATGGATTGTAGCTGAGACCTTGTAGCTGAGACCACATCCTTGCTTAGTTTTTATCCCTGCCCTGCCTCGCTCGCCCCCTTTCTCCTGACACTCAAAAAGTCATTTGTATAAAAATAGCACCAAAAAGCAAAAAGGCGTTCCTGGGTGGCTCAGTCGGTTAAACATCTGACTCTTGATTTCAGCTCAGGTCATGATCTCACGGTCATGGGATTGAACCCGACATGGGACCCTGAGCTGAGTGTGGAGCCTGCTTGGGATTCTTTCTCCTTCTCCCTCTGCCCCTCCCTGCTCGTGCACTCTCTCTCGCTCTCAAGCTCTCTCTTTCAAGAAAAAAAAAAAGAGGCAAAAGAAATCTAGGAATTAGTCTAACCAGAGACGTGAAATACCATGATCACATCAGGTAATTTTTTAGTATTATCAAAGAATTCCTTATCTCATATAACTTCTTAAAATCATTACATATCCAGTCCATGTGAAAAATTTCCCAATTATTATAATTTTTAATATATAGTTGACTTGCTTGGATCTGTATTAGGTTTTTTTTTTATTGCTGCTATAACAAATCACCATAAAGTTGGTGGTTTACCAGTATAAATTAATTATCTCACAGTTCCGGAGGTCAGAAGTCGGACATGGATCTCACAGGGCTAAAATCAAGGCCTTGGTAGAGCTGTACTCGTTTCTGGAGGCTCTAAGGGTGAATCTATTCCCTTGCCTATTTCTATGACCTTTCTCCTGTTGTCACATCTCATCTGACTATAGCCCAAAAGACGCCCCTTTCAAAGACGCATGATTAGATTGGACCCACCTGTGTAAGCCAGAATACTCTCTCCATCTCAAAGGCTTTAGCCCCAATCACGTCTGCAAAGTCTCTTTTGCCATATAAGGTAACATATTCACAGGACACAGGGGTCGGGGAATGGACATCTTTGGAGACCGTGATTCTGCCACTGCGAGGTCCGAATAAAGTGCATATATTGTGGTTGGTTGATACATCTCTTAAGTCATTTTAAATCCATAGATCTCTCTGCTATAACTTTCTTTTTTTTATCCTTCGAGTTTATTATTGAAGAAACTCAGTTCTTTTCCTGTGGGGTTCTGCCAGTCTTGATTTTGCTGTACTTTCACGGTTCTTTAAAG
Source organism: Potos flavus (assembly GCA_028534135.1). Taxonomy (NCBI): domain Eukaryota; kingdom Metazoa; phylum Chordata; class Mammalia; order Carnivora; family Procyonidae; genus Potos; species Potos flavus. The sequence goes on from CM052889.1 coordinate 65,742,169, forward strand.
TATCCTTTTGCTCTCTGTTTTCTCTGCGCATTGGTGGTTAGATCTAGAGGCTTTATAAGATTTATGTTCATTTCTTTTTGTAAGACTACTTCATAGCAGTTGTGTGTGTGTGTGTGTGTGAGAGGGAGAGAGAGAGAGAGAGAGAGAGTGTAGTCATTATTTGTGCTCAGTACCTAAATATATTAATTCTATAGGGGTTGCAAAGGGCGATATTCTAATTTTATAATTCTATGCTCATTTATTATCTGGAATATATCTATAGAGTATCATCTGCTATTTGACTAGCATGAGCTGCAGTTCTTTTAGGACAAGCAGGATAGATGCTTACTTCTTTCTCTTGATTTTCTATTTCCACAATGGATGGTTTGTTCACCAGCATTTTCCATCCATGACCAGTGAGTTTCCTTTTGAATATCATTATAAAGTCAAGGATTTAGGCATATCTGATGCCATAGCTAGATCCACATTCTGGTCTTAGAACAGGGGCACCCACATTTCCTGTCACTAAGAATCCTGCTACTTCGTCCCCGAATATTTTGCTCACTAAATCCACTGCATACAGTAAGAAGTAATTAGTTGCCCAATTGTAATAAATTAAGGCCATAAGCAAGAGCCGAATAAGGGTATGGTCAGACAGTGAGTGCCGATGTGACTCTATGGGGTTGCCGGCATTCCAGCCAAAACCAGAGATTCATTCATCAACCTGCTCTTATTCCGTGCCGTTAGCCTCTCTCTATTGACAATAGCTTGAATACTCTTGCTCCCACGGTTTGCCCCAAGAATCCCTTGTTTAAAACCATCAACTTCATCTTAGCAGCCAACCTTATTGAGTTCTTACTATGGGGTAGGTTGTGTGCTAAGTACTTGATGTTTTGACTCATTTAATTGTTACAATCACCCGAAGAGGTAGGCATTATTAGACCATCTCCATTTTGCGGATGAGAAAATTGAGTCACAGAGAGGTTAGGTGACTAGACTGAGGTCACACAGCAGGGAAGGGATGGAGCTGGGACTGATAGCCCCAGGCCCAGACCCGCCCAGTGGCAATTATTGGCCGAGTGGTAGTGCCATCCTGCACCCTTTGGTTCACCGCAGTGCTGCCTGGAAGTCCTCATTCAGTGCTCTTACTTGCCTGGCCTCTGCTGGCATTTGAGTTTGAGATCTCTGACATGCCTCGCCGCCCCTTCACAAGTCTTGTGATGGTAGGAAGCTTTAATTGGGTTGCTAATAAGAATGCATGCTTCATCTGAACCTGTCCAGGGAATAGAGTTTTATTTGTCCTGGATACCACGCTGGGCTGGATTTATAAACGCAGAATCCCAATGCCAGATTTAGCGGAGTGAATTATTTTGTTTCCCAAATGTAGGGCACAGCATCTAATTTGAGCTGTAACTTAGTAACTTGTGTGTGCAATTACCCAGCGAGGTGATGGGTGATGGACACATTCAGGATGGGATCTGGAACACTGGACCAAATAATTTCCTCTTTTCTTTCTCCTGCCACGAGAAACAGTTTTCTCTTTGTTGACTCTTGACTATCTCAGGGGTTTCAGCTCTTCCTCTGGTCCCTAGAGACAACATTGGAGGTGGGGCTCAAAGACCAGCCAGCTGGCAAGAGACCATGAAACCTAAGCCCTGCACCACAGCTGTTTGCTGTGTGATTTGGGGTTATTTCCTGAGGTTCTCTGGGCCTGTCTTCTTACAGAACCAAAAGTGTTTCCCGTATCAAAGACCTTTGGTTCCAGGCAATCAGTGGTGGCTCTGGGACTAGGTAGATTTCATTTCCATACAAGTTATGGTAAGTGCCTTTAATCACGCACTCACCATGTACGAAGCATTGTATATACATTATCTCATTTAGAACACACGGCACTATAACGCACACAAACTGAGGCTCCGAGCAGTTAAGTGGTTTGTCCACAATCACACAGCTGGTAATTACGCAGCAGAGCTGGTCAAAAACCACTAGAGTCATCGGGAGGCCGAGGACTTGCCAGAAGTCTGAACAGTGACTTGCCAGGGGCTACAGGATTAATCTAGCAGGAGGGGAGCTGGTCAGTAAAATCCCCTCTCCTTCTCACATGCTATGAGTTCAAGGCCCTGGGGCAATGGAAGGAAAACCTTTTTGGATACTCTACTGCTTTGTTAGTAGGCTCTGGCTTATGAAATACTAGACACCGTGTCGTGGAGCTCCTGGCTAGCTTGGGCAAAAACTGACTGATAGGAAGAACTCATAGAACCAAGCAATAGGTGAGCCACAGTTTCCAGGAATGAAAAGAGCTTTGACAGGGCGCCTGGGTGGCTCAGTCGGGTGAGCGTCTGACTTGGTTTCGAGTCTGACTTGGTTTCGCGTCTGACTTGGTTTCACGTCTGGTCGTGATCTCAGGCTCATGACATTGAACTCTGTGTTGGGCTCTGTACTCAGCGGGGAGTCTGCTTTTCTCCCTCTCTGTCTGCCCCTATCCCCGCTCGTGTGCACACCCTCTCTCAAATAAAAACAAATAAATCTTTAGAAAATATATGGGGAAGAAAAAGGAGCTTTGGCATCAGGGGATCCGGGCAGCAGCAGAAACTAATACAGGACGTGGTAATAATTATGTATCAGCTTCAGCTTCTTCCAGTGTGCCTTCACTGTGCTTCGGATTCAGATCCCTAGGACAGGGCTGACTGGTCCAGAGAGGGTCACGCGCGTGCCCCTGAGCCAAGAGAAGATACCGCACTTTGATTATGGCTCCCAAAGAACTGCCTTCACTGGGGATGGGGCGGGAAGAGTTCCCTGTATAAAAATGAAGATGCAGGGGCGCCTGGGTGGCTCAGTCGGTTAAGCATCCGGCTCTTGGTTTTGGCTCAGGTCATGATCTCAGGGTCATGAGATCGAGCCTGACATCAGGCTCCACACTGGCTGTGGAGTCTGCTTGATTTTCTCTCTCTTCCTCTGCCTCTTCCCTCCCCCCACCCCACGTACTCTCACTCACTCTCAAAATAAATAAAATCTTTTTTTAAAAAAAAATGAAGATGCTGGTAGTAGACGAAGAGGAAAGTGCCACCTGGGCAAAGCCCAGCAGAGGTCCACCATAGAGGCTTCCCTGGGATGGACAGGATGCCCTGGGGGTCTGGGGCAGCTCTTCTAGGAGTTTGGAGAGTGATTGTTGATTCTCTCCATCAGCAGAGTGACCACGTTAGAGTGCACAGACTGTCCCGTCCCCCACTCTTGCCACCAAGGCCCTCTGGCTCCCTCACGGAATGCTCCCCTCCCCACCGAGGAGTGCTGGTTTTCTAGACTTCTGCCCAGTGCAGTCCCGGGAAACATAACTACAGCTGGCACCTAGAACTTCCCCTCTGCCTTTGTTTCCTAAACATCCTGATGAGATGCGAGAAGAGGATCTTTCACATTGGACATTTAGTGACTGTAATGACATGCCCATAGAAATCCTCTTCCCACTTCCCCTCCATTATTACGTCCCCATCTTAATCCTCGTCAGGCTCCATTATGCACGGATAATAAAGAGACGTTGGGATTCTACAATGATGATGTTGATGAGCCCGAGAGAGTGGCTTGTGGAATCAGGCTGGGCTGGCAACTGCCTTTTTGGCCACGTTACCCCTCTCTTGAGTTGTCTGCCTCTCTGCTGGGTCTTTTGGCCCTTTGTACCTTCCGCCTGAGCAGTCAGAGCTCCGGCTGTAAGCCAACGATGCTCTTCCTCGGCTGCAAATTGGAAATGCTTTGGGGAGCTTAAAATACTAAGATCTGGGGTCCCTCCCCCAGAAATTCCAATTTAATTGGTCTGCGGTCGGCTTGGGGCGTTGATATTTAAAAGTCTCCTCAAGTAATTCTAATGTGCAGCCAGGAATGAAAACTCCTGATAGGTTATGGGTTAGCCCTTGAGGCTACTGGGTCCTTCCTCCATATAGTAAAATGGAAGATTCCAGGAGAGAAGCCTTGTCATGGGCCTTTGGAAGACCTTCACAGTGCCGTATGCATATAGAGCTCGGAGACAGCCCGGGGTTCAAATCCCAGATCTCCCTCTAGCTATGTGCCTTTGGGCAAATGTCTCAATGTCCCTGAGGTGTAGCTTCTTCATCTACAAAGTCAGGTTCATAATAGACCCTCCCTTATGAGGGTGCCATTAGGATTAAAGCAACTAGGGACTATACAGCCCTTGGCATGATGCCTGGTACAGAATAAGCCTCCAATAAATGTGAGTTGTGGTCGATGTTATCAGGAATATTATCCAGCATTTCCAGTTTTTTATCTGAATATCCAGATCCTTGGTGCGTCACTCTGAACAAGATAGCCCCTTGAGGGAGACTGGGTTTATGATATGCAGCAAAATCTCTCAGGCCTTACTCCCTGAAGTGGGATCTGTGCAACAGCAGCATCCGTATCACCCCAGAAATTGTTAGAAATTCAGAATCCCTGGCCCCACCCCAGGCCTGCAAACCCAACTCTGCATTTTAACACGGTCCCCAGGTAACCCCCGTGTACGCTAAAGTTTGAGAACCCTTAGACGAGGCCAGATGAGGCTAAGGCCCCAGGTGAGGGTGACTGTCCTCTGCGGCCTTAAACCAGGGCATTTAGTGGTAACATTTTAGGAACTGAGATAGGGAGATCTTTCTGATCCAAGGAGCCTCAAAAATCATTCTGTAGGATGGCTGGAATGCTCATGTTGACTTTTCTTTGGGACTACACCCATTGCCATCCTTAAAGCCCCAAAACGTCTTTATGTGATAGGTATTATTACCTTCACTGACCGTACAAAGAAATTGAGACTCAGAGAGGCGAAGGGACTTGCCTGAGGTCACACAGCCTTTTGAAGCCTGCTCCAGGGCTCTGGCATGTCCTCCTCTGGTTTCAGCTTACTTGGAATCAGGAAGTAAGCTCCAGATAATTCCCTGTTCCCACTCTAGGGGAAGGGGAACGTGGCTACTCTGCATTCCCTCCTTCCTTCTGCACTCTTTCCAGCTGGAGTGGGAACATGCCAATTAGAGGCACTCCCAGCAGTCGTTGCTCCAATGTTGTACAGAAATGGCTTGATTATGATGATCTCTCCTCCCCATAAAGCTAATAGACATTCACATCCAGGCTTGATCCTCACGAGCGTGCAGGCTGAGTGGGTGTGAGAGCTGACACGAGCACAGCGGAGAGGGAGCAGAAGTGCTCCCCAAAGCCCGAGTGCAGTCATGTCTCCACCAATCTTTAAGCAAAGAATAAAAACCTCAGGCCATTTCAGCAGAAGGCCTAAAGAGTCCTTTAAAGTACAAGGAGTATATACAAAGAGTGGTCCCAACTCCTTCAAAGGGGGCTAACATTATAAGCAGAATCCATACGAGATGAAACCAGTGGAAGAGACTGAAAAAACAAACTGTGTCAAGGAGTTGGGGGCCATGAGGAGCAGTGCTCTGTTCCCTGCTGTTAGGGGAAAAGCGCAGGACCCTGGGCAGGGCAGTGAAGTAGATGGACCTTGATGACAAAGAGGTTGGTGACGATGGTTAGTTCTACTACTCTGAGGGCTACTCTGTGCTGGGCGTCACGTGAGTTCTTGCATTCTCTAGACCTGGACCTTTCAATATGGCAGCCATTAGCCACATGTGGCTCTTTAAATTTAGGATTATATTGGGGCACCTGGGTGGCTCAGTGGGTTAAAGCTCTGCCTTCTGCTCAGGTCACGACCTCAGGGTTCTGGGATCGAGCCCTGCATCGGGCTCTCTGCTCAGCAGGAAGCCTGCTTCCGCTCCCCCCCCCCCCCGCCCCGCCTACTTGCAATTTCTCTCTCTGTCAAATAAATAAATAAAATCTTTAAAAAAAATTTAAGATTATATTAACTAAAATTAAAATGAAGTTCTGCAATCACACTGGTCACATTTCAAGTTTTCATAGCCGTGTATGGCTGGTGGCTACCATATTGGACAGTGAAGAAATAGCATATTCTCACCATTGCAGAACCTTCTGTTGGAGAGTGCAGGTTTAGACTCTGTCCACTCAAAATGTGGACCATAACTATCAACTAGGAGATGTTTTCTGTTAGAAAGACAGAATCTCAGCTCTTTTTCTAGCTCTACTGAATCACCCATTTGGGAAGATTTTGGACATTATTTCGTTAAATATATAGATATTTTTTTCACCCTTAATCTCTCTTTCTTTTTCTTCTGGGATTCCACTTACCCTTATTTTAGATCTTTTCATGTTATTCCACAGGCCCCTGAAGCTCTGTTCATTTTCTTTCTGTCCATTTTCCCTCTCCTTAAGAATGGATAATTTCTGTGAGTCTATCTCCAAATTCACTGACTCTTTTTTTGTGTATTCCAGTTTTTAAATTTCCTTTTGGTTCTTTTTCATATTTTCTACTTCTCCATTGAGATCCCCCAACTTTTCATTCATTGCAAGCACATTTTTCTTCACATGAGAGTACACAGTTGTAATAAATGCTTTAAATCCTTGTCACATTGTTCCAACATGTGGGTCATCTCAGGGCTGGTCTTTATTGATTATTTCTCTCCTTGAAAATGGGTCACATCTTCCTGGTTCTCTGCATGTTGAATCATTTTGGAGTTTATCCTGCATGCTGTGAATGTTTCGTTGTAGAGATTGTGGATTCTGTTATATTGCTCCAAAGAGTATTGCTGTTTTTATTTTAGCACGTAATTAAGTGTGTTACACTGCAAACTATGTCATCTGTGTGGGCAGCAGTTAAAATCTTAGTTGAGGTCTTTAATCTTTAGCTATAAGCTACTATCAGTCTCTCTTGTGTGTGCATAGTCTGGGGGTCTGCTAGAGATTTGAACTGAGCCCATGCTCAGAACTTGGGGTCCCCCTTCTCTGCTCTCTCCTTTCTAGGATTGTCCCTCATCATGATTATGGCTGTTTTGTGCTGCATCTGCCAGTTCCTCAGGTCAGAAAGTTGACAGGATTTCTATGAGAGTTTTAGCTGCCCTGCACTGGACCACCGTTGTGGCCTGCCTTCAGACAAAAATAGCAAAAATGAGAAACTCATCCAATGCTAGTCCCTTTCCCCCCAAGATTTGACTTCCTTCTGAAATCTACCTGTATTTTCCCCCACTCTCCAGAGACCTGAGGTAATTGCTTTTTGTATTTGGTTCAGAGTTTATAGTTGTTATTTGTGGCATGGTTAGTCTGTTAGGATCTAGCTCTGCCATCCCAAAAATAGAGCCCTGGGCTTACTGAACTAGAATCTTCATTTAACAAGATCCCCAAATGATTCAGGTGCAGTTGAGAAACACCGCTCTACACCCCCAGAGAGGAAAGTATTTCTCTCTCTTATTCTCATTTTATGGACGAGGAAACTGAGACTTAAGAAAGTTTCTTAAAATGGCTTAGGTCACAGAGTGAGTGAGGAGAGATGGGACTTAAACACATCAGGAGTCTAACTCCAGAGCTTACCCACAATGTTGTAGACCTTCTCCTCCCTGGATACAGGTGGGCTTCATACTACTTTGAAGTGTGGTGGGAATTGAGAGATCAAAGAGGCAACAAGGAGGCTATAAGTCACTCTCTCTGGCCATGCACTGGGAGACAGATGACCCATCACAAAATTGGAATGAGACCAATCTCATTCACTCATCAATCTTTGCTTGGTCCTGGATTATTGGGATTTGGTATTTTTGAGTCACAAAATCTGGCAGAAGGCAATATCAATCCTGGGATCTTGAAAACTTTGAGTTGGAGATCTACTTCATTTATCAGTTGATGCAAGTTTTTCGCTCACAAAATAGAACATTAAGCACTAATTGAATTGAATTAAGCTGCATTCTCATCATTTCAAGAAACCCTAACTTGACCCCTGCCTTCCAATCTAAGAGGACTTTTGTATTCTAGATGATTCCCCTCTTCTTTTGCATTCCACATCCTGACTGTCAGCCGTAAAGAGGGCTTGTTGTTTGCAGTTTTCTGTGTAGTGGGCCAATCCATCAGCCAAAGAAATGTTTAGAGGGCATGAAATTTATGTCAGCAGCCGTGTTATCTCTTTTCTCCAGCCCTACTTGAAGTTTCTGTCCTCAACAGAAGGGCAATATTTACAAGCCATCTGCATTGGTATTTAAGTAACTTCTAGAATTTATGGAGAAAGACAAGTTATAGAACTGGCCTGGCAATGATTTTAGGAAGTATCTGCTCCAACCCCATCTCAATTTGTAGGTGAGGCATGGAGGCCAAGAGAAGGTAAATGTCTTCATTCAGATCACACAGCTATTGATGGGTGGAGCCAGATGTTCAATCCTGGTCCTGATCCAACCAACATAAATTGGATGAACTAGGGCTTAGAAGAAGACATGGTGGTTTGGGTGGGGTCAGAACTCATTCTTGCTGTTGGCAGGAAGACTCCATTGCTACGGGTTTTAGAGCAAATGACCTAGCAGGGGGTAGGAAATGGGCATCTGGGTGGTATTACAGCAGCTGAAGAAAAAGTCAGGAGCATCTGGAGAAACCTGGAAATGATCTTCCCCCTAGAGAGCTCCAGGACGCAGATCTGGCAGCACGAATAGTGCTAGGGATCATTCGGACCACAGAGAACAGATGGACATTTGGTCTGGAAGCTGCTGTTTAAACAGACCAAGACCCCAAATGTCAGTGGCTCCTTGTGTTCATGTGTGTGGCAAATGCATCCTCTGGATGGAGCTTTCCTTGGGACTCAGATACCCCATGGACTCAAGGGGTCTCAGTTCTTAGTCTCCTTATTGAGGGTGGTGGGCTGTAGTCTGGGGCTTCCTCCTCACTTATTTCCCTTGGTGTCTTGCAAAGTGCTAAATTGTGTGCAAATTTCTCAGTCTCTTCTGGGAGGTCAGAATTGTGCATTGCAGGTTTTCTCAAACATATGCTCTCATGCACTTACTTCCCATTATTTGCAGTAGTTATGTTCTGTAAGTCATTATGAGCACTCAGACACTGAACCGTTGCTCCTGGAGGAAATACAGGGTTAGGTTCCTGCAAGCCCCTGGTCACAAAATTTTCATCAGTTAATACATAACCTTCTCTTATGTATGTTTCTGGTTAATGATACCTCATTTAATATATGTTGTTGATTCATTCACATTGAACTCATGGCCAACAACACTATAACTCACACCTGAATGAAGCTTGTCTAACGTATGTGTTTTCTTCCTGGGGCACATCACACCTTCTTGCGCTGAGGCACTCCGCCCAGCACTTCAGCACTACAATTGAGGGCCATTGGGAACAGCAAAATCACCGACAAAAAGCACAATGCAAAAACGTCGCAGTAAACAGACTGCGAAAGGATAATTGTTTATAAACCAACACAAGAGCTGAGACAAGAAGGCAGAGTGTCACCTTATCCAACTCAGCTGGGGACATGCATGCGTGTTGGGTGACTCAAATTTTTTGCTCCTCTGCATGCCCACAGAAGCATTGCAAATATTGATTTGGGGGTTATAAATACATTTTAGCAAGTAGGCACATTCTCAAATACAGAATCTATGAATAATGAGGATCCACTATGATAGTGCTTGGCATAATTAAGTACTCAATAAAGGTTTCTTATAATTATTAACAGGAAAATAGATAGCTCATGGGGCTCATGAATGAGTGTCTCTGTGGGAAGAGAAATGGTAAAGTGGAGAAAACCTCACCCCCGACTTCCCAACACCCCAAGGGAGGGGTTCCTCCATGGCTTTTGGTGGAGTCACCCCATATATTTAACCTCTGGAAATTCAACTCTTCGTATGGACAAGCTAGGCATCTTGATTGCAAGAGACAGAAGTTGACGTTTGTTACCTTAAACAGAAAATAAATTTATTGGAAGGGCATTGGGCTGCTCCCTGAATTGGGAAGGTTGCAGGTCCAGGCAAGAAGAGAGACAGAGCACAGCCAAAGATCAGCCACTGGTTTGAGGTGTTTGTGGGGGCCACACGTGGCACAAATACCATGGATACACGATGCCAACCAATGGGCTCTTGACCCAACTGCCTGTTGGGACGGTTGTGCCTCTCTCTCCAGATTCAAAGCCAAGGCAAGGCCAGATGAACAGTCAAGTCCAGTCCCTCGGCCATGCTCTAGGTGTGTGCTGGTGGGAGGGGAACTGTCCTCCATCTTTAAGTTTTTGTAGTGGGAGGTGTGGCTCAGCCACCGTGTCTGGGTGTTTCCTCAAACAGGAATAGTGCCTAGATGCCCACATGGCACGTGTTCACCACGTGTGGATGGGGGTGAGCAGGGAGAGAGGAAGGAAGGGAGGGAAGGGGGGAGGGAGAGAGGGAGACAGAGAGAGACAGAGAAAGAAAGAGAGAAAGAAATTGAAATCCACTCCTGGAGTAAATGCTCCACAGTGAGGAAGGGATGGAGATAGGGCATGACTGTTCCTTCAGGCCCTGATACTCTCCGAGTAACATCTCACCTGTGAGCAGATAATTAAGGTCACACTCCAGCCAGTTCCCTTATTGGGCTTCATGGCCTGGGCTCACCATGCACCTGCACTGATCATGCCAGGGCCGGGCACCAGACGACTAGGGACCGCCTCTACGCCCCAGAGCCCACAAGATCATTCACATCAGACAACCCACAGGGAGCCTGGAAACTAGCTATCTTCAACCCTCCTTGCTACACATAAACTCCTATAGCTCCCCCTTACTGTTACCCTGCCTCCTGGTGCAACTCCCCACGTAGCCCTGTGTGATAGCCTCTCCCCGTTTGGAGACGTAGTAACAGAGACTTCTGCCTTTCATCTACCCAACCAGTGGTTGTGTCCCCCACCCCTACCCACCATCCAAAGGATCTTTAAATCTTAGAAAACAGTGACATACTCCACCCTCCCACCTGCTGGTTACTGAGTGACCACAGTCTAAACGCAGTGATCAGAGGTAGGTTATCAACTGAAGACTGTCCCCTCTAGCTCATGGGCTGCACACAGGGGTGCAGTGTCTGTCCTCATCACCATCGTTCACCCAGCCCCCGGGACAACACCTGCTCCATAAATAGCAGCTTAACTGGAATGGACTTCAGTGAGTATTTGCTGCCCACTTGGGGCTGTGTGAGAGGCGTAGATGCTGTCACTGCCGTGTTTGGGCTGACGATACCATGAGGCAATAGCCCATGTATAAGAACCGTGAAGACATGGGGGGGGGGCGCCTGGGTGGCTTAGTCGGTTAAGCATCCGACTCTTGATTTCCTCGTAGGTCATGATCTCAGGGTTATGAGATCAAGCCTTGAGTTGGGCTCCATGCTCAACAGGGAGTCTGCTTGAATTGTCTCTCTCCCTCTCCCTCTGCCCCTTCCCACTACTCTCTCTAAAAGAAATTAGTCAATCCTTTAAAAAAAAGTAAAAGGAACCGTAAAGACAAGAGAGCAGTACTGAGCATTACCCATGGGCTCCCATGCATCTGGCTTTGCTTGACCTCGGGATTCAGTCTATAGTAAGTTGCCCATGGCAACTTGTCATCACTGTGTTTTGTGACAAATTCTACATGCTGTCCCCAAATATTAATATTTTCCCATACTGGCTTTATTACTCTCTCTCTCTAAACATATACATGTATCACTCTCTCTCTCTGTAAAGGTACACATGTATATGTGAATATATACATATGTATAGTATTACTTTCCTTTTTCTTTTTTTTTTTTTCCGAAGGCCCCAGTGCAGGGCCTGAACTCAAGACCTTGAGATCAAGGGCTGAGCTGAGATCAAGAGTTGGACACTTAACCAAGCGAGCCCCCCTCCCCCCAAGCGCACCTATGTACACTATTACTTTCCTGATGCTTCTTTGGGCTCCTTCAGTCTGGTGCACTTTCTCAGTCTTTCATTGTCTTTCATGACCTTGACATTTTGGAAGATTTTAGGCCAGTTACTGGCAAAATGTCCCTCCGTGTGGATTTGTCTGTTGTTTCCTTGTGATTAGATTCAAGTTGTTGTACATTTGGGGGGAAAGTATCATAGAATGACATTGTATCCTTCTCAGTGCATCGTATCAGGAAGTACATGATGCTGACTTGTCCCTAAATTAACGTTGAGTAGTTGGTGTGTGTGCCAAGCACACGGGAGTGCTAGGTGCTATTTTTGCAATTGCTCTGTGTGTCTGGAATTATTATTTTTCCAAACTTAAAACAGTAATATGATAGTTAAAAGACTGTGAGTCATGGCTGGACATTTCCTTTGTAAAAGCTGTCTTTTTTTTTTTTTAATTCTCATTACATTCCTGGCCCTGGGCCAGCACTTTCTGTGTCTCTTCTCCTTCAGTTCTCACAGAATCTTCTTGGAGTGGACACTGTTGTCCCATTTCACAGACAAAGAGACTGAGGACCAAAGACTTCAAGAACTTGCCTGGAGTCACTCAGCTTGTGGGTAGCAGATCTAGGATTCCACCTGGCATTGCAGGGTTGGGGGTGGGACTCAGTGCCTTGCTGATGGGGTCCTGAAGGGGTCAGCAGTAGGTTAGCACAGTGGTTTGTGGTTCCTGGACCAGCAGCAGCACCAACACCACCCGGGAACTGGTTACAGATGTGACTTTTTCAGTCTCCTCCTCCTCCGCCATCTTGCTTCCTCCCTAGAAATGTGTCACCCCAGACTTTCTGAATGGACACCCTGAAGATCTCATCATAAGAAGCTCTACAGGCGATTCCCACACTCGAGTTTGAGAACCCCTGCTCCAAAGGCCAGGACTTGCTGCCCGGTGGCAAGCATCCCAACTCTGCTTGCCATCTTCTGCATTATTTATAAGGTTTTATTAATACGCAAATTTCTGCCAGTTGATTGGCTTGCCTAGTGTGGTTCCATGCATCTTATAAATCAGAGGCTGCTGTGCTCTCTTGTTTAGTAATTCTCCAACTGTGGACCATTCTGTAGCTGCAATGAGATCAATAAACCCTGCACAGAGAGAAATGAGCCAAGCTGGCTCACATATGCCCAGAATTCCTGCTCCCTTGAAGTTCCTCTGGGGCCCATGGAATTGCACAAGGGCCCTGTAACCTTGGGCTCTGGAGTCAGTGGCTTGAGGTTTGCATTTCAGCTTTGCCAGTTATTGTCATGTGACCTCCCAGCCCAATTCCTCATTTGCGGGATGGGGGTAGTAGAGTCTTAAGACTTAGTGGCATAAACGTGCTTAGTTCTTGCTTTCTCCCAGTCTTGGCCCCTGAGAGGTTCGGTGGTCAGAGGTCACACAACTCTTTTGGGGTGGAATCAGGCTAGAAGCCAGGTGTCCTGGGTCCTTGTCCAGCTTCCTTTCTCCCATGCAAGGGCTCCTGGCCCTTCATTAATCTATTAGAGGCTGGTGCTGTATGGAACATTGCTAATTAATTTGTGTTGTCATTGCTGCTGGCTGTTTGGAGAGAGGGGTCAGTTTCAGGATTCTGGACACATGGCCACCAGCATGGAGGCTGAGGGACAGGGCAGGCAGGAGACAAAGCTACTTGATGAAGGTAGCTACGGCCCCACCTTGAAATACAAGCCTTCGGTATCTGCCTTGTTCTCAGCTTGTCTACAAATCACCTAGTTGGAGGGGGGCAGTCAAAACCCCTCCTCTGCCCTCCCTGTTTTGTCTAGGGAGATGTTTCTGAGCTGGTGAATTGGCAGTTATAGAGCACCCATGTTGAAGTTGGGCAGAATGGAGTCATAGGTGTCTCTGTGTGTGCTTGGGGAAATGGCTTCTCATCTCTGAGACTCGGCTTCCTCCTCTGTAAAGTGGGACTAATCATAGTACCCACCTCACAAGGTGGCAGTCAGAAGGGACTGAGACAACCCTTGGCACGGGGCCTGCACAGACTGCCCACTCATAACATTCAGACGGGGGCCCACCCTCTCAAGTATTTCCCAAGGGGCAAGAGATACCCCATGGGTGGGAGGAGTTGAGACACAGAGGCAAATGTTCGGTTACACAGACTATCTGTCAGGGTTCCACCACAGAAACAGAGCCAGTGGGAGATCTCCAGTAAGAGCTTTATTGCAACGAATTTATTGTAGGGACTGGCTAGGTGAGTCTGAACTCCTTAGAGCAGGCCATCAGGAAGAGCAGGCCGGAACCCTCCAGAAGGAGCTGAAGCTGCCATCCATAGGTGGACCTTCTTCTTCTGGGAAACCTCAGTTCTCCTCTGAAAACCTTTCAGTTCGTTGAATCAGGCCCACCTAGACCATGTAGGCTAATCCCCTTTACTTAAACTCAACTGACTATGAGCTTCAGTGACATCTACAAAATACCTTCCCAGCAACAGGCTGAGCTCGGGACGCCTGCCGCCCTGGAGCCTAGGGAGGGGAGAGTCTCTGGATCGACAGGCTCCCTACAGACCCGAAATGGGGAGAGCCATTTTGAAAACCAAAGGCCAACATGGGGTTCCACTTAAGATTAAATTTGGAGAAACAAACAAAAAAGAGTACTTTGCTAAAAGAAAAAAGAAATTCTCAGAGCCCTTATTTTGGTATGGATAAATAGAGAAAGGAGAAAAATAAAATCAACAAGCAAAAGCCTTTACAAGAGCACCTAGATTGCTGCCAGGTTTGGTTTTGAATAATGAGGTAGTGTAGCCTCCCCAAACTGACCCAGAAAGCTGCTCTCGTATATCATAATATTGTATATGTATAGATTATGTGCCCACACATATGTGATGGATTTACCATATTGTCAGACAACTTGTCTTCGTAAAAAAAAAAAAAAAATCAACAGTACGGTTGGCTCTAAGTTTGGCTATATCTCCTCATTCTTTCCACGCCAGCACCACCTTATTCTTTCTACAGCAGAGTCCTCCTCCTTGAGAAAGCGACCTGTCCTCACTGGGCCTCAGTATTCTCATCTGCAAAATGGGGCTAATGATGGGTCCTGTCTGAAAGTTTTACTGTGATCTTGCTGTTGTTACTGCTCTTCCATTGTCTAGACACCAGCGTGTGTTCGTCTGTCCCCCTCGGGTGGATTTCTGGGTTGTCTCCACTCTTTGCCGGTACTGGTCCAAATCCCTTATCCAAACCCTCTGGGGCCACCCGTGCTTTGGGACTCAGGAGTTTTGGATTTCAGACATGTTATGGTACGTATAGCACACACACTACATGATACCACTAGGGGGGCTCGGGGCGGCACTTTAAAATCAAACACACTAATAAATTCTTCAGCAAAACCCATAAATATCCCCACTAAATGGGATACAGTGAGCACCGTACATAGCCTCCCATTAGTTCAGGTTCGGGTTTGCTGTCAAGCAAGTGTTGGCTCCAAACTTACGGAAACATGTTCAGTTTTCAAAGCCTCTTATATTTTCCAGTTACAGATAAATACATGATTATTCAAGCGCAAATATTTCTGTGAGAGATATTTCTAGAAAAGATGTTCCTGGGATGAGGAGCTTGTACGTTTCTAAACTTTTCATAATTGTTTCTCAATTCCTGTCCCAAATGGTTCTCTGAGCAGCATTAGTTCTGAACTGGGTCTGCGGAGGAAGTGGAGGCCGTGGCTCCTAGATCCTGGGGTGGATGGAGGTCTGCGGGCTGGGGCGGGGGGAAGGGCAGTGGGGCCTTGTCCACGTCCTGAAGTCCTTGGAGGATGAGCCGAGTGGAGGCATCTCCATGCACCTGCCAGGGAGTTGGTGCTGTGCCAGCAGAAGGAGGAGCCAGGCTTGGAGCGACCAGAGCTCAAGGAAATGAAATCTGAGCTCCCATGGCCTGCAGAGAGGCAGGAAAAGTCTCCGGGGAGCTGGCTTTGGAACCTGGAGCCCAAGTGAGGCAGCTGGTGTCGGAATTAGCTCTGGCGCTCCTCCCGTCCCAGAGCCATGAGCTCCGGATGGGGGCTGGGCTCCGTTTCCTTCCAAGTCTCTCCATCTGTTTTCATCAGAGGGAAAAATGATCCCCGAGTGGAGACGGAAGGCCTGCGGTGGCCACAGCTGTTGGAGCCGGTGGCACGGGGCTGGCGTTAGGTGGGAGTCCTGGGTGATTTGGCAGGTGCGGGGTACCCCCCCGTATTGGGGGCACAAGGCAGGGATGTGAAAGAAACAGGTGATGGTCAGTGATCTTCCTCCAGTGATGGGGCTGGAACTCGCGCAGTGCTTAGCGCTTAGTGGGGATTTTATATGCCATCAGATGGGAGGAAGAACACAAAGAAAAAGAAGCCAAGTGATTTTAGCAGATCAGAGCTAAAATGGTCTTTGATGATCACCCTATGTCCCCATTTTATAGATAGGGAAGTGGAGGCCCCGAGGGGGTCAAGGAGCTTGCCCAAGGTCACCCAGTTGGTGTGCTCCTCCAAATCCTCCCATCCTATTCTGTCAAGTCAGCCTGTCTCTTTGGCCTCAGGTTCCTCATCTGTCAAATGTGCGTCCTGCTCTGAACCTTCGTTTCTGCTGGGTTGGGTAAGAATCAAAGTTGGTTACATCCCTCCCTTGCTGAAAACCCTTCTGTGGCTCCCTGTTGCCCTCAAAATAAAGACATATGTCCCTGACACGACCCACACATCCTGTGTGATCTGGCCCCAACTTCCATGTGCTCTCCTCCTAGCATCAGCTCGTATCCTGCCCCTCCCCCATCTCTGCCCTCCAGTTCCCCTGCCTCTTGGCAGTTCTTCTACCACTCCCCCTCCTTCCCACCACAGGACCTTTGTACAGCCCTATGCCAGGGGGTCGCTAAGCATCTGGATGCTAGAGCCAGAGCACCTGCTTCAAATCCCAGCTCTGCCACTTCCCTGCTGGGCGACTTGGAGAAAGTCACTTCCTCTCTCTGGGCCTCAGTCTCCTCATCTGCAAAATGGGATTTCCAATGATAAAACCTGCCACATGGGGTTGTTGTAATGATTAAATGAGTTGAAATGTGTGCATAATAGGCACTCGGTCTCCTCGCGGCCCTGGGAAATCTGCCTCCTTGCTTGGCCATGATTATTTCACCTTGTGTGTGATCATTTGGCTGTGCCATCTGTCGCTCTGCTAGAATGTAATCTCCAGGAGGGCAGGGACAAGTCCATCTTACTCACAGCTTCATCCCCAATACCGGGCACAATGCCTGGCCGCTAACGGGAGCTCTGGAAAGGCTCTGTAGATCTTGGTGAACTATGGCATGACTTTGCAACTGCACCCATGGCAATCTGGTTTCTCCAGGTTGCATGTGTCCAACAAGCCCCAGCCACCCTACCCCTGCCCCAGTCTCTTTCAAGAAAGACAGTTATCTCTGCAGAGATTGCTCTGCCTCGTGCCTAGGTCCCCAGGCATCCAGCCATGGCCTCGGTCTGCTGGGCCAGTCCATTTAGCATGATTGCTGCTCGTCTAATTAGATCCATCGAGATGAAAACAGAGCAGCGGCTCATCTTATGTGCTCTCAATTAACTCAGGAGCACCCCTAGCAGCTATGGCTGCCCCGCCTCCGGGTCTTCCTCATCTGGGTCTGCTGCCCTGAGGAGCAGGCGAATGCAATTATTTCCTGGCCATGTGGCTGAAGGGAGTTGGGTGACCCAGGCCAGCCTGTCCCCTGGCTCTCCAGGTCGAGCCCTGGGAGGAGGGGTAGCACAAGAAAATGGACATAAGGCCGAAGTCCCCAATTCCAACCTCCCCTTTGCTTAAGCTTTCATTTATAAAAACAATTACAGCCAGGTATTTAATTGATTCTCCCTCTGTGGCTGTTGAAGGCAGGATCCTCTGTCCACCTTGCCATACCCTTCCAGCCATTCACCCTTCCAAGCCGACCACCTTTACCTGGTTGTGTTGTCTGTACTGTTACCTCCCTCCCCCCCCCCCACCGCAACCATGCTCCACGCTGCCGCCAGTGTGACCTGTTCCTCCTCCCTCCTCGCCCTCCCGCTCCCCCTCCCCCTCCCCCTCCTCCTCCTTCTTCTTCGTCTTCTTCTTCTTCTCTTGACACCTGTTTCTTCTTGATGCTTATGGTAATACACAAGAGGACAAAGATAAGTTAAAGCAATGACCATTAAACAAAAAGGAGCCAGGACTTGGTAGTTTTGGAAGTTGCCTGTATCCCAGATGGCAAAAGTTAAAATTACATGTTTCCAGGCAGAGATCAAATTCAGGGCACTGTCAGGAAATAGGGTATAAAGATGAAGTTCGGGGTGCGACGGTAAAATCCCTTAGGTCCCCCCATAAGACCTAAGATAGTGCTGCAAATAACCACTCAATCAAACCACACAGATTTAATAATTTTAAGGGTACTGGACCTCAGCTGCCTTGGGATTTTTCAGCAGATGCTCAAAGAAAACAAGAGTTTATCTCAATGACATTCATGGGTGTGGTGGCTTTTTTTTTTTTTTTTTTTAATGGAATGAACCTTAAGAAGATTCACAAAAATTTTAAGAGAAATGTATTGGAAACAACACAGCCAGCTTGGATTGAAAGAGACGAGAACTACACAGATTAAAAAGAGGCCTTTGGACTCCCACGCTTCTACAGAGGGAAAATGGGATGAGAAAACATCTCATCTGCAAACACGGGCTTCTTGTGTTTCATGCAGAAGGGAGGATGAATTGGAGGGTGAAACCAAGAGCCGTAGAGATTTATTCCCAGACCTTGAGTCCCAATTTTAAAAGCTGCCAACTTGTGCCCTGCCGTATTTAAGAATTGCAATGGACCAGTAACCCCTGTGTGCCTCTTTTATTCCCCTCTCCCCTACTTTTGAACTAGAGTGTCTCAAGCTTTTGTCCTCTGCTTTCCTCTACTGCATGTTGTGTGTGTAGGAGTGCAGACAACTTAGTTCACAGGTCTCGGAGAGAGGGAATCAATACTTAAGGAGCTGTACCAAGGACACCACATCTGAGGATCTCCATCCAGACCTACACTTGATTTAGATGATAAGAGTCTGACTTTGAGCTGGTGGTGTGATGGGATGCAACTTGTAGGGGCTGTTGGTGGGGAGGCAGGGGGAAGGAGTGTATTTTGCATGTAGGAGGGATGTGAGCCACTGGAGATCAGAGGGCAAACTGGGCTAGCCATTTTCCGAGATGGCTCTCGTGTGGTCCTCTCCTATGCTGGATAGGGCTGGCCTGTGCAAACACCAGGATATTGCAGAAATGACAATGTGTGAGTTCTAAGGTTAGGTCATTTTAAAAATTGCAGTTTCCACCTTGCTCTCTCCCGGATCACTCTTGGGGGAAGGCAGGCTACTCTGTGGTGAGGGTCTTGAAGCAATGCTGTGGAGAAGTACTCATGGCAAGGAGCTGAGGTCTTCTGCCAACTGCCAGCACCAACTTGCCAGTGACATGAGTGAGCCATTTTGGAACTAAATCCTCCTGCCCCAGTCAAGCCTTCAGATGACGAACAGCCTCAGCTGACATGACTGCAACCTCATGAGAGACCCCAATCCAAAACCCCCCAGCTAAACTGCTCCTAAATTTCCAACCCACGGAAGCTGTGAGATAATAAATGTTTATCATAATTTTTTAAAAGATTTTATTTATTCGTTGGGGGGGGCATAAGTGGAGGGAGGGGCAGAGAGAGAGTGAGACAAGCAGACTCCCACTGAGCAGGGAGTCTGCCACGGGGCTCAGTCTCAGGACCCTGAGATCATGACCTGAGCCAAAGTCAGACATTTAACCAACTGAGCCACCCAGGTGCCCCAATGGTTATCATCATTTTAAGGCTAAGTTTTGGGGTAATTTATGGAGTAACAATAGAGAACTAATACAAATTTCCCAAAACATGTAACCTGTTTCTTGGAACAAACTGAAGCTTAATAAGATAAATACCTGATGTTGTTATTAATAGAAAGGAGCTTTGCCCTTGAACAATACAAGACTTATCATCCTCCTCTTGCACATTACTATAAGCATCAAGAAGAAACAGGTGTCATCTACAACATTCTGCCTAGAAATCTCCTTATCTAGATCACTCACTACATACATTATCTAATTTCCGTGTTACCCCAGGGGAAGGTGTTATACTAAACTCTCTTCTACTATGTAACAAACATCCCCTTCCCTCTGGTTTATCATTTATTGACGCAGGCACTCACCCATCATCAAATCATTAACTTAACCGATATGTATATATGTAAGATATGTGGTTATAGTAACAAAACAATTTTAGGATTTTTAGACACTTGCATTCTTATGGTGCTTACATTTTATCTGAATCTTATTTTGTTCCCTTCCCTTCTGGAATCCTAGGAAATAGGTCTTATTATTATTTCCATTTTGTCTATAAGGAAACTTAAGTTCAGAAGGGTAAAATCAGTTGCCTAGGGTCTCACAGCTAACAAGAAGGGGAGGTGGGATTTGAACCCAGTTCTGTTTGATTTCAGAGCTCCAGTGAATGGGTGTTACCATTATAATTCCCTTTCTTGGGATTTAATTTTCATTGCCTTTGTCAAAGTCTTAAGTTATGTCCGTTTCTTCCTTGAGATTCACTGGGAATCAAGCTTTGGCTTTCCCCTATAAATACATACATATTTTTTCAGGCAGTGGTGAATACAGTTGTGCATTTATTTTTTTTTAAGATTTTATTTAAGTATTTGACAGAGAGAGAGAGAGAGAGATCACAAGTAGGCAGAGAGGCAGGCAGAGAGAGAGGGGGAAGCAGGCTCCCTGCTGAGCAGAGAGCCCGATGCGAGGCTCGATCCCAGGACCCTGAGGTCATGACCTGAGCCGAAGGCAGAGGCTTTAACCCACTGAGCCACCCAGGCACCCCCAGATGTACATTTAGGAGAGGGCAGATGGCTAGGATTACTTTCTCATATGGGGGCTTTTGGAACTCCTCAGAAGACCTCACTATCCCCCAGGGCTCCACTCACGAAATAGGAAAGTTGGAGTGTCCCCTTGAAAGGTTTAACAAGAGGTTTTTCTTAAAGCCCTGAAATCATTGACTTTTGAAGGACACTGGGGGAAGAGACAAAGATCCAGGCAGGAAAACTAAATTACGTGGTCATAAATCCACAGGAAATTGTTATTTTGTCTCTCTTTCCCCACACTCCACCATCTTACTAAGTCACAAGATGCTTTCAAATGCTTACTAATGCCTTAGGATTTAGGGCAAGATATGTGCTTAAGGGTGGGCAAACCTTGTTCCCTGGATATTATGGAATGTGCTGCATCTCCTTGATCTTGACCTGGGCTAGAAATATGGGGACCTTTCATAAGCTGTAGAAACACTGCTAGTTTTTGGAAAAGAAGAGGGGTAATGAAAGCCTGAAGAGCAGCCCAACAGATGCTGGCCTCACCTTTAGCTGCAGATCTGGGCTGAGCCTGCAGCTCTTTCAGCTGTCCACAGTGGAGAAGGCCTGAGGCTTGTGTCTATGAGTTTTAGGATAGAGGGACAGGTGGGGGGGGGGGAGCTTTCATTAGAAACTTAGGTTTTCTCCAAGGATTTAGTTTAAAATACAACCTGCTTGCCAAGACTCTGAATGGTCAGATCCTCAGATCCTTGTCTCCTGCTCACGCCTCATCACCTACTATTCCCCTCACCTCACATTGCTCCAGCCACAATGCCCTCCTTACAATTTCTCAAACATGATAGGCTCTTTCCAACATCTGAGCTATTGGATTTTCTGTTTCCTCTGCCTAGAACGCACTTCTCCACATAGTCCTACAGGTGGTTCCTTCTCAGCCTTCAGATGTCAGTTCGGGTGTCACCTCCTCAGAGAAGCCCTTCCCAACCACCTTGTTTAAAGTGATACATGTTCTCCCATTATCTTTTTCTTTCTCATGATAACTTTAAGGATCTTAGCAACTTTAAGGATCTCTTAGCAACTTTTGAACACATGGTACAGTTTTATTAACTATAGTCACTATGCCGTACATCACATCCCCATGACTTTATTTAGTAACTGGAAGTTTATACATTTTGACCCCTGAATTCACTCGTTTCTCCTACCACCACCCCCCCCCCCATCTCTGGCAATCACCAATCTATTCTCTGTATCCGTGAGCTTGTTTGTTTTGTTTTGGTTTTAGGTTCCATATATAAGTGAGACCACACAGTGTTTGTCATTCTCTATCACTTAGTTTTAGCCTCACTTAGTATTATATCTTCAAGGTCCATCATGTTGTTGCAAATGACAAGATTTTATTCTTTTTAATGGCTGAATAATAATTCATTTTATTTATACATATAAAATTTTCTTATCCACATTTTATTATCTGTTCATCCACTGATGGACACTTAGGTTGTTTCCATGTCTTGGTTCTTGTAAATAATGCTGCAATGAACATGGGGGTGTGTATATCTTTTCAAGTTAGTGTTTTCACTGTCTTTGGATAAATACCCAGAAGTGGAATTGCTGGGTCAGATGGTAGCTCTTTTTAATTCTTTTGAGGAATCTCCAGACTGTTGTCCACAGTGGCTGCACTAGGTTGCATTTCCACCAGCAGTGTAAGAGGGTTCTCTTGTCTAAGGCACATGTTCTCCCATTATCTTTTGATCACATCTCCCTGTTTTATTTTTTTAATGGCACTTATTACAGTCTTTATTTTTATTTAGTCATTTTACTTGCTTACCTGTTGTTGTTTTTTTTTTTTTTTAAACCCATTTACTACTTCCTACCAGAAGAGAGAAGAGGGCTCTTTAAGTCCTCTTTGAGGCAGTTTGAGGACTGGGGCTATGAGAGTAGTCTCACAGATGTTCATGGATGTACTTAGTTCAGTGGTTCTCTAGTAATGATGAGTTTGAGTTTGTCCCCCTGTGGACATCAGGCAATGGCTGGAGATATTTTTTATTGTCATAATTTGGAAGTGGGGTGGGTAGAGCCCAGAGATGCTTCTAAACACCCTACACTGCATAGGACAGCTCTCCACAATTATCTGGCCCAAAATGTCAGTAGTGCCAAGGTTGGGAAACCCTGAGTTAGACCACAATGTGAACGTTACTATTATATATACCTTGGTCTTCACACAGATTCAAGTGATTTACCCCCAGAGAAGCGCTGCTGTTTGGCGCTGTCTGTGGTGCTGAAGTAGACCTATGCTCCTAGCTTGGTCCCTACAGCTTGTCCAAATCCCAGCCTTTCTTGATCCCATTATCAATTGATCCCTGTTCCTGCTTTCGCCTCAGATTGTTGTACTTAGCATTATACAACATCAGAGTGGGAAGATCAAACTGAGGCCCAGAGTTCAGGTTTACCATTGTTATAAAAGATGACCTTGCCACAGAACATCATTTACCTGCAGCTTATGAAGTGCAGGTGTCACTTACCTGGGGCTCTCCCTGCCCAGGAAAACATGGCCAATGACGTTTTGCCATCTGAGGATTGTTAATGGAGTTGCCCCATGATTGAGAAGCTCTGTGACACATCTTGTCCTTAATCAGGCCGGCACTAGAAAGAAAAGGACTTAGAAGATTGGCTCCTGCAGCGCTCAGGGCAGCTGGGGTGGGCAGGCCCTCACTGGGTGCCCTGGGGTTAGACGGCCTGTCTGCCAGGGAGTTAATTGATTCTTTAGGTTAACACTGGTTTGCGTGCACAGACAAATCTGGGCATCCATTCTGCTTAGTGTGGTGTCGGAGAGTTTCCTGCGAGTTCTGCAGTCCCCGGCTCTTGCTTCTGACTTCACAGAACACTGCTCTGTGAAGCCACTGTGAAACCATTGGTTCAGAAAAATGAATTCCAGGAGGCTATTTTGTTGGTGGTGGTCTTCACTGAAAGCATTATTTTTTATCTATCTTGGAGGGGGCGCCTGGGTGGCTCAGTAGATGGAATGTCCGACTCTTGATTTCAGTGCGGGTCATGCTCTCAGGGCTGGGAGATTGAGCCCCGTGTCAGGCTCTGCGCTGGGAGCATGGAGTCTGCTTAAGATTCTCTCTCTCCCTCCAACCCTCCCCACACC
Source organism: Potos flavus (assembly GCA_028534135.1). Classification (NCBI taxonomy): domain Eukaryota; kingdom Metazoa; phylum Chordata; class Mammalia; order Carnivora; family Procyonidae; genus Potos; species Potos flavus. The sequence goes on from CM052889.1 coordinate 65,765,847, forward strand.
CCCTGTTTGTGCTCTCTCTAAAAAATATATATATATCTGTCTTAAGGAAACTGTCACCTGGGGTGTCCTTCTGTTGAGGGCCTAGTAAGTATCAGTGTTTATTGCCTCTGATCTTAGCTCTGCCAACTAAACATTATTTACCCCATTTTAAAAATGAAGAAACTGGGTCTCAGAGAGGCCAAGGAGATCATGTAAGGTCACACTGCCAGGAAATGGCAAGGCTGTAATTTTAACTCCATTTTTCTTGTCTTTCATCCAGATTTGTTGTTCTCAAAGTGGTGTTACCAGAGCAGCAGCAGCAGCACTAGGAACTTGTTGGAAATGCATGTTTTCAGGTGCTTCCCCACACTTACTGAAGCAGAAACTCTGAGGTGGACCCGGCAGTCTGTGTTTTACAAAGCCCCCCATGCGATTCTGATGTTGATTCAAGCTTGAGAACCACTGATCTAGAGCTTCCCTCCTTCTCCTCACCAGAACTTTCTGCTAGGGAGATGAGGAGCTAGGAATGAGGAGTAATCTGGTATTTCCCAAGGTAGGAGGGTTTGATCATTCTGGACCCTTTCTTCCCAGGAGATCATTGGGAGTCTTAGCCTTCTCTATCTTGTCCTGGAGAGAAGCCTTAGAGCCATTGAGCTGCTTTGGTTTCCCCAAAGTGATTAGCTTCTTTTTTTTTTTTAAGATATACTTAATTTGGGGCACCTGGGTGACTCAGTCGGTTAAGCGTCTGCCTTCAGCTCAGACCATGATCTCAGGGTCCTGGGATCCAGCCCTGCATTGGCTCCCTGCTCAGTGGGGAGTCTGCTTCTTCCTCTACCTACCCCCTCCTCATGATCTCTCTCTCTCTCTCTCAGATGAATAAATAAAATCTTTTAAAAAAAAGGTTTATTTAATTTATTTATCTGAGAGAGAGAAAGAGAGAATGAGTCAGGGGAGGAGCAGAAGGAGAGGGACAAACAGACTTCTTGCTGAGCACAGAGCCCGGCACGGGACTTAATCCCAGGACCCTGAGATCATGACCTGAGCCAAAATCAAGAATCGGGACACTTAACCTCCTGAGCCACCCAGGCACCCAGAAGTGATTAGCTTCTGAACAAAAGAAGCCCATGCCTGAGTTCCCTGGTGGCTGGGAACTTTCTTCTCTGACTTGCCCACTACTGGGACTGGCTCACCCTCAATGTCTAATAAGTAGCTGATGGATGCAGGAGGAATAGATCAGCCTTGGGGGTTCAGGGGGGTGCAACCATGAAGATATTTGTCCTCTATCAGAATGGCTTCTGACTCAGGAATGCTGAAAGTTCCACTCAGTACATCATCCACTCATGTGGCACCTCAGGGACTGGGCGAGCATCCCTCAGGCCCTTGCAGTGTTGCATAAATCAAGGAGTTTCCCACCATTTTCCACCTCCAAAGAGCCCAGAGGGTTGGTGGTGGCAGCTCACCCCTTCCTGGAGGTCACAACTCTTTCCTAGGGTGGGGAGAAGGGAACTGGGCAGACCTTCCTATTTCTCAGGCCAGCTCTTCATCTTCCAAGATCCTTTGCAAACATGATGGTTGCAGACAGGAACTTCTAGGACTGATGCTAATGGCAGCCCTTATTCAGGTACCTGGCCCTGGGCTAAGGGCCTTTTCTGTATCACCTCATAGGATCCTCAGCACCACCCTGTAAGGTTGGGATTATGAGTCCCCATTTTACAGATGGGGAAACTGAGGCTCAGAGAAGTGAGCATGTCCAAGGTCCTGTAGCTGGTAAGTGGCAGTCTAGGGCCACTCTCTGTCACCCAAGTTTGCTCTTGATCCCCCATGTAATTGATCGTTTCATCCTGTTTCACAGCCAAGGAAGCAGAGGTGAAGGACCCTGTTGCAGTCACGCAACTGCGGAGTGGCAGATGGGGATTTGAATCCAGGCCATTCTTTTGAAAGGAAGGTCTGTGTTTGGGGGTCTGTAGGATGTGGGACTCGGTCTCAACAGCTTCATAAAGGGAGCTGAGAGGGGTCTGAGGACAGAGCAGTGTCCTTTTTTTTTTTTTTTTTTAAGGTTTTATTTATTTGGAAAAGAGAGAGAGAGCGTGCAGAGTGTTGGGGTGGGCAGAGGGAGAGAAAGAATCTTAAGCAGGCTCCATGCCCAGTGCAGAGCCCCACATGGGGCTCGATCTCATGACCCTAAGATCATGACCTGAGCTGAAACCCAGAGTCAGATGCTGAACCGACTGAGCCACCCAGGTGCCCCCTGAGCAGTGTCTTTCAGGTAACTCTCTATGGCCTTGGGCAAGCCACTTTACCTGTCTGCACCTCAGTCTCCTAATCTACGATTACAGGGTGCCACCAACCCCATGTGTTTGCTGTTATACTCAAACCAGGCAATGACCCTGAGAGATATTTCAGTAATAACAATAGCAGAAGCTATGTTTTCCTGAGCACCTACTGCGTGCCGGGGATCTGTGATCTCCTCTAATCCTCATCCTGTGAGATAGGCACTTTGATTCCTTGGGACGAGCTCTGGGCCTCAGTTCTTTCATCTGTACAATGCGGACGATATCCTAAGTATGATATAGGACATTTGAGTATTAAATGAGTTAATATATGTAAGTGATCAGAACAGGACTTGGCACAAAGTAAGTACCATGCAAGTGTCTTATTACCCTGACATCTTATAGCCAGGGAAACTGAGGCTCAGAGAAGTGAATGACTTGCTCAAGACCACACAGCTGAGAAGTGGCTCACCCAGATCTTAAGCCTTGAGACTCCAGTACGCGCTCTTTCTCCGCACTGTTTAGAGGCCCCCACTTGGCGGTGCCCCTGCTTTGGGTCCATTGTCTTGCCCCAGACATCGGGGTGGGATACTCCAGCTCTGTGGCTTTGGCCTGTCCTCTCTTGATCCATGGAAGTCCTGTGCCCATTCTCTGAGCCTCCAGGGGCATGAAAATAAACTGCAGAGCCTGAGAAAGAAATAAAAAATTAGCTTCACTCTGCCAGTGTCCAGAGGCTGTGGCGGGAGTTGAATTATTCAGGCTGTTTGGGTGTGAGCTGTTAGTTTTCCGCTGCTCTTGCCTTGACGGCCGCCCTGACAGATTGATGGATGGGCCAGTAAAACACTCAGGGGCCAGGAGGAAAATTCTTAATCATAAGTCACTGACGGGAGCGAGTGTTTTTTCTGCACTGGCAGCTCCAAAGGCTCAGCCCGGCCTGGGCCCTCCCTCACCTTCCCCTAATGAGGCCGGAGACCCCAGCTGCAGAATCATCCCATGATGATGACCCACTAAGGGCTTGAAGCAGAACTTTTAAGAATGGAGCTCCTCATTCGTTTTATTTTGTATTTTTAGAAGATGTTACGTAAAAGGCACAAAGTCTTGAGTGTATGAATTTTTACCTTTGTGAGCATGGTGTGACCAATCACTCAGATCAAGATATGAAACATTCCTATTCTGGAAGTTTTTCCCATCATCTCCGTTTCCAGTCGGTACCATCTCTGATCCCAGACAATGCCTATCCTGACCTCCAGCATCATAGATTGGTTGTGTCTTCCCCAGAATTTCCCGTAAATGGAAACCTCTAGTCGGTGTCTGGCTTTTTCCAGGAGCCTTCTTAATTTTTTGAGATGCACCCGTGTTGTCGCATGTATTAATAATTTGTTCATTTTTATGGTTGAGTAGTGTTCCATTGAATATGAATATGCCACCATTTCTTTATCCATTCCCCTGCTGATGGACATCTGGGATGTCTCCAGTCTCTGTCTAGTATAAACAGAGCCACTAGAAATGTTTGCGTACCAGTCTTCGTGTGGATGTGTGTTTTTATATTTCTCATGTATATACCCAGGAGAGCGATGGATGCACCTTAGACAAAGTGCTTGTTTAGTTTGATAAGAAACAGACTGATATTTTTGCAAAGTGGTTGTACCCTTGTCACAATTCCCAGCAGGAGTGGCTAAGAGTTCCAGTTGTCCTATGTCCTCCCTAACGCTTGGTATTAGCCTGTTCCACTTTAGCCGTTCTGGTGGGTAGGCGGTGTTGTCTCATTGTGCTTTTATCCGTGTGCGGCTAACCCTACTGAGCATCCATCTCTCACGTGCTCGTCGGTCCTTTGTCCATCCTCTTTTGCGCTATCTTTGCGCTATCTTTTCCATTCCACCCGCAGCCCATGCAACTCTGCTTCTCTGCATGAGATCTTCCTCCCAGACTTGGGAGCTTGCAGGGGCAGTCTGGAGGTGTGAGAGAGTTAGCACCGCAGGGGCCACCCTCAAACAAGGGAGATGGAATTGAGTAGATAAATGACATAGCTGCTCATTCATTCCTCCAGTGGGTTGACTCTGAGGTATATTTCCCAAGGATTCTTAGAAGGGCTCCAGTGCGACTGAGCCCAGTTGCCCATCAAGGTCATTTGAACGCCCTTTCTTAGCTTATATCCCTTCTCCATCTCACTTCCCCACTCCCTCCCTCACTCCCTCCCCCACTTGTTTTCCGGAACCGCCTCCCAAATAAACTGCATACACCCCAGCCTTTGTTTCGGGATCCACCTTGATCCACCAAACTGAGACAGGAGACATCCCGGAGATTAGCAAGAGCAGGAAGCTGCTACGTCTCCCAGGGCTGGAGAAACACAGGGAAGGTGTGTTATTACTGGCCCCCAGGGCCTGGGGGCCCCTGGCAGAAGTTGGAATTACAGTGGGCTTGTCCAGAGGAAACCGATGCCCCCAAGGAGTCCAACACTTTCAGTCTCATACCCAAATCAGAGGACAGGGGGAGAAATGCCCTGGCTCCTCCCTTTCCCCACATCTGCAAATCTCCTGCCCAAGCTCTCACTGGTGGAATCCAGACAGAATCCAGCTGACCCAGGAGCCTGGGAAACATAGCCCCTGAGACACAGAGCTAAGACAGGGAAGGAAGAGGCACTCTTATGAGGGCAGTCAGGCCCAGTGGGAAGCAAGACAGCAGGAGATTCTTCCCAGGTGCTTACGGGTGACCCACCCTCCTTCTCCAGTGGGCAAACAGACCAGATCCAGGAACTGCCCTCTCTGCTTCTGCTCCCCCAACCTCACCTCCAAGAGGCTCTGTGCAGGATGCTCTGTCTCTCAGTCACTTGGATCCTGAGTGTGACAGCTGCTCCTTTGTGCCCAGGCACAGAGCATAGCCCTCAGCCCCTTCTTCCTGGGCCACTTTGAGCTTTTGCTCTCCCCAGGGTGGTGGGATGCTTAGATATCTGTTTTCTGCCAGATTAAAACCCACCCAGGTGGAAAATGGCAGGTGGAATGCCAAGCAAAAGGATTCCTTCCCACCGCAGCGGGAAGGCAGCCCTTTGAGCCAGTGCCAGAGATGCCAGGTGCCCCTGGCTGGCAAGCCCCCTCCTGGCAGGTGGAATTTACAGACCTCTGTGCCCTGCAGGGGAACAGTTAGACACAGGATACAGAGACCCAGACTGCGGCCTGCATGCTCATTCCAGCCCATCCACTAACAGGTCAGATGACCTTGGACAAACTGTCTCCACGTCCCCAGCCTCTGCTTTGCCATCTATAAAATGGGATCCCGATACTATTTTAAACTTTTTTTTATGAAGTGTTGAGTAGATTCATGTACGAAGAAATAACCTGTTAACAGGGCAAAGGTAAAGAACGTCAAGATTTGCCCCTGTATGTTCCGCTCGGAACAGGTAACACTGAGGTGGAGCAGAAAGTCTAGTTTGGCTTTAGGACAGTCCCATGGGGGGCACACTCTAAGGTGGCCCCCCGTGATTATTGACCCATTAAGTAAGTACTTAATAAATGTTTGTTAAACGCATGACGACGTCAACACCAGCCTCTTACCACTTATTAAATCAGATCTAAAGTAATATTTGGTAGTCAAAACTCTTATGTCCTGTCCCAGCCCTTACCTAATCTCCTCTCCCACTGCTCCCCAAGATGCAGCTTACACCCTCCTGATGTGTGTCTTCTTGCTGTCCTGCTGGACGGTGGCTTGGCCAGCTGCTTCTGTTCCCCAGTCCGCTCTGAGTTCTATGACCGGTTCCTCCACACCCCCAACTTCTTCAGGTCTTGCCCAGGCTGACTCATGCTCACTGATCCACTTTATCCCCTCCTTGGTGCCTGATTACTGGGCGGGATTTGGCTAAGTGGAAGGATTGAAGGGAGCATTCTAGAAAGGGGGCACAGCATGAGTGAGGGCCCAGGGGTGGGGATGAGTCAGGCCTAAACAGAGAGCAGGGAGAAGATGAACCTGATTTAGGGTAGGCTGGGTAGGTTCCCGAGATCTGTTGTGTGCCAGGCGATGCGCTGACACACAGTCTCGTTTAAGCTGCTCATGTGGTTATGACGGCTCCTGAGTTACTGTAGCTAAGGTCCTCGGCTCTGGAGTCAGACAGCCTGGGCTCAGATCATAGCTCCTCCAAGTTCTGGGAGAGTGACCTCTTGAGAACTTAATCTCGTTGTGCCTCAGTGTCTCCAGAGAGAAAAAAAAAAGTGATATAGTCCCTACTTGTGGGGTTCTTATCCAAACTCGGAGTTAACAAAACATGGGATGTACTTAGGATAGGGCTTGCCACATAGTCATTGCTCCATGAATGTTAGTTATTGGGTCTCTAGACTCTCAATCTCCAATATGGCAGCCAACTAGCCATGTGCCACTATTTAAATGTAAATGAACTCAAATCCAGCAAAACCCAGAATTTAGTTCTTCATCTCATTAACCACATTTCGGGTGCTTAGTAGCCAGGGATTTGGAGAGTGCAGGTGTGGGACGTCTCCAACGTCTCCAACGTCTTCCACTGGGAAGTTCCATTTGGGCTGCTGGAGAGGGATGCATAAGAGACTGGTAAGGGTGCTTATGTCTGGGGAGGAAAACGTGGAAGACAGTGAGGACAGGGGTTCAAGAAAGACTTTCCTCCTCTGTACATTTGGAACTTTTTTTTTTTTAAATCATGAGCATTTATGACAGCAGAACATGAAAATAAGCATGCCTCACTTGACATTTTCATAGAGGAGAAATCGAGGCTCAGAGAAAGTCCAAGGTCATAGTGCTGGAAAGTGGGGGGGGAGGGCCCAAATCCGAAACTTCCTGCCTGACTTGGAGCTTGAGCTCTCCACCACTGGGGTTCAAATGGGAATGGGAAGCCCCAAAGGCAGAGGATGTTTCAAAGGGTTTAGGCCCTGGGGACTCCCAAGACCTACTTCCCTCATTTAGTCCTGACCAGGGACCCTCTTGTACATCCCCAAGGGAAGGGTCAGTCAAGTTCATGGAGCACCTATTATGGGGACTGTGGTGAAGAGTTCAGGCTCTGGTGTCAGACAGTGCTGGTTCAAGTCTGGACTCCTCCACTAAATTGCTGTGGGATCTTGTGCCTCAGCTTTCTCACCTGCAAAATGGGGATAATAACAGTTCCATGCTCAGAGGGCTGATGCCAAGATGAAGTGAGATGATTTGAAGGGCTTGGCTCTTAGGGAGCCCCCAATATAGGTGACTTAATGTATTATTATTATTATTAATCATAAATCTTTAAAGCTGGTCTCAGAAGAAATTGACCTGTGCCCCCTGCCCCCTGCTGAAGCATCTTCTTTTCCCGTATCCCTGGGAAGGACAAATGGAGACAGGAGGAGGGAGGAAGCCTGAAATTCCTCTCAACTATACAATCATGCCTATCCCCTGGCCTGTCCCCCTTGGCCTTGCAAAGCACGGGCAGGAAAACACTGCATTCTGATCACAAAAGATGTAGCATAAGGCAGGAGTGACCTCGACGAATATTTATAGAGCTGTCGCACAGGTGTCTCCAGATTTCCCTGACTGTCCCAAGGTGAAGAAGCAATTTTGTATTTGCCATTAATCTTGCAAATAAATGCACAGAGGAGCCCGAGCTGGGAGTTTTCCTATTAACTGATTGTGGCCCCAGAGCTCGGTTGAGAGCTCGTTAGGCAGGGCTGGGAGCCGCGGACCCACTGTGCTGGTTTCGTGGCGGTGGTGGTTATCTTTTGGCACCTGCAGCCTTCTGTGCCTGGCCTGGTGATGGGGGATGCTTGGGGCTCCCCACTGGCACCTGAATGGGCATCTAGAACCCCAAGGGGAGGGAGAAGGAGCTGCGGGGTTGGAGAAGGGCAGCTGCAGGGGACCCATTATGGTTCGAACACCTGAGCGATCCTGGGGCCGTGAAAGAGTGTGGTGCTTGCCCTTGGGGGGCAGGGTTCAAGTCTGGGCCCCCTACTCTCCACCCCCTCCTGGTCTCAGGTTCTTCATCTTTGAAATGGAGATTATAGTGATACTTAGTATGGAAGTTTACCGTGAGGGTTTCATGACCTATACCATTATCTTTTGTCTAAGTGCTGTTCATGGGTTGTGACCACCGGGTCCTAGAAGAATCTTTCCCTCTGGTCCCAGTGCCATCTGCTGTAGGGTGGCTGAAATACTCCCATGAATTCTCTTTCTCTCAAAAATATATATATTCAGGGCGCCTGGGTGGCTCAGTCGTTACGCGTCTGCCTTCGGCTCAGGTCATGATCCCAGGGTCCTGGGATCAAGTCCCACATCGGGCTCCCTGCTCAGCGGGAAGCCTGCTTCTCCCTCTCCCACTCTCCCTGCTTGTGTTCCTGCTCTCGCTGCATCTCTCTCTGTCAAATAAATAAATAAAATCTTTAAAAAAAAAAAAAAATATATATATATATATATATATATATATTCAAACATGCTGAGCTGTTACCCTTCACTGACACCCCAGGGTAGTAAAGGACTGAAGAGCAGGGTTGCTTGGGGGTGAAGAGGTGGAGGGGTGGAGGGGGTGGAGGAAACCAGGGGGCACTGGGAGCCCCCCCTCCGAGGGAGTGGGAGGGGCCCGCTCACCTGTGCACCAGGCTTTACAGTTTATATAGGACACTCATATGCATGGGCTCAGTCGCTCACCTCCCAGGTCTAGAAGTGGACAAACCAGCTCTGGCGACAGCAACTTTGCTACTTTTACGGAGGTCTGTGAGCGCATCTCACTCTTCCCTCCATGTCTCAGGCCATCTGCTTGGTGCCTCTTCCATCAGATATGCACCTCATGTCTCAGAGCCTTCTCCAAAGCGCTACTGTAGGCAATCGCTAATGCAACGACTCACTCATTTGTTCAACCAGCCCAATTAAGAAACAATGAAGCACGTAATCAACTAGCTAGCCAGTCAGTGAACTAACCATCCACCTAGCCAACTAACCACTCAATCAAGTAACTAAACACCAACTAACCATGAACCAACAGACTAACCAACTAATCATCCAACTAGCCAGCTAATACACTACCCAATCAACCAGCCAACTAACTACTCAACCATTCAGTGAGCAACTAATAAATCATGCAACCAAAACACAGACCAACTAAACAATCGAATAGCCAGTAATTAACAAAACAACCGAAATATACTGGTTTGGGGCAAATCCACACAAGCAGATTCTGATTTGACTGAGGGTAAGGGCTGCCTGACTCCTGTTTGGGCTTTCAGCAGCACTCCTCGAAGGGCCTCACCCTTGCACTAAGTATCTGTGTAACCCCGGCCATGCATTTTCCCTTCTGAGCCCATTTCCCCAACTGACTAAGCACTGGTTTGCAAACCGGGTTCCTTGGGGCCCAGGGTTCTGTGGAAGGGCCCTGGGGCTGCCTGGGGAGGCAGGAGGCAGACAGGTGGGTGGGGACTGGGATAGTCATCAACTGTGTTGTCCCTTTATCTGTTCTGCATAATTGGGATTTTGAGTAAAATTTTGCTTGAAGAAAGGGTTTAATGTCTTAAAAACCATTTTTAAATATTGAAAACCCATCACACTGGGTCATCTTTTTAACTCTAAGGACCAATGATTTTGCCCTGATGGGAGGCATGAAGGAGACCCTGGATTCTGGGCAGAGTGCTGTGAAAACACAGAGGCGGCCATCTGTGTCTCCTAGGACATGGGACCCCTGACTTCTGAGGCAGAGCGGTCAGGAGCCTAATAGGCTTAGAAGCTCTTAGAGACCCCATGTCAGTGAGAGGCCCAGTATAAGTAGCCCCTAACTGCAGTTCCTCACCTCTGTCCAAGCAGAGCCTGCTTCCCATGACCCAAGGTCGGCTAGAATTTCCCAGCAGCTCCTGGCAGGGCATGGGATGTCCTTGGACACGGTACCCGCTAGAAACTGACTCCAAAGGATCTTCAGCCTGGCCTGGGGCTACCCGTCTGCCTGTTTCTCAGAGTCGTCAAAGGGGACGGAATGCAGAGCCTGGAGGTGTGTAGGAAGACCATGGGCATCACACTGTCCCACTGGCCCAGCTGGGCTCTCCTTGTGGGTTTCAGTTCCCCAAAGTGGAAAGGCAGTCAGATAGGACCCAGGATTCCCACTGCAGCAAAGAAGGCACAGTGTTAGGGGGGTGAGGCCTTGGACTGAACCTCTATTCTCTACAAGACCTTGGGCAAGTCACTGCACCGTTCTGAGCCTGTTTCCTTCTCTGTGTGAAACAGGGCCAGTCCATGATTACCACCAAAAAGTGCAAGAGTAGGACATGTTGGCGTACCTGGCTGGCCTAGTCGGTTAAATGTCCGACTCTTGACCTCAGCTCAGGTCTTTATCTCAGGGTCATGAGTTCAAGCCCTGCATTGGGCTCCATGCTGGGCATAGAGCCTACTTTAAAAAAAAAAAAAAGAGTAGGACATGTCCCTATTTACTGAGAACCCCATTTTATAGATGGGAAAGCTGGCCAAGCAGGGGATTTTCAAAGAGCAGGGATTCTAATTAAGGTTTCTGAGTTGTCATCTCTTTCTTTAACCCTGGGACATCTTTTCTTCCCTCTCTCTGGGGGACATTTTCCTTTCAGGCAAGATAGAGCCAGTCCTGACTGGGAAGGCTAAGGTCTGGTTCTGCCCAAACATCCAGGGGTGACTCGGGGGGCTTCTTGATCTCACCACGCTCCCTGTCCCCTCTGCGGTGTCTCCCCACCTGAACAGGATGAGGGTTTAAATCTCTCTCAAGACACCTTAAACATGGGGCGCCTGGGTGGCTCAGTGGGCTAAAGCCTCTGCCTTCGGCTCAGGTCATGATCTCAGGGTCCTGGGATCGGGCCCTCATTGGGCTCTCTGCTCAGCAGGGAGCCCGCTTTTCCCTCTCTCTCTGCTTGCCTCTCTGCCTACTTGTGATCTCTCTCTCTGTCAAATAAATAAATAAAATCTTAAAAAAAAAAAAAAAAAGACACCTTAAACATCCTCAGCCCGCCTGCCCGCCAATCTGAGGGACTATCATTTATTCAGAAACATCACCGAGAGCTTGTGATTTATTGGTGATGGGTCAGCTATGTTCTCTAGGCAGCTTATGGTTGCGCCACTAAATTTGCGGAGATTAAGAGCATGATGGGGAAGGTAAACGGAGTGATTCTGGGGATCCTGGGAGGGCAGCTCCCGGGAGGTGCCCCACACCCTTCCATGCTCACCTGGTAAGAAGCGAGCTCCTTTCTGCTGCTTGGCGTGATGGAAAGCATCCCAGAAGGAGGAGATTTATACCCAGAAGGGGAGGATGTCCATTCCTAGAATCACTGGCTCTTCTCATGCTGGAATCCTAGAATATGTGAACTGGAGAGTCAGAGACAGAGTTAGACGGGTTCTTGAAATCCTGCGGAGCAGCCCTCTCCATCTCCCAACGGAGAAATTAGGTCCAGAGAAATGACCTCATCAGGGGCGCTCAGCCCAAGGCTGCACCCTGACTCTCTTTCCAGTGCTCCTTTAGTGGCACCAGGATGCCTTTTCTTTCTTTCTTTTTTTTTTTAAGATTTTATTTATTTATTTGAGAGGGGAGAGGGTGGAGAGAGAGCACAAGCAGGGGAAGGGGCGGAGAGGAAGAAGCAGACTCCCTCACTGAGCAGGGAGCCTGACGTGGGGCTCGATCCCAGGACCCCGGGATCAAGACCTGAGCCAAAGGCAGACCCTTAACCTACTGAGCCACACAGACACCCCATCCAGGTGCCCCATCCAGGAGGCCTTTTGGCTAGAGGTGGAGATTAGGACTTTGCAGGGGCTCTCGCATCTTCATAAGTCCCCCCACATTACAGAAAAAGAGGTCGAGGTTCAAAGAGGGCGCCTGACCTCCTGGCAGTCTCACAAGGATTTTACAGGGACCCCTCAGTTTTGCTTTGCTTCTCTAGCACCCACGTCAGTGGTTAGAACATAACACGTGCAACACATACTTGTCGGATGAATGAATGAATGAATGGACACATGAATGAATGTTTATCAGCAGATCTGGAACTAGAACCGTGTGACTTCAAGCCGGTGTTTGGGCTCAGCTGCCACTTTCTGCGGTTACCAAAATGGACTGCTGAGTCTGTCCCATTTCGTGCACTTCCCACACAGTAACGAGCAGCCCGTAGGAACTGGAATTCCCACAGGTTAAAGCTCTGCCTTCCAGACAGTGCCAATCTTCTTCTAGGGGCTTTACAAGTCTCGAGGTGGGGAAGGGTTAAACAGTCCCCCACAGGGCTCAGCTTTGGGGAGATAACGCCGTCCTCCCCTTCCAGGTGCACTGCATTGCATGAGATGGTCCTCACAGGGCTCTAACACTAAGACAAGTTCTGGGGAGACATCTGAAACAGGTCCCAGGAGGGAGGCATGAGCCGGAGAGCTGGGCGAGGACGGAAGGCAACCAGACAGACAGGAGCCGGAAGCTGCAGAGTCCTGGGAGGAAGGGGAGCAGGGGCCAGGGGCTCCTTCTCTTTGCAGACGGTGCCTGGGTGATTTAACGCTGAAGTCGATGATGAGGATACTATTACCTGGGTGAGGACGCAGCCCCAGCCGAAACCATGAGCCAGTTCTTGAAATAGCACCCCAAATCGGTCAAAATCAGAGCATCAAATTCTAGTGGGTCTTTGTTTCAACATAGCAGACTTTTCCCAAGCACCTGCTCCATGCCGAGCTCTGTGAAAGGCGTCGTGTGAATTAAGAGAGCCGGAGCTGCGTGCAATGAAGAAAATGGGTTCTGGAGCCAGACTTCCCAGGTCAGTTTCCTTATCTGTAAAGTAGGGGCAACAGTAACACCCCACAGAGTTGTTGCAAGGATTAAATGAGATAATACACATAAAGCACTTAGCACCGTACCGGCATATAGTACGCGCTCCATAAGTGCTATGAAGATGTGACTGGAGTGAATGCCTCTGGCCTTATACACATGGGGCTTCAGGGACACTCTTGCCCTAATTACAAAGGCTGCCAGCCCCTGCTTGTAGGACCTACTCCCCCTTTAATATCTTCCCCTGGGATTTCTGGAGGGCTTCAGGGACACCTCCCTTGTGTTCAGGAAGTTGTCTACCCACATTCTCCTCCTCTGAGCTCCCCGAGGAAGTCCCTGCCCACATGCCACTTCATTTTCTAGGTCATTCCTACAGTCCAGTCTCTGCTTCAGACCTCACAGACTGGCAGCCTGCTCTGCATATGTGGTTCTCAGACAGATTTTGATGGACGACATGGTGTTTCAAAAACTATTTGAGCTGACTTCTGTAAGCCGGGAGATTTCATATTTAAAGAAATCATATATTCAGGCATTTTCGAGCTTTGTTTGTTTGTTTGCTTAGAACATGAGCTGGAGGGGCAGAGGAAGGGGAACAGAATCTCAAGCAGACTCTCTGCTGAGCGTAGAGCTCAATCTCACCACCCTGAGGTCACTATCCCAAGATCACCAACCGAGCCAAAACCAAGATTCGGATGCCCCACCAACTGTGCCACCGAGGCACCCCCTTTCCGGTCAAAAAAAGAGGAAGATCTGGCAAATCTTCTAGAAATGCAGAAACAAGTCTGCATTTCTGCTGGGCAGTGAGGGAGTAGGACTGAGGAGTCGCCACCCTATGGGGTCAGGGCACACAGTTTCCATTTGGCCCCAGTTCTCCGGGCTTCCTCTACTAACCCCCAGCCTGCTCATCGGTTCCTGTGACCAGCCTGGCCTCTGGAAGCATTCCTGTCTCCTGATCTTTCTGGCCCTGCTGAACAGGTCAGGGCTGACCTTAGCATCCCCTCTCCAAGAATTCACCGTCCTCAGCGTCAGCTCCAAAGACTTTCTTGCTTCTGACTCCCACCCTATCCCTTGCCCTTGGAGCATAGATTTTAACACAGGCGCAATTGATTTGCCAAGGACGAGTGATTAATTAGAAGCGAAGACTCGCTGCAGGAGAGCCTCCGAGGCCGTTTTGATCTCTGATGCCTGATGCCTCTTGAATTTTGCTGCCTTTGTTCTGGCCCCAGATGGGGGACTCCTTAGGCAGCGGGGGCGTGCACATGGTTTGCTATTTATGACAACCACCTACCCAGCACCCCATCTTCCATCCCAGCCTCTTCGCTTTCCTCCTGAGATCTGCTCCATGCTCCAAGGGTGTGTGTAGGGTGGGAACGGGGCACTGCCCCAGGGCTTTGAAGCCTGGAGGAGACACAGGTGCACACCTGGCTGACTGCCAGGGTGCATTTTGTTCTTTCCTTACACTTTGTTATCACCTCCAGGCGATGCTGGGGACTGGCAGAGGGGTGGAGAAATGTGGGAAGCAGCAGCCCCGGTCTGAGAGGTTTCCTGCAGAATCTTGCCATCCACAAGTAATTCTTGGCCCTGCATTGACACTAGGAGCTTGTTAGAAATGCAGACTCTTATGCATCCACCCAGACCTGCTGAGAGTCCCCCAGGCAATTCATGGGACCAAAGCACTTCTCATCTTTACCTGGGCTCCAATACACTCACTGAGAGCGGTGCAGCCTTCTGTAGTGATTCTCAAATGACGGCGGGATCTTATGCTCACCACCCCCGCCCCCAGCCTGCTGCCTGGTGCAGAGCAGGTGCTCAGTAAGTTAGAGTCCCGGGTTAGAGTCCCAATGTAGTTCTCAGCCTCGGCCATACATTGCTCTCCTCCGAGAAGCTTTAAGCATTACTGGTCACCAGCTCCCCCTCCAGAGAGCCTACCTTAAGGGTTGGTTGTGCTCTTGGTCTTGGTGCAGCCTGGACAGTGAGGCTCAGAAGCTCCCCGGAGTCCTAAGTGCGGTCCCTGGCTGAGAACCTCTACGTTGGTGCCTATGACAAAAGCTCACGGTCAAAAATTGGGCTTTCAAGTCCCACGGGAGGCTGATGTTAGAGACCCACTCACCATCTCTGTTTTCCCTCAGTGTTGGGATCAGACAGCTATATACCCACTGAGGAATGGATACCCGTGCCGGCATGCGTTTAGGGACCACAGCATATGAAATACATAGTTTTAAATGCAAAGATCACACTTGGGTGATGGCCCCAGGGTGGCTCACTGTATGAGAGGTGCACGGGACATGAGAGCCCATTCACCTAGGTGGATGCCCCTGCCTTTTACCTCCTTCTCCTCTCCCACCTCCTCTGGTTCATTCCTGTTATTTCTTTAGCTTTCAAATTTGATGGTCACTTCCTCTAAGAAGCTTTCTCTGACCACCCCCAAGTAGGCAGGTTGCTTTGTTAGAAGTCTTCAAAGAATGGTGCTCTTTCCAGAGCCCAGTTGGCAGGCACTTGGCCATGAGGTTAGGCATAATGTCTGGCGCCCCCTTCTGGACCGGAGGCTCTCCGGAGTCCATTGTATTTCCAGTGCACGTAACTGTGCTCAATAAAATAAACATCGTGAGGAATGTCTGAATGAGTGAACGGATGAATATATGCAATTCTGCATTCACATGTAGTTGAGGGTGCCACAGTTGGGTAAAGGTTGTTCTTTCCCACACATCTGCTATGTAGACTTGGTTTATCCAATTACCGTAAGATGTTCTCCCAACCCTGTAGTGTGCAGTGAGGCATAGCTGTATTTCTTAGGTCTGTAATCTTCCAATAATTAGACCTTCAGGCGCGTATGTCTTGCAGCTCAAATATGATTCAGTTATATCTCTGTTGCTAAAGTAACTGCATACGTAAACCCTCAAAAATGTGCTTTAATAGTGATGGTCTGCTGTGAATGTGTGCTATTTAGGTAACTTGCAATATACTTCTAGGACAATATAATTACATGGCTGGGTTATTTTTAATTTCATTGGGCAGCATTTCTCAAGGCTTGGTCATTCCAGCGCCACCTTTTTTTTTTTTTTGCCCTGCTTTTATACCACCTTTATGGTGTCATGAATTTAATATTTTTTTTTGAAATCTACTCATTAAAAATGTCAGTAACTGTACTCCTTAAATATCAGTAAATGTAGCTCAAAAGAAAATTTACATGACCACGGTAAATAGGAAATCAGTTTTCACTTTCCTCAAATTGAATGTACCCACCAAGCACCACTCCCAATAAACAATGAAAATAAACAATGTTATTAAATGTTAGTCAGATACTGTTAGCTAGATACCAAGGCTCTGATGAGCCTGATGCTTGCTCTTTCTTTGTTATAAAGGAAGCTCTGCAATATTGGAGAATGTGGTAAAGATCTGGTAGTACCATGTCGAGGCCTTTTCTTGGGTATAATTAGAAGGATTGGGGAAAAAATGGAAAAGAGAATAATTTTCTCATGTTGTGACTCATTACATATTTAGTGTCTTGTCCATATTAAAGGGTATTGTTTTATCATATAAATTCATTTGTATGAGCTCATAGTTTGCTCTTATAAAGTCAACGTCAATTTTGTTTTTCTCCAGTTCTTTCTTACAGACAAATCAAAAAGGGTAGAAACTGGGTGGATCTTGAGGTCTGTTGTTGTGTATAAACTGTAAAGTTAAGAACCACTGACAAATCACAGGTGACTTGGAAGGGTCACTGACGGGGGTCGGAATCCTGATTTTACCAGCTGTTTACTCTGTGACCTTGGGCACCTACTTCTCTTAGTCTACAATTTCTCAGCTGTAAAATGTGAATAATGGCATCAGCCTTAAAGTACTGATTTGTGGCTTATAAAAAAGTAATGTAGGGGTGCTTGAGTGATTCAGTGGGTTAAGCATCTGCCTTCGGCTCAGGTCATGATCCTGGGGTCCTGGGATCGAGCCCCACATTGGGCTCCCTGCTCAGCGGGGAGCCTGCTTCTCCCTCTCCCTCTCCCACTCACCCCTGCTCATGCACTCTCTCTACCTCTCAAATAAATAAATAAAATCTTAAAAAAAAAAAGTAGTGTATGTGAATTCCCCTGTCAAACAGGATAGGTAGTGTGTAATTAGGAGTTATTGTTGATCCTGTAAGCTCTGAGAAAGCAGGACGGTGTCTTACTTGTACCACAGTGAGTGGCTGGTCCCTGGTCAATATTCGGTAAATATCCTCACGCTTGACCAGGTTCAGGGGTGCAGAGGGTGGGGAAGGCTGTTTGCTCATGCTGCCGTCTTCAGAAAGTCTTCTCTGATTAGGTGGGTTGAAAAGTGTCACGTGTCAATTTAGATATTACTTTTGGGGCAGAATGGCTCTTGAGATTCTGGGGGCTGGGGCTGTGCTGGGCCGTCAGTAGGAAGAGCTACAGACTGTTACATGGATGGTGGAAATAAAGGCGGCACATGTGAGATCATAGAATCATAAACCATCAGAAGTAGAAGGACCGAGCGCCCTCATTTCAGAGGGGGAGGCAAAGGCCTGAGAAAGGAGGTCATTTGACTCACGTCATCCTGCTGGCTGGGAGCAAAACAGAGGCTTGAACCCGTGCCTCCTGATACCCACGCTGTCCGGAGCCCTATCCCCCACATCATATCCAGTCCTTATTCGCTGTTGTCACATAGTGATGATCTGCTTGACTTTCTTCCTGCAACTTTGCAAAGCTTCTGGCCTCATCGCCCCCCTGGGAATAAATCTACATTCTCCGCCAACACCCGCAGAAAGCCGGGGATGCTGGGAGCCTCCGTGAGAGTACATGTCCTCCCACTTAGGGCCCAGCTGCGATCCCAGGGGTGTGAGCGTGCTCACACCATAGGGAGGACCGAGCTAAGTCATCTCCAGAAAAACATTGGCTGATGTCTTCCCTCCTGGGCCTCCTCTGTTGGACGAAAAAATGTTTACTCTTTAATGTTATGCAACATTCTTTAAAAATATAGAAAAGGAAAAAAAGTATCAAGAAGTTAAAAAAGAAATCACAGTCCCACAACCTAAAGATAACCACTGATAATCTCTTGGCATATATCCCTTTAGTCTTTTTGCTGTGCGTGTATATGTAATTTCCTTTCCTTTCCCCCACCCCTGGTAGACTCACAGCCTGCAAACATGTCCACTTACTATGAGGTTATGATCATTTCCCCAAGTTAGTAAATAGTTTTTCTTTTTTCCTAGAGCATCAATTTAATTCATGGATTTGGAGAAAATAAATCTTTTTTATATTAAAATTAACATGGCCGTATTTTGAAATGGAAGGCAGAACGTGCCTGAGTTTTGTAACTAAAGCATGAAGCTTCAGAGAAAAATGTCACTTGTGGCTTAGGCTCCACTCTAGACCCTCAGAGTTACGCTATCATTCTTTGCCATTTGGTGAGAAGTATTAGTCTATTCTGAGAGATTTTTAAAATATAATACTCATTGGGCATCATTTATTTTGTGTATATATATACATATATACTATATATAACATATATTACAGTATATGTGTACAATATATATAACATGTTACACATATCTATACATATATACATATATTATATTATATAATGTATTTATATATAATATGCTTAATATATAACATTTATTTTATAATAATATATATAAAATAGCTTTATTGACATATAATTTACACCATACAATTCACTCATTTAAAGTGCACATTTCCCTGGCTTTTAGTATGTTCTCAAAAGTGTGCGACTATCACCACAACCAATTTTAGAGCATTTCCTTTGCCTCAAAAATAAATCCTGTACGCATTAGCAGCTGCTCTTCGTTTCCCTCCAATCCCAGACAACCACGAATCTGCTTTCTGTCTCTGCAGATTTGCTGCTTCTGGATCTTCCATATAAATGGAATTACACAATTTGTGGTCTTTTGTGTTTGGGTTCTCTCACTTAGCATCACGTTTTCAAGGCTCATACTCGTTGTAGTTGCATGCATACTTCTTTTCTTTTCAGATTTTATTTATTTATTTCAGAGAGAGAGAGAGTACAGCAGGGGGAAGGGCAGAGGAAGAGGGGGAAGCAGGCTCCCCACTGAGCAGGGAGACCGATGCGGGGCTCGATCCCAGGACCCCGAGATTATGACCTGAG
Source organism: Potos flavus (assembly GCA_028534135.1). NCBI lineage: Eukaryota > Metazoa > Chordata > Mammalia > Carnivora > Procyonidae > Potos > Potos flavus. The sequence goes on from CM052889.1 coordinate 65,784,933, forward strand.
CCGAAGGCAGACGCTTAACTGACTGAGCCACCCAGGCGCCCTTTTTTCTTTTCTATAGCCGAATAATCTGTTACATGACTGTACCAAATTTTGTTTATTCTACTTCTCAGCCATTATGAGTAATGGTGCTGTGAACATTGGCATATACGTTTTTTCATGAACATAGATTTTCATGTCTGTCAGGTGTGTTCTCAGAGCGGAATGCTGGGTCGTATGGTAACTCTGCTTGCTTCTTTTGAGGAACTGCCAGGCTATCTTTCCAGAGTGGCTGCATCATTGTACTTTCCCACCAGCCGTGTCTGAGGGCTCCCATTGCTCCACATCCTCTCCCACACTTGCTGTTATAGCTGTCCTAGTGGGTGGGAAGTGTATTTCACTGTGGTTTTGATTTGCATTTCCCTAATGATGTTGAACATCTTTTCACGTGCTTATTGGCCATGTGTATATCTTCTTTGGAGAAATGTCTGTTTACATCATTTGCCTGCTTTTTAAAAAATTGTTTTTTATTTTTTAAAGATTTATTATTTGAGAGAAAGAGAGAGAGAGAGCACAAGGAGGCAGAAGGGCAGAGGGAGAGGGAGAGAGAATCCTCAAGGAAACTCCCCACTGAGCGCTGAGCCCAAATGGGGCTCAATCCCAGGACCTGAGATCATGACCTGAGCCAAAATCGAGCGTCAGATGCTTAACCAACTGAGCCACCCAGGCGCTCCTCATTTGCCCACTTTTTTTTTTTTTATCATTTGCCCACTTTTAAATGAGTTATTGAATTGCTTTTTTTATATTGAGTTACAAAAGTTCTTTTTATATTCTAGATACAAGTCCCTCATCAGATATGTGACTTGCAAATCTTTTCTCCCATTCTGCGGGTTGTCTTTTCACTTTCCTGATGATACCCTTTGAAGCACAAAAGTTTTTAAATGTTTATGAAGTTTCAAGACTGTCTTCCAGAAATGATTTTATGATATGATTTAATGTTTTATCTGCGCGTGCCATGATTTTCTTATCTTAATACCTGTTGTCGAACCCTCGAATTGCTTTCAGCTTCTTCGCTATTTTCCATCATGCGAAGCTATATATCTGCAGGAATAAATCTTTGTGCACAATTCATATGGTCTCCTTAGGACAGACTTCTAGAAGTGTAACTACCCTGCACAAGGGTGTGAGTGCTTTTACGACTCTTGGGCTGTTTCCTTTCCAAAAATCTCCTGGCCCCCCCCCCGCCCCCCGCCCCGTGCCCTCCCCTGCCCACCCCCCTCCTCTACAGTGCATTTAAGTGCCTGTGTCCTCTGGTGCTATTATTTACGAAGGAAAACTCCTTTACTGAAGTTGCTGAATGTCACTGAATTGTGAGATGCGTGGGTTTTCTAGCTGAGTCTGGGCTCCGCTGTGCTTGTCTGGGGAGAGAATTTTAAGGTCCGTGGGGGAAGCCCAGGTAGAAGGAATCCCAGAATATCTTCCAGGAAAGGCAGTTTTAGTCCCTTTGGGTGCAGACAACAGCTGTCGGGGAAGAAAACCTCTCCTCCGTGCGGTTCCTTGGGGAGGCTGCTTCGGTGCCCACAGCAGAAAAGGCCACTGCTGGCCAGCGTGGACACCCTCCAGGGTCAGTGACTGTTCATTCTTGTTTATACCATTCACGTACCACTCCCTTCCTGCTGACAAAAAAGAATCCATTCGAGTTATTCCCAAATCCAGATGAGTGCGTTTCGGCCATCCAGGAAATCTGATCATCAGGCAGCTTGGCAATTTGTGGTTCCATATAGTCGTTCAGTAATTGATTCGTCCAGCAAACCTTTCTCCAGAACCTATCACACACCCACCGTTGCACTAGGCATTAGGGACGCGGCTAGGGATCAGATTTGGGGTCTCATGTTTATAAATCATTTGAGGTTCTGGAGGTCTTTTGAAAATTTGATGAAAACTTCGGACTCCCCCCTCCCCCGGCCCCAGAAAACCTTGTGCGCTCACACGTATAATGTTATGTGTTTATAGCCTCCTCACAGACCGTCGGTGGATTTCCTGGGGACGGGGGGCTCAGAAGCATTGCTATATTCTAATAAATGAAAGAAAGATGCCATTCTCATATTCGTGCCGTTACAATTACCTAACACCTTGAAGCTCGACTCCTAACAGGATTTCCTCCCTCCCACTGCCACATTTGTAGACTTTGACGTTTGTGCATCACTTCCCACGTGTGGGCTGTTTGAAGATTTGCAGTTTCAGCAGAAAGTCTGATAGGCCTGGTCCTAGCCCTCCCAGAGCCTGCAGTCCAGGGAGGAAGTCCTGTCCCTACCTGATCTGGCCTGCCCTGGGGACGCCTGCTGGATCTCAGCAGGACGTGCGTCCTCTGGCTGTCCCTGACAGCGTGTCGGAAAGAAACAAGAGTGAATGATCTGAAGAGACAGGACAGGGGGCATGGCATCCGGGTGCCCGGATGTCAGCAATCTTGGTGACCCCCAGTCAAGACAGGGACTCCTCCAGCCTGGTCTTTTAGGTGACATCAAGGCCCAATTTGGGTTTTGGAAACCAATACTCCTGGAATAGTGGAAACCGTGGAAAAAAGCCCAGGAGCGTGGCCACCAGGATCCTTAGGATCTGGGAGGTCCACAAATACCTTTTTGTGCTGGGTCGCATACCCCACAACCCGAATCCCAGGAGGCCAATGAGGCAGGGCAGATTCTCCTGCCGGAGGAGGGAGAGGACCAGACAGGAAGACATCTTTCTGGGGTGAATAATTCACAGGTTTCCTTTGCCGAATTCCCAATAAGCTCTTGCCCCACCCCCACCCCCACCCCCCACCCATGGCCTTTCTCTTGCCCCAACATCGCACAGAAGGAATGTGAACCATCCCGCCCCAGGAGGCAGCCAGCTGCTAGGCATGGGTGCTAAAGTAGCACCTGAGAAAGCTCATCAATGAAGCCTCGGTGTCTGGGGGCCCTAGAGTGGGTCTGCCCGAGAACGGGTAAGCCCAGGAAAACGGCAGAGGACCTGGATTTAGATGCCGGCCAGTTCCTCCACTGTTTACCTTCCTGCGCTTGTGGACTACTCATGGGTCACAGGCGCTCTAGGAAGCCAAGGAAAGCTACAGACCCCCTCTGTACACTAGGATCGCCAATCATTTAAGGACGCTTTGGGACCATTGGAGCTTAACTGAGTTGCTAGGGCTTCCTGGAAAGCAAATCTTAACTTGTATGGTCTCCTGAGGGAGATGAAATGTCTCTGTACTGCAATTATTGCCATTAAAGGTCAAAATGATAAAAATCAGGCACACTTTTTCTTAAACGACCAGATAGTCAATATTTTCAGCTTTGGGAGCCATACAGTGACTCATCAAAACTCCTCAGCCCTGTCATTGTACAATGCAAGAAAGCGGTCACAGCCGGTACATAAAGGAATGGGCGTGGCTGTATTCCAATAAAATTTTATTTACAAAAACAAGCAGTGGGCCAGATTTGGCTCATGGGCTATAGTTCTCCGGCCCCTGGTAATAATAACAGCCAGCGTTTAGGAGCATTGACTATGAGTTGGGAGCTAAGCTATGTGTTTGTATTATTATCCCCATTTTACAGATGAGAAATCAGCATTAATGGCATTTTGTAACTTGTCCAAGGTCACTCAGCTGGTAATTGATGGAGCCTGGATTTTGATTTCTGATCGCATAAGATGGTCGCCAAAAGTGTTATGAAGGCCTGGGAATAGGAGATGATGATAAACCTTTAATAAGATTCTGCTCTGAGACAAATAACTATGTATAACCCAACCTGGTGTGGAAAATTCAGGCATAATAAACAACAGAGAAATGGAAAGAAAAAAAAAAGATTCTGCTCTGGGTCTGGGGCTATGAGAAGTGCCTCATATGGGTTAACACCAGTCATGCCCACCACAGCTCACAGACTAATAATACCCGTGAGAGGGAGCTGAGGCACAGAGAGATTAAGGCGCTTGCCTTAAGTCACACAGCTGGTAAGTGGTGGGGCAGGATTCGAACCCACACTGTGCTCTCAAAACCACCCCCACCACAGCCACCTCCATTTCCCATGTTGAAGCCCACAGGCTGCAGTAATATCCCCTTTATCATCTGATAGGACGTTCCCAATTAGAAACCAGTCCTGAGTCAGACTTCTGGGCCCCCTATTTGTCGGTTGTTGCCCCGTTAGCCCCTGGGTCCCAGCGTGGTCCCAGGAGAGTCTTGTTTAGCTGGGGCTTACCAGCTGGTTAGATAGTTACCGAGCTGGTCCGAGTGCCCCAGCTGGGCCCCTGTAAGTGGGGCCGTTCGCAAGAGGCCCGTGGGATGGCAGTGTGTGGATGAGCACAGAGCGGGTGGCTCGCGTGGTGACCAGAAATGCCAGGGGCGCCAGCGTGCCTGGAGGACATGTCAGTGGAGGAGGATCTGAAGCCTGGGACCCTTGGATGTTACCCGCCCTCCCCTGGGGCCATGACCCCCCCCCCCCACGCCTCCTGTCCCTCCTCGGGGGCGGCTGACTGAGTTCTGGGCTTGGCCCTCTGAGTCAGAGGTCCCGGCAGGAAAATAAACTTTCTGTCCTAAGGGGAGGAGGGAGCAGCTCACTTTTCAAAAATAGGAGAGGCAGCCCTGTTGCTATGACGAATTTCTTGTGTTGCTCCGTGTTTTTGAAATTTTTTACATTTTTTTTATGACCCACATAAAAAGGTACATACAGCCTTCTTATAAAAATACATGGAAAAATCTCCATCTTACGCTCGATCTGAGGGAGATTCAAGGAGCTTTGGGGCCAAGAGAGCTTGTCGTAAAGGCTTTGAAGGCTCCGAGATCTCTGACATTTGGGGGACCCCACCCCACATCGTGGCAAACCTCAAAATGTCCCTACAGATCCCATTACACATATGCATTTCTTATAAAAATATCTGGAAAGGTTTTAAAAGAATTCATACAATCAGGTTTTTTTTTTTTTTTTTTGAAGAATAAATTATTCAGCGTGTTCTTGCAATTTGGGCTTTTCTATTTCTAAACACACTAGCGCTGTGGACTAGCCCTGGCTCACTGCGTACCGTAGACCGTTCACCAGACTTTCATTAGCGTTGAGCTTTCAGCTGCCTTTCGGGGTCCTGGAGTCAGTTTGCTTGTGATTTCAGGTTCCAGATATCTCCGGAGGCCTTTGACGAGCTTGTGGACTTCACGTTCTGGGCCTCAGTTTTCCTGTATGCAAAATGGGAGCGGTTTAGGAAGAGGCGTGCAGAAAGGGAGGGGGGCGAGGAGGAAGAGGATGATAGAACAAATGGAACAAAATTGCAATAATCACTGACTTTGGGCAGAGGTATAAGGAGTTCCTTGTCCTATCGTTGCTACCTTTCTGTGAGTTTAAAATGATAGCAAAATGAAAACAGAAAAAGTTCCCCCTCCCATCAAAGGTGGTGGTGGTGGGCGAGGAGTCAGTGGATTAATGGGAAGCTTGCAGAGCCTGGGAGGGGCACCAGGGGCAGCGGGGGGCTTAAGGGGTGTGGCTCCGTGTCCCCCCCCCGCCCCCTCCCATGTCCTCTCTAGCTGAGCAAGTGCTTTTCATTAGCCTTTATATTTTGGGGAGAAATTTTTTTTTTTATAAATATATATAAATAATGTATAAATAAATATAAAAATAAATAAGATTTTATAAAAATTTTTTCTATTTTGGAAGAAAGGGGTCTTCTTAGGAAACTAAAGACCTGTGGCCGTGGAATCTAAAGACTGAGTCCATTGCGTTTTTGGAGGCCTTGCGTTTTTCTAACAGCGAAGGCTAAAGAGGCCGAGTCCCTGGTTGTAAACTGGCGGGTGGAGCAGGAGCGGGAGGTGGGCAGTGGGAGGAGAAAGAGGGCGGAGGAAGAAGTGGCCCAGATGGCGACTTCGAGTCTTCCTGCAGCTGCCTTGCAAGCCAGCGCTCAGCACTCGCCAGCTGCTGCTCTCCGAGCTTTACAAGCACGAATGCTAATCCGACAATATCCTGCCAGGCAGGTACCATTACTATCCGCGTGTTACAGAGGAAGAAACGGGGACTCAGAGAAGTGAAGCCGCTTTCTTGGGGTCACACAGCCAGGGGTTGGCAGAGCTCGGATGCCCATCTGGGCACCTGGTTAGCGTGGCTTAACTTACCCCGTGTTAACAATGCAGCCAGAACAGGGACGTTAGTGACTGATGCGGGACCAGAGCCAGGAGGCAGGGTGGGGGGCGATGGGCTTTCAGAAATGACCCATGGAGCTTTGGCAACATTGTGTATTAAGCGCTTACTCTGAGCCTTCTGTCATGCACACACATGCATCATCTCAGAGAATCCTGCAAAGCAGCTCTGCAAGGTTGAAATTAGCATCTCCATTTTGCAGAAAGGGTAAGAGAGGCCCAGAGAGGGCAAGTATGTTACTCCAGGTCACACAGCAAGGAAGTGGCAGGGCTGGCCTTTAAACCCAGGTTTTTCTGACCTCAAAAGTCTGTATTCTTTTTTTTTCTATGACTTTATTTACTTATTTGAGAGAGAGAGAGCATGCATGAGCCACGAAAAATGGGCAGAGGGAAAGGGAGAAGCAGACTCCCCGCTGAGCAGGGAGTCTGTGTTCTTGACCATTAGGCTGAACTGCCCTAAAATGCAGTGGCTTTGGTGCTTCTGATCTGTTTCCAGGAGTTCACAGTAACAGCTGGCCCTGGAAAGGGAGGTGCAGGTATGGAGGCTGGCTCAATTCATCAGAAATTTCCAGTGGGGGACGCCTGGGTGGCTCAGTGGGTTAAAGACCCTGCCTTTGGCTCATGTCATGGTCTCAGGGTCCTGGGATCGAGCCCCGCATCGGGCTCTCTGCTCGGCGGGGAGCCTGCTTCCCCCTTTCTCTCTGCCTGCCTCTCTGCCTACTTGTGATCTCTCTCTCTGTGTCAAATAAATAAAATCTTAAAAAAAAAAAAAAATTTCCAGGGTGGGGCAGGTCCAGTGCTGGTAGCTGGTACAACAGCAGTCCAGGGGTGGAGACAGATGTGTACACGATAAAAGGAAGAGACAGTGTGATTTGAGAAAGGATGAATGTGTTGGCCAGATACAGACCCCTCTGGCAGGTCCACCTTCCCAGTAGGGGGAAGAGGAGGGGCAGCCCTGGAAGGCTGACTGGAGGAGAGGACCTCTGCATTTGAAAGATGAGCGGGTTACTGTGGCTGGAGGCAGGGTGGCCAGACTGGGTATTTCTGGCAGAGAGGGCAGCTCCAGCAAAGGTGCAGAGATTTGAAACCACATGATGGATGGGGTCAGAGTAGAAGGAGGAGAAAGGGTGAGCCATGCAGGTGGAGAGATGGGCAGGGCAAGGCCACTAAATGTGTGTGTGTGTGTGTGTGTGTGTGTGTGTATACAGCAGGAGTGGAGGAGTTCTCTGGGAACTGGGAGGACTGGCTGTTCAGGACTTGCTGTGTGGCTTTGAGCAGCTGCTAACCCTCGCTGGGCCTCTGTTCTACCCCCTGGAACATGGAAGCTTTCCCGGACCTGGGGAACTGCCAACTTGGGTTTGAGAAGGGGTCTCAAACATGCTCCCATCTCCTCCCATCCCCATCCTGAAGCGACGGGCTGGAACAACCCTGCTGGGGCCCCCACTCCTCTCAGGCATCCAGGGTGGTCTCCCTTCACCCCTGCAAATCTCTCTGTTCCACTGGTTGGAGCTGGGCTGGGTGGGCAGGCTCCTGCTCACAGGGGAGCAATGGGCCTCATCCACCCCCTCCAGAGAGCCCCCTCTCCTATTAGGGCTTCCTCACTCCTGGTCACCCTCCCCAACACTCCTTCTCAGTGTGTTAACCCTTCCCAGCCTGGACCGGAGCCCAGGGGCCTGGATTCTTGCCAAGCAGGCAAAATCGGCTGGGCTCTCAGCACCCTCCTACCTCCTCCTTCTCAGTTCCCAAAAGTCACCTTCTCACTTCTGTGCTCCTTCCCTCCGCCTCAGATGACCTCCAGGAGCCCAAGGAATCCTCCTTCTCCCTCCCTCCCCGAGCCCAGTCGACAGGACCTACCGTTATCTGAACACATCCCGCACAGACACACATCATGTTCCCAATAACATTTTTGGCTGAGGGAGTTACAAATGTCTGCTGACGCTTGGCGCAGCGTTCCATTCTCCCATCTTAGTAGCCCCGCAGGCCTCCCCGTGGTGAAGAGCCAGAACTTGGCCGTCGGGAAGAAGTCTTTGGGAACATGGCCCAGCTGGTCCGAGAAGGCGGGTCATCCATCTGTTCATTCATTTAACAAATATTTATAGAACAGGTACTATGGGCCTAGCAGCAGTCCCAGCCCCCGGGGAACTTTATGTGTGGATACGGGGACGGATGGTATATTCACAGTGCAAATGATCATGGCATTACAATTGAGGTTGGTGCTATAGCGCGGGACAGGGTGCCATGGGGATGAATGACAGGGGCACTGACCTAGCTTGGGAGTGCAGAGAAAGTAACATTTCAATCAATGTGGGAAGTTTTGGGTCCTCCAGCCCTCTTTCAGCTTTGTCATCCCTTTCATTTTTTCTTTCCTGGGAGATGAGGTTATGTACTAGGGAGCCATGGAGTGTTGTTGAGCAGTGGTGTGACCTTGAACAAAATGGAACATCAGGTCAGTGGCTCTAGTAGTGCCCTGGGATGGTTAGAGGGCCTGTATTGGGCAATGCCAGCCTTTTAATGCTCAGTAGGACAGGAAAGTGATCCAACATTCATTGAGTGCTATGCACCAGACTCTGTTCTGGGCCCATTGTGTGTATCAGTTCCTTTCGTCTTTCCAACAATGGTCTGAGGTAGGTCTTTCGTTACTCCCGTGTGCGGAGGGGAAAGAAAGTCTCTCTTTCTGAGACTCAGAGAGGTTACGAGAATTGTGCAAGGTCACACAGCTAGCAGGTGAAGCAGGGACTCAAACCCAGATCTGTCTGCCACCAAGGTCAGTGTTCTGGTCTCTAGAACAGCCCTTGTGTTAATTTCCTCCTGCTCCTCTACAAATTACCACAAACACTGTGGCTTAAAACAGTGCGTATTTACACTCCTACAGCTCTGGAGCTGAGAAGTCCAAAATGAGTCCAAAGGGGCTAACATCAGGATGTGGTCTGCAGGGCTGGTTCCTGCCGGAGGCTTCAGGAAGAATCCACTCTTTATGCCTTCCGGGGGGGAGGCTGCTTGTCTTCCTAGGCTCGTGGCTACAACACCGAGCTGTCTCCTTCCTTCCTCATCCGACTGCCTTCTCCCCGCTCTGATTCCTTGCCTTCCCCTTCTGAGGACCCTTGAATTACTCTGGGCTCCCCTGGATAATCCAGGATAATCTCCCCATCTCAAAAGGCACAGTTTCGTCACACCCATAACTTAATCCCATGGGCATCGAACGAACCAGAGATGATAAATGACTTGCCCAAGGCCACACAGCCAGTCAGTGGCTGAAACAGAGCTCTCATTCCAGTGCGGTCTGTCCACATCTTAAGCAAAGTCGAAAGTAGGCACAGGGTGGGTTTATAGGGAACCCTTCATGTCACAGGAAGTATCTTCCCCGGCTTCCTGTGGTTTGAGAGCCTCTCTGGTAAACCTAGTTTCGCAACTGATAATCAGGGAGAACGAGGAAACCATTTGCTTTAACTAGAGTGTTGGGGATCAGTGAACACTAAAAATCAACCAGAAACAGATACCAAGGGGTGTAGGAGTTAAGGTATAAGTTTATCTACACTAGGGTTGGCCAATCCTTGGGACAGGACGAAGCAGAGCCGGCACCGGCCCTCCAGCCCCCTAGGCCAATGGGATGGACTTTTGTTGGAGGGCAGAGTGGCATGAGAGAGGCAGAGCCCCTCCTTTAGGTCCAAGGCAGGCATTGCTCATGGGTCCCTGTGCTCTTTCCAGCCCCAGCTGAATGTGGCCCCAGATTCCCTTTAACACAGAGCTCCAGGATTCCAGAGCCAACCAACTAGATTGGGTATGAGAGAAAGCTTGATCCGCCATCTTGGAACTACACAGCATTTCTGAGGGAATAAACTGAGTCTTCTTTGCCACCCCCTCTCTTGCAGGTCTAGTACCCCAATGTTAGGCCTCGGGCTTCAGAATCTTACTTGAAAACAGCAACAATAAACAACTCCCCCACCCCATCCACAACCCTTTTTATTCCAAGGAAGAAAAAGCCAGACTTCTCAGCCACGTTCAGAATGGTGACCAACGACCTGTCTGTGGCTTTTGACTGGCGGGGGCAGCCAGACTCCTGCTGTTCTGTTCCTCCCTGTGGGCCCAGGTGGGGCCGTGTGCTCTGACCTCTACCGCAGGCATCCAGGGGCCCTCACTCTCTTAGATAGCCCAGCCCATAAACCCAAACCTCATTACAGCCTTGGGTTGGCTTTGGAGGCTGGGGGAGGGGGGAGGCTCCAGGAGACTTGCATTAACGGGATCCAACATCCAGTGAAGAAGGAAGAGGAAATTTCCATAAATCCATCCAGACGCTGGATTCCCCCGGCTAGGCTCCCCTTCCAGGATATCCTACGTGCGCCAGATCTTCCTCAGAGATTACCTCCCTGTCTCCTCTCCCTCCTCCTTCTCTTCCCCTCCCCCTCCATCTCTTCCTCCTCCTCCTGTCACTTCCCCATCTCCTTTCTCTCCTCCACTTCCTCCTCCCCTCCCTTCCCCCCTCCTCTCTCTTCCCCCTCCTCCCCTCTCCCTTCTCTTCCCCTCCTTCTTCATTTCTTCCTCTTCCCCTGTCTCTTCTCCCTCCTACACTTCCTCCTCCCTCCCACTCCTCCCTCGCTCCTCCCTAGCTCCTCCCTCTTCTCTTTCCCCTCCCCGCTCCAGTGCCCCTGAGTCCCCAGCAGATTGAGGAAACTGGCTCAGAGAGGTGAGAGGGCTTGCCTCAGTCACACAGCTCGCTGTAGTGGAAACAGGGATTCGGTCACATCTGCTCTGTCTGATGTCAGAGCTCCCAGCTCTTGACCACTAGTCCATGGACTGACAAGGTAACTCATTCCAGGATCCGGGATTTATTCCTCGTGGAAATGTCCATATTGGTGGTTGTCAAACTTGAGCAAGCATCAGAATCCCCTGGCGACTTTGGAACACACAGCTCCCTGGGCCCCGCCTGCAGAGGTCCTGGTTCCCAAGGTCTGTGGACGGACCCGGCTTGAGAGCTTGAACTTCTAGCAAGTTCCCCAGCAAGGCAGCAGTGGTCCAGAACCCACGCTTTAGAACCACCGGGTTCTGTTAATGACAGACCTTTAGATGGTGCTATACATGCTACTCAGGCTGCTGTCGCATTGTGGAAATAGCCTCACCTTCGGACCAGGACACTCTGGGCCTGTGACCTGGGATGTCCCTGCCTTCTCTGGGTCCAGTGTTCCCAGCTGTACAGTAAGGGCGTGGATGAAATGCTCTTGGCCCCCTGGGCAAGCCTGGCAGCGCGGGGAGGAGAGGGGTTTACAGTCAGGCCGCGTCTGACTTCTGACTCTAGGGAGCTGTGTGACCTTGGACAGTGACTTAACCTCTCTGTGCTTCCAGTTAGTATCTAGGAAATGAAAGAGATGATAGTTTCTAAGTGTCAGTCTCACTGAACTAACAGTTGAGGATGGTGGGGAGAGGAAGGAGAGGTTCTAAGGCTGGTCAGAGGGTGAAGGACATGTTCCCACACCCACCCAAGCCCTTAGGTCTAAAGAAGAGCAAGGGACCCTCCCTTCTATCCTCTCTCCATTTTCCCTTCTCCCTTCTTCCCC
>CM052889.1:65796705-65891213 GCA_028534135.1 Potos flavus
CCCCCCCCCCCCCCCCCCCGCCCCGGCGCGGCCCATGCACACAGTGGGCACCTCCGTTAGTTTATCAGTCTGGGGCCAAGGGCCGGGCTCTGGAGCCAGACAGTCTGGGTGGAATCCCAGCTCTCCTGCCTATGGGCTGTGTGGCCCACGGCAAGTGACTTAACCTTTCTGGGTCCCCATTTCCTCATTGGTACAATGAGGGCAGAAAGAGCACTGGCTTTGCAGAAAGAGTCCCTCCTGAGAATGAAGCAGCAAGTGGCCGGCCAGCACCCCATCGGGCTGTCTGCTCTTGTGTTTATTCTGCCGATGATGCAATCATGCGGACGGCGGGCCAGGCACCATGCTTCCCGCCGGGGCCAGAGCCGGGGATGGACTACAGTTCCTTCCCCAGCTGAGTTTCCACAGTAAGAGAGAGAGAGGTTAACGGGAAGGGACGCCCCTGCCACTGCGCTGGTAGGGGAACCCCGGGGGAGCTGAGAGCAGGCCCCCCAGCAGCGGGGAAGGCTTCTGGGGAGGTGGTCCGCAAGTTGAGACTTGAAACGGGGGAAGGCGACCCTCTGAATCATAAAACGTATGTTCATAGGAATTTTGCATAAGAAAGTAATTGGACAAGTGCGAAATGGGGTGTTTATTATAGTCAAAAAGTTGAAAAGAACCTAACCAGTCACCCAGAAAGTGTCAATCCAATAAACCAGAGCTTGATGCCTATCTAAGAAATAAACTGCATCCATTAGGGGACAAAAACAGCTAAATAAATAAACAAACCAGTGCATCTGTTAAATAAAATAATTGGCAGCTGTTAAAACAGGGTAAGGTGTGTGTACACACACACACACACACACACACACACCCCTATCACTGAATGAAAGAGTTTACAGTGTGGCACACGGAGTATGACTGAGCCATTTTCCATTTAGATATAGCATATATATGTGTGTGCATGCTCATACCAAAGTGTTAACGCTATTTCTCTCTGGGGATCAGGGTTTGGGATGAAAGCAGGATTTATATTTAAACAACACAGGGCCTGAACGTAAAGGTTTTGATGTATTTTGTCAGACAGCTCTCCAGAAATGGTCTATCAATGTATATTCCAACTCTGCGGAAGATTTTTTGCTTCCCGGTGACATTTACTAAAACCAGGCATTATGAAACATTTTAATCTTTGTTCATTTGATACTTAAAAAAAAAAACTCACTGCTGTTTTAATTTGCAAAAAAATAAAATAAGGAAAGGGGAGCGCAACTAGGGGGCCAGGAAGGGCATCCTGGTGGAGAGAGGTGGCCCGGGCTGGTGGGATATCCGGCAGCTCCTGAGGCCCTTGCAGGGAGCGGCAGCCCCTCCCGCCCCTCCCATAGCTGCCTGGGGCTCGCGTGTGCTCCTGGTTTGCGCTCAGATGGTGGGCACAGCTCCCAGCTGGCCTCCGGCCGCCAGAGGGGTGGGTCGTCCCCAGCGGGCCTTGCCACCAGCCACCAGCCACCACCCACAAGCCCGGTCCCGGCTGGCGTGCCTGCCAGCCTCCCCTGGAGGCCCCCACTCCACGCAGCTGGCCGCCCCCGCCCTCGGCCAGCCCAGTTTCCTGCCCCTCCCTCCCTCCCTCCCTCTCTCTCTCTGTCTCTCCCCTCCCTCCAGCTGTTTCTCTGGCAGAGTTCTGTCCCATTCAGGATAGGAGCACTAGCGAGCAAGCCAGGAGCTCGGGACAGCACGAGGTCTCCCAGAGAGCCTCCTAAGGGCTGAGGCTGTTCTGGGCAGGGGCGGGCTGCAATTTTGGGGGGGTGTCGGGGCATCCTGAGTGAATGGACCGACTGCCTTCTGGGTACACAGCCACAGCCAGAGCACCGTGTGGCCAAGAGAAAGAAGTTGGACCACGCGGGTCCTCTGCGCGGCCTCCAGTGGCCTGAAGTCCGGGGGAACACTTGGGAGGACCTAGGCGGAGACCAGCCACAAGGTAGCACGCTTGCCCTTGACACTGTCTGGAGGGGCCAGGAAAGGGGGGATACTCGTAGAGAGAGGAAGCCTGTGGTTCTGCTTAGCATTTAATGTTAGTCAAAATGAAAACCTGATTTTTCAGATTTCCGAAGTCATGCATGCTAATTGTAAAAAACAGCAGGGTCACCCTATTTTTAAAAGCGGTGAGCTCCGTGTTTTCCTTCATGACTCCATCAACGCTCACAGCTACGAGGCAGGTGTTTCCCTCTCACAGGTGTCCTCATTTTACAGGTGAGTGAACCAGGGCCCTGAGAGGGGAAGGCAGTGGCTCAGAGCGGCAAGGCGGTAAGCCGGGGGCGGCAGGGGGTGGCGGGGGGCGGTGAGGGGAGGTTGAGATTGGAACGAAGCCAGCGTCGCCACAGCGCACCGCCTTGGCCCCTGGGCTGTATCTCTGTACAGATTCAGAAGGAGGTCCTCACCCAGAGGTGGCCTTTTGGGGGGCTCTCTCTGTCGTTCCCACACTTGCTCACTCACTAATTTATCTTGAGAGCTCACTAGATGGAGCAGACACAGCTAAGTATGTAGGTGTGGGCTCGCGCACACATCGCCAACATCTGATATGGCACCCTCCCTTGTCTTGCTGGGGGACTGTGAACTCCCATCTCTATTCCTCCTGGATACATTTTAACGGCTGCATGGAAGGGCTGTCTGGGGATTTATGTAACCATTCCTCATCGTGGTTGCTTCCTTCTTATTTTTTTGTTTCTTTTTTCCATGATTACAAACGGTGCTCGCTCTTGTACATCATCTTTGCGCGTCTGGCCTCTGGATACTTTTCCAAAGGCCAAATCGCTGAGTCAAAGGTGTGCCTGTTCTTAAGGTTTGTGAGGCTTCTGGCCGCTTCCCTCTACTATTTCTTTATTAACGCTGATCACCCCTTGCAAGCTTGTTGTTCATTTTTCTTTTCCCACTCTACTGTTCAAGTCCACTCCCACGTTTTTTCTGTCGGCGTGTTTATCTTTGGTTGATTTTTAAGAGTTCTTTGAATATGGAGACGGGAACCCTTTGGCCGTGCTACCTGTTGAACACGGCCCGCCCTCCCCTCTGCTTCCGGCTGGCCCCTGGGCGCTGTGCTACCGTTTAAACAAGTAGGCCGTAAAGGCTAGCCTTGAGCAAAGTTATAAACAACACATCATAATCCAGTAACTGCTACTTGCTATAAGAATGATCCCTCAGACCAGCCTGTGGTTCAGATAGGCCAGCGAGGAGGTAGTCAGGTTTTGGGTCTGTCTTCTTTTTCCAGTAAGATGCCTGATCCCCACCCTCCCTTTTGCCAGCCCCTACTTCCTTTTGAAAAGCCATCTTACCTGTGGTTCTTGCTGTCTCTCTTCCTTCCTCCAAACTCCAGCGGTGGGAGGAGGGCTGCTTGGTATTTTCTCAAGAAAGAAGGCTTAACTTAAACCAGGGATTCTCAGGTGGTGGGGTGTCAGGTGCTGAGAAGCCCACGGGAAGAGTTCTCTCTTGGTACCCAGGGACCTTCTCTGGAGTCTGCCAAAACTTCAGGGAATAGGTAAACTTGACTTTGGGCAAGTCACTCCCCTCTCTGGCTTGACCCCTTCGGAGAGGTCCCTCTCTCTGTGCCTAGTCTCGTCTGTCTCTCCTGCTGGCCTGGGGGCTCCTTGAGGCCAGACTTGGGGTACTTACACTCCTCTCTATATCCTCAGTGGGTGCTCGGTAAATGTTCTTGAATAAATAAAGTAATTAGGCCTCAGTTTTGCCATCTGTAAAATGGGACTGGAGGGTCGGACAAAGTCTCATCCCTCAGATGTTTCCTTAATTAACTCCTCTCACTTGGCAAACCACTTTACTGCCATGCTTTTCTTGAATCCTCACCGTGGCTGCATGATAAAGATATTATTAACGTGCCCATTTTACAGATGAGGAGACTGAGGCCCGGGGAGGGGTTCTGATGTTAGACCTCCACGAGAGGCACTAGAACATCGTGGCTGCAGTGTGAGTTTGGGCAATTTTGAACCCTGTCTGCCGCCTGCCAGCTAAGTGACATGGAACAAGTTATCTCTATGCTCTAGTTTCCACATCTGTAAAATGGGAGTATCATAAAGACTAAATGAGATCACACACATGGAACACTTAACAGAGGGCTTGTCTCGTCATAAGGAGCTCTAGAAACATTAGCCAGGAGTCTGTGATCATTTCTACCTGTGGTTTGTCTACACCTTCGACACCTTTCCGAGCCAAATAGAAATTATTATTAATTTCTTTACCAGTAGATTATTAATGCTCAGATTCCCATCAGGGTTCAAAGAAACCCTCAAAGCCTGTTTCACTCACTCTGAGGTACCCTGCACGAGTGTGGTTCTTACTGCCCATAACAATTGCTACTTTCCAGGCTGCAGAGTAGACTCGGGGCTTCTCAAAATGCGGTCGTGGGAATGCTGGCATCGGAACGATCGTGAAAAACATCATTCATGCCGACTAATCATGGGTATTTCCTAAAGCTTCAGTTTGGGCCATCAGAATCTCCCAGGGCGAGGTGTGGGAGTCGGCACGTGGCACCAGCTCCCCGGATGATTCGGATGTACCCCAAAATGTGAGGGCCGCTGAGCTAGAGGATGCGAATGTCTTTTCTGTTTGCCTTTTGTCCAGGTTACTGGGTTGTTTATTGCACGCTGAAGTTGATCTTTTTTTTCCCTTTCTAAGCAAATATATCTGCACTTCTGTGAGCCTGCGTGTCTGTCCTGTGTCAGCAGTTCAGGCCAGGAGGCCTGGTGCAGAAGTGAAACTCTATCTTGTAGCCCCGCAGACAGCCGGAGCATGCTAGCTGTCACCCAGTGTGTGGGCTTTGGAATTATTTTAAGAAACAGAACTTCTTCCTGCAATGAAAATATAGGGAGGACAGCAATTGGAACGCAGATACAAGGCATGTTATTCTAGTTGAAACAGAGGTGGAGGACTCCGGGCCGCCGTTCATGGAACCTCACTCTTGGAGCTCGGTGGGGCAGGTTGAAAACAGCACATGTACTCCAGACTGATAAGAGACCCAAATTCTGGAGATTCGTGGAATTTGCTCTGTGAGTTTAGGCAAGGTGTTCTCACTCCGTGGCCATAACTGTCTCATTTGTGAACAAGGAAGTTGAAGGTTGTATTAGTCAGGGTAGTAGCTGCAGTAACAAATAGTCCCAAACAGGTATAATGGCTCAAAAAAACCTGGATGTTTATGAGAAGGCAGGTGTTTCTGTGTGGGGGGAGCCCTTCTTCCATGCATGTCCCTACTGTCCCCTTGAACATCACCCCTGAGGAAAGAAAGCATGGAAGTGGCACATTTGCTTCTTCACTGCCCTCTGCCACATGGGAGAACTAGTCATGTGACCAGTCTAGTCGCAAAGGAGGCTGGGAAATGGAGTTCTTGGCAGGGTGGCTCTTTCCCAATGTCTCCTATATGCTGTGGGAGGGGAGAATGGATTTTTGTGGACAGCTAGTTGTCTCTGCCACAAATGTGGTATCTTTGGGTCTCTCCCATTCTCTTGATTTTCAGTCTAGATTTTCATTAACATGGTGTTAACAAGGTGATGTCGGGCCCACGGATACTTTCCTATCCTGAAGATAATCCCCATCAGATATACTGAGTAAATGCCCATGGTCCAGACCCGTCAACGTGGGAAGTTTCCCTGGAACTTAGGTGACTGCTCTTCTCTTTCCCTCCTGGAACAAGTATGACAATTTTATTGAGTACTGCACACTTCCTGAGCCCAAGGCTTTCATATCCAGTATTGCCCTACAGCCCGACCTGGAAAGGCTCCATGATTATCATCCCCATTTTAGAGATGAAGAGAATGAGGATCAGAGAGGTAAAGGGACTTGCCTAAGGTCACATATCTCATAAGCAAAAGAGCTGGGATTTGAACTCAGAAAATCCTAGTCCCGTCCTAAGGTGGCATCGCATGTTGGATGTGCGTGTGCAAGCCTGTATATGTGCATGTGTGCACGTGCGCCCGTGTGCACGTGTGTGGTTAGGGTAGGGGGTTTCCTTGGGCTGTATCCCCCCAGGGCTGGCCATGAGGAAGCGGAAGTGCAGGAATGATGGCCCATATCCCGACACGGGCCGCTCTGGCCAGTCCTAAGGCAGCTGGGTGGCTGTCCTGTATCTAAGTATTACAACCACCGACCAGAAAAAAGGGAAGGGGCTGGCGTGTGAGGACACAGACTGAGGGTGTCTGGATGGCACTGAGGCCTCGAGGGGGCCAGGCACATCGCGGGTGCTTGGAAACAATTTCTTGCGTGAATAAGCCTATGGAGAAGTAGAAGCTGGACCAATGTGAGAACATCAAATGAATCGGGCCCAATGTCTGGTGTGAAGGCCCTCAGGGTGGGGAGAGGTGAATCAGTGACAACCTACTTTTATTTATTCAGCCAGCAAACATTTATTAGCACCTACTATGTGTCTGACACCCCGCAAGGCAGAACGATGAAAAAGACAGGACTCTCCCTGCCTCAATGGAACTTTGGAGGGGCTGTGGGCTGGTTATGTTTGCCCCACTTTAGACAGGAGGAGGGTGAGGCCCTGGTTGGTTCAGTGCCATTCTCAAGGTCACTTGGTGGGAGTAGGACCTGGGCTTCTAGTTCTTGGTCCAGAATGTACCCTTGTTCCCCTGGGCCGGGCCTGGGATGCAGGGAAGGCGCCCTCCGGGTTGGCAGTCACTTTGTGCCGCCTGTGGACATCAGGACAGGCTGGTTTCAGGCAAAATTAGGAAACTAGTTGGCCTACTTCTCTTTTGGAACTTCTGTAGTTCTGCAGTGATGGGCACAACAGGATCGAGAAAGTAGAATTTCTTGCCCGGCTGGGTGGAAGGGAGAGGCGGTAATTCTGCCGGGTACTGTCCAGGAAGGGACACAGGCTCCATAGCCGCTTGCTCTAGAGTTTAGAGCCCATCTCTGCCCCCTAATGTCCTGTCATCTCCGTGTCCTCCTCTGTAAGGTGGTTGTACTCTAAACACCTCCTTCACGGCATCATCGGGGATACATGAGTTAATATACATAAAGCACAGCACGGCGCATGGTCAGCTTAATGAAGACATTTCTATTTTTATTAGGAAAGCAGGCATGGAAATTTGCCTTTGCACGTCCGGGTCCCTATGGGAGTCTGGCACCTAGTGATCTTGGGTCCCCAGGCAGGAAAAGGTCATTTGGGCACATCTCTTGGCTTCATACTTCGCTCCATGGAGAAGTCCTGGGCTGGGGGGGAGTGGAGGAGGCTCAGGCCTTGTTCCACTCCCCCCACCCGTAGCCACTCTGCAAGCTTGGAAGTACCAGCAGCTGACTCAGCAGGGAGAGTCAGCGGCTACGCAGGCAACATGTCAGAATCGGTTCTGCTTTCTTAGGGTTCATGACTCGGGTCCTCTGATCCCAGCCCTGGGGACGGCTCTTATGCAAGGAGATGCTTGGGGAGGGCGATTGGGGCAAGAGACTGGTTAGCACATTCAGGTTTTCCTTCTGGGAGCCCAGGGCCGGAAGGACAGGAGAGCTGGGTTTGGCGCCGGCCCCCTGGGTGAGCTCGGGGCGGCCCATTACCTCTCGAGCCTCAGTTGCTTGCTGTCTCAGCATTGCGGAGAGCCTGTCTGCAGCGTTCAGGAAGTGATCAGGGGTGGCGATGAAAGGCAGGGGATGTTCAACAGGCACCCATCCCTTGTTATCTGGATTGTTGGAACGGTTGCCAGCATCTATGAATTCCTGAGTATGAGAGGAAGAGCTCAGGGAGCCGGGGTAGGAGTTTGTCATTGCTGCTGTAACAGTCACCACAGGCATGGTGGCTCAAAACCACGCCCATGTCCCAGCTAGTTCTAGAGGTCAGAAGTCCCAAACAGGTTGCACTGGGCTGGAAGCAAGGTGTTGGCAGGACCGGGCTCCTTTCAGAGGCTCCGGGGGAGAATCCACCGCCTTCCGTTTTCCAGCTTTGCAAGGCTGCTGGATCCACTGTCCCTTTCTCCATCTTCAAAGCCAGCAGCAGTGGGTCGAGTCCTTCTCACACGGGGTCGCTCCGACTCTCCTGGCCCCCTCTTTCATTGACAAGGACCCGTGTGAGGACATTGGGCCCACCAGGATAATCTGGGATAATCTCCCTCATCTCAAGACCCTTGACTCAATCCAGCAGCGGAGCCCCTTTTGCCATGTCAGGTAACACATTCTCAGATTCTGGGGGTGAGGACACGGGCATCTTTGGCGGAGGGAGGCATATTCTGCCCACCACAGTGGGGGACATCGCAAACACTGATGTGTGTCCGTTTCCTGAACTGGGAGACTGAGAGTTCAGGTAGCCATTGCTGCAGCGACAGCTGGCTCACCGGGCACTGACCAGTCAGAACAGATGTGGGTGTGAACCATCCACGAGACTGTGCTGGGGTGTATGGGTGACCGACAAGCCTGACCGAGGCCCCGGGCTTTGGCGTCGTTTAGGCTGGATTCAAACTCCAGCTCCACTACCTACAAACCCTGTGGCTCTGAGCGAGTGAGTCTTCTCATCTGTGAAATGGGATGGCAAGCTGCCCTTGATAAGTAGGAGTGGAAGTTAGGAAGAGATGAGGTGCCCAAGTTAGGTGTGGAGTATGGTGTCTAGAACCTGGTAAAGGACTCAACGTGAACCAGTGATCCTCCTGGTGGTTGGGCCTCTACGTCAGGCCCTGGTGATTTCTAGACAGGAGAACCCTACTGTTTGTTCTCTGGGCTGGGGACAAGTGCTAGCCTGGCTCCTGGGCTGTGGGTACCCTCAGAGAAAGGGGGTTCATTGTTGGGAATGTGTGTGCCAACTCACGTTTGAGTTGGGGGGTGGGCGGTACCAGCTGCCCAGTCAGGCTTGTGTTCAACTAGAAGGTTCTCAGGCTCTGAGGCGGGCCCCAGGGAGGGGCCATCTCGTCCCCTCAGCTGCAAGCCCCTGCAGCTCCCTGTTCTGCTCTTCTACCCACGGGGCTCGGTTTCCTCCAAGTCTGTGTCTGTTCGAGTTTCTCTTTCTGGCTCTTCTCCTGATTGTTCCGCCCTCTCTGAGTTGTCTGACGAAACAGCCCAAGAGGGCCCACTGGATTCATTGAGTCCTAGCGGGGTTCCGCCTTCTCTCTGATAGATTAATCCCCCCTCAGTCTGGAACCTTCCTACCTAGTAGACCCAAGAAAAATCTTGAATTGACAATGAATGGAATTGACATTGACCTTGACATTGTCTAGTCCAGGGATGGAGCTCCACACTCCTCACTCATGAACCACGTGGGGCAGACATGAATCTGTTCCCGTTATTTATGTCTGTGGTTCAAACCACTCCAAAATGTGAAATGACTTGAAATGACTTCTTTGTTCACCGTTCTGTAGCTGGGCAGAGTTCTGCAGGGATGGCCCATGTTTGTTCCATGGGGTATCCGTCGGGTCATCCATGGGCTGCGATCAGCCGGGAGCTTGCCTTAAGATGGCCTCCTGTCCTGCTGGGACGCGTGCTGCCTCTCCCCACATGGCAGCACTGCCTGGACTTCTCTACCCGGAGGCCCAGGGCTCTGGGAGAGCGAAAGCCAAAGCTGCCAGGCCTCTTGAGATCTAGGCCTGGGGTTAGCAAGCATCACTTCTGCCACACTCCATTTGTCACAGCACGTCACCAGCCCAGCCCAGACTCAAGGGGAAAAGCAATGGAGTTCACCTCTTGATGGAGGAGTGACGTGCATCTGTGGGAAGGGGGTCATGTTAGGGCCCATCAGTGATGATGAGCTGTCAACCAGATTTGACCTTAAAATTTGATGGATGATGATGGCCGTCTGAGATAATCATGTGTCATTCCTGAGTGCCTTAGTGTGTTGGGGCCGCTCTCACAAAATACCGGAGACTGGGGGATTGTAAATGGCAGAAACTCATCGTTCATAGTCCTGGAGGCTGGAAGTCTAGGGGTCAGGGTGCCTATGTGCTCAGGTTCGTCCGGGCTGCAGATGGCCGACCTCTCGCTGTGTCTTCACATGGTGGAGTGGGCAAGGGAGCTCTCTGGGGTCTCTTTTATAAGAGCACTGATCCCACTCATGAGGGTGGAGCCCTCATGACTTCATCGCCTCCCAAAGACCCCACCTCCCAATACTGTCACATCGAGGGTTAGGACATCAACATATGAATTGGGGTGTGGGGGAGGGGCAGGGGCAGAGGGGACACAAACATTCAGACCGTAGCCCTGAGTGTGAGTTCGTCCACCCTTTCACCCCCTCAGGGGGCTCCCAGTCACGTGGGAAGATAGGTATGTAAACAGAGTGGGGTCCCTCCAGCCAGAAGGTTGGCTTTAATGGCGGGGTGCACGGGGCCAGTTGCTCCTGGGTCATGATCACCCATGATATTTGCATCCATCATCCGTTCACTACAGTAGCTGAACCCTGGCCATTTGACTGAAAGCATATTGTTGGTGGTTTTTTTAGGTTTTTTTTTTGTTTTTTTTTTTTACAGATTTTATTTATTTATCTATTTGCAAGAGAGCACGAATGGGGGGAGGCGCAGAGGGAGAGGGACAGGCAGACCCTGTGCTGAGCATGGAGCCCGACTTGGGGCTTGATCCCACAGCTTGAGCCGATACCGAGAGTTGAGTGCTCAACCAACTGAGCCACCCAGGTGCCCTGAACGCGTATCGTTAAATACGCTCAGTGTGCCCAGTACTATAGGGGCAAAGAGCTTTGCTGGGGGTGCCTTTGCTGGGGAAGTCCGGAAATAGCACCTTGAGAAGAAAGTGCAGATTTGAGCAGGCTCCAAGGGTGAGTTGGCTTTGGACGAGCCCTCCAGTTGGCTGGAGCAGAAGTTGGCCAGAAATAAAAGATATTTCAGGTGGGGAAAGCAGCATGAACAGAGATTTGGAGGCCTTGTGAGCCAGGGGTGTCTGGTGTGGTAGGCGGAAGCAGGGAGTGGCCGGGGGAAGTCCGGACGCTCTGCAGGATCTTGAAGATCCCACCCAATTTTCTGGGTGGTCCAAGGCTGCCCCGTTTCACCAGAACAGCATCCTGTTGTCCTGAGGCTCGCTCTCTCCAAACTCAGTGCTTAAGCTCGAACGTTTGAATAATCGAACATTCCAGACAACCCCAAGCTAATTGAGTTTGAGCTTCCAACTTGGCAGAGGGCATGTCGGTTTGTGGCTCTATCTCCTGGGTTGTCTGGTCCAGAAACCAGCTTGGAAAAGAGAATATTTCTTTGCATTGGTGGCTTTTTGTGACGGAATGGTGGGTCCCCTCTCTTCCCGTGCCCGGGACTTGCTGACGGATGGACGCGGAGCTTGGGGCTGAAGAAAGTTGATTTAGGCTGGCACCCGTGGTCAGCCTGGGACTTGTTTACTGCGGGGAGACTTTGCCAGTGCCCCGTTGGAGCCAGACTGAGCTGAGCCGGGAGCCGAAGGGACCGCTGGCCTCCCAGCGGCAGGGGAGGTAGAGCTGACTGGCGTCGAGTCTTTGGGGAGTGCAGGCAATCTGCAGTCTCTTCTCTTACCGACTTGACTCACAGGGGGCCCCTTCAACTGTCGGGGATTTGGGTCACGAAGAAAAAAGGGTGTCCCTTAAGTCAGAATGGGATGGCCACCTGGTGAGTAGAAGAAGAAACTCGGCCAGTTCACAGACCTGTTTTGAAACCCATTTCTGCTGCTGTGAAAGGCAGAAAAGATCACTTAACTGCTTCGTGCCTCAGTTTCCCCCACTGTAAATTGGGGATCACCAGGGTGTTACGCAGCTTACATGAGATCACGCGTGGCCCAGAGGTGGGGCTGAAAGGCACTGTGGCCTCTGCGTGAGGGAGCCTGGCTCCAGTGGCTCAGAATGGTGGGGGGTGGGGACCGGAAGTCCCGAGCCAGGAGGGGCCGAGAAGTGTCAAGTGTGGACCATGACAGGGTCATGGCACGCTTTCCCCTCCATTTCCTGCCTTGGCCCGAAAACACGGCAGGCCTGGGTGGGGACCTTGAATCACCAGCCTCTCTTCTCCTGGGGGATGCAGGGCCTGTCTGACCTCAATAGGCCTTTCTTTTTCTGATTTTTCCCCCTCTCCCCCTGCGAAAAACCTCAGCCATGAAGGAAATCGGGAACAGGGCTCCAGGGAAGGGCAGGACAGCTTCCCGGAGCCAGGCTGGGCGATGCCTCTCACCTCACCCTCACCGATTCCTGGCGGGCCTGGTGGTGAGGGCACTGGTCGGGCTGTGGTCCCAGGCCTCCTCCCCGTCCAGCCCAGCCGGCCCCGGCTCCACGCTTTCTGTTCGCTCCACGTTCTCGGCCATCTCCCAGCGCTGGCATCTCATGTTTCCTGGGCAGCCAACATCACCCAAAGTACCTCCTTCTAAGAGATTCTTGTGTTGTGTCCCCTGCCCCAGGGGACAGCTAGCTTCCACTGGCTGAGTCCCTGCTGGGCTTCTGCCCTGTCCCACTTCCCATCTTCCACATTGTCTTTTGGGACCAGCAGGCACCCCCTAGCCTCTATGCAGCATACTTTCCTGTCCAGGATGAGGCTCAGAGAGGTTGGTCGGCCGCGTAAGGTCACACAGCTGCTAGCCCAGGGAGACGGGCCCCTGATGCCTCCTTCTCTACCTGCCCCTACACCTGACTGTACCCCACATGGCTCTTCCTGTTTTCCTGAACCCTTTGTCCAGAGTCTATAAACCAAAGCAATCAACTCATTCACACTAAGGTATTTGCAACTGATGGCAGCTCGCCGGAGTGGGGGTTTGTGAGCACGGTGGCTTAAGTCAGCAGAGAATGTCTGTGCTGGTGGACATCCAGGCACTGTGGACACGAGGCGAGGGGAGCTTTTTGGCCAAGGATTCCCAGGAAAGCCAGCGGCAGCCCTGTCCTGTTCCAGAGACCCAAGGACAGGCAGTTACAGAGTCAATATCATAGACGTGTGTATTTCCAGCTTCCTCACACCTCCACCGGAGAGGGCCTCTCTGTCCCTCCTTTTTCTTGTAGATGGAGTGGCCAGAAGTGAGCTTTTTTTTTTTTTTTAATGTGACGAAGCTGCGCTTTAGCAGAGCTTGCAGAAACGGGGCCAGCCTGGGAGGCCGTGGGGACAAGTGTAGTCTGGCGCACCCCATGTCTACACTGCCTGCCCGCCTGCCACTTTCTCCCAGAGCCTGGGGGCATGTGTCCTGGGTCCTGGGTGAGGAGCCTTGTGTCCCTGTCACCCTTTACTGAACTAGGAAAACTGTCCTCCCCTGGGCGGGCATTGGCGGGGAGTGAGGAGGGGCAGGCAGCGCCGGCTGGGCCGGTGCGGGGAGAAGCCCGTCTGGTCCAGATGTGTCTGGAGAGGCAAAGGGGCATGACCGGTCGCATTTCTGGAATCCCACTCACTGCCTGGTTTCACAGTCCTTGACTTCCCAGCTATATGGCCTTGCTTTCCTTATCTGTAAAATGGGGGGGAAGATGACCCTGCCTCATAGGGTTTTTGGGGTGGGGGGAGGTGGATGTAGGGGAGGGCACGTTTTGTGTTTTTTTGTTGTTGTTGTTCATTTGTTTTTTTGGTATTTGCCGCAGTCAGCTGTTTAAAGGAAGAATCTGGACTGGGGCGTCCACACACTGTGTGCACACAGCTCTGGGCCCCGGTGCTCAATAAATGCAGTTTGCGATTTTACCACGAGCAGTCCGGTCCAGTCTGTGTCCCTAGCAATGAGGTGGCTTCGGTAAGAAGCTCTGCCCCTTCCTACTTTCTTGCCGTGAGGCTTTGGGCAAGTTGCTTCGCCTTATTCAGAGCCACGTTCTCGAAAACTTGGGGTGCTTTGCGAGGGTGGTTGAGAGGGCGCAGGGGTGAAGTCGAAAGAGCTCCTGGCTCCAGGGAAGTGATAGGCTTCTGGAACGATCTGAAACCATCTCTCTGGGCATCATCTAGCTCCTCCGGGGGTGGCGGGGGCCGGCTAGTTTCTCCCCTCCGTGTCATGTGGAGATGCTGCGGGCATCTCGGGACATTCTCGTTCCTGAGGGGGCTCTAAGACTCGTGGGTTCTGGGCTCTGTCCCCAGACGTGGGGTGCAGATCCAGGCCACTGTCAGGAGCTGGGTCAAAGGCAGGCTGGCCCCTGTCTTCTCAGTGTACTTCCCTGCCCTATGACCGCTTCCCTGCTTCTCCCTCCTCCTCCTCCTCCTCATCCTCCCCCTCCCCCTCCCCCTCCTCCCCTCTCCTTTCTTCCCTAGCCAGTGCTCTGCGTCTTCCAGAGGTTGAGTGGACATCTTGGGGCAAAAGCAAGCACTTACCTCGAGGTGAGGGAGGGTTCCTGAGGCTCCGGGTGCCGGCTGGGCTCTCGGTGACTTCTGTCAGGGAGCTGGCTGAGATAAGATGCCATGAAAAAAAGAAGCGGGCCTCAGTTGTCCAGGAGACCTATCCCGGGCACCCCACATCCCTGCACACATTGTGGGCACTGCACAGCTGCTAGTGAGGGGATGAACCAGCGAGCCCCAAGAGAAGAGGGGCACGCTCTAGGGACCAGGGTCTGGAGCATCGTCTGAAGAGCCCTCCCTCCCTTAGGGAAAACCAAGCCCTCACTAAAGTTATTTTGAGGTTGTGTGCCTATTTTTAAAACGTAAAATTATTTTGAGGGCGCTTTGTTTAAAAAAAAAAAGCATGAGAATTTTGCATTCAGCGCCATAATATTGCTCTGCATTTAAAGACAGACATTGTGGCCCTGAGAAACTTTTGGGTCAGCTCTGTGGAGGGGACCTTCATCTGTGTTTTGGTTTTCTGTCTCTGTGGCTCGTTCAGAGAAATTTGGGGTAGAAAATGCATGGATTGTCAGGTTTAAGGGGGACAGTGACAGACGACTGAGTCTTCCCCACCCACCCCCCATCTCTCCCCTGTGGATTGAGGAAATAGGCACAGAGAGGTTCAGTGACTTGCTCAGAGTCACACAGCTGGTAAGCAGCAGAGCTAGAGTTTGAAGCCAGACAGCGTTCACCGTAACACTTGCAGAGATGCCCCTTGGCTGAGTCCTGTTCCCCTCTCCCCTGCCGCATCTGTGGTTGGGCAGCTGGGGCAGTTTCCTGGACAGCTGAGACCCACTTCCTTCCACTGCATTGCCTCTGGTCACAGCTCCCAGACCGAAGAACCACTAAGAACCCGGCTAGCACCTGGGGCTGTGAGGACCCTCCCACCGGGGACAGGGACAGTTTTGCCCAAAGATGCAAACTTTAGGATTCCCCAGCTGGAGTCCTGGACCTCTGGCCTGGGCTGGGTCCCTCTAGAGGAAATAGCCTGTGTGCCTTTTGTCCAAGGCACTTAGCCAGCCTCTTTCTCCAGGTGGTTTGGCTTTTGCCCAGTGTCCGGCCCTTGGCTCCTGGGCCGCTATCTATGAGCCAACTGTGAGTTGGCAGGTTTCTGAGAACTCATTTCCAGAAGAGGAAACTGAGGCCCAAACATGATGTAAGAGAAAGAAGCCTGGTGTCCGGGCCTGTCTGTCCGGCAGTGTTGGCTCATTTGTTCAGGTAGGACCGATGCCCTGAGTCTTCCCTGCTGAGCCAGAGGGCTCAGGGGCGCCTGGGAGAGCCACATGCTCGTGGCTCCGAGAGGGAAACAGATTTGTGCAGTTTCAAGGGAAATTAGGAGCAGAGTGGGACTGGAAGCCATGTGTCCCACCTCCCCCAGCACCTTGTTCATGCCTCAGTTTCCCCCAGGGGAACATTCAAGACTCAGGGTTTGGACGGGAAATACAGAGCTGCTCTTTGGGTTTCCGTTTCCCCTGATGTCAAACAGGGAGATTGACAACCCCAACCACTGGGACCTATATGTGGTCGAATTTTTACTAGTCGGCAGAGAAAGAGAGAGAGAGAGAGCACATACAGACAACAGAATGAGTTTTTTCCTAAAGTAAGATGTTTTCAGCTGCGAAAGAGGTCTTTTTCCCACCTATTTTTGTTGGCATTAACATCCTGTTTTTTTTCCTGAAATGGTGGGGCGGTAAAGGACAATTTTAATATTGCAACACCCTTAGTTGGCAAACATAGAAAGGTGGGGGCTCTAGACCAGTTTCAGAACTGGGAAATGTAACTGGGTTCATGAAACCCCAAAGTTTGGAGCTCACTGAGCTAACACACTCCTTTGAGCTCAGGGTGGACCCAGGTAAGCACAGGTGTGGCTGAAGTCACGTGATTGGAAAGTACTGAGAGACCGGGCCCTGGGCATGGAGGGGAAGGTTCCAGCAGCTAGAGCCAGAGTCGGACTGCAGAGCAGCGACTGTACCTGGCACATAGTAGTTGCTCATGATTACCATGTGAGTGCTCAGCACACAACTCAGGGCAGTAGGCAGGGAGACAGAGGACTAGGTTCTGTGCTAGATATCTGTTGTAGGTAGGGTTTCCCCAAAGCAGAGCCTGAGGCAAGGATTTGGGTGAATGGGAGGTATTGAGTAAGGTCTCTCAGGCAGAGTTGGAATTCAGGGGAGGTGAGTAAGGCAGGGTCACCCAAGTTCAAACTTGGGAGTCCATCTTTGTTTAAAATTGTGATATTTTGCTCATCATGCATTTCGCGCATTAGTTTTGATTTTTAAAAAATACGGAACTAGGCATGCCTGGGTGGCTCAGTCAGTTAAGCATCTGACCTTTGATTTTGGCTCAGGTCCTGATCTCGCGATCATGAGATGGAGCCCCACATCGGGCTCTGAGCTGAGCTGGGCGTGGAGCCTGCCTGGGATTTTCTTTCTCCTCTCCTGCCCGCCGCCCATCTCCTACTTGCGAGCACTCTCTCTCCAAAATAATTAATTAAAAATATGGAACTAAAATATTATTTATTTTGATTAGTGAATTTTGGGGCACAATCTTTAATTTGCATTCAAGGACAGAGCAGGGGAGGAGCTCACCAAGGAGGCAGTCTCAGGTGGAGACTAGCCTCAGCCTGGTCCCATGGGGAGCTCTGGAGCCTGAATCGTACTCTATGTCAGTTGCGGAGAGGCAGCCCCTGCTGAGCTCAGGGCCCTTCTCAGGACACGGGGCCAGCTGTGAGCGTCTGGGACTCTCTCTAGCTGTGGGATCGGTGCCCTCAGCCAGGAAAGGGGATCTGAGCTGGGCCCCACCATCTACCACGACACTCTGTTTTTCTTTGAGAGATGGCACTAAAAAATTTGAATCATCTATAAGTGATTTTGGCTGTTGGACTGTTTCTTTGGCTGGGAGTGTGCTGAAGCTTCCAGGACCCAGCTTCTATTCCTGGTATAGAATGGACGAATGTGCAAATGTTCTAGAGCAGGGAGGGCGTCCTGGGTTGGGGAAGGGGGGGTGGAGCTGGCATGGATATGGGCGTGGCCCGGAGGGTTGAGCGCATTTCAGCTGCTGGCTCCTTCCCTGGGAGGGTGAGAGCAGGGGGGGAGGAAAGCCCACGTGGGTTAAGTGTCTGTGATTCTGGCCAGGGAGGGAAAAGCAGAGGCCGGACGAAGAGGAAAGGAGGAAGGAGAGGGTTTTGCCCCCCGGTAAGCAGGCATGTAGTGAGAGTGGCGGGAGGTGGCTTGGCTCCTCCTAAACTGGGAAGCTGAAGGAGCGGTAGGCACTTGAGGCCTGGGATATTTAGTTCTGAGTCCCAGAGCCCTGGAGATAGCTGGGCTTCTTGGTGGAACTCAGGAGAAATACCACCAACCAAGTGTGCCATGGGTCCCAGGGCTCAGGGAGAGAGGCGCGCGATTGGTTCCCTGACCACACCTTCCCTTTGGGATTTTAGGGTGACACCAGGGTCCATACGTTCTTGCTCAGATTCTGCTTCTGCTGCACGCCGTGCCTGTCTATACACCATCAGAGCTTTAAATCCGAATTCAGTCTGTAATCAGCTACCCCAGCTGTGACCTTGAATGGGCAGAGCTCTTGTCCCGCTGAGTCTTGTCATCTGCTCTGTCTCGGCCAACCCTCACTCGTCCTTCCAGTTTCACCCCTCCCAGGTAGCCTAGCCTGACTTGGTAGCTGGAGTGGGAACCAGGCCCGCGTGCTCCCCGGCCCGCGGGGCTCGCTGCCTTGTGCTTTCCTCACTGTGTGCCTCCCCTGCCTGGCTTCTCGTGGTTTCCTGGGAGTGGGAACTCTATCTTTGTATCCCCAGCTCTTTACCTGGCGCCTCGGGGATCATGTGTGCTCAGTAAGGTTTATTGACGGTATAAATGAGAAATGTGTCATCCATCATCACACATTTATATCTGAAGAAACTCTGAGAGGAGTTTTGTTTTGTTTCTTTTATAATCACACTCCCTTATGACTGTACCACGTTCATATCTGGGGCCATATAATCGTAGGTCATGTAATCACGAGGTTATAATCCTATTCGTTAACATACTCCTCTTATTTAATCCTGATACCAACACTCAGAGGTATGTTCAATTACTGCTCCATTTCACACATCGGGAAAGTGAGGCACCGGCCATTTAAGCAACAAGGAGTTCTCATGTGTTGTGAGTGGCAGAGCTGGAATTTGAACTCCGGTGTTCCGGCTTCAGAGCCTGCTCTTTTCGCTGGATGTGTTGAGCGTGGGTTTGGGTTCAAGGCCTGACTCCTCCATATTGTAGCTGTGCGACCTTAGGCAGGTTGCTTGGCCCCTCTGGGCTTCTGTTCCCTCAACTGTGAGAGGGGATGGGACGCAGGGCTGTGGGAAGGCTGGAACAAAGTGAAGGATGGGAAGGCTCCTGAAGGCTGACAGTGACGGTCCCACGGCTGGCCCGGGGCTCCTCACCGCAGGGGCCCTTGGGAACCTGCACCAGGGGAGACATCACCAGGGTTCTTGGCAGATGCGTGAGGAAGCAAGGAGCAGGGAGACAAAGGCCCCTCTGTCTGCCACCTGGTGCCGTCCCTCTAGGGGGTGAGTTGGGAAGAAGTGAGAGCCCCACGGAGGGAGATGAGGACCCCTGCCTGGAAGGGGGACGGGCGCCATGCTGTCTGCCAGGATTTGTTCCTCCTGAGCAATGGGTGGAGAATTACCTTGGATTCTTTCCTGAGGGGACAGGAAGGCTCGGGCCATCCATGGAGGAGAGAGGTTTCTCTACACCCCAGGAATGTGATCGCTGATTTATTTTAAAACAGAATAAAAGCAGCAAACTTTCAGCTGATCATGGCTCGGGGCTGCTCAGGGCTGCCCAGCCAGCCCAGAACATGACTCCTCAGGAGCTCAGGCTCCAGCCTCTGGGATGGAGACAGCTCTGGAAAAAGTGCCGTTGGCCTGTCAGTGCCCAGTTCTCTGGGGAGCCTGCCTCCTTTAGCCTGACTGGCTTCTTTTCTGGGAACCCACAGGGTCTAGATCGACCCTCTGGAGTGGGCAAGGGGGTTCTGGGCTCGAATCTGTCTCCCTCATACCGTAGATAGTTTCATACATCTGCAGAATCCATTCCCGATCCTTGATTCCCACAATGGCCCTGTGCATGATTGCTCTCTCCCTCTGATAAATCTGGAAACTGAGGACCAGAAGCTGGAAAAGCTGGGACAGTTGGGATAAAAACCAAGATTTCCCAACTTCCTGTGACACCTCATACCACAGACATGGCTTGGGCTCTCTGGGGACTGACAGTCTAAGTGGCTCTCAAGCATTTTCTTGGTGGATCAAAACACAGCATAACCACTGCAAAGGAAGGGCTGGAGGCTTGTTTGCTCATCGTAAAAGACAAGGGCTTGAGAGCCCCAGAAGGTATTAAGAATAAGTAGGAAAAAAAAAAAAAGAATAAGTAGGAAATGATACATACACAATGTGATTGATTACAATATTGTAACACATATACAGTAATGAATTATAGTAGTAAGAGACAGAAACAAGTCAAGTGCTCAACCCGGGGAGATTGGATCAGTAAATGGTGGTTTAAAAAAAAAAAAAAAAAAAAAGGAATACTATGCAGCCATCAAAAAGGATAGCTACTGATGGGACATGCTCTCCAAGGTGTATTGTTAGGTAAGAAAGACAAATAGCAAAGTAGTACGTGTAGTATACTACCTTTATGCAAAATGGAAGAGAAATAGAATATATGTTCATATTTACCCAAAGAAACCCTGGGAGGGGATAGGAGAAACAAATAAAAGCTGACGCGTACAGAGGGGACCGGGTAGATGGTAGCAGGGTGGGAGCAAGGATTTGCATTCTAACTTTTTAATAATTTTAGATGGTTTTGAGCATCACCAAATAGATGGGAGTTGTGTTACCTAGACAACAAAATTAAGTTACAAAAGCCAAGTGAGAATCAAATGCCCATTAGACTGATAATAAGAGTTATTATGAAGTGCTGTTTAAACTGTAATGACTTTTACCACCATTATCCCTTGACCATCCCATGAACGCATTTGGGGTTTTAAACCTAGCTTTACCTGACTCCGGCTTCCTCAGTGTCACAGGGAGAGGGTTCCTTCTGAGACGATCCTATTTGGGATTTATGCAGGGCCCACCCTTCCCTCTAATATCCACGTCATCTTGGTGGCCCCCTGTGACCGTGGGTGGTCTAGTCAAGAGACTTACTTGTCTCATTCCAAGAGAGCCCTTGAACTCTTAAACCCTTGGTAAAATGTTTATAGGAAAAAATGTGTCCTTGCGAGCTCTCCCTGATGCTAATATGCAACGGACAGAGAGACTCTCTGGAGAAGATAATGACTGAAAACCCATATATCAGTTGAGAAAACAACCTGATAGGGCTTTTAGCCCGTCTTTTCTCTGCCAGGAGCACCCCTAACACCACTCCCACCCCACCACCCAACAGCCCGTGTGTTAAGTGATACTTGCTGTTTCCTGTTAAAATTAGCCGAAGACGTGGACGAGCTCCTATTGCATATCCTGATCAGCGTGTGGTCCCGCGTTGCCCAGTGGCTGCAGCTTTCCATCCCAGAGCAGAGGCCCCCCACGTTTCTACGGGGCTTGCGCCTTGCCCCTAGCTCTCTGGTCTTTGGGAATTTTGGAAATAGCCCAAGACTGCCCTCTATTCTCCAAGCTGCTTTGGACCGCCCCCCAGAAGGATGGCTGTTCGTGGGGCCCCTCCTTGGCCCACTCTGGCGTGGGTCTGTAGGGCCTTCCTGAACCTTCTCAGAAGTTGGGCAGAAAGGTGGCTGTCAGCCTTTCCCCTTTCTGTCTGGCTCTGAATCTCTGTATTTGCTTTGTCTTAGTCTTTCTTCCCTGCTCCCACCTTTTAGCTGCTTCCGTTACCCTCCATTCTGTGTCTCCCCCTTCCTGCCTCTTGCTGTCCCCCTCCTCCCATCCTTCCTGTTCCTCTGTATCCTCTTCCCTCTGGGTTTACTTGGCTTCCCTGCCCTCCTCCCATCTCCTTCTGTGTCCACCTTGGTGTCATCCCCTGCTCCCTCCCGCCCCCGCCCAGATCGCCTACCCCACCCAACCCCTACCCTGCTGGGCCTGCAACAGAGAGGACTCTTCTCGCACCCCCACTCCCAGAGGGGGCGCCACGCCAGAAGGGCAGGGCCAGCTTCATGGGTGGGCCACCAGGGCAGCCGCACGGGGTTCAGAAGGGCCTGAGCTTGGTTTAACGCCCCAGAGTTGCCGTCTTGAAACTCTCAGTACTTTCTGAATAAGGTGCCTACTTGCTCACGTTGCACGGGGCCCCGCCACGTACACAGCCTGCTCTGCTGAGGGGCGTGGACTTCCTGGGAGGGTCCAGGTTCTGGGCATGCTGCGGCCCCCCTCCCGCCCGCTAGTAACCACATCTAGACGTGCCCCCAGCTTCCAAGGCACTCCCACCAAGTGACTGTCCCGAGACAACAGAAGGTAATTGTGGGATTTGTTCCCATTTTACAGATGAGGCAAGCCAGGGCTCAGAGAGGCCAAGTCCCTTGCCGCAGGGCCCACAGCCCCAGAGCCTGAACTGAAGACAGCTGCCTCTCAAATCCAGGCTTTCAGGCTGAGACTGCAGGGCCCCCGGCAAGCCCCCTTCTGTCTCTGAGCCAAGCCTCAGTCTCTACGTCTGCAAAATGGAGGTGGTGGGAGTAGCCGTCCCTGTGCAGAGCCAGCGGGCACCTAAACCTCGGAATGTTCTGGATGCAGGGGCCTGGCTCATACCTTTTTCCATAGTCGCCCTAGGCTCTCTGAACCTCTGTTTTGTCATCTGCCCAGTGGGGGTCATAGGAATGCAAGGACCCAGATGAGTGCTCAGCGCAGGGTCTGCACTCGGAAGCTTCTGGGCCCCTCCCTCTGGGTCAGACAACGGGGTGATTTGTGAATAGGAAAACCATGTTGTCCAAACTGGGGCACTGTGAGAGTAAGAGCAGCACTCTTAATAAGCCTGTTGAGATAAAAGGCCCAAGCCAGGATGCAGGGTCACTACATAGGCGTCGCAAGTGTCTTTTTCAGCATCCTGGGCCTGGTAACAGGCAAGCAAGCATCGGGAGGGGAGCAGAATCATACCCCGGGCCTGCCTCCAGCTGGTAGGGAGCATGGCTGGGGTCTAGCGCTTGCCACAGAGAATAGTGTCCCACTTGCTCTGGCTAATAATATCAAGACATCCGTTCAGGGAGAAACAGGATCAGGGGGGTGCCTCGAAGACCACGCAGTTCAGGCCCGCTCCCAAATATTCTCGAAATGTCTTCCGAGGAAACCGGCAATGCGTAAACCTGGGTCTAAACACTCCTTCCCGGGCCCGGATGGGCAGGAAGAGGGGCTCTTAGGGAACTGCACTTTGGGGCCGGGCCGCCCGCTTGGAGGGAGGGCGCTGTATTCAGGCCGCAAGCATTTGGATTCCTGTCCTAAAACGAGCAGAACCTCCAGGCTGTGTCCACAGTCAGGTGTCGGTGAGGACGGAGATCACCACGCCACACCTTGTCCTTTCTGCAGGCACCTCGGGAGAAAAGTCCTCTGCCCCCTGGCCCCGGGAAGGCCTGCCATTCCCGGGAGTGGGTTTGTTTTTAGCCGGTGGCACGTGATCGCTGGGACCGATTTTCGTTTCCGAGACTAGGAGTCTGGGAGTCCGTGGTGTGGCCCACCCAAGCTAAGCATGTAGGACATTACTTATCGTCTGCATTTTTTCCCCTCGGCCCTGGCTCGGCTTTCTGTCTCCACCCACGTTCCCTTCCTCCTTACACTCTCACTTTTAATCTATGTTCCCTGTATATGAGTCTTTCGAGATTTTTTTTTTTCCTTCCTTCTGGACCAAGTCAAAACATAAGCAAACAGACAAACCTGCAAGCAAAACACCCTGTAGCATTCCTCCTTCTGCCTGGAGAGAGAACGGTCCTGCTGGCGGGGGCCAGAAGGCAGGGGGTTAAGAATGTTGCAGGGGAAGTGCCGGCAGTGGCCCTCAGTTTGGGGGCGGGGGGTGGGAAGGTAGTGGCCAGCTTATTTCGTGTGACTCTGGGGGCTGAACCAGGCTTGAGGTGAATATGAGTTCAGTTTAGTCCAGAAAGGAAGAGCTTTCTAATGACTCGATGGGTTTTTCTAGAAGTTCTGTTGGGGAGCGGTGGGGGGAGGAGAAAGAGGAGTGACCTGCTCTGGAACATGGCAGAACCCAGGGTGAGTTTATTTTGGATTCTTTTATTCCTGAGCATTGACCTAGGGGCCCAGGGGATGCCTGAGGGAAGGTCTCAGGGGAAGGCTCCCCCCATTTCCAGGCAATGCTAAGACTCTGAAAGGCAGCGTGACCGGCCGCAGGGCACCCCTTCACGACGTCGCCCGTGTGCTGGTTCCTTGGGCGCAAAGACTCGTGTCTCAGTCCCCCCTCGAGGTGAGCTCTGCCAGACCCGAGTCTTTGCGCACCTCGCTCTCTGCGGCATTCTCACACCTAGCCCGGCGCCCGGCCCTCCGCAGACATTTGTCACAGTAATCGAATGAAGAAAACAACTTCTGGTGGCAGAGCTAGAATTCCAACTCGGTATTATCTGCCTCCAGAAATAGCTCTCTGTAAACATAATAGCCAGGGGCATGGGCATTGGAGCCAGGATCGTTACCTACGGAGGCTGCCCGACCCATCCTGGTTTGCCTGGAACGTTCTGGAAGCACCGCCTCGCGGGACACCCCCAGACTGGATGACTGGTCTCCCATACACCCTGCACTGGGGATCCCACCTAGTTTTTACACCGACTGACCTTGCAGACGAGGCGATGGCTCTGTGGCCCGAGGTGGCACGGCAGGCGCTGGGCCAGGCCGGCCTGGGCATCTGGCTTTGCTGCCGCCTGGTGAGGCTTACACTGTAACGGGAGGGGGGGCAGACCCCTCCATCCTAAAGCCTCTCCAGCAACGGCTTTGGAGATCCTGGAATTTCCTCTGGGCTTCAACCGGCTGTTTTTTCCGTTGAAAGTGGAGGGGCAGTTTTCCCAGCAAGACCCTTCCTTAGGGCAAGGCTGGAGCGTTGCCTTGGGAAAGGTGACGGTGCAGTGATGGGGTCGAGGGGGAGGGCAGCCCGTTCCTCCTCCCCCCACGCCTGGGAACAGGGTGGGATCTCAGACTTCCCCCGTCCCGGTTGCTGGCAGCAGCGCCCGCCCTTTTGTCAGCCGCCTGGGCTGGAGCCAGGGAATTCTAAGGGGCCAGAACCTGCCTAGATGCCCCGGGGCCCCTGTGTCCAGGGCCGGCAGCCTGGGCAGGGTGCAGCTGGGCGGCTCACGGCTCCGGGATCTGTTGGGGCCCCACCCGGCTGGACGGGCCTCTCCAGCCGCTGCCTGCCCAGGAGCCTGGTGAGCGGCGACTGTTGTCCAGAGCTGGGTGAGTCCGGTCACCGAGGGCTCTTGGAGGTAGGGTTGGGGACTTGTGAGACGTAGTGACCCTGCCAGCCCTGGGCCCGGGTGGGGGTCAGCAGGCATGAGAACACAGGGCTCTGTGTCCTGGGAGGTCTGCAGCAGACAAGTCAAAGAATGTCAGGGACAGTCACAGGGACCGCAGGTGGGACCCTCGTGTCAGGGCAGCCCAAGTTCAAATCCCATCTCTGCCCCTTCCTCGCTGCGGGATCTTGGGCGAGTGGTCTTGCTTCTTTGTGCCTCGGTTTTCCACATCTGCAGGATGGGACTGCAAAAGCCCAGCTGGACGGGTTGTTGTGAGTAGAGGCACTGGGTGCACAGTGGGCACCCGAGATGTGGGAGTTAAAGTCTCACGCCAGCCTTTTGGTTTCTGTTACTCTCGGCCCAGGGCTGTGCCCTGAGACCCCAGGACGGGAGAGGGCTTCTGAGTCCCCACAGAGAAGCTTGCTAGTGAGACGTGAGGGAAGTCTGATGGACAGGAAAGACGCTCGTCATAGCCCAGTAGGGGAAGGGCCGTCTGCCCCTCCGGATGCTTGGACGTGCTGTGACAGGACGGATGGACATTTTAACCAGCCCCGTGAATTGCTGCTGGGGTCTGTTAGAACAGACCCAAGTTCCAGGCGTGGCTGGTGATCCTGATCCAGTTCCTTCCCGAGCCCCAGTTTCGACACCTGTTAAGTGGGGATAGTAATCTCCGCCTTCTCTGGGGGCCTTGTCTGGAGACTGGGAGATAAGGAAGGCCAGGCCCAGCCAGATGCCTGGCCGTCCCAGCAGGAGTGTTCTCTTTCTTCTCATTATCACTGCTGGCTGCTCAGCCCGATTCCTACTGAGTGCCCAGCGGGGCTGGGAGGAGCAGAGGGAACGAGACAGGACCTCCCCAGGCAGAGGGACCCGTCCGGGTTAGGGCCCCGGGGTCGGTCTCGAACACCATAGTAGGAGGCACTGGGCTTCTGGTGCACAAGGGAGCAGGCGGGTTTGGAAGGACTTGGCTCTGCGGTCAGTCCTCCAACCCCCACCCCCGGTAGCCCTCCTTGACCCTGGGCCCTGCAGCCCTGTGCTGGGTCAGTGACCCTAGGTTGCTGACATTACCCAGGCCGGCCAAGGGGAACAGATACCGGTGCTCACAGTCAGGGGCCCTCTCTTCCTCTCTTCTGCACCTGGGCTCCTGTCCTGTGCTGCTTTTCCCCCGCTCAGCCTCTCCTCCCTGGAGCTTTGTAAGCTCCTAGCGCTCCCTGCAGTTGGAACTCCCTCCTCTCCCTGGGTCCTACCTCCCTGCCTTGGCTCCTGCTGTCCTCTCGACCCCCTCTAGGATGTCCCCCTCAGCTAGAACCACTCCCTCCCTCTTCCTTGCTCCTGCCCTGCGCCCTACAGATGTCTGCCACAACCCTGTAGGCCCAACCGCCCCATTCTAATCCCACGTCTGCAGTTTCCTGGCTGGGCAGCCTCGGGCAAGCTACTTAACCTCGCTGAGCTTCTCCTTCTTCATCTGTAAATGGGGCTAATAATATAATTATAGTTCTAACTTCCCGAGATTGACGTAGAGACTGAGCTAGTAACATGTAAATGCCACACACATAAGAAGCTTTCAAATTCATTTAACAAGTATTTTATGGAGCGCCCACCGCGTGTCACTTACAACTTATGGGGTTGGGGGCAGCAGTGACCTGAACAGGCCTCAGCCTCTGCCCTCAGTAAATGTCAGCTCTGATTCGGGCGTCTATGTGCATGACTGCTTTTCCCAGCTCCCCGCAAGGGTGGGGATGGTGTCTAATTCATCTGCACGTCAGAGACCCAGCTCAGGGCCTGGTCTTGCTTGCTCGTGAACGGAAGGGAAGCTCTCTGATTTGGGGCTTCCCTTGGCTTTCCTGATTTCCCTGGAGAGTTGATTGCCCCTGAAGGAGAGCCCTTTCCTTCAGCAGTGGACATTGTAGGGTCAGACAAGCAAGTCTGTGAGGCCCTCAGTCTCTCTGTCTCTCAAGCTGCCGCCATTTTGGATGGCCCGGGCACTGTTGCAGTGAGGTCCCTCCTTAACGTTGGGATATCAGAGCTGGAACAGCTGCGTGTGAGGCAGGGTTCCCTCGGTGGCAGGGGACAGGATCCCAACTCAGACTGGCTAAAGCAGGAAAGGATATTCATCGGTTGGGGGGGAACTCATCTGTCCAGCAAGGGTTTCAGGCGTGGTCTTGTTCTCTGTTGGAATCTGCCCATGTGGTGGCAAGGGTCTCAGGGAAGGCTCTCATTGGCCCACTTCAGGCCTTGTGCCCAGTTCCTGCAGCGGTCATTGGTGGCCGGGGGATGGGGTATTCTCATTGGCCAGGCTTGGAGCAGGGGGCGGGGTCGTCTCCTTCCAAGCCCCGCAGCCTGATGAGGGGGAAGGAAGGGTGGCTTTCCACAAAGAAGAGATGTTTGGGCCACTCCCCAGAGGGGCACATAAATGGGCCCCTCTTGGGAGCAAGTGGAAGTCTAAAAGCTATCTCTGGATTCCAGGGGCTCCTCATTGAAAGCTTAGAGTTTCCTGAAGGCTACCAGGAAGGGGCACTTCAAGAGAGAAAGGCAGCATTTCCGCTGTTAGGGGAGTGATTTATATTGGAATTCCTTTCTGGGATCGTACACCACGAAGGAGGAAGGGAGAAGATGTTGTTGGGCCCCTATTCTGTGCCACACACTGGGCTAAGCTCTGCATGCTTCATGACGCCAGAAGCAAGCACGGGTTTTGGAAGAAACTCCAGAGTGGTTAGCAAGGAGGAATAGAGTGGACGCCCACATCCCAATCCTGGTTCCGTCCCTTCCTAACTATGTGGCCTCAGGCAGGTTGCTTGACCTCTCTGTGCCTCAGCTTCTTCATCTTAAAATGGGAGCAGTAATACCTGCAGTGCTGTTCCTGTCTAGATTATATGTGCTCGTGTGTGGAAGTATTTAGAACAACGTCTGGTGCATCGTAAACTTCCAGTGAATGTTAGTCATTGTTTTAGTCTGTCTTGGTGGCTATAACAAAAATATAAACTGGGTGGCTTATAAACCACAGAAATTGATTTCTCACATTTCTGGAGGCTGGAAAGTCCAAGACCAGGGTGCCGGCAGATATGGTGGCTGGTGAGGGCCTGCCGCCTTGTTCGTCGATGGCTGTCTCCTCGCTGGGTCTGAGGACCGTGGAGCTGGGGGTCTCTCTGGGGGGGGTCTCTTATGAAAACACTCATCCCATTCATGGGGCTCCACCCTCAAGACCTAATCACTTCCCAAAGGCCCCGCTTTCTCATACCCTCACATTAGGAATGAGGCTCCAACGTATGAATTTGGGGGGGACAGAGTTATCATTACTGGTTATCATTACTACTTTTACTGCAGTTAATTGAGGGAAGGGAATAGAAAGTACAGCTCTTATGGTGGAATTCAAGGCATAGCAGCGGGGTTTATCAGGCGTCAGTTTTGCCTTTCTGGAATCCAAAAATCAGACCCAGACGCTGCTCCTTCGGCTGCATGCATGCTCATCTCCTGGCTTCACACTTACCTGCCTCACACACCTGTCTTAGATGTGCATATTTTGTGAGTGGCTGGTTCTGGCTGCCCCTCGGCATTGCCTCCGCCCCCACCCCCATGCTGGAAGGCCCCAGGTCAGTGAGACCCAGAGAGGAGGAATCAGCCTTGTCATGGCGACCAGATTTCATCCATGGCTTCATGGGTTCTGGAAGCAGAAGATGAGTCTCAGTCCCCGGCACTGGCCAGCGTGGGCCCCTCTCTGTGACCTGGCTTCTCCCATGAAGCCTCATCTGGGTATCTCTGGTCCCCACTTGTCTGCCCATCTAAGACCTTTCTTAGAGCATTGGCAGTTGCCATGGAAACAGCTCTTGAAGCAAAACTGCCCACGTGGGCTGAGGAAAAATTCCTTAAGGAAATGGGGAGGTTACCAGATTCCCCAGCTCTCTGAGGGGGCCCCAATTCCTGGAGCCTCCAAAGAAGTGCTACTTCTGAGTAGACCTGGAACCAGCAGAAGGATCCTCACCCAGCTCAGAGGGCCCCTTGCTTGTCTCCTGCCTCCAGCCTCTCCTCCTCCAGCACAGCCCCCATATCAGCTGTACGAGTTAGAACTGGGGTCATTTCAGAAAGATGGACACCCCTCTGCTCAAAAACCATCCTTGGCTCCCTATTGCCCCCAGGGGAAAGTCGGTGCCTTGCAGGGGTCTTCTTACTGCCCTTCCTCCTGCCATCCCACTCCACACACACTCTCACCACACTTGGTCAAGCCTCTGCGCCTTCACACACAGTTTTCTCTGCACGGATGCCTCCTGCCTCCATGGCTCCACTTAGCAAAGGCTTTGCACCCTCCAAGGCTCAGCCCAGATGTCACCTCCACCAAGAAGCTTCCCCTGATTTCCCCAACCAACTTCCCTTTGCTTTGTACATAGCCAGGGTCACAAACTCAGCCGCTAACGCCCAGGAAGGGGACACAATGAGTAATGTAGGGACTATGTTGTCACTTCTGCAAAGAGATCTGCACTCTCCCATTACAGCTAAAAGTGAGAATGACTTGGCCCAGCTTTCTCACCAGATCTCTCTGATCTCTACACCAGCAGGACCCAGGGCAAGCTCTGTGGTGAACTGCCACCGGCTCATAGCCACAGAGTCAAGAAGGTATTAGGGAAGGGTGGAGACAGCAGAGAACCCCATCCTGTTTGTAATGCAGGCCAATATGGCCAGTTCGCTGGAAGTCTGGACTTTAGGTGCTCTGAGGAGCATCGACCATGCCCCTGCGCCCACCTCCCCTACATGAGGGCAAAGACTGGGCCATCTCACACCCACGGCTTCTAGCAAGGAGTGTGGCACTTAGAAGGTGTTCGCTAGCAGCCTTTTGAATCAATGTTTGAATACACAGATCTGCGCCATTTCCTGAACATGTCAAACGTGGTCCTGCCACAGGGCCTTTGCACTTGCTGTTTGTACTGCCTTCAATCAGATAGTCACATGTCTCCCTCTTCCTATATTCAAGTTTCTGCTCAAAGGTCACCTTCTCAGGAGGCCTTCTCTGAGCATTCAACCTAAAATAATACCCTCTCCCCCATCTTTATGCCCTGTTCCTCTTTTTTTAATTTTATTTTTTTAAGATTTTAATTATTTATTTGACAGAGAGAGAGAGAGACAGTGAGAGAAGGAACACAAGCAGGGGAAGCGGGAGAGGGAGAAGCAGTCTTCCCGCCAAGCAGAGAGCCCGATGAGGGACTCGATCCCAGGACCCTGGGATCATGACCTGAGCCGAAGGCAAACACGTAAAGACTGAGCCACCCAGGCTCCCCACCTCGTTCCCCTTTATATTTTATCTGCAGCACATCCCACCACCTGCCGCAGTAATCATTTATACAGTGCTTCTGATGAACCAGGAGTGCTTCTAAAACATTAGCAATGTAAACTCATTTAATCCTTAGAACAACCTTGTGAGGGAGGAGCTGCTATCACTGCTATTTTTCAGATGAAGCTGAAGCACAGAGAGGTATGGTGACTTGCCCGAGGTCACACAGCTGCTGAGTGGCAGAGCAGGGACTCAAACCCAGGCTGTCTTGCTCCGGGCGTGATGGCCTTCTTCATCGTGCCTTTGTTTATCTGTTTGTTCCCATCCCTCCGCCCCCTGGAGAATGCCAGCCTCCTCGGTTCCCAGATCCAGGCCTGGGGCCTAATAGATGTCTAATAAATATTTCTTGGAAGGTTAGAGCAAAGGAAACGGGAGGATCCGAGAACTGAAGGGAAGAATCCCTGGCCTTCAGAGCTTTCCGTTAGCCCAATGTCAAGGCCATCTTGCCGGAAGTTTCTCAGCCTCCCGGAGGGTTTGAGTCAGCCTGTCTGGGAGAGGCCCCAGCCCAGCCTCTCTCACCCTCCCTCACCCTCCAATAGGGCCTCTGTTTTCTGACCTCTCCCAGGCCAAGGTGCCAAACCGCACTCCTGGAACCCCAGGCCCATGCTGAGAACACTTCCTCCTGTGACAGGCCCTCGGAGGAGAACGTTCCAGGCCGGAGGCAGGAAGTCTCAGAAACAAGGTGGCCTGGAGTGAACGGGGCTGTTGGGCGGCCAGGGAGGGGCCCAGGCAGGGCTGTCCTCTGCCAGATGTGTTGGGAGCCTCCGCGCGGCTCAGGGGACAAGCAGACAGGACACAAGCAGAAGGCTGGAAAGGGGCCCAGGTTCCGACACTGCGGCCCATCGGTGACCCAAGCGTAGCCAGCACGCCCCGATGTTTGACCCTGTTCTGAGGGCTTCCAGAGAAGGTGCGCGCCCTGCCAGCTTCCCCTCGGACCCTCAAACAGCAGCTCTGCCGAAGGAGCAGTGGGAATGCAGTTCCCAGGCTCTACCTTGCCGGTGGTGTTCGTAAGTCCTCGGGATTGGGACAGGCACTCTGCCCGCGGCTTTGCCAGCCTCGTTTCACTGACCACTCACAGCCCCTGGAGGCGGATGCCAGGGATGAGGCTCAGAAAGGTGAAGTAACCCGTACCAGGTCACACAGCTTGCAAGGGCCGGAGCTGGGATCCAATCCTCGTTCTAAGTGGGATGGAACCGGGTTCCAGGAAAAACCAGAAGAGAAGCCAGATTCTACCCTTTACTCGCTTGTGGGGGTAACCTGGGGAAAGATCATGAAACTTGTTTGAATTTCAGTTTTCTCATCCGTCAAATGGGAATCAGGGGGACTTGGCATCGCGTGAGACCCTTCGAGGGCCTGGCTTTGTTGCTAGGTGCATCCGGTCGGTCTTTCTCCTTGATCTTCCCAGCCCGCTGGGCGATCTTCACGCCCCAGAAGTGGAAGTGGAGGGTCGGAGATGTGGGGAGGGGCTCTGAGCACGCACAGCCCGGAGTGGAAATGGAGGGTCAGAGATGTGGGGAGGGGGTCCGAGCACGCACAGCCCGGGGCCGGCTCCAGGTGACGCTGTGTGGCTCTGAGTGGACGGACGCGGGACAATGTTGGGTTCAGCGGAGGGATTTCACTAAGTGCAAAACTGCTTTGCAGAGGCTCTCGCAGAGGATGTGGGGACGCGGGACGGGAGAGGGGACTGAGCCAAGGGCGGGGATGGCAGTGGCCAGGGCAGCCGTCTGGTCCGGGAGGGGAGGAGGAGGCTCAGAGAAGCCTCTGGCTGTGGCCTGGCTCCCATCCCTCCTCTGCCCCCAGGCACATTCCAGGCTCGACTTCAAGTTCCGTTGGTTTCTGGAAGCGCGGCTCCTTGCCTTGGTTCAGAATCTGCTAGCTGGATTCAGCCCAGCTTTCTCCTCACCCAGGAACAGGGATGCTGCTGGTTCTCCCAGATAAGCACCATCTGATTTTTCTCCACAAATGTTTGCTGAGCACCTGCTGTGCAGGGCTGGAGGGGGGGGGCACTGTGTCCGCTCACGTTATTGCTTCGTGACCCACTCATGAGAACTCTAGGAGGGAGATCATACCATCAGCCCCATTTTACAGACGGGAACACCGAATCTTGGAAAAGAGACAATTTGTTCCCGGTTGCTTAACTAGGAAGGGCCTTTGAACCGGTGGCTTAGCCATTGGGTGGCTTGGAGTGGGTGAACGAGCCTGAGACCTTGTCACAGTCAAGAAGGACCCCAGACTTGCTC
Organism: Potos flavus; assembly: GCA_028534135.1. Taxonomy (NCBI): domain Eukaryota; kingdom Metazoa; phylum Chordata; class Mammalia; order Carnivora; family Procyonidae; genus Potos; species Potos flavus. Next base: position 65,828,853 of record CM052889.1, read on the forward strand.
ACGGGGTGGGGAGGGGGAGACTTCTAAACCAAGCTTCAGCCCCTGGGCCAGAAATCTTAGAACTGCAAGGGGTCCCAAGAGATCACTTTATCCAGACTCCCTGATTTTCTGAAAGGAAGGTTTTACTTTTTTTTTTTTTTTTTTTAAGATTTATTTATTTATGAGAGAGAGAGAACATGGCGGTGGGGGGCAGAGGGACAGGGAGAGAGAGAGTCTTAAGCAGACTCTGTGCTGAGTGCAGAGCCAGACACGGGGCTCGATGACACGACTCCGAGATCGGACCTGAAGCAAGGGGAAGTCAGAGGCTTAGCTGACTGCACCACCCAGGCGCCTCTGGAAGGAAGGTTTTAATATTGCCATTTCATAGGCAACTCAACCACGCATGGCCCCTCAGAGAGGGAGAGCGGTTTGCTCAGGATCACACAGCATGGAGCCGAGCCACACTGTTTACTGGCACGAGGCTGGCAACAGACAGACACATGGCCCATTCAAGTCCGGCATTTTTGAAACCTGGAAGGGAACCTTTGACATCATCGACTCCAACCTCCCTGTTTTACAGATGGGGAAACCAAGGCCCCCAGAGTGTCAGGGATTTATCTAAGCACATGTGCCAAGCAGAACCGGTGAAAGTATAAAGACCTCTGGCTCTCAGTAGCCCTGTGACCCTGGGTGAGACTCCAGCTCGCTGGGCCTCTGCTCCTTCAGCTCTAAAATGGCTATAATAATGCCCACCGCCCCACGGGGTTTGTGTGAGAGGGTGTACGTAAAGTGCTTCTCAGCATCCTGGCACCCCATAGTAGGTGCTCAATAAAATATCATTATTTTGGGGGCGCCTGGGTGGCTCAGTGGGTTGAAGCCTCTGCCTTCGGCTCAGGTCATGATCTCAGGGTCCTGGGATCAAGCCCCGCATCGGGCTCCCTGCTCAGCAGGGAGCCTGCTTCCCCCTCTGTCTCTGCCTGCCTCTCTGCCTACTTGCGATCTCTCTTTCTTTGTCAAATAAATAAATAAAATCTTTAAAAAAAAAAAAATCATTATTTTGATGATGATTATTACTATTTAACCGTCACACTCTGGGCTTCAGACGTCCTTACCGGGATGGTCCGCTGGGTCTCAGATACCCGGCCTGGGGCTCTGCTGTGAGTTTCAGGAGCTACAAAGGAGGAGGGAGGGACCAGAGCCTGGGGGTTGAAAACAAGGGCTCCAGAAGCAGGAGCCTGGGGCTTAGCTTGCTTGCTCTTCTCTCCCACGGCAGGTTGGGGCCCTGCTGATGGAGGAGGTTCCTTTGGCCGCCAGCTCCCAGGGGTCTCAAGGAGGCAGGGGAGAAGCCACGCTTGGGGACAGTATCAGATTCAGCCCGGCCCTCGGGGCTGAAGGGGGGCCGTGCTGGCCTGGACTTGGGGCAGGGGGTGCGACGATGACTTCTGGGGGAGCACCCAGGAGCCCCTGAGAGTTTAGGCTCCAAGCCCACGCTGTGAGCAGGACCCTGAGCACATGTCGCAGGCCGGTGCCTGGTCTGGGGAGACGGTGACCACCGTTGGCAGCCCTCTCAGACCACATCCTGAGCAGCTCCTGTCAACGCCCCCAGTGCCTGCCACCTTCCGGATAAGCTGTGTACACAGCTCGGGGATTGCTTGCGTGAGCGGACTCAAGACTGACTTCAGGGGATTAGGCGGGTCGGGCGCTGGGCCTCGTAGTCTAGGGGAACGTAAGCAGGGGGAAATTTGTTTACATGCCACTCCAGGGCCTGGGGCAGTGTTTATGGGAAGAGGCTGTCTGCCTGGGGGCTTTGGACACAAGCTGAGTGCTTGGGAGGACACGCGGTGTTTGTGCATAGGACCCACTAATGGGGCCAGAGCGGCTGCTGAGCTTGGAAGGAGAGACGTCCCCCCAAACACTCTTGCTAGGGGCCTTATGCGGCCGGGCGCGGCTGCTCGCTCTGCCCTATGGGAGTGGGGTCAGGTTTGCAAGGAAGTGCCGGTGCTCTCCCCGGGCCCCGGAACGTGACGCCAAGTCAGGCTCTCTCATCTGAGAGATGAGGGGGTCCAGCCCAGGCCCAGTCCCAGGATAGGCAGGGCCTGGGGGAGCTCGGGAAGGAGTTGGTGCTGCTCTCAAGGAGGGCTTTGAAGCAGAGAGTTGCGATCTCTCCAGCTGCCAGGTGGAAAACGAAATGACAGTGGAAACAAGAGCCTGGTTAGGCAGTGGCCACGCTTCATCGTCCGGCCAGGGCAGCATCTGCTGGGCAGAAGTCATGGCCAGATCCGGGAGCCGTGTGGGAACAAAATGGGTCGAATCTGACAGACGCGGGAGGTAGGCAGGGAGAGTCTGGTTCGGGTCGTAGCAGGAAACAAATGACCAGCTCAAACTGAGAGGGATCCTGACGGCCCCTCTCTCTTCCTGCCCTCTTCCTCCCAAGCTGGGTCTCTCGTGGATCAAACTCAACTAGAGGTCCGAGGGCAGACCCTTGTGATGTCAAGGGGGACCCTAGGCCACAGAGCAGTGGGGAGTAGATGTGGGGACAGACAGAGCACGCTGGGGAGGAAGGAGTGGCATCCCATGGTCAGGGATACTGGGCAGCAGAGTGGATATTTTGGGGGTCTCCTGCTTCTGGGCACTCATCACCATCGGAGTTCCTGGGGCCTCTGGTCTCTGAGCAAGGGGGGATTGTCCGGGTCCAGGGCTGTGAGCTCCATGCTTTGGCCTGCTCCTCCAGGGTCCTGAGCTCAAACCTGGGCCCATCTAACCCAAAAGAAAATGGGACAGGCTGTAAGGCAGCCAGCATTTTCTAGTTCACTGCAGTGACTCAGCGTGAGCTCCTGACTGTGGGCGTGGGACCGGGGAGGAAATTCGCTCCCGACACAGCTAATTCTGTCCCGGGGCTGGCGGCCAGCCTGCAGCGGGAACATCTGCAGTGTAGTGTGGTTTCGAGGCTCCTCTGAGTCCCCCTGAGCTGGGGATCCAGGGATTGTGACCCCTAAGGTGTCTCTCGGAGAGCAGTCTGCCGGGGGCCGGGAGGCCTTTCTCTCCGCCCGGAAGGGTGGGGAATGGGTAGGTGGGGGCAGCCAGGAAACCCTGCGGCAGACCGACGGCAGAGCCTATAGAGGCTGTCGGGCGGGGGGCAGGCGAGGATGCCAGTGAGGAGGGCCTTTGGTGAAGGAGCAGTCATGGAAGGCGTGGAAGGCCTCCTGACACTTCAGCTGCGGGCCGAGGCTGTGATCTTGGGCAAGTAGAAATAGCCAAGATTTGTGGGTCAGAGCGTCCGTGGTTCAAATCCTAGGCCACGGGAGCCCGGCTTGGCCACCTCAGCTGTCTGGTGAGCTTCCTTTTGTAGATCCTTGCAAGGGGGCTCCAGGGGGGTGAGGCATGAGGGCGTGCGACTGGCCAGGCAGAGTTCTAGGCTCTGGGGGAACACCCTACACACAGGATAGACTGAGCCCCTCTTCTCTGCGGCTTAGGGAGGGTCACTTGCTCAGTCTGGACCCGTTTCTCCAGCCCCGAAATGGGGTGCTCTCTGAGGAAGGTTGGAGGGAGCTGGAGGAGAGGCATCAGGGGCTGCCCCGCTGGACCGCCAGGGTGGCGGGGGCCGCAGAGGAGGACGGCAGCCAGTCCAGACTCAAAGGGAAGCGCTTCCAGTTTCCCTGATGGGCTCCCACACCCACGGGCCCTGATAAGGCCCCTGCCCTGGGCCCGTGGCCAGGAGGTTAGTGGCAGGCCGGCCGTGGCTGGAGAGGCAGTGGATTGGGAGAGCGAGGGGCCTCTGGCAGCGGCAAAGGGGTGAGTGAGGGCAGGTGAGGGGCCGCTGAGCCTCTCATAGGGGAGGATGGGACGGGGTGGGAGGGGGAGCAGGGAGACAGAAGACAGGGAGACTATAGAGAGGAGAGAGTGAGACCCAGAGGCAGGCACACACACAGATAAGGAGAAAGAGAGAGAGAGATTGGCTGAAGGACAAACAAGCAAGGGGAGACCCCGACAGACAGACACAGACAGAAAGGGAGCTGTTAGTCCTTTGCAGACTTAGGGTGCCCTGTTTGGCAGAGGGGCACGAACAAAGACACAGAGGAGAAGCAGAAGGCACACAGCTGCTGCCGAGATGCCTCTCGGCCCTGCTGTCCCCTGAGCCCGTGGGGACACAGGCCAGCGGGCAGCAGCTGGAGAAGGTGGGGCCTTGGACTCAGACCGACCTGTTTCAGATCCCTGCGCTGCCGCTCACCAGATGTGTGCCTTCAGGCAAGCAAGCCCACCCCTGCCCCCTCTGGCCTCAGCCGTCCCCTTGAGAAAGCAGACTTGGTGACAGTCACCCTTGTGGTGTGAGGGGGAGGTCCGGGTGGGGAAAGGCCACCTGGTGGTGCAGCCCAGTCTCCAAGCCCGGGCCGGGGGCTGGTGGGGGGCACGGCTCCACACATGGTTGCAGGATGGATACATGAATGCGCCCCCATCTCCAAAAGACTTTTCCTGCCCCACCCAGGATCATGACAATTCCTGTTCAGGCCATTCATGAGAGGCAGGGGGGCCCGGCAGAAAAATCGCAGGGAACCTGGAACCCTGTCTTGCCCCATCTGTAAAATGCACACCATGAACCCTGCCAGACTGACCTCATGGGGCCTCTTGGGAGGTTCCACTGGAGGAAAGACCAGAGAATTCCAGAATGTTCTGGGGAGGCAAGGTGGAGAACAAGGAAAGAGAGTGGGTTTGGCAGTTCGGCAGGCTGAGTGTGAAGCCAAACAAGACGCCTACCTGCCTGGAGCCACAATGCCTCATTTGACCCACCTTGCTTACCTGAGTTACCTGTGTGACCTTGGGCACATTTCTCACCCTCTCTGGGCCTCAGTTTCTTCTTCGTAATACTGCCTAGAACACTGCCTAGAATGTAGTGAGGGCCACATACATGTTTGTTTAATAAAAATGAAGCCAATAACATCCTCCTGAGGTTTTCGCTCTCTGTGGCAGGAGGAACCAGATGTGAACTTGAGCGTCCATCTGTCCCGGGCAGGGGCTGGGATCACCAAGGAAGTACGAGACCTTGGGTGCCACAGAGCCAGCTTAAACTGGACCGGGGCTTCCAGTGGCTCATCCAAGTTCATTCCCAGTCCGAGAGGAGGCTTCAGGGTGGGGCACCCAAGGGCCCTGGGCAGGACCAAGGCTGCTTGCTTGGCCCTCAGCCGGCCGAGTGTTGCTTCATCGGAGATTCAGGGATGCAGGCATGGGCTAGGCACTGCCCGAGCATGAACACCGGCCAAGGACTTGAGCTGTCTGTTTGCTCTGGGCTTTTCTGGACCTCAGGAGACGAGAAAGGGCTGACACAATGACACCCCTGCATCCATCCTCGTTCACATCGCCAGCCTCCGGAAGCCCCCGCACTTGACCTCTCTTTCTTCACGGTGCTCATTTCCTCTTAGCCTCATTTTCTATCCTTCTCCCTCCCACCGCCGCTCCCACAGGGCCATTGTAATCCGTTCGGTGTGTATCTTGTTATTTGGTAGTGTTCTTGCAAAATGTTCGTCACTGTTTTGTGTGCGTTGCTGCATTGGCGTGTGTGTTTTCAGTGCACTTAAGCGCTATTATGGTTAGGTGGTTTTAAGATCCTCCAAACGCCGCTGTGTGTACACACTGGATAATCATCTGTTGCTTCTCCCGGCTGCGTAGCATTCGCTGGTCCCCTCTCCCACAGTGGACACTCAGGGGCCTCCAGCGTCCAGCCATCGCCACCAGCACCCCAGAACCTTGACGGTTTTCATGCACATGATCTCCCCATGGTCTCTTGCCCTTGACAGCCAGCACCTTCGCTCTTGGTTGGAGGATTGACCTCAGGGGCTGGGAGTGCCTGGGAATGCACGTGGGCAGGGCTGAGGAATTCAAATACTCAGCCTCCTGGACCGTGACCTCCATTGTTCCCTGAGCACAAGCAAGAGCCAAGGGCACCTTCTGCACCCTTGCCCAGCCTCCTCCCCTTCCTGATCCTATTTCTCCACTCCCTTACCAAGTTTTCCTGGAACATTTCCTTGATAAGTCACTTTTGCAGGCATCGTCATTGGAGGTTTGCTTCTGGAGAGCTGAAGCTAAGGCATGCCCCCCTTCCCCCCATACACTGCCCATGAGCGTCCCGGGGCTTGGTGCCTCCCGGGGCTAGAAGGTGCACAGGGGTTCATGGGTACCCATGGTGTGGCACGAGAGCCCGCGCCCCCACCCTGCCAGCCTGAGGGGTAACCTTGCCAGCTTTGTACTCGTGCTGCAGTCCAGTAGGCACTAAGTGTGGCTGTGGTTCTCATTTGCTGTCTTCCAGGGTGAATTCGTCAGAGCCGGATGTTTGGAGGTTTCCCTCTGGTAAATTACCTGTTCATATCATTTGACCATTGTTCTGTTGGAATTGCTCTCTTTTTAGATTTGAAGGAAGGAGTTTCTTGTACCTTGTAGATGGCAATCCCTTGATATTTTTGGAGATTATAAATCTCTTGGAGGCAGGCAGCCCTGGAACAGGGCGTGTGTGTGTGTGTGTGTGTGTGTGTGTGTGTGTGTGTGTGTGACCCATTGTAAGCAGGGGGCTTGGGCCCCAGCATGGCTGAGGCCATAGGGCAGAGAGCTGGGGATAAGAACCCTCCCATGCTCAGAGTGAGCCATCTGGAGGAACCACAAATAGCAATGCTAGGTTATAACACTAATGACAACATGTAGGTGTTATCAATTGAATTGTATCCCCTCCACCAAGTTCATATCTTGACATCCAAACCTCCAGTACCTCAGAATGTGACTGTATCTGGAGACTGGGCCCCTGAAGAGGTGGTTAGGGTAAAATGAGCATATGAGGGTGGGCCCTAATCCCTCCTGACTGCGCGCCTTAGAAGAAGAGGTCAGGACACAGATCCACACAGAGTGAAGACCATATAGGATGCAGGGAGGAGGTGGCTGTGTACGAGCCGGGGAGCGGGACCCTCGGAGAAACCAATCCTGCCAACACCTTGATCCCGGACCTAGAGCCCCCAGAACCATAAGAAAAGCATCATCTGTCGTTTGAACGGCCCAGCCTGGGGTCCTTCGTTACAGCCACCCGAGGTGCCTGCTCCAGGAGGCATGACACTCCACGTTTCCAAAGCCTCAGGGGAGAAGGACACCTCCCCCCTTGCAGGACTGTTGCCTGTGACCACATTTCTAATGGGGTTGGCACCTGCCACACAGAAGTGTCCAGTCAATGACGACGCCAGTCATTAATGCCACACGTGCCCCGTAAGCACATGCTCTGTGCCAGGCTCTGAGCTGGGGACTGGAGAGGAATAAGCATCTGTTGTCTGGCAGGCCTTTTGGGGGACCTGGGGGGCAGCGGGTAAGATGTGGTCAGCATCTCAAGGAGAGGCCTGAGAGCTGGCCAGAATGGGGATGAAGGGATCAGTGGGGTCAGAAGCGGGTACCGATAGAAAACTCTAGCAGATGCTGATTCTGGCTGACCCCAGCCCCACCCCACCAACACCAGCAACAGTGACAAAGACAACAGTGGCCTTAGGCTCTACCGGGTGTGCGTACAGTGCTTCACAGACCTTACTTTGCCTCCCTGTCCCTCCGTGTCCCCATCTGTAAATGGGTATACTTGTGTCCTGGCACCGGAGGGCTGTCGTAAGGGGTGGATGAGACATGCGTGAACCGTGTGGCCCGCTGTCCAGCACACGGGAGGTGATCCATTAGTTATGGTGGTGAGCTTTCGTGTCCCAGGCAGTGCCCAAGCACCCCAAAACACCCTGCACCTACTCAAGCCTTGCAGCAGCCTGGGGGTTGGTCCTCAGATCCGCCCCGCTGCACTGGGATCACGGGGGAGCCCCCGAGAGGGCTCGGCCCCTGTCCAGGTGGCCGTAGCAGAATGCCAGAGACTATGGGGCTGAAGCTGCAAACCTTCCTGCTCACAGTTCTGGAGGCTGGAGGGTCCAAGACCACAGCTGAACAAGTTGCTTCTCCTCTCTGGGCCTCTGTTGCAGGACCCACAAAATGGGGATGATAAGAACACTTGCTCTGCCTGCTTCTCAGGGCTGCCGGGAGCGTGAGCTGAGGTCACACACGCACAAAAAGAAAGCCATCCTTTCCTCCGTACACTTCCTGTAGGTCTCCAGGAGGGGATGCCAGGGAGGAGGGGGTGTGGAGGCAAGAGGGGGCGTGGAGGCAGGGCACTGTCTCCATGGCCGGGGAGTCTGTCCGGGGCCTCAGAGCAGCCCAGCTCCAGGCCCCGTTCCAAATGGGCGTAAGTTCAGGGTCACAGGCTGAAACTGGGAGCGAGCCAGGGCAGCTCGTTTGCTCCCTGGGCTCTCTGGGGAGCTGCAGGTGGAAAGGGGACAGGCCGGCCGCAGGCTCACCTGCCTGCCTGGGCCATGGCGAATGATGTGGCCCGGACCTCCACCAGATGTCCCAAGAACTGGGGAAGGTGGATTCCTTGACGGGCTAGGAAAAGGGGAGCAATGAGTAAGACGCCCTAGGGCACGAGGAGGGGTGGGAACAGACGTGCTCCACCTTCTGGAAAGCTAAGTGGCTAAAAGCAGGGCTCAACCTCTGATCATCCTGGGTGCGAATCAGCCACTAGTTGACTGGGTGGCAATAGCCTTGCTTTCTTGCCTTTGCACGGGGGGGGGGGGGGGGGCAGTGACAGCAGCACCGCTCCCCGGGCTTTCTGGGGACGCGTGAGCTAATGCAACGAAAGTATTTATATAGCGTTTGGGCTATTACGTGCACCCAATCAATTCTTATTTATCGCCAGGAACTAAAACCAATCGAAAGTATAACTAGATGGAGACCTAAGAAGCGACCGAAGCCAATGCAGAAGGCTGAGGAGCAACAAGGTTAATGCGGTTGCTGCCTTTGACCTGTGGATGTGACTGTGAGCTTCCCTGTGGCCACATCAAAGAGGGAAATGTGATCAGTTGTAGCACTTGAATTATTAAGACTGAGGAAACAGTCCTCAGGGGAGGCACTGTTGCTCTTTACCCTGAATTCTCCTGGGCACTTCTCACTGAGCAGGGGGCTTCCTGAAGGGCACCCGAGAGAGGCAGTCGGGGGGGCTGTGGGTCCCGGACTGGGCTACACACGGCATCGCAGACGTGATTGTCACGTGGAGCCACTTGTAGGCGCCGTGAAGGAAAGGCGAAGGGAAACCTGGCAAGGGGGCTCAGGGAAGGCAGCTCCGTAGGAGGAGCAAGAATGTGACGGAGGTCTGAGCTCTCCGGATTCAAAGCTAAGGCTTAAAGAGCTCCAAGGGGTGAGTGGCGGGACTGGGGACCGCTAATCCCTCAGGGAAGCAGGGGGAGCCCAAGACACTGCTCGCTTGGGGTCCTTGGAGGTCCGACTTCCCAGCTGTGTGGCCTTGGGCAAGTTGCTTCCCCTCTCTGAACCTCCATTTTTTTTGCATCTGCCAGTTCAGGGCTGTCGGGAGCATTGCACGGAGCCTGGCAGAGCAGTGTTGGGCATATACTGAGCGTTCAAATAAATACACGTAGGATGGATCTGTAGTTACACCCACTTTAGGAGCTTCCTGATTGAGGAACACAAATAACTAGAACGCTATAGTTTTATCATTTACATCTTTTACATTTACATTACATCTTTATCATTTACATCATTTACATCTTTATCATTTACAGTCCGCCAAGAGTTTACTGTCGCTTCACCTGACCTTCCCAACAACACGAGGGAGGCCCTCTTACCCCTATTTGAGAGACGAAGAGATTAGAGCTTAGAGAAGCAAAATCCTTGCCTGTGTCACCCTTGATCCGCCCTTGAACCCAGAAGTGGGGAGGTAAGCAGGCAGGACGTGCCGGTCCTGCGGCCATCCCGGGCAAAGTTCCTTTCAGGAGGGCCTTTAGAGTAGAATGCTGGGGCATAGCAATGACCGGACCAGCAGAGTGCTTGCCCTGTTCTAAGAACTTCACACGGGACATTCGAGCCTCACAGCCATCCCATGAGTTAGAGACTGAGGATCACACCCATCTTACAGATAAGACAACTGAGGTCCTCCATGGTCACAGGAGGTTCATGCAGACCCAGGATTTGGGAGCTGGCAGCCTGGTCGGGCCGCAGAGTCTGTGTCCTTGACCCCTCCGCCCTACGGCCTGGGCTGGCGCAGAATCAGGCTCAGGGCGGGAGGGATGTGTGTCGGGACAGGCCGAGAGCAGGCGCGTGATGAAAACACTCTCCCGGGAGGGCCGAGGGGCTCCGGGGGAAGGCACAAGCCAACTGGGGACACTGACTCACTCGATTCCTAGTCGGCTGAGGGGGTGGATGGACAGACATGCCCAGAGGATGTCCGCGCCACCCCATGCCGCCTCAGCCTGCCCACCCCCGTCCCTGCTCTCCCCTGAGAAGACATGGCATCCGACCCCGAGCTGCTCCCAGCCCAGCCGGGGAGCCAGACATGACGTTATCCACGTCCAGTGCCTGTCTGTAGACACTGTGGAAAGTGCTGGATCCCCACTCCTCTTCACCTTCCTCTTGGGGCTCAGACGGGCCCCCGTGGCCAAGGAGGGAGGCATGCTGGGGGCGGGGAGACAATCCTGCCTGCCGCAGGAAGCATCGGTCTGATGTCCAGGCTGGGGGACGCCCCCCTCTGGGCTTTTTCGGGCTTCCTGGCCTTGCTCCGGCCCCAGCGCACGTCTGCCCTGTGCCCTGTGACTGGCCGTGAGCTCCTGTGGGAAGGGACCCCAGGGAAGCCGCTCCCGCGTCCCTGGGGCTTGCACAGCCCGGCATAGGGAAGGAGGACCCATTTCGTCCTCAAGGCTACGCTCGGTGACTGTCACCAGACCATGATTCCGGCGGCAGCACGTAGTGACGGTGAGAGCCCTCGTTCCGCAGACCGGTCACGAACAGTCACGTTTCCCCCCAGCTACGGGGGTGGGGCGCACTGTCCCATCTCCTCTCTGCATTCCAGGGACCGCAGGAAGCCCCGGGGGGACCCTCACTGTGCACGTCTGTACTGTCCTCCCAGCCTGCAGAGTAGGTTGATTCCCAAGTGGGGTGACACTTGAATTCTGAATCCCTTGAGCCCACGATGCCCAAGGGGATTGTCTAAGTGGCTTTTATTTAATAAAAACGGAAGTTGACTTTTCTGCCATAAAATACAACCTCAGGCCCATTAAGGACCAGCAGTGCGTTTCTGCAGCAGAAGGCTGGAGTTATTTTAATGAAGCATCGATTGGCAGTCGTGCGAGCTGAACATCTGGTTTGGAGCCTGTGTGTCAGGATGGGAAGGGCTTGGGTGGTCGAAGGTGCCTGGGCGTCGGGCTATCAGAGCCCCGCGTTCAGATCCCAGCCTGGAATTACACGGTTTCTCCTCCAGGGCCCCAACAGAATCACTAATATTTTTTGAGGGTTTATGGTGCGCCAGCACCGAACCGATGCTCCATATTCCCGGTGCCTGTGATTTTTACATCCATTCTGCGAAGGAGTGTGTATTCCCATTTCATTGATAGGAAACAAAGGCTCCAAGAGAGGTCACATAGCCAAAGCCACATGGCTGGCAGGTGGTCGAGGCTGGGTTTGAACCATGCCCGTGGGCGCACCTCCAAAACCTCCCAAGCTTGCCAGCTGTGAATCTCACTGTGTTCCTTCTTAGACTGGGAAAATCCCCAGCAAGGTTGTTCTGGGAATTGGCCCAAGTGCCACTTAAGTCACCTGGCACATGGCAGGTGCTCAATGAATGGATTCGTGGCCATGTCCTCCCGAGACTGTGGCGACAGCGTGTCTGTGTTGCGATTCACGGCCCCCACGGGGCCCAGCGAACACCCAGGGGGAAGGAGATTCTCTCTCTGGGCCTCTGCTTCCTCCTCTGTGAACTGGGAGCGACGACGACAGATCCTGTCTCTGGTCTGAGTCCACCCAGCCCCCTGACTCTAGATCTGGCCCCGACCCCTGCCTCTGTCCTTTCCTGCAGGTGTTTCTAGCTGTGCGCAGGGACTGTCTGGCCGAGGACCCCATCGGAGAGCCTTGGACACCCTAACAGTGAACGGTGAGGGGCTTTTGTGGTCAGAACAGATGTCTCCAAAGGGCACACCAGTGGGGGGCCCGTGACGAGGGGGGAGCACTTGGGGAATGCCAGCGTGGCCGTCTCCTGGGTTTGGGAAACATGGCCGAACCCGAGTTCCCAGCACTACACACCCCTCCTTCATCGCGCCAGCATCGTCGCAATTTTACCATGAGTTGAGGAATCTGATGAATGTTCGTTTCCCTCGCCAGACTAAGGGGAAGGGGAGGGTCCCAGAGAGGCAGCAAAACAGGGTTGTCCAGAGGAGGGACTCTGAAGCTGGGGTGTGCCTCCCGGCTCCGCCTCTTCTCCGCTGGGTAACCTCAGGCAAGTGCCTTAGGCTCTCTCTGCCTTAGCTTCCCCGCCTGTAAAATGGGGTTTGCAGTTAAGTAAGTGCTTAGGCCATCAAGACACCAAAGAGGCCTGGCCCAGAATCAGGCAGACCCCTGTCGGCCTTGCTGGTGTTGGCCAAGCTCTTAGAGCCAGTCCCCATGACGCTTCCCCTCCTGACCCCTGTCTCCCCTCGCAGAGAATGGGGGACGAGGATTACAACACCTCCCTCGCCTACGATAACTACCCGGATGATTTTGACCCCATCATGGTCTTGGAGGAGTCTTCTCCCCTGGAAGGCCAGGCGGCCAGGATCTTCCTGGTGGTGGTCTACAGCATCATCTGCTTCCTCGGGATCCTAGGCAACGGGCTGGTGATCGTCATCGCCACCTTCAAGATGAAGAAGACGGTGAATACCGTCTGGTTCCTCAACCTGGCCGTGGCGGACTTCCTGTTCAACATCTTCCTCCCGATCCACATCGCCTACACCGCCCTGGACTACCACTGGGTCTTCGGGACGGCCATGTGCAAGATCAGCAGCTTCCTGCTCATCCACAACATGTACACCAGCGTCTTCCTGCTGACCGTCATCAGCTTCGACCGCTGCGTCTCCGTGCTCCTCCCCGTCTGGTCCCAGAACCACCGCAGCGTGCGGCTGGCCTACGCGGCCTGCGTGGTCATCTGGGTCCTGGCTTTCTTCCTGAGCTCTCCGTCCCTGCTCTTCCGGGACACGACCCGTGTGCAAGGGAAGATAACCTGCTTTAACAACTTCAGCCAGTCGGCGGCCGGCTCCGCCCTGTGGCCTGCTCACTCCGGCCTGGACCCCGTGGGCTTCGGGCGGCACATGGTGGTGACCGTCACTCGCTTCCTCTGCGGCTTCCTGGTCCCCGTGCTCGTCATCACGGCCTGCTACTGCACCATCGTCTGCAAGCTGCGGCGCAACCGGCTGGCCAAGACCAAGAAGCCCTTCAAGATCATCATGACCATCGTCACCACCTTCTTCCTCTGCTGGTGCCCCTACCACACGCTCCACCTGCTGGAGCTCCACCACGCCGCCGTGCCCGGCTCCGTCTTCAGCCTGGGTCTGCCCCTGGCCACCGCCGTCGCCATCGCCAATAGCTGCATGAACCCCATCCTGTACGTCTTCATGGGCCAGGACTTCAAGAAGTTCAAGGTGGCCTTCTTCTCCCGCCTGGTCAACGCCCTGAGCGAGGACACGGGCCACTCCTCCTACCCCAGCCACAGGAGCTTTACCAAGATGTCGTCGATGAACGAGAGGGAGACCAGCATGCTTTGAGGCCCGTCCGAGGACTCCGATGGACAGACACTCCGGCCGTGGAGGCCCCGAGCTCTGCCTTCTCGAGACCGCGGCAGAAACCGCCCCAGGACCCCCCGATGCCCCTGTGGTCTGCACGGGGCTGACTGGCATTTCGAGCTGGGAGTCCGGGGCTTGGGACTCCTTTGTTCGAGTGGCCTGGTGGACCGGGCATGCCATGTCCTCTCGACCTTGGACTCTCTCCGTGAGGATCTGGGGCCTGGGGGAGGCAGGGAGGGAGAAGAGCTAAGGCCCTCCAAGGAGGCAGCCCAAAGATGCTCACCCTCAAACTTCCCAGGGTGATGGTGCTTTGGGGGCTGCAGCTATTTGGGGGACGGGGGTGGTGCCAGCCCCTCGCCCCAGGCCCTGCTCACACCTTGCCTTTGTTGCCTGGGGGCCGGGTCACGGCGGGCAGTGTCACCCGCAGCTTCCACCCCATCCCAGGGAATGTCCCCTCCTTCCCTGGTCCACTGACCTTGGCTGCCGGTGCTCAGAACAAAGCACGCCAGGGCAGGGGGCCAGGGAAGGAGGGCCTGTCCTCCTCCTCAGCTTCCTCAAAGCCTTGCCCAAATCGGCTTCAGGGAGCAACGTGGGGGCGCCCTGCAGGTTGAAGAGCGGGTCCACAGGCTCAGTCACGGAACTCAGCGGAGCCTGCAGCCCGGGCCCTTGTCCTGTGCTGCCGAGAGGCAGCCCGAGGGGCGCTGCAGGCATGGATCCCCTCCAGGAGCAGCCCTGTTGCCTTTTCTCAACGAGGACTGACACCTTCCCGTGCTACAGTGTCATTGTCCCACTTACAAGTGACAAAGTGGACATCCTGTTGGGGCGGGGAGGGGGAGAAACTCACCCAGCGATGCACAGCTAGCCAGAAGCCGAGTTAAGATGTGAACCCAGCTCTGCCTGGCTCTGGAACCTCTTTTTTTTTTAATATGAATTTACCTATTGAGACTATTCTAGACTCTCATGATAGCCTACATTTATTTAGCATCCCCTATGGTAAACACTGTCCATGTGTTATCTCATTTATTACACCCCCCCCCTCCCCACTGCAGGCCTAAGTTAGGTACGGTTATTACTTCCCTTTTACATATGAGGGATAGCCGAAGCTCAGAGAGGTTAAGTAACTTGCCCGAGGGCATCCAGAAGCTGGATTCGAAACTAGGTCTGTCTGGCTCAAAGAAGGCTGCAGAATCAGGGTTTTGAGAGGCTTGGGGTTTTGACCATAAATATTGATTCCCCAGCAGAATAACCTCTTAATAGCTTATAAGCCAGCCTTGCAAAGAGTTTTCCAAAATGACCCAACATGGCAAAGAAAGTTCACTTGGCCTTGAGTCCCCTGACACCCACCCACACGTGCCCACCGTGGTTCCCATCCGCTGCGCCCCCTGCGACCTCCAGGGAAGGCGGGGTGGGAGAGAAGCTGGGCCGGAGGCGGTCGCTGGTGGGCCCGAGGCCCTCTGGCCTCCGAGTGTCCACATTCTCTCATCTTCCAAGTGCCGCTGTTGGGAAGCCAGTTCCCTGACAAGATTCAATGAACAGATGTAATGTCTCCACCGCGCCGGGCAAGTTCCCGAGGCCATGGGCTGTTTGGAAATCACACCTCATTAAGAGACAGACTGTTCCTTCCCTCCTTGGGTCATTGTGCATATGAGGAGGCAGCTCAGAACTGACCCCAAGTCAGGGCGTCCAGTGGCTTCAAGAAATCTGAACTTGGGCCATCTGAGAGCAAAAAAAAAGGGAGCTTGAAATCGTGCCCAGTGCGCCTTGTCACCTCCCACCACCGCGGCACAGGTGAAGCAGCTGCGGCACGAGACGGCGTGGGGTGTCAGGCCCCAGAGACAGTGCTCAGCCACTCAGGCTCTGACCCCTAGGGGCCCTCACTCCTCCTGGGCTGCATGCCGGCCGGGCTGGGAAGCCAGGAAATCATCTTGCCGTTGGAAAAGCTGATGAGCAGGAGTAAAACTCAAACAAGCTGTTTCTTCCTTAGGGCCAGGCCTCTTTCTGGCTTCCCCACTGGGAGTTTCTCGTTAAATACTGAAATGCAACCATGACGGCCTCCTCCTGAATCTTGTCCCTGCAGCTTCTTCAGAGGATCTCCCAGGTGACATATACAAAGGTCCTGTGGTTCACAAAGAGTGTGCCCCTGCACTACTCCATAGGCAGCCAACGTGCTTGGTGCCTGAGAGGGCCCACTCTCCTCCGGGGCCAGGACCCGGCCGATGGGGCATCTGTGCTGCTTCCTGGGTGGGGTGGGTGGGCCGAGGGCGGACGGGCACAGGGGAAGCGGGCCCCAGGACAAGAAGCGAAGGTGGGGTTTGACCGGGAGGGGGGAGAGAGAAGCACAGAGGAAATGCAGAATAGAGATAAAGCAAAGGGGTCTGGCATTTATTAAGCAAGTCCTGTGTGTGTCAGGCTCAGGATCTCATCAGACCCTCAACAGGAGAAGAGGAACATCAGAGCCACACAGCCGATGCAGAAAGGGAGGTTCGGATTGCAGACCCCATCTGCTCAGGGTGAGCTCCCAGCTTCTTCAGCCTCCAGGAGGAAGGGGGAGGGCGGGGGGAGCAGGGGGACCAGAGGGAGGGGCTCAGGAGGGGACGGTGACCCAGACGTGGCGCTGGCTGAGGAATGAGGAAGGAGTGGCTGAAGCCTGCCCCCAGAGCCAACTCTGGAGGGTTTAGGGGCCAGGCTGGGCGGGAGAGGATGGAACCCAACAGTGAGAGCCACGAGGGCCATTCCCATTTTACAGACGAGGGAGCTGGGAGCTGCCCTTTGCCACAAACAGAGTTGGTATTTGCTTGGATGGAAGTGACCGATGATTCCCCAGCCCTTCCCTCTCCCGTTCCTCCCTGGCATGCGATGCTCTGGTGGAGATGGGGGGCCCTGGGCCTGTGGTTGCCAAACCCTGGATTTGGAAAATTGCTGCTAAGGGTGGTAGTCAGGACCAGGAGGAACCAGGAAGCCACTTGTCCAACCATGAAATAATTCAGGACAGTAGGGGTTGCTTGCTTTCTCCCTTTGAGGACAAAGTTGCTTTTGAATAAAGAGGCTGAGGCGGGAGTGGGGCTCCGTGCCGGACATTCCTGCCCCCCCAAACCCCCTTGCCTTCCTCCTTCACCTCCCAGAGCAGTAGGAGAGGCTCAGAGAAGTGCAGCACGCTGCCCAAAGTCACACAGCAGTGTTGTGAGGCAGCAGCAGGAGGAAGCCTGAAATTCCCTACCATTCCTCAAATTTAGGACTTCAAAGAATCTGCATTTTGAAAAGCATTTCCGCCACGTATTTCAATTTCTTAGCAACCAAGGACAGCAGATTGTTAGTAACTGACCCAAGATAGCCCCCCACCCATCCACCCCAACATCCATCTACCCACCTGCCTACCCACCCACCCATTTACATAACCGTTTCTATATCCACCCATTCATCCATTCCATAAAAATCTATTTAATACTTTCTCTTTGCCAGGCCCTGTGGTAGGCACCGGGAATGCAAGGGCGATCAGGGAATACATAGTCTCTGTCCTTACGAAGTCATTCGCTGGTTAGTGGAAGAGAGAGCCAATAATTTTTTAAAAACCACACCCTTGATGGAAAACAACCACGCTAAGCGCTACACACCGATTAGAGAGAGAGATCTGACCCTGTCCAGAGACCAGGGAAACCTCCTCAGGGAAGAGCCACTTGAGTTGAGATGTGTGGGGTGGGTAGGTGCTGGAGCAGGTGCTCCAGGTGGCGGGGAACAGTGCGGGAGGGGAGAGTGGTGGTGGGAACAGCGCGGGAGGGGAGAGTGGTGGCGGGAACAGCATGGGAGGGGAAAGTGATGGCGAGGGACCGAAGGGGATGGGCGCTGCAGCAGAGGGAGGAGAATGAGCCCAGAGCAGACAGGATGGAGAGGAGGGCAGGGGAGGTCATGGGCAGGATGCACTCAGATCTGCATCTTGCAATGATGCCCGGGGCTGCTCTGGGCGGGACAGGATGGGGAAGGGCAGCAGGGGAATCCGGGAAGCTGCCGCCGCCCCCAGCTGAGTGCGATGGGCACAGAGGTAGAGCTCGAGAGAAGTGGACTCTTCTAGAGATACTTAAAAGCTACCCAAGCTTTCTCAGGGGAGCGGTTAGCGGGAAGCCAACCCAGGGCCCATTTGAGCTGCACAGAGGCCTCAGTGCATTGCTTTATTGATGGAAATTAATTGTAAATATTATTCAAATTTCCCTCCCAATGCACAATTACATTTCTCCGGGGAGCCCTCTGAGCACATAATAAAGCCCTATAAATAATACATATATTAACCTAAGAGGAACGGAGGCACATTAATGCCGCACTTGCGGGTGGTGGCTGGGGGGAATTTATGCAGACAAGACGCTAAGTGCTTGGACGAGGCTTTACCTTTGGAGGTCACCCAAGCTCTGTCCTGGGGAGCTTCCAGAAGTCTATCCCCCCCAGGGGGGCAGCTAGCTATTGCTCTAGAGGCCCGGTCAACAGGCAGGTGGGGGCAAGGAGACAGGTGGTCATGGGTGAAGAAAGCACAGGTGTATAGGACGCTTACCTTGTGCCCGAAGCCCCAAGAAAGCACTACCCATAATCCTAATAGTAGGTCATATTAATTGAGCACGCCCAGGGTTTGGGTATCCTCCAAGTGCTCTGGTTTCATTATCTCGTTGAATCCTTACAACAACCTTTGTGGTGGCAGCCATTCCTCTCCCCACTTCCCCATGAGGAGATGAAGGTTCAGAGAGGTGCGGTGTCTTGCCCAGCATCACACAGCTGGTAAGCGACAGAGCTAGGTTTCCAGCTCAAGTGTTTAACTTGAAAGCAACTTGCAAACACAAAGTGTCCTCTGATGAGACTCCTCCCTGGAGAGAGGAATGCAAGCATATGCTCTCTGTCCAGTGTCGGATTTTAAGGAGGCAGGAGGCAGGGGGAGGCATCTGACGGATTGCTTTTTCCTCTCGGAGGAAGGAAATGTGTCTGGATGGGCTTGTCATTTCCTCACAGCCCTAGGAATCTTAAAAACCACATCCCTTCCCATCCCCCCCCCCCCCCCATTTACAGACGGTGAAACTGAGACTCTTTGCAGCTCAGAGTGGTACCTCCCACCTCCCTGACTGCTGGGACATGAGATCCGTGGGAAAATGCCCACATGAGCCACTTTTCTGAGCACCACTGTTCTAGAGACCGAGCTGCTAGTTCGTCAGTAAGGGCTTTGGTGCTGAGCTGCCCCGAAGGACCCCACCCAGGATCTGGGGGGTCACTGGGGCATTTCCAGCAGAATCCTATAAAGGGAAAGCAGGAGACCTTGGAAACCCTGGTACAGGGCAGAGACAGGCCGTGTTCGGGGCGTAAACGTTATCCCTCACAGTTGTCCTGCGTATGGTGACAATGCTCTCTCTCTGGGTCTCGGTGCTAGTTACGGGGCTAACTTCGTCCATCCAGCCTCATTTGTCTATACATATGTGATCGCTGCTCTTTACTGTGGTAAGTTAGGCGTCGATACAAGTATTTGGAAAAATAAATTTTAAAAGTAAAATGTACCATTTATGAACCTATGCATGGCCCGCAGGCCTGAACCCCCACTTCTTTAGCACTCTGGACAGAATCAGATTCGAGAGAGCAGGTCAGAGGGAGGTAGTCCCAGCAGGGGCCACCCAGGGAGGCAGCACCTCGGGAAGGACTGAGCCCTCCCAGGGGTCGCCCCAGCCCTGTCCCATAGCCTTGGATGGCTAGGACACAGGGTCGAGTGGCGTCAGAGTGCTCGGGCTTGAATCCCAGCTCCACCACTGACATCGGCTAGGGTAAGGGCTAAGGCTCTGTGACTTGGCCAAGGAGCTCAACATCTCCAAAGCTTCAGTGTTCTCATCTGTAAAATGGGTTTAAGAATCTGCAGCTCACAGGGCTGCCGTGAGCATCCAAGGAGATGCCGCACATAAGCACTTAGCAGGTGCCGGGCTTGCACACAGCACCCACTTTCATCTGGAAGTACGTCGCCCTCCTCCCCGGGCTCCGCGCCTCCAGCCTGGCCCCCACAATCTGCCCTCCACGAAGCAGCCGGAGTGAGTTCCCATCACGGAGCACAGCAATCCAAACCCCTTACAGGAGCTTACAAAGCCCTAGAGGATCGGCACTGCCTCTCCTTCTTCAGCTCGTGCTGCTCCCCATCCAGGCGTCCCTCCCTGCCCAGCCCGCTGATGGCATGACTGGGTCCCCCTCCTCTTTCCGGTACCAGCCCCTCCCGAGTGAGGCCCTTCCAGACCCTTCCCTGTAGGTAAAGCAGCCCCATCCCTATTCGCTATCAGATGCCTTGTTTTCCATCCCTGACACTACTTCCTGCCATCTGGAAGAAGTTTATGTATTTGTGTTGCGTTGCCTTCCATCTCTCCCTCTGCTGGGCGGAGAGCTCCATCAGTACGGCAGAGCCCTTGTCTGTCTGGGGGACCTCTGTGTCAGCACCCGGAGCGGTCCTTAACCCAGGAAACATGCGCACGATCCTTGGTTGTACAAATGAAGAAATAACCATAAGCTGATGTTCTTTGATCAAATCATCACCATCACTGAGTTTCAGGACGATCACTATTACAATACACTGTTTCCAAAGAGTTTTCACGTTTTTTCCTATCCTGATGAAACTTGCGGGAGGGGAGTATTGCCCATTTCACAGACGTGGATACTGAGCCCCCCCCCCCCCCCCGGGCTCACTTGGTTCAGAAGTGGAGAAGCCAGCACGGAGTTCTTGCCCCGGTACCATCAGGAGTACTCCCAAACCAAGGAGGTTTCCATTCAGTGCTTTTATCTGCCCCGGCCTTTTCCTTTCCCCTTTGTCTGATTAATTCCAGTCTGAAAATAAAGGAACCAGATGCCTCCCCTCCCACCCACAACACCCCCCCCCCCACCCCTTGCATTGTTTTGTAGTTCTTTTCCGGACCAAGATTCTGTTAAGGATTTGGTTGGTACGACCGTGACCACAAACTTCCTGTGTTTATCCTTCCACTTAGAAATCATGGATTGAGCAATCCACTGGGTACCAGGTCTGTGGTGGGCACTGGGCGATGCTGCGGCAAAAAGTCCAGCTAGACGGCTGATGCCTGAATACCCCTGGAGCCCAGAAAAAAAACCCAGGATTTTCTTTTCCCTGGTTTCCACCATGCGGCTGATTGGTGCCCATGCAGCAAATATCTGGATGATTGAATGAGTTTCTGTTTGGCTCCCAGATGCTGGAGCTGTGGGGCAAGGACTCATACACGGGGAGGTGGGAAAGGGGGCTCTCAGCCGTGGCTGGTGGGTGGTAATAGCTGGCAAGCCCCTGGTCGATGGCAGGCAGCTTACTATGACTCCCAGGCCACGGCCAAGACCCTAGTGCTTGACTGGGAAGGACTGACTCCTGACGGCATTTCAGGCACCATGACAAACAGAAGCAATGCCATACCCATCATCTCATCTCCTCCTCATTAGAAACCTACTGGGAAAAACCACCTTCATTAGAGATGAAGACGCTGAAGTCCGAAGGGGTCAAGGACGTTTCCCAGAGCCACACTAAGCTACCCGCTGATTTTTGTGTTGAGGACCTACTATGTGCCAGGGACCGTGCTGGGTTCTGGGGCTACCTCAGCAGCCGCCACCCTGATGTTCATGAATCTTACGACATGTTAGTATGTGCAAGAGCTGGGATTTGAACTCACGTCTAGAGAGCTTTGTGGCTGCTTCTCCTCCTCCACCAGGTACGCTGCTTCTTGAGTTATAGAACCCAGGTACTGAGCAATCAGTACAGAACGGAGGGAGAGGCTTTCTGGTATAATGCCTCAAACCTCTCAGGAGTTTGAGAACTCACATCTTGGCTAGGAACTGAGAGCGATTCTGGGAGCCAGGAAGCAGCTGTCAGCAACTGCCCTCCCCTCCCTGACTCCTCAAAATAGGACAGTGATTGATCCCCCAGCTCTTTCCCTCCTTTGAAAGACCAGCAGCAAGATGGCACCGCTTAACCCAAAAGAACGGCACGCTCGGGCTGGAACTGCAGGAACTGCGACAGACCGACAGAACATGAAATTAGGGATGGAGTGGTTTCCACAGTCCCCTCCCAGACTCATCTGAAATGTCACCTTTTCTAGATCCCGGATTGTAAGCCACGTCCTGATCCCCTGGCTGCAGCATCATCAAGGATGCAGCTAGATCGATGGAATGGCTTGTTCAATCTCAACATCTCAGATGGCCAGGTCCTTATGGTCAGTCGCGTCAAACCCCTGCCCAGGGGAGGGAGGTTAGTCCCACAGCCCATGGGAGGTGAGCCAGGACAGGAACCCAGAGGTCTCCATGCCCAGCGATTTTGTTCCCTGCTCTTGTACGTGATTATTTGTGCCCTTCGACGGCTCCGGCTTTTGTCACACTCTGGTTCAGACACATCAATCCATGTAAATTTGAGAAGCGGAGAAACAATCAGTGCATCTTCCAAGGCTGGGAATATAAATAACACAAGTAAAAGTCCTAATAATCCATGCTGTTTGGCATTCATCTCCACACCGACCGTGTGAAATAAGCCAAGTGAAGGTTGACAGAAATAAGATTATAGCAATCAGGATGCATTTGGCTGCAAGTAACAGAATCCACAACTCAAAATGTCCTACGCAGTAAGGAAAGCGCATTCCTTCAGGCGATGGGAACGCCTGTAGGTTGGGAATTCAGCAGCCGGGTGATGACGTCAAGGGCACAGAGTGTTCCCTTCTCTGCTCTGTCGTCTTCAGAGGTTAGGATTTGTCCCCAGGATGGCATCTCTCCTGGTTATAAGACAGACTCTACCTATGCGACATCACACAGAAGGAAGAGAAGGTTTCAGAATGTTGCAAGAGCCCCCGGCAAGCTCCCCTGGCATCTCATTGGCCAGAACTGGGTCATACGCTATTGCTGAGCCAATCACTGGCAGGCAAAGGAGATGGCTTAGACCAATCAGAATCCAGTCGGGAACCACGTGGGAGAGGAGAGGACATTCAAACACAGGGTTCTACTCCGAAGAAGAAGAGGAGGGCATTAGGGACAGGCATCCCATGGTGTCTCCTACAGAGAAGGCAGGAGGTGTAAGCTGATCAGCCTGCAGATTTGTCTCCTTGTCCTGGAGAACCAGAAATCTTCAGATCTGAGCATTTTAAAACGACAGAGGGGACTGGGGAGGGTGGGGTGGGCATTTCTTAGAAATTAAGAACTTATTTCTTAGAAAATCAGCATGCTTTATTCCTTGAGAGTAATGATTTCTTCCTGTTCTTTATATTAAGTAATGCATAATCTTTGGAAAAAACTTAAAATATATGAACTAGCAAAAAGAAAAGGAAAATCACTTATGATCCCAGAGATCAGCCAGGTATCATCATTACTAGCATTTCAGTTTATGACCTACAGTCTAGTCTGTTTTTCTTTATCTTACAGTATCTATCAGTCTAGCAAAAAAAAAAAAAAAAAAAAAAAAAAGGATTTATATAGATATTCTCTTCCATAACATTTTTGTCCATTTTTTTTAAAATCAGGTCATCCAACGTCCCCCCAGCATTGATTATTCAAGTGATGGCCAGCAGCTCTGGTAGTCCCACAGTTATTTTGGCCAACCTCCTCCTGATGAACATTTAGGTTGTTTCCTTTTTAGAAGTATGATTTTGTTGTTGTTTTTGTGATTCTCTGATGGGTTTTCCCAGGAGAAGCTACTCTAGAGCCCAAGCCCTGGGTGGTCCCCAGATCTAACTTGAGGTTTCTGCCCCCCAGTCCAGCCTCTGGGTCCCCGCACTCCCTTCTCCCTTCTGAGTGGAAGGAAGAGTTCTTGAGGGTTTAAGAAGAGGTCAGCCGGTACAGGAAAGAGGGGCCGGCGGGGTGGGCAGCGATCACACACGTAGGCTCTGGAATCAGGGCACATAACTATTGCTTTCTAAGCCCCAGTTTACCCATCTGTGAGATCAGGAGTGTAATAGAAAAAGCCTTGTAGGGTTGTGGGAGGATTCAATAAAATAATCCACGTAAAGAGCTTATCACGGCCCCTGGAAAATATTATGTGCTTAAAAAGTTGCTAGAGCTCGCTGTTATAATGTCGGATTCCAGTTTTCCCTCTTACCAGGGCTGCAAGACTGCATTTGCTTTGTTATCTCTGGGGGCCATGGTTAATCCAGGCCAGCGATTCGCGAGACTGCACAAATCTGCCTAAATTATATATTGGGGTTGCACATGGAATGCTTGCTACAATTTGTGTGAAGAAAATGTAATTTTTTTGTAGCCCGCGTGGTCTGACTTATGACGTCTCTCCCAGCCCCTCCCACCCCTCACCCCACAGTGGCAGAGAACAAACCAGAAAACAAAAAATTAAGCTTCACCCATGTTATGGCTTGAATTGGGGCCCCCTAAAATTCCTGTGTTGACGTCCTCACCCCCAGCACCTCGGAATGTGACCTGCTTTGGAGACAGACCCTTTCCAGATGTCATGGAGTTAAAATCAGGTCATTAGGGTGGGTTCTGATCCAATATGAGGGGTGTCCTTAGAAAAAAGGGCTATTCGAGTGCAGACATGTACAGGGAGGTGACACGAAGAGATGCTGGCATCAGAAGGCCATCGACAAGCCAAGGAGAGGAGCCTTGGAAGGAGCCAACCCTGCCGGCACCTTGACCTTGGACTCCCAGCCTCCAGAACTGTGAGACCTTACGTTCCTGTTGTTAAAGCCCTCCAGTGTGTGGTGGTTTGTTACAGCAGCTCTAGCCAACTGAAATAACCAGTTTTAACATTTTAGCTCAAATGTTCGTTTTACAGGTTCCTGAGCTAAATCTCCCTGGGATAAACATACTCCTTCTCTCCCAGACGCTGCCTTCCCCTGCCTTTCTCCTGGGCTAGTTGGGGCACACGGTGGGCAGGGTTTGCTCTGATGTCCCCGCAGCCTGGCAGAGCGTGGAGGTCCCCGAGGCCCTCTGCTTCCTGGTGCAGAGAGGTGTCCCGCACTTGCAGGTGGAAACCCGTGGGAAGAGGATCTGGCTCTGGGCGTGGCTGACTCGGTTCCCTTGGCTCCTCCCCTTCCCCCCAATGCAAAGGCCCCACCAGGGTGTCCTCTCCTCCTGCGGTCCTCCCAGCTGGGGTGGGGATGAGGCTTCCTCCCTGTACCAGGAGCAGAGCAAACACGCCTGGCCGCTCCCCTCTCCAGAATCCCTCTCCCTTTCCACAAATCCTGGTTCTGGGAAAGCAGCAGCTTTTCTTCTCCTCTGCCTGTGCTCTGCGTTCCCATCATCGGTGGTCAGAGTTGTTCTCGGAGTTGTTCAGGGAAGGGGGTCTGATGCTCACCTGGGGAAGAATCCAGTAGCTGGGCTTCCAGGCACGGCTTTTGTGTGTCAAGGAAGGAGAATAAGGGAAACTGAAAAATCTGCCCTCGAGACAGTGGCCTCACTTGAGTCCATAGCCTTGCGGCATGATCCCTGGATCCCTCGTAGCCCACCAGCACAGAGCGTCCCCCTTCCCCTGTCCTTCCTCTTCTGTAACAGAGCCTGCCCCCCTCCTGTCCTCAGGGGCTTGTCAGGACCCTAACAGGAACAGCTTCTTCGTAATTTCCAGAAAAGCCACCCATTACCGTTACTTCTCCACGCTTTCTGCTGCTCCCAACAGGCTTTGCAGCTTAAAAGTTGAAATGAGAAAGTCAGAATGACACTATTAAGATGATTATTAACAACCCTTCCGTGGTTACTGATGAGCGTTCCGTGCTTCGCAGATGGAGGTGAGTCACCTGCCCCAGGTGACCGGGCTGGGGGCTGCGGTGGCGACAGGCGTGGAAGCCACCTTTGTCTGACTTCAGACGGCTTCTCTTTGCACCTCGAAGCTGCACTGTGGTTGGCACGGCTGTGAGCGGCTCCTGTGCACGGCTGCACGTCCTGTCTCTGCTCATGATGGGTTGAGTTGCTCGGCAGACTTCGGAGAAGCTGGGGCCGGGCCAGCAACAGGATTGGAAAAGCTCCATGGGGAGGGTGGGGCTTCATGCGATCCCCTAAGGTTCATAATGTATCTGTAATAGGATTAGGGTTGCCTGGGATCCCGGGCGTCTGCCCTTCCTTCCCGAGCAGTCTGTGGCCCCTGAGTCTGAGGGTTGCCGGGAATGAGGAACCCACCCTGGGCCTTTGCAGACTACGGGAACAGACGCTCAAGCCAGTCCCCAAGTGTTCCGCGTGCAGCGCTGTCAGCCACCTGCTGACCTCACACCACCCCAGATGTCTGCTGGGATGGCCCGATGAGCCCCGCTTTTAAAGAGGAGGAGCCGGGGGCTCAGGGAGGTGAAGGTATGTGCCCAAGCAACCCTAAAGAACAGTGGGTGCCAAGACGGGAGTCCAGGGCACCATGGCTGTGGAGCTCCTGGGCTCAGCACCCAACTGAGTGACCTTGGCCACTGAGTGTCTGCTACTCTGTGTGCCTCAATTGTCCCATCTGCAAAATGGAGAGGCAGCTCAGGATCTGAAATGAGATGCCAAATCAGGGGTCAGAGACTCATGTTTGAGTCTCAGCTCTATTACAGGGTCTCTGTGTAAACTTGAGGTCACATTCCCTTTCCAGGTCTCAGCCTTCCCTTCTGAAAAGTGGTGATGGTTGTGTTTTTTTTTAAGATTTTATTTATTTATTTGACACAGAGAGATCACAAGTAGGCAGAGAGGCAGGCAGAGAGAGAGGGGGAAGCAGGCTCCCTGCTGAGCCGAGAGCCCGATGCGGGGCTCGATCCCAGGACCCTGAGATCATGACCTGAGCTGAAGGCAGAGGCTTTAACCCACTGAGCCACCCAGGTGCTCCGGGAGATGGGTTTTGAGAAGAGTGCAATTATCCGAAGCTAGCATATAACAAGTACCTACTATGCGCCTAAGGGGCTTAAGACACAGAGCATTTCACAGACCCCTCTCTAAGCCCTGTCAGCCCGCCGGCATGGTTCTGCACATTTTATGGGTGCAGAGACTCAGGTCTGTGTGTTTGCAGAGCCTTGCTCTTGGCAGGACAGCCTCTGAGGACCCCTATTAGCTCTGGCTTTCCAAGATTCTAGGCAGAGGGTTTAGACACATCAGGGTTCAAACCCTGCCTCTGCCACTTCCCAGCTGTGTGACATTCTGGACAAATTGCCTCGCCTCTCTGAGCCTCAGTTCCTTCATCTGCAAAATGGGTCCATCGGGTCCACTTTGCAGAGTTACTGGGATAATTATATGATCTGCTACAAGTCCACGTTCAGGCTCACGGTCAAGTAGTGGCTCTTCTCTGCCCTTTCCCCCGCCCACATTTGAGGGGATGCTTGAGATAAACCATACTAAACCAGGAGGCCAGAAGAGCTCTTCTCTCCCAGCAAAATCCTGCCTGCCCCTCCCTCATTTCTGTTCTGCTCTGCCACCCTCCAGTTCCAGCAGCTGCATTTAATTGGATTTAACTTAATAGTTTTATTGATGCCTTTTGGTTCAGGGGACAAAGAGGCTTCTGGGTAATTCGCACGTTTCTAACAAACCAAATAAAGAACTGATAAGCATAAACAAGTCCATTTTAATTGGATTAAGGGAAGCCTTGGCTTGGGGACTGCTGAACCACAGAGGAGCTGGGGAGAAAAAAGGACTCAGATTTTCTGCTTCCTAGGACCCCCCGAGCACTCTGCACAAGGCGCTGATTTCCTTCTCAGGAGCCGTGTGCTGGTGTGCATCCGGCCGTGCACAGGAAGCTCTCCCCCACCCCTCCACCGCCTGTCCTTCCCACCTGCGCCCTGTGAGGGTGGTGGGCGTGCAACCCTCCGGCTTGGTCTCAGACGGCCTGAAGTTCAAGTCCTGCCCTGCTTGTTCCGTGTTCATCTTGAGCAATTCATTGAATCCTGTAAGCCTGGTTTCTTCGGCGGTAAAAGAGGATCGTGGTGGTTTCTACCCTGCAGAGTTAGTGTTTGAATTACGTGCTGGTAAATGACCGCTACTGAAAAGTTTCACCAAAACGGCAGCCTCTGGTAACCAGAGTCAGATGAGGGAGGGATCCCAGTCCCTGCTCTCACCCGGGTTCCAGCCAAGGAAAGGAGCCGCTCCCCGAGGGTATGGTACTTGCTAAATAGACGGCCTCCTAAGCCAGCCTAGGGGATCCAGGGGACAGCTTTGTGGACGGAGAGGAGAGACAGAGCTGAAGCAAAAAAGCATTTATTGGGGGTCTCAGAATTGTGATTCGGGGAACACAGATTTGGGCAGCAACCCAAATAGTGTTTCTCCCCACCCACCCACCTACCTCCAGAACAGAAGTCAAGGCTTTTTAAAGATAAAAGGGAATACTAGCTTTTGAGTATGTTGTTCACAAAGAATTCTGATTGGTGTTGGTGGCAGAAAACTCATCTTGGCTGAATATAATCAGTTTCAAAGCAAAGTCTCTTACTGTAGCAAGTTGCAGGTGTTGTGGTTTGGCGTGGTTCACGGGTTGCCCGGGTGAGGACGTGCATGAGACCCACCTCCTTATGGCCTCCCGGCTCTGCTTTAAAAAACCTTTGGCACAAGTGACCCCCACTTTATTTCACTTTTCACAGCTTCCAGGTGGGTGTTGAAGAATGAATAGAAGTTGCTTGCGGCCATGCTTCCCAGACTTGACTGCACATGCAAATCCCGGGCATCTTCTTCTTGTTAGAATGTAGATTCTGATTCCATGGGTCGGAGGTGGAGCCTGAGATTGATTTCACATTTCTGATCGGCTCCCAGGTGATGCTAGGAGGCTGTTCGGAGGACCACGCCTTAAATAGCTGGAGGCCAGAGGGTTGATGGGGTTCAGCTCTGAGGTCAGTCTGACCTCCAAACCTGCCTTCTCATGAGCCCACCAGGAGGACGGGGAGCAGGTATGTGGGGGCATCTGGCAGGGGAGGTGGGCCAGGGATGGTTGGAGCCTGGGAGCGTTCACTGGCATTGCTGTACTTCATCTTGAATTTCCGTGGCTGTTTTGCATTTGACTCTGCGCTGCGTTCGAGCCTTTCCTGATCTAAAAAAGAACGGTGTCTGGTGTTTTCACTGCAAGTATATATATATATGTACACACACATATATATTTGCCATGTAACTAATTGGTTGTGGTGCAATATTGTCATAAAAGATAAAATTGTGAGAAATAAAAGGGCATTCATTGAAAAGGACATCATGAAACAAAAAAGGAATAATGAAATTAAGACGGTTCTATTGCAGAATAACAAAATACGTGAGTGCATTTCAAGTGTGTTTAGATTCACAACAACGCTAGGGAAACAACAGATTTTATTTGGGGGGGCTGTACGTAAGCACTTGCCTTCAAAGTCTTTCATTCATAGTATTATGCTATATCCCCCCCTTGGTTCATCTCATTCCACATCTCGCTTTTTCTTTTTTCACTAAAATTTCTTCCTTTATTAAGAGCAGTATATCCCCTTCCAAATACCAGGGTGCATGTTTGTAACTGAGCTTTGCGTTGTCAGAGCCATCGATACCATTGTTTGTTCTTGGCACATTGTCCGATGTCCCTTGATAGACCTTTTAAAGTTCTGTGGGAAATGTCAGTTGCAAACTCTGCACCCAGCCTGTAGACCATTCAGAGGGCTGAGATTTCTAGAACATACAAATGGGAACATGGTGTTGGTGGAGAAATGAAATCAACAAACTGTCGACCAGCTTTTTTTTTTTTTAAACCGTTTACAGCTGAATTGCCTTACCGCTAAGGAGTTAAGCAGTGAAAATGTGGCAAAGATGCTTCTGGCAAAAGTACCTAGAACTAAAAATCATAGTCTCCTTCTTGAAGGTTCTTCTTATATTCTAGTAAAATGGATGTTCCAGGAAGCAGTGATTACCCCATATGGTTCCTCTGATGAGAGGCGGTCATGAGGGATGGCCGGGCTGGGCACCCGTTTACTGGCTTTTCCCGGGACGGTACTGTCTGCCCTGGGCCCCGTCTCATCCTGATTATATTAACTCCCGGAGGCGGGTGTCCTGAGACACGTGTGGTGGGTTTTGCTAATGCAGGAATGGAGCTTAGGACGTTCTATAGGAAAATCCCAGCACCGTGCCTCTGGTTGAAAATGTGTTCATTTTGGGGGCAGGGGGTAGAGAGCAACGAGAGGTAGAGGGGGGTAGGGAGAAGTGCCCTGTGTGGAGCCCAAGGTGGGGACTGGATCTCATGACCTTGACATCATGACCTGAGCCGAATTCAGGAGTTGGATGTTTAACCAACTGAGCCACCCAGGTGCCCCACCATGCCTCTGACCTTCTCTGTAAATTGGGGCTCTGTTATGAAGCCTAAGTGAAAACTTAGGGGGGATGCAGGACTAAGCACACACCTGCTCATTTTAAGTGCTCATTAAACATTTTATTAGCACAATTTGAACAGAACTGTATCCAGGGCATCTAAGTGCTTTACGTGTGATTTTCACTGACGTGCTTATCTGATGTGCAGAAGTTAATTTATATAAAAAAGCCCACTCTCCAGCACCTGGTTGCCACTCATCAAATGTTAGTTCTTTCCTCTTTGAGGGCTCAGTTTGCTCAAGTATAAAACAGGAGAATTGATCTAGTCCAGGGGTGGGCACACAGCCTGTTTTTGCAAATCTAAAACATCAGGGGTTTGGGGCGCTGACCCACTGCAGAGTCGAAACTCCATTTGTAACTTTCGGCTCCCCCAAAAGTAACTTCTAATAGGATCCGAAGCCTTAGTGATAATCTAAGCAGTGACTCACACATATTTGTATGTTTGATTCATTATACCCTCTATTCTCACAATAAAGGAAGCTGGAGACAAAATGTTCCTAGGGAAATCATAAGAAAAATTACATTTATGGTACTGTGCTGTAAAAAAAAAAAATCTACGTCTAAGTGAACCCATGCAGTTCAAATCCATGTTGTTCAGGGGTCAGCTGTAAGGTTCTGTTGGCCCACGAGGACGCCCACTCCTTTATGCACTGTCTGGCCACTTCCTCGTTACGAAGAGCGAGGTGAGCAGTCTCAACAGAGACCTTATGGCCACAAAGCCTAAGATATTTGCTATCTGACCCTTGACCTAAAATGTTTGCTGATCTCCAGTGCATTGCAAACTTTTATTAGCTGATGGAGGGGATATTTTTGGTTGCCTATCTGCTGCACGGCGGGTTTTCGGAGAAGCAGGCTCTGCTTGAGGGCGTGTCTTTGGATCCCCACTTGGGGAAGGTGGGGAGGGAAGCAGAAGTCGATCCTCAATGCCAGGCTTGATGACAGCCAGCTGACCCCATAGAGAGAGAAGATGGCCTTTGGGGGTTGTCCCAAGTTGGGCTGAGGTGTTTGGGACTTTCAACCCTATATCAGTCGGTTGCTGGATGTGGGCTGCCCCGGGAAGGGGATGCGTGGTGTCAGGCGAGGTGGCTCTCTGCAGCAGAATCAGTCCTTAAAGGGGCTGACCGCTGAGGTCAAGGCCTTTACTGAAAGAGTGTATTGAAGGGGACGTGGCAGATTCCAGAGTCCTCACTACCCCCTGGCCATTCTTGACCTCTTCCTTGCCGACAGAACTCTGGTTTTGTTTGGGGCAATGACAGAACCAGCCCCTGGGATGCTTTCTGACTCTATTAAGCCTCTCCTGCCTCTCCCCTTTCCCTGTACCACATACTTACTTTTTTTCAGCCTCCTTTATAGCCAGTAGGGGGTTATCTGAGTCTAGT
This sequence comes from Potos flavus, assembly GCA_028534135.1. NCBI lineage: Eukaryota > Metazoa > Chordata > Mammalia > Carnivora > Procyonidae > Potos > Potos flavus. Next base: position 65,860,087 of record CM052889.1, read on the forward strand.
TCTGGCCCATGATGGGATAAGGAGAAGTCTGTAGAGACAGGGCAGTGTGGTTCTGAGAAAGATAGTTTGTTTCCTAACTAAAAGGGATGGCATGAGAGAAGGAAGAGTTGGCTGGCAGCCCCTCTTCACTTTTTTCCTGCCCCAAATGCAGGCATTGATGCTTTGGGCTGTGGCAGCCATCTTGAGGCCATGAGGCAACATACATGAGTTCATCAAAAGATGAATACGCTAAGAATGGCCAAAACAAAACAAAATGGGACCCTTGGTGTCATTATTGAGACATTGAATTAGGCCTGGAACACTTTACCTCCAGCCCTCTTGTTAAGTGGGTAACAGTTATTGTATAAAGTAATCTGGGCTGTGGAGTCAGGTGGAACAAGGTTGACTTCCATGTACCTCTAAGCTGTGTGACTTTGGGCAAGTCTCCCTCCTCCACCTGGGCATTAGGTTTTTCATTCCCAGTCTGTAAAATGGGATAAGAATACCACTTCCCTTGTAGAGCTGCTGTGAATCATCAAATATCTTGGCATATTGGAAGTGAACTATATAGGAAGTAGGAGAGCTCAGAAGGATTCTATGGTAACTGAGCTAAAGAGAGGAATGACAAATATAGTAAAAGGCATCATTACCAATGAGGATCACCAAATTCCTAGAAATAAGTTGGTTGGCAGCTTGAGGCAGTTAGCTCTACAGATTTTTCTCACCTTTTAAATATATAATATATAATACAGATATGCATATAAAGATTTGTATTACTATATATATACACACACACACATACACTGTGAGTTAGATATAGTCTAGTACTTACTGTTCAAAGCATTCCAAACTGATAGGGCAGGGAATTGTTTTGTCATATGGAAGCCTACACAAAACTTCAATATGTAAAACCGAAAACTAATAGTAGTCCAGTTAAAACTAAGTTGGGGGTTGGCACTACCCCCTTAAACTCCCCTGCCTCTGGACACTTCCATAGACCTTTAGAACTCTGAGGAACCCTATTTTCTTTTTCTTTTTTTTTTAAGATTTTATTTATTTATTTGACAGAGAGAGAGAGAGATCATGGGCAGGCAGAGAGGCAGACAGAGAAGGAAGCAGGCTCCCCGCTGAGCAGAGAGCCCAGTGTAGGGCTCTATCCCAGGACCCTGAGATCATGACCTGAGCCGAAGGCAGAGGCTTTAACCCACTGAGCCACCCAGATGCCCTGAGGAACCCTATTTTCAAGCCCTTAGAATGGGTAGTGTATCAGTTACCTATGGCTACCATAATGCTGTCTAACCCCAAATTTCAATGCCTGTGACAATCGGGGCTTGTCACTCTCTCTGATCTGGTTGCTAGGCAGTTCTGCTCTTGGTTGGGCTCACTCAGATATGAGGGGATGGCTGATGGCTGGTTGATCTGGGATGGCCTATGCTTGGGCAGTTGGGGTCACTAAGCCTTGCTCTCATCCTCCAGCAGGGGTGGTAAGACATGCAAGAGGGAGATCAAGTGTAGTCATGCAAATACATATCCCACCTCTGATTACATCATAGTTACTAACCTCTCTTTGACCAAAGCAAATTACATAGCCGAGCCCTGAGTCAGAATGGGAGGGTGCCTCAAAGTCACATGATGATAGGTTTAAGGAAAGGTGAAAAACTATGGCTTAAAAAAATAACGTAGGGGTGCCTAGGTGGCTTGGTGAGTTAAATGTCTGACTCTTGATTTCGGCTCAGGTCATGATCTCAGGGTCCTGGGATCAAGTCCTGCGTCAGACTCTGCCCAGCGTGGAGGCTGCTTGAGATTCTCCCTCTGCCCCTTCCTCTGCCTGCAGGCTTGCATGCACGCGCGCTCTTTCTCTCTCTCTCTCTCTCTCTCTAATGAATCTTAAAAAATAATAAAACACATATGGTCTCTGAGAATCCTGATTTTAAACACATGACCTTGAGAGCTCCATAGAAACTCTACCTTAAGAAGGTAGTTTTTTCTATTTCACTGGTGGGGCCACATGGTTTTGGGGGTTATGCCTTAGGGCTTGTGCTACAAAAATTACAAGCTCTCAGATGCTCAGGCCTGCTAGTTGATCAGTTCCCCCACTTGTATAACTACCAATATGACCTATCTTCCATCCATAGCTGTAAGTTTAAGCATAAGACTAGAAGCATCCGCACTAGGGGGGGATCAAAGACCTTATGACCCCAACTCAAGTTGCCTAGAGTGGAGAGGGGGCGACTCGTAGTTTAGAAACACGGGAAGACTATCAAACATCCATGAAATCGGCCATATAAAATCATGGAACTTAAGGCACAGTTCGACTTGTTCTGTGATGCATAAATTTCACCAAGATGAAAAGGAAAACCCCAAGGATGCTTGTATAATGAACTGAGGCTGACCCAGCAATTATGCCGTATTGGCGTGGGGCTTGGTTTACTTTCCTGCCCCCAAGAACTTCTTTGTGTGGCACCCACACAGCTTTGTGCCCTCTGAGTACATGTGTCCTCACTCTGCTTCAAATATTGATTTTCTAGTCCTGCTCACATGTGGTTTCTTTCCTGGGAGCTGCTACCCCTTGAAAGCTTTGTCCAAACAAAAGTCTATCTTCACCTCATCAGTCTTTTAAGGTAACTGTTTGCCTCTGTGCATTTATGCATCTTATTTTCATTCATGTCTTTCATTCTGTCTTCTTTCACTCGGATTAAAATTCCCAAGAGGGTTGGCTTGAAGTTAGGGGAGTTTCGAGAGAAACAGTGGTTCCTTAACGTAAATCATGTTTCAGAACCATGGACAGAGCACCTCCCACTCTGTAGATATGGTATGTCTACAACGCAGCCTGTAGAGAACATTTAATTTTCCTCTGTGTAGGGCACCGTTTCATCAAAGGATGGTTCAGTGGTTAACAGCTTGAGTCTGGGGTTAGAATGCCTGAGTGTAATTCTGCTATCCCTCCCATCACTAACTGCTTGACTCAGCCGTGGTTTCTCATCAGTAAAATAGAAATCATTTATAGTGTCTAACTCCTAGAGTTGTGAGGATTACATGGCATGGTATATTGAATATTGGCCCTGATTCTTCAGCCCTACTGGTTATGCATGCTATGAAACTTGGCAGTTAATTCTGCAAGAGTCAAGAGTCAAAGCCTGCCGCTTGACCTCAGGCTTGGCCATATGGCTGGTTCAGCCTATAGGATGTTTGCAGATGTGATGTAAACAATGACTGCAAATCAGCTCGGAAATGCTCTCTTGTGCTTCTGTCTTTACCATAAGCAAAGCTTTCCCCCCTCCCCACCCCAGGTAGTTGCTGCCTCTTCAGCTTGGGCCCTGGAATAAACATGGAAACACATTTGAACTCAGCCTTCAGTCTGGAGCTTGGGGTTCCATCCGTCCCTGCCAAGTTTCAGCCCACACCCAAACCCATGAGAATAAGTGATTGTGGTACTGACTCACTGAGTTTTGGGGCTATTTGCTATGCGGCATTATTGAGGCAGTAGCTGACCAATACAAGTAGAATGGTGCAGGTAAAACACTTAAAACGGTGCCTGTGCAAAGTAAGTGCACCATTCCTTTTGGCTGTCAAGGTCCTTGTCAGGAGGAGATGTGAAGATCAGTAGTACATTACTAAGGTCTGGCTGTCTGACCCTGGGCAAGTTATTTAACCGCACTGGTCCTCACTTTGCTCATGGACAAGTGAAGCTAGGAATACCCCTTCTGAGTATGTCCGAAATCATCAAAGGAGACCTGAACCTAAAACAGTGTTGGAAACTCTGGGTTGGTCAACAATGAAGGCAGTGTGATCAGGTGCTTCTAATACCTCCCACGCGTTAGAAACAACATTCAGATTCAGTCTGAAGATACATGAGTATGAATAGGGGCGACAGCCATGAAATCAACAAGCTACCAGCTTTAAACTAATTTGTCAACACTACACTTTCTACTGATTTGATGCTAATTCTCACGTACAGAGTCAGGCCTCATCAGAGACCTCATACACTTTGTACAATTTAGAATCAGTAGAAGATCCCACCAATCTCTTGTGATAGCTGGGGGGAAATATGCTTCCAGGAGCACCATTCTCTTGGAGGAAGGAGCTTGTTTTTGCAGGTCCCCTCGAAAAGGTGTCCTAAGTTACTAAGAACAGAGACACAATGATAGTTATGTGTCTACAAGAGATTAGCAAGTTATCCACCGACTGGGAAAGGGAATGAGATGAGTGCAGAGGTGTTCTGCTGGTGGGCATGGGGTAGGCTGGAGAAACAAAACATAAAGCATGAAATCAGGTCAAGGAGGAGGAATTGGAGGGGGAGGATGGAGGAAACAGACCGTGGCCTTCGTGGAAGGTGGTAGGAATTGGGCCTCAATATGCCCGGGGTTCCTAAGTGTATGTGGAATTTACACAAAGATTTCTTCAATAGGATGCAAGAAGTACAAACCGAAACAGGAAACTGGTAAGTTGGGCATTGTTAAAATGAACAATTCTTTCTCTTCAAAGATAATGTTAGGAAAATAAAAAGGAAAACCACAGACTTGCAGTAAAGCCCTTACGCCTAGAATATGTAAAGAATGCTTCTAATTCATTGATAAGAAGGCAGCACATTTTTTTTTAAAGGGCAGAATATTTTTATTTTAAATTCCAGTATAATTAACACATAGTGTTACATTAGTCACAGGTGCACAATGTAGTGATTCAGCAAGTTCATACAGTACTCAGTGCTCATTACGATAAATGTACTCTTAATTCCCTTCACCTACATCGACCATCTCTCCTCCTCCCCCCTGGCAAACACTTTTGTTCTCTATAGTTAGGGGTCTGGTTTTTTTTGATTCTTAAATTCCACATGAGTGAAGTCGTATAGTATTTGTCTTTTTCTGATTTATTTCACTTAGCATTATAGCCGCTAGAGCCTTCCATGTTGTTGCAAATGGCAAGATCTTACTCTTTTTTATGGAGGAGTAATATTCCCAGAGTGTGTGTGTGTGTGTACACCACATCCTCTTTATCCATTTATGAATAGACATTTGGGTTGCTTTCCTATCTTGGCTATTGTAAACAATGCTGCAATAAACACAGGATGCGTGTATCTTTTTGAATTAGTATTTCGTTTTCTTTGGGTAAATACCCAGTAGTGGAATTACTAAATCATAGGGTAATCCTATTTTTAATTTTTTGCGGCACCTCCGTACTGTTTTCCACAGCAGCTGCGCCAGTTTGCATTTTCACCAACAGTGTTCCTTTTTCTCCACGTCCTCATCAAAACTTGTAGTTTCTTGGGTTTTTGATTTTAGCCATTCTGACACATATGAGAATGTTTTGTTGTGGTTTTGATTTCCATTTCCCTGATGATCAGTGGTGTTGAACATCTTTTTGTGTGTCTGTTGACCATCTGTATGTCTTCCTTGGAGAAGTATCTGTCCATGTCTTCTGTCCATTTTTAATTGGATTGTTTTTGGTGGTGTTGTAGAAGTTCTTCATGCATTTTGCATAATAACCCCTTCTCATATATCATTTGCAAATATCTTCTTTATAGTAGCTTGCCATTTTATTTTGTTCATGGTTTCCCTTGCTTGTGCAGAAGCTTTTTATTTTGATGTAGTCTCAATAGTTTATCTTTTATTTTGTTTCCCTTGCCTTAGGAGACCTATCTAGAAAAATGTTTCAATGGCCAATGTCAGAGAAATTTTTGTGTGCTCTCTTCTAGGATTTTTATGGTTTCAGGTCACACATTTAGGTCTTTAATCTGTTTTGAGTTTAGTTTTTTGTATGGTATGTAAAGTGGTCCAGTTTTATTCTTTGCATGTAGCTGACCAGCTTTGCCAACAAAGCTGTTGTTGAAGAGACTGCCCTTTCCCCATCGCATTTTCTTGCCTCCTCTGTCAAAGATTAATTGACCATATAATTGTGGGTTTATTTCTGGGCTCACTATTTGGTCCCATTGGTCCCATTGATCTATGTGACTGGTTTTGTGCCAGTGCCATACCGTTTTGATTATTACAGCTTTGTAGTTTATCTTGAAATCTGGGACTGTGATACCTCCAGTTTTGTTCTTTTTTTTTTTTTTTTTTCCAAGATTGCTTTGGCTATTGCACATCTTTGTGGTTCCATATAAATTAAGATTATTCTAGGTCTGTGAAAAATGCTGTTGGTATTTTGATAGGAATTGCATTAGATCTGTAGATTGCTTTGAGTAGTATGGACATTTTAACAATACTTCTTCTCCCAACCCATGAGCATGGTCTATCTTTCCATTTCTTTGTGTCCTCTTCAATTTCTTTTATCAGTGTTAGAGTTTTCAGAGTATAGGTCTTCCACCTCCTTGGTTAAGTTTTTTCCTAGGTATTTTATTATTTTTGGTGCAATTCTAAATGGGACTGTTTCCTTAATTTCTTTTTCTGCTACTTCATTATTAGTATATAGAAATGTAACAGATTTCTGTGTATTGACTTTGTATCCTGCGACTTTACTGAGTTCCTTTCAGTTCTAGTAGTTTTTTTGGTATAGTTTTGTATATATAGTAACAGGTTATCTGTAAATAGCAAAGGTTTTACTTCTTCCCTACCACTTGGATGCCTTTTATTTCTTGTCTGATTGCTGTGGCTAAGAGTTCCAGTACTATGTTGAATAAAAATGGTGAGAGTGGACATCCTTGTCTTGTTCCTCATCTTAGCGGAAAAGCTCTCCGTTTTTCATCATAGGGTATCTGGATTTTTCATATATGGCCTCTGTTCTGTTGAGGTATATTTTCTCTAAACCTGCTTTGTTGAAGGTTTTTATCATGAATGATGTTGCCCCTCACTGAATGCTTTTTCTGCATCTATTAGAATGATCTTATGGTTTTTATCCTTTCTCTTGTTGATGTGGTGTATCACGCTGATTGATTTGCGAATATTGAACCACCCTTGCATCCCAAGAGTAAATCCCACTTGATTGCAGTGAATCATTTAACATATTGTTGGATTTGGTTTGCTACTATTTTTTGAGGATTTTTGTATCTATGTTCATCAGAGATATTGGCCTGTAATATTTTTGTTTGTTTTTGTAGTGTATCTGATTTTTGGTATCAGGGCAATGCTGGCCTCATAGAATGAATTTGGAAGCTTTCCTTCCTCTTCTATTTTTGGGACTGGTTTGAGAAGAATCAGAACTAAGACTTTAAATGTTTGGTGGAATTCACCTGTGAAGCGATTTGGTCTTAGACTTTTGTTTGGGAGGGTTTTTTTTTTTTTTTTTTGGTTTTTTTTGTTTTTATTCCTCATCCAATTTCATTGCTAGTAATCCTCTGTTCATACTGTCTATTAATGATTCATTAGGGGGCCATATGTTTCTAGGAGTTTCTTCTAGATTGTCCAATTTGTCATAATTTTTCATAATACTATAATCCTTTGTATTTCTCTGGTGTTGGTTGTTTCTCTGCTTTAATTTCTGATTTTGAGTCTTTTTTTTTTTTTAGTCTGGCTAGAAGTTTATTGATTTTGTTGATCTTTTCAAAGAATAAGCTCCTGGTTTCATTGGTCTGTCCTATTATTCTTTTAGTTTCTATTTCACTTATTTCTAATTTATTCTTTATTATTTCCTTCCTTCTATTGGTTTGGGGGTTTACTCTTCTTTTTCTAGCTCCTCTGGGTGTAACGTTAGGTGTTTACTTGAGGCGCTTCTTGATTCTCGAGGTAGGCCTGCTCTCATCTTCCCTCTTAGAACAGCTTTTGTTGCATCCCAAAGATTTTGGACCATGGTATTTTCATTTTCTTCTATCTCCATGTATTTTTTTAAATTTCCTCCTTGATTTCTTGGTTGACCCATTCATTGTTTAGTAGCATGTTATTTATTTAGCCTCCGTGTTTTTGTATTCTTTCCAGATTTTTTCTTGTGGTTGATTTCTAGTTTCCTAGTGTTGTGGTCAGAGAAGATGCATGGTATAATTTTAACTATTTTGAATTTGCTGAAACTTGTTTTTGTGGCCTAACATGTGATCTATTCTAGAGAATGTTCCATGTGCACTTGAAAAGAATGTGTATTCCACTGTTTGGGGATGGGATATTCTGAATATATCTGTTAGATTCATCAAGTCCAATGTGTCATTCAAAAACACTATTTGCTTGTTAATCTTCTGTTTGGATTATCTATCCATTGATGTAAGTCGGGTGTCAAAGTCCCCTACTATTATCGTATTCCTATCGATTTCTTCTTTATGTTTGTTAATAACCACATTGTGTATTTGGGTGCTCCCATGTTGGGTGCATAAATATTTACAATTGTTATGTCTTCTCATTGGATCATTCCCTTTATTGAGTACGTAGTGTCCTTCTTTGTCTCTTGTTACAGTCTTTGTTTTAAAGTCTTTTTTTTCTGGGGCACTTAGGTGGCACAGTTGGTTGAACATCCGACTCTTGGTTTCAGCTCAGGTCATGATCTTAGGGTCATGAGATTGAGCCCTGCGTCAGGCTCCATGCTTAACACAGAGTCTGCTTAGGATTCCCTCTCCCTTACCTTCTGCCTCTACCCCCACTCAAATAAATAAATCTTTAAAAAATTCTATTTTGTCTGATATAAGTATTGCTACCCCAGCTTTCTTTTCACTTCCATTTGCATAATCAATGTTTTTTCATCCCCTCACTTTCAATCTACATGTGTCTTTAGGTCCGAAATGAGTTTCTTGTAGGCAACAAATAGATGGATCTTCTTTTTTTTCCATTCCATCACCCTATGTCTTCTGGAGTGTTTAGTCTATTTACATTCAAAGTAATTATTGATGGGTATGTATTTATTGCCATCTTGTTATGTGTTTTATGGTTGTTTTATAGTTCTTCTCTGTTTCTTCTCTTGCTGTCTTGTGGTTTGATGGCTTTCTTTAGTAATCTGCTTACATTTCTTTCTCTTTATTTTTTGTATATCACAGGTTTTTAATTTGATTATCATTAGGTTTATATATAATATCCTATGGATATAGGAGTCTATATTAAGTTGATGGTTACTTAAGATTGAATCCATTCTAAAAACACTAAATTTTTACTCCTCCCCCTCCTGCCCCCACGACACACATGTTTTAGGTATATGGTGCCCTATTTTACATCCTTTTTTGTGTGTGTGACTCTCTCGACTGATTTTTATAGATATATTTAATCTTCCTGATCTTTGTGCTTCCTACTTTTCTTACTCCTGCTTCTGGTCTTTCCTTTCCACTCAGAGTCCCCTTTAACATTTCTTGTAAGGCTGGTTTAGTGGTGATGAATTCCTTTCATTTCTGTTTGGGGAAACTCTTGTCTCTCCTTCTATTCTGAATGATAGTGTAGCTGGGTAGAGTATTTTTGGTTGCAGCTGTTTTTCCTTTTAGCGCTTTGACTATATCATGCCACTCTCTTCTGGCTTGCAAAGTTTCTGCTGAAATATTGACTGATTGCCTTATGGGGTTTCCCTTTATATGTAACTGTTTTCTTTTCTCTTGCTGCTTTTAAAATCCTCTATCATTATTTTTGCCATTTTAATCATTATGTCTTGGAGTGGACCTCCTTGGGTTGACTTTATTGGGGGATTTTTGCACCTCCTTGATCTGGATGTCTGTTTCCTTCCCCAGACTTGGGAAGTTTTCAGCTATTTTTTTATTCAAATAAATTTTCTGCCCCTATTCTTTCTTCTCCTTCTGGGATCTCTATAATGAGAATGTTATTAGACTTAATGGTGTCACTGAGTTCCCTTAACCTATTTTAATTTTTAATCCTTTTTTCATTTTCCTTTTCAGCTTGCTTGCTTTCCATTACTGTCTTCCAGCTCACTAATCTGTTCTGCTTCTTCTACTCTCCTATTTATTCCTTCTTCTGAGTTAATCTCTGATTCTTTTTTATATTTTCTGTCTTTTTGTTGAGGGTCTCCCTGAGATCCTCCACTCTTAAGTTCAGTGAGTATCTTTAGGACCATTACTTTACATTCTCTATCAGGCATATTGCTTATCTCTGTTCGATTTAGCTCTATTACTGTGATTTTTGTCCTGTCATTTGGGACTTACACCTCTGTCTCCTCATTTTGTCCAACTGTCAATGTCTGTTTCTATCTGTTAGGCAAGTCAGCTATGTCTTCTGCTCTTGAAAATAATGGCCTTATGAGAAAGAGGTCCTGTAGCAAAAAGGCAGAGTATTTGAATAGACACTTCAAAGGAAATACAGAGCTAGTAAGTACATGAAAAGATGTGCAACACCATTCACCATTAGAGAGATGCAAATTCAAAGCACCGCGAGATACCACCCACATGTAATAGAATATCTAAAAGCAAAAAGACGGGCAATTCCAAGGGTTGGTGAGGATGTGAGCAATTGAACTCTTGTACACTGCTCGTGGAAATACAAAACGGGACAGCCTTTTTGGAAAATAGTATGGCAGGGTTTTTTTGGTGTGTTTTTGTTTTGTTTTTTGTTTTTGTTTTTTATAAAGTTAGGCATACACTTGTGATCCAGCAGCAATTCTGCTCTTAGATATTTACTCAAGAAAATGAAAACTAAAAAAAGAAAAGAAAAGAAAACTTAGGTCAGCACAAAAACATGTATGCCAGCATTTATAGCAGCTTTACTGATAATAACCCCAACTGGAAAGAAGCCAAATTTGCTATCAGTTAGTGAATGGGTTAAAAAAAAAAAAAAAAAAAGATGTGGTATGTCCATACAATGGAATGCTACTTAGCATTGGAAGGAATGAACTACTTATACTGATCATGCAACGATTTAGATAAATTGCAAAAGCATTAAGTTAGCTGAAAGAAGAGAGACTTGTATAATTTCATTTATATGAAATTCTGAAAAATTATAATGACAGAAAGCAAACCAGTGGTAGCCAGGGGCCAAGAGGGAGAGCACAGTGGAAGGAGGGAATTAACTGCAAAGGGCATGAAAGAACTTTTTGAAGAAATGATTATGTTCTATAGCATTATAGTGATGGTAGTCATATGATTATATCATGAATATTAAAATGAACCAACTCATATACCTGAAATTGGCAAATTTTGTCATATAAAAAATATATTTCAATAAAGCTGACCAAAAAGCAAAAGAAAACATTGAGCTCATGGTAAAGGAAATACTAATATTGACAATAATAATTAAATCGCTTCAGTGGGTCAGATACTCTGCATATATTTGCCTCCTTTTCTAGACTAGGAAGCAGATGCTCAAAGACATGAAGCAACATTCCTAATGCCACACATCAGGGAAGTAAGTGGCAGGGCTGGGACTTGAACCTGCAAAGGTAAAGGCACAGCCTATACCCTTTCTGCAGAAGTCCTCGTCTGGGCTCTGAGACCAACCAGCCTGCCATCCTGTGGCTTGGAAATTGGACGAGTTGCTGGGGAAAGATGCAGCCCTCACATCTGAGGGGCTCCTGGTTTCTCCTTGGGAATTAGCTAACAATTACCAAATCCATGCATTTAATGAGGTGGAAAGTGGCCTATGATAATGATAATTAGCACTTGAACATTGCTCTTTAACGTTAGCTTGCTTTAAAGGCATGTTCATTAATTAAATACTTTGCACAGCCCTCGGAGGCAAGAAAAGGATGGGTGGCTGGCTTTCCAGAAAAGTCAGCCGAGGTGAGGAAGTGAGTGTGGTATTTCCCAGGTCAGGTTCCTGTCAGCCTCCCATCAGGAAACAGTGGCCTCAGTTCATTCAACCCCTCAACATGCAGAGAAAGGGCACATGGTGGGTGAAAGCTCATAGCTCATAGCTTTGACATCGGGAAAGTAGGTGTGAAATACTGTGTGCCTTTGGGCAAAGCCCTTCCCCTCTCTGGGCCTTATTCCCCCAGTGGGTCAGTGTGTGTGATTCCAAGTCCTATGTATGCCCCTAGTCTTCTCAATCCAGGGATGACTGAATCCCTAGGAGATTTCCCAGTTCAACCCCCTGGTTTTGCAGAGGGGAGACTGAGACCCGGAGAGGGTGGAGTCTTGTTTGGGTGCTTTTTCTGAAGCAGAGTTTAGCTCCATGATGGAGGGCAGAATGAATGGATTCTAAAGAAAGGAGTTGCTGAAAATGCCACTCTGTGGTTCAGTCCTTGTAGGATAGCCTGGATCTGAGGGAGGGCTGGATTCCTTTGCGGAGTGTGCTGGATCAGTAGAACTCACTGGTGAGTGCGTAAAGGTATGGTGATGAGTAGATGGTGAGCCAATAATTTCGTGGATAAACAAATGAATGAATTGATGGATGATGGGCCATACTTTCCTGTTTCTTTGCATGCCTTGTGATTTTTCTGGACAGCATTTTGAGTATTATAATATGATAACTCTGGAAATCAGGTTTCCCCCCCACCTCCTTCCTTGAGATTTGTACTTGTGGGCGGTTGGGGGCTGCAACCGTCTGTTTCATGACTTTTCCAACCATCCCGGTCTCCTTCCACCCTGCAGAGATGGTATTCCTTGTCATGTGTGGTCACCGAAGTGTCCACTCTGTTATGTCTGTGGTCAGTCAGAGGTCTGAGTCCTGTCACTTCCTTAAAATGCAGAAATCGAGTCCTTAAATTGTTTTCTTCAAGAAGCATGCCCTGGTTGCTGGAAGTCTTAGATTAGGTTTCAAAGCCGTGATTTTGTCCAGAGTTGATTTTGTCAGTCTTTGCAAGTCAATGGTTGTTTTGGTGAAGGATCTGATTCTTTGAGTGGCTTACTCCACGATCTTTCTGGGATGCCAGTGAGATATAGAATTCCCACTTCATCACAGTTCCCAGCCCTCCCAGTTCCTATTGCCTCCCTCCCCCCGCCCACCAATGCCAAGTTGGCTGCTATGTAATTGTGCACTAGCATATTTTTCTTACAGTTGAGAATGAGTTCTCTGGATGTGTCTCTAGTAAAAGTGTGAAAATTAGGGATATGAGAGCCCGATGTTTGAAGAAAATCAAAGGGGAAGGGTATGTTTCTTTATGGAAAAGAGGAATATTCCTCTGTGTTCAGTATGTGGGCTTACGGCACGCTTAGCTCCTTTACGGCGCTGGACAGGTTTCCCCAGGGATTCGAATTTGAGAACTTCTACCAAAGCCAGTCTCGTGATTTTTTTTTTACTTGGAAGAGTGGAGAAAGGAAGATTTTCATGCGTTCTGGCTGAGCCAATGTCAGGTGAAGCCTGCTCCGGAGCTGCAGATGGGCCGGAGGTGTGTCAAACGAGCCCCTCCATGAAAACCATTATAGTGGCGTTCACCCCCAAAGAGCCTCCTAGCGACTCCCTCCCTCCGTCCCTCCCTCCCCTGCCAGCCTGCCCTCCGTGTCACCCTTTGTCTCAGAGTCCCTTAGAGGCACCCAATTTCGCTTCCTAGGAATTCACTCTGTGGCATAAATCATGTCAGACAGGCTCACGAAAGCGAGGAAGATTGCAGAGCTGACAAAAACTGCTTTTGGGTCAGCGTGGCTGCTCTGGCAGAAAGGTGACCGCTCCTGTTTGCTGAGCACCTACTGTATGCTTTAGAAAGGGTGAGCTCAGCCCCTCCTCCCTGCAGCTCTGTGGGAGAGAGGTACCATTATGCCGACCTTACGGAAGGGAACACCGAGACTCCGAGAGTTTCATCATCGGCGGGGGTGAGACTTGAGCCCAGAAAGGGAATCGTGTGACCGTGGTGCCACACCCTTGTTTGCTCAGGCTTTCAGTCATGGCTGGTGTGGACAGTTCTGTGTGGGGGAGGGGGGGAGGAGGGCTTCAAGTCCTCATTCTTGTCTTGCCTCAAGCATGTGCCACACACCTTGCTTTTGGTCCTGGGCCTCTCCGGTGCCCTAAACTCTTGCTGTATCTCACGTGGGCCCATACAAGGGAGTTTGAGGCTCCACTGACGACCCCTGACCCGTGAGGGTGGAGAGCTGATGGACAGATGCGCCCAGCTCCATTCTGTGCATGGTCTGGGAAGCATTCTGTTTACTCTTCAAGAGGTCCTGGTGGCATAGCCCCCTCCCTTCCCTGCTGTGGCCTCCAGCTGAGACCATCGTAAGATGCCTAACATTGGCCTTTTCTTCTTGTCTCCTCTTTCCTGCTCCCAGGGTTTGCCTCTTGATTAAATGGCCTGGACACAAATCCTTGTCCCAGGCTCCGCTTTCAGGAGACTCTCCGCTGCCCCAAGCAAAGGCAGGCAACACAGATTTCTTAAATGAAGAATCCTCGCAAAGATGGATGCTGGGGTTCTAACTGGTGAATGTAGGAAGTGTAGGTTTGCAATTATAAGGCGGTGTTTTCTGTAGACCGCCAGACCAGACATGCCCACAGGAGGTTGTCTGTCTGCTTCAAGGCAGTCCTCGTGACAAGTGTCCCAGTGGACATTGATGAGAAACGTTATCTACTCCAGGGCTAGTTTATAAGCTACACAGGGGCAGGCCCATGATCACGCTGTCGTGGTAGGTTTTCAGTTCGACAAGACACCTCTTGCCTTGGTCATATCTGTGGAGGGGCTGTAGCTGAACATCAGACTGGGGGGCTTAAGCAAGACTGTGATTTCTTGTGGTTCTGGAAGCTGGGAAGGCCCCTCCTCCTGCCTTCGTCCGGGTCCTCACACAGTGGGAGGGAGGAAGAGGGGTAGAGGGACCTCAACCTCGTGGCCTTTCCTCTGGTTATAAGGGCATTAGTACCATCGTGACTTGATTGAATCCCGATTCCCTCCAAAGGCCCCACATCCTGCTACCATCACACCGGGGCTTAGGACAACGCCCTTTGGGAGGGCACATTCAGTCCCTAGCAGTCCTGGATCCCTCAGGCTAGCCAGGGAGAGATGCTTCTCTGAGTTATTACAAATGGAATCCTTCACTTGTGAAATCTTCCACACCACCATTAATAATGCCGTGCCAATAAGGAGTACAACAGCCTTATTCTTTGCTTCCCCTGTGCATAGGGTTCTGTGGCCAGTACAGCAAGCCCCATGGTTATAGTTCACGATAACCTCCTTTTTAGAGATGAAGACACTAAGGAGCTCCGTACCCTCCCTCCTCACTCACTTCACTGAATGAATGAATGGATAGATGGATGGATGAATGAATGAATGAATAGCTCCCCTTTTTTGATATTACACCAGGGTTTGCGCCACTAACCTTTTGGGAAGATCCTTGTGTCGTGGAGGGAGCTGCTCGTGCTGTGTGGGATACTGAGCAGCACCCCTGGACTTACCGAGTAGCACCTCTCCCTCCCCCAGTTGTGACAATCCACAATATCTCAGACGTTGCTAAATATCCCCTGGGGTGCAAGATGAGCCCTGATGAGAGCCCCACTATTAGAGGCATCACATTTGGTTTTGATTAAAGATAGGATTCCGTTGCCCTAATTTGGAAACTACTAGATTAGATGATTTTTTAATTTCCTACTTTAGGTCCCAAGGGGTCTACATAGTTCCCGAAACTACACAAAACTCCGCGTGTGTGGGCACAAGTGCGTGTGCACAGGTGTGTGCTCACGTTCTTCTGGGAAGGTAATCCGTGATTTGCGTGGGATTTCTACGGTGGGTCTGAAAACTGCCTTCTGCAGTCCCTTCCCAGTCTGATGATTGGACCTTTCGGGTTTTAAGCCCCTCTTTCTATTTTCTTCTGCCCGCCTCCCCCCCCCCCCATGTCCCTTCTCGATTGTCATAATAAAAGGGTCTTGGCTCATCTTCTCCAGCACAGTTTCTCCCGGGGAAGAGGCTGTCACCTTGCCTCTGTGGGCCGGGGAGAGTGGCAGTGAAGGGAGGAGGAAAGAATTTCTAGAGAATCACTGAGCCGTGGAGTAAGAGATTATTGTTAGCAGTTGCCATGGGGATCTATAAATCAGCCTCGCTGCTTAGAACCCAGCGACGTCTGGCACACCGCCTCCCTGCCTGCTCCCTGCCTACTCCCTCCCTGCCCGCTCCGGCCCTGAGGGTCCTCCGCCCCAGAAAGGCCAACCCTTCCCATGGTTTATTTTCCTTTCCGTCTCCTTCCGTCTAAGGAGACGAGAAAGGAATGTTGTCTCCCAGTTGCCTTGCCAGACCCACGCCTTCCTTCTTGGCTTGGGGCTCATTTCTCCCCCTAGGATGCAGCGTAGTGGTTAAATACACGGACTCTGAAGCTAGACTTCCCGAGTTCAAAGTTCAGTTCTCGGAGTCCGGCTGTGGGGCCTTGGGCAAATTACTTACCTTCCCCGAGCCTCGTTCCCTGATGGTAAAATGGGGATACTGAGACTCTGGCTCCCAGAGAGCACTGATGATTCAGTCCATTACACATGTCAAGCTCCTACCTTAGCATGCATATGATTAGCACTCCAGCATATAATTTTTCCTTGATAAATATTAGTTACTCTCATAAGTAGTTTCTCATTTCTCTTATTGGCCATCGTCTGGGCAGCTGGATCCTTCTATCCTTTCATTGCAAAGCTCGTGAGCACTGAGGTTGGGGGCTGGTGTTAAATATGATCTTTCATTCTTTCATTGGCTAAATATTTGCTTATTACCTAGTCTGTGTTGGGGGCCATGGAAATTCAGAGGTAAAGACATGGTTTCTGTCCTAATATTAGGAGCTCAGGTCCTAGTGAGAAGAGAGAGAAAGAGAGCGAGAGCGAGAGAGATCCCAAATTACTCAAGTGATCACAACAATGGCCATGTCCAAAGCTATGATCAAGGTTAGAGGAAGAGCTGAATTTGGTCTTTGTAGTCCGGGAAGGCTGCCTGGAAGAGGAAGAGCCTGAGCCAAGTCCTGAGGAGGAGAAGATATTAACCAGATAAAGGCTTTCCCGGAAGAGGGGACAGTATGAATAAAGGACAAGCCCTAGCAGTGTCTGTGTGCTGGGGGCAGTAGTGTGCTTGTAAATACTTAACAACTGGCTATCCCCACCCCTCACCCCCCAAAAAAGACAACTCTGCCTGATTTGCAGCATTTGCCAATTTCCATGGTGTAAATACTCTCCCCACAGCCAATTTCAATCTACCAGCACATCACTGACCGTGATGAGAAGAGATGTACACAATCGTTTCTCAAGAGCCAGTAGGAGTAGGTTGTGCAGAGCCCTTGGCTTTGCAGGGGATTCAAGCAGGGGGTCCATAATTAATTCAGTATTACCGCAGATAAAATGTAGGGCAGCTAAGGGAATAACAACTCAGGTCTGCTTTGGCTGATGAACTGTGGCTTTTCTCTGACTATCCTTTAGTATTCCTTAATTCACTTACTCATAAATCCCACGCACATTTCCTTAGCACTTACTGTGTGCCGAGTACCGAGCTAGTTCCGAGGCATACAGAGCTCCTAACGCATGAAAAGCCGGGATGCGTGGATGACAGCAATGGTCCTTTGTATGTTTCGGCTGTGGTGATGCCCAGACTGGGGCCAGCGGTCATCAGTAAGACCCCCCGTAAGCACACATTTGCCTCCACCCCCCACTCCTGGGCTCCATCTTCAGCAAAGAAAGTCTGGTCAGAAAGTCTGACCTTGGAGCAAAGCCTGGTGGACATTCCGAGCTTTGAAAACCTAGGTAACTCTGATTACAGGGTGGGGGCTAACACAGGTCCCAGAAGAGAATTTAGCCCCATGGTTGCCTTCCCCTTCCTTGTGCCCCCTCCCCCTGTCTTGGACACACACGAGTCTGGTCCCCACCGAGATGGACCCTCTCTTTTCCGGTTGATTGTTCATTTCCCGTAATTGTTGAGCAAATGGACTCCAGAATACACACAAATCCTCTCGTTACTCTGCATTCCGTTCCGTGAGGTCTGTTCATTTCAATTAGCCATCAGAGGCCAGAAGCAGAGATGTGCCGCCTGCTCCGATCCATCCCCACCTTTGTTTGCAATTGGATTTAAGGCAGCTGGGGCGTGTGTGTGTGGGGGGAGTAGGGGGATAAATATTTTATCGTCGCTTCCTCCGCGATGTTCTGCCAGTTCTCATTTCCATGTTTCCCCCCCTGCACGCCGGCAGATTGCAGACTGTAAATTTGAGGGGAAATAGTAAACGTGCAAACATGATAAATAAACATGTTGCTTTTGCGAGGACGGATATTATCATCTGGATTTATGGCTCGCCTTGCCCGTACATTTTATTGCATTTTGGGAAAAGCCGAGCGAGGTTTCCGTGTTACATTGATCAACTTTCTGCCCTTCGCCCCCGTCAGCCCCCCACCCCCACCCCCAATGAGTCACTGAAATATCAACCTGGACTGGGGACCTAATTTGTCTCCCAGGAAGGGAAGGCCTCTTGACAGGTGTTTTCTTTGGGGACAGCTGTTTATAGCTGTAACAGTAAGCGTACTGCTGGGCACTGTCCTCTATCCCCTCCCCTCCCTGAATTCTCAAAAATGGAACCTATTTGTGTTGTCCTGGTGGGAAAAAGTGGCAAATCAGTGATTTAAGTCTCTGTTCTGCTCCCATGTCTCTCTCTCTGCCTCTTTCCATAGTCGGCCCTCTCCGTCTTCTGCCTTCCCACAGATGGGTTCTGGATCTTGCCCAGGTTCGAATCCAAGTGTAATCACTGATTTCTGTGTCACCCGAGCAAATTACTGACCCTCTCTTACAGGGAGAATTGCAGGAGGTATTTCTGTGCCTGTCTCCACCTTCGCTCCCCCGGTCTCACCCCAGCTGGACGGCGAAGGCTTGGGGACAGGGAGCCGTGTCGGCTTGCCGTCTTTTTCTCCCGCCCCCCCCCCTTGCTCCTGGGCCCCACGTTCTCTGTCACGGGACCCCCACCTGGGAGCTGGCCGGTAGAACGTTTGGGGGCCCCCGCTGCCTTCTTTGCCTCTGCCCCCTCCCCACATTCAGCCGGTCACCGGGTCCTGTGGATTCCTCTGCATGCCTCTCTGCACCCCCCAACCCGTCCTATTTTTGAGTGTCCTCAGAGCGCCAGGCACTGAGCTGGTCTCTGACCACTGTCCCTTCTCGGGGTCACGACAGCAGTGTCTTTCCAGAGACTCCTGTCTCCTGGCCTGGCGCCGCCTTCCCCCTCTCGGTACTTACTGTAACAGCTAAGGGACTGGGCAGTGGCGCGCGTGCCTGCAGTTCTGTTGCTAAGGAAACCACTTCCTTGGTTACCGGCCCGGGTAGCATTTGTCTCACTGTGTCTGCCTCCTGCAGAGTCGCCTCCGCTCTCCGGGAAGATGAGGAGGCAGGAGAGGACAGCAGGGGTGGGGATGAGCAAGAGACAGGCAGGGATACAGAGATCGAGAGATGGAGAGATGCTGGCACAGAGCAGAAATTAAGGAAGAGATAAGGATGAAGTGGGGGGGGATGGTGGGGGGTGGTGAGGACAAGACAGAAGAGGTTTAAGGAGCAGCTGGAGAAAATAAAAACAGAAAGAGGGAAATGGAGCCCAGGAGGCATGTGAAATAAAATGGAGAGAAACCAATGAGAGAGAGAGAAGGGGTTTGGGCCTCTGGGAGAAGATGGGTCCTTATGGGATGGGCCCCCTGCAGCCCATCTGCCTCCTCACCCTTCTCCCCCTCCCACTCCCACCAGGAACGTTTGCGGTGGCCTCCAGGTTACTAGACAAATCGGGAGGAAATCCCAGCCATCACCAGATGTCAGGCACTGCCTGTTCTCTTCTCGAGATAGGATGAGCAGGCAGGCACCTCCCCCCACCCGGCCCCGCACCGGGCGCCCCCTGAATCCCCAGCTCTCCCTCCTCCACAGATGCACAGGCGATGTCCCTCTGTGCGCGCGGAAGGACTTTCCGGAGAAGCCCGGCTCTGCTGTGACCTCTGTGGGGCTCGGGCCAGTTCCGGCCGGTCTCGGGCATCGGTGTGCTTCGCTCCCATCCGTTAGGGTCATCCATAACCTCCCGGGGTCGGCCGGGACCCACGTAGGGCCTTTGCCTTCTCTGCCCCGTGATCGCGTCCTCAAAAGCTTTCTGCCACTTACAGGTGTCTGCTCGGGACTTGGTAAAACGTAAGCTCGGCAGGAACGGGGGTTTTTGTCTGTTTTGTTCCTCTGTAAGTCTCTGGAAGCTAGAGCAGGGCTGGGCACACGGGAGATGCCCAGGAAATATCTGTTGAAGAAATGAGCCAATGCTGCCTGGATTCCCTCTGGGTCCGAAGTACAGATTTGCTTTGAGAGGGTTGCGGAAGGGCGGTAAAGACGGGCAGAGACCGGCCAGAGAAGGTGCTAAACTGTCCATCTCACTGCCCCTGCCCCGCCGTCCTCCGTGGTGGGGAGGAGGACACGGCACAGGATCTGTGGGACCTGGGAGGAGCGTCCAGGGCAGCGTGGGGCTGGATAATCGCTTCTGGTCAGGGACGGAGAGACTGTAGACAAGGTCAAAGAAATCGGCATAGGGCCTCAGGGCTCAATTTGGGACCTGAGTCAAGGCTCGATCTGAGGTTGGGTGAGGGCCCAGAGGGCCCAACCAAAGGACTCCTCCAGGGCCAGGACTGGGGCTCAGTCTCCAACCAGAATCAGTTGGGGCAGATTCAGGCTCAGTCCCGACACACCCTCAGCGCTGGTTTGGGGGCAGGTCAGGGTTTAGCCTGTGACCCAGGCTGGAGTGCCGCCAATGACTTGGGTCAGGACTCCGTATGGCAAGGGCCAAGGTTTGATGTGTGGCTGGGATCGGGCATCCGTATGAGACTGGGATCGTGGATCAGTAGGGTTCAGAATTGGGACTCTGTGGTCACCCGGGATCAAGACTGTGACCAGGTCAGACTTGGCTGGCACGTGTAGCCTGGGGTTGGTGAGTCCCCAGAGGCTTTCTGAAGCCCTCTGAAGAGAAAGACCCTGTCCTTGGTCCTGGAGCACCCTCAAACCCTTCCCCCTTTCTGAGCTCTTCCCCTGCCCTCCCTACTTGAGAGAACCCGGGGCTGGGGGAAAGGCGTGCTCCCCCATGAGGGGGACAAGTCTCTCCCTCCCCTGCCTGCCCTAGCTCTGCTTCCGACCTCCCTCCCCATGTCCGTCCACAGGGCAGTATGTAAACCCTCGTCCCTCCCAGAAGCCTCCTGTTCCGCTCCCCTGTGCCCTTACAGGCTCCCCTCCACCCGCACAAGCACACAGCACCACACACTCAGGACATGCTCCGTCGCTCGGACACAGAAGGGGCACCCCTCCTAGATAACCTCTTCCGGACCCGCGCACCCCCCTCACACACGCACAGTTCCCGGGGACCAAGGGCAGAGGCAGGAGACACCCCTCCTTCTCTGGCCTGTTCCCCCCCTACACATGCCCAAGTCCACACACGGGAGCCGACACAAACACCTTAGAGATGGGGCGGTCGTCCCGTGAATGTGGGGGACACGAGTCTTGTGACCCAGAAGGGCAGGTGAGCACAATTTTACACACACATGCGCGCGCACATGCACGCCTTAGAGATGGGTGGTCGTCGCGTGAACGTGGGGGACACAGTCTCGTGACCCAGAAGGGCAGGTGAACACAATTTTACACAGGCACATGCACATACACACCCATCTCCCACTTCCCAAGCACAGACACAACTACCTGCCCCAGAACCAAAAAAAAGAGAAAAATCTGTTTGTGAACTCGCCTTACACAACACTACCATGTGGTTCTAGAATCAACAAAACTTGCTTTTAATGATGGTGTTGACCTGAGGAATCTTCAGACAGAAGCCTGCGGCCCGAGGCGGCCACGAGCACGACGGGCCTGGGTCTCAGACCAGGCATCTCCCAGAGGGTGGGCATCCCCCTGGGAGGGGAGGCCGTGCCCTCTACTGCTTCGCAAAAGACTAGAAATTAGCCTGGGGCGGGGAGAAACATGGTACAAAATACATTCCGGGCCCCCTGGCCGGGCCCTGGGCCGGGGGAGGGGGGGGCAGGGGCCCAAAATCCCACAGAGATGGGGATCAGGGAAGAGAACCACAGGCCCTCCTTCTCTTTGCGTGGCTAGGTGCCAAGGGGCAGAATGTATTAGTTATATTCCTCTTAAAAAAATAGATCTCTTTACAGTCGCCTTCTCCATAGTGTCTTGGGTATTTGGGAGCGAGCATTTACCTGGAGCCCAAGCCTGCAGGGGGCTGACTGGGGGGCCGCTCCGGACGGAAGAGCAAAGCTCTGGGACCTATGGCTTTTGCATCTACGTGGCAGGGGACCGCGCAGGTGTGGGCTGGGTGTGAAGCCACCGGGATCCGAGGTGGGGGGACAGATGGGGTCCTGAATCAGTGCTTTCTGAGACGGATGGTTAGCGACCCAGGTCCTGGAGAATCCTTTGGTTTGCTGGCCTACCTCCAAGGGAGAAGTGTTTCTATGGAAATGAAAGAACCATCCTCTTAAAGAACGATTTCCAGGGAAGCTGGCCCCATGGGACGAGGACCAAGGGGAGGTGGGTGATCTGGGAAGGCAGTGGGGGTCTGCGTGGGTCAAGGTCCCCACCTGACGTGGAGCACTCCTGGCTCTCTCACCTGGATAGCAAAGGACCCCCTGGTCGGGGTCAGAGGGCAGTGTAGGATCAATGTGTTGGGCCCCACAGTGGAGGGCGGCCCCTGGGGGCTGTCAGTCTTACTCAAGCTTCTGCTGGGGGCGTGTGGCCATTCTGGGGTTAACTGCTGGCGCCGAGGAACCCTGGGAGTGGGATCAAAGAAGCCAGGGTCCCCTCTGGGCTATAGCGGGGGGAAGAAAAGGGCAGCACTCTGGCCCTCGAGGTGGTCTGGCAACCAGATCGTTTCTGGGGAGCCGTGATACCTGGGGGTGGGCTCCTCGGGCCGGCCCCACAACCTGGCAGTGCCCGTTAACCCCCTGGCAGGACCATTGCTTCTGTAGCCCACCCCGAGTGTCAGAGACCCTTCCTCCAGCAGAAGCGGCCTGGGTCCGTGTCGGAGTCCCTGCTTCCCCAGGGCGTGGAGGAGAGAAGGGGAGGCCATGAACGCTCAGCCCGGAAGGGACGAGCATCCGGGGCCACTTTCTCCCTCGACCGTCCCTTTAGCTCTTGAATCAATATCCTTGACTTCGGCAGTGGGACACCCGTCTCGGGGACACCGTGAGCCCTCACTCCCTACAGGTGCGACCCTGAGTGGTGGGGGCCAGGGGCACAGGAGACAGGCAAGGGTCCGTGGGCAGGAGCGCCCCAAACCAGTGGCCCCTCCACCTCCAAGGAGGGGGCGGGGAGTCGGGCAGGGAGTGCTCCGACAGTTTCTTCCCTTGAGCTTCCTTTGTCATGCAGGAAACTCCACTGAGGGCCAACAGCCGCCATGGGGATGGTCCCCAAACCAGAGATCGAGGACAGGCGGGGGCGGGGGGGGAGGTTCCCCGGGGGGGGGACGTCTCAAGGCCCCGGCTGGGTGGGGACTCCCGGCCCCCCACTCCCCCAGCCGACACATCATCTGGGGTAGTAGTCGTCGGGGACTCCCGTGAGGTTCCGCCCCTTGAGGGCCGCGTCCACCATCTTGATGTAGGCCGAGATGACCTTCTGCATGTCGGCCGTGTAGGGGTCATACTCGAGCTTGCGCAGCCCCGAGCGCTTGAAGTTGCCGTCCTTCTGGCTCTCCACGCACAGCAGCCGGTCCTCCCTGACGGCCACGCCCAGCAGGCTCACCATGCGGCCCAGCTGGACGAAGAGGTCCTGCTTCAGGTCCTCAAAGTGCACCACCAGCACCTTCTTGCCAAACTTGAGCCAGTCCAGCGTGTGAGTGGCCCACCATGGGGCGTAGTTCCTCACGAACTCCGGCCACTCTGGGGAGAGGACGCAGGGCAGGGTCAGAGAAAGGGGGGGGGGGCGGCGCTCGGAGGACCAGGGTCAGGATCAAGGTAGTTACGGCAAAGCCCTTCGCTGCTTCCGATCCCCAGACTGGCCGGGTCCCTCCCACCTCGCCGCCGCCGCCACCTGGAACATTCTCAGCCTTTCCTTATCTTTGGGGAGAACAGTAACCCCAGCTGGGTACTTACTGCATGCCCGGCCCAGCCTTCTCCATAAATACATGTTACGGGGTTTTTTATGTTTGTATTAGTGTCGCTAGTAATTCGCTGATTCCTCACGGCAACCCATGAGACCGGTATCACGGTTTTCTTCACTGAACTGGTGAGGCACAGAGGGGTCAAGTAACTTGCGCAAAGTCACACAGCTACGAAACGGCAGAGCCAGGGTTTGAAACCAAACAAACAGTCTGGTTTCAAAGTCTGGGCTTTGAACTATCAAGTTGTCCTGCTTAGTAATGGTATCTCCTCACGGGAGGATAGTAGGACCTTTGGATAGAGAGGTGGATAAAAGCATAGGAGGTTTGGGTGGGGGGAGGGGGTAACTGGGGGACGGGCATTAAGGAGGGCACTTGATGGTATCAGTACTGGGTGTTACATGCAACCGATGACTCCTAAATTCTACCCCGAAATTAATACACTGTGTTAACTAGAATTTAAAACAAAAAAAGTGACTTGCCCATAAAATCTCTGAGGGTTTTAGCATTGAGCCCTGTACCCAGTAGGCGCTCAGTAAATGCTGCCTGTTCCTCTTCCCGTCCTTGTTCTGAGCTAGGACGGCATCTCCCCGGACTCCCCAGGCTCTGGCCGGTGCCACCTCTCGGCCTCACTGCCCCCTCCGCGCCCCCCCCCCCCCCCCGTGTGTCATCTGTTTCCAGTAGACCGGGTTGGGGGTTGAGTTTAAGTCGGATTCTCTATCTCATCATCTTTGCCTTACCGTCCTCCTTTTCATCATGGTTTTTTGTTTGGGGTTTTTTTTTTGTTTCTAGTTTTTACCTTGCTGCGGTAATCTGCGGGGGGGGGGGGGGGCTGTCACCAACACGTGGAAGGGGTGTTGGGTGGTCTGGCTTGAAGGCAGGCTCCAACGCAATGTGGGTGATTGCTTGGGGAGCCCGAGAGAGGAGCTCAAAGAGCCACGAGCCAGCCCTGGAGCTGCTGAAAGGGACAGAATGAGAGGCCGGGTCTCTGCAGTGCGGGGGGGGGGGAAGGGGGGTGTCACGGAGGACATTGGGAGAAAGGGATTCTGAGCCCCCGCTGGACAATCACAAGGCAGGTGCTCAAAACCTGGAAGCCAGACCCCCTGCTGCTCACAGAGACAAGGCCACCCCCCACCCCCCATCCCCCAGAGGGATCTGCTTATTGAACGAGGGTCTGTGAGTCTCCCAAGCTAGGTTGGGGGAGCCCAGTTGGTTCTTGGTAACTAAATCCTCCTCCTTTGCTGGGTGATAGATACCCACAATCTCATCTAATCCTGAAGAGTACCCTGAAAGGAAAGGGCTGCTGTTAACTTGTATCACCAGGGAGGAGACGGGAGGCTCAGAGAGGGGGAAGTGACTGGCCCAAGGTCACACAGCCAGGCAGCACCATCTAGCCCAGGCCTGTCTGATGCCAGGTCCTGATCTTCCCCGGGCACCCCTGCCTCACCCCCACTCCCTCCCACTGCCTTACTCCCAGCAGGGGCTCAATAATGGCTGTTGAACTAAATTGGAATTCCCCACCGCCAAACTGTGACATGATAAAGGGTTCCTCTTTTCTTTGCAAAACCCATCCGACCCCGTGGCGAGGCTCCTGCTCCCCCAGCGCCTCCCCGGAACACCACTGCTGCTAGGGAAACGCGGATGCCGGGGACTAGGATATCTTTTATCTTTACGCTAGATGATTTGCGATGTATCTGGCTAATTGGACCCACACTGTTGTAATGGGTTAAGACCAGATGTATCTGAGTGATTAGAGGAACATAGAGCATGTACAGAGTCTGTTTTAATTTTTTTTTTTTAGAATCTGCCCCCTCCTGAGTCCCCCACCCCCTCCCACCACATCCCTGCGGGGTCGGGACACCTGCTGCTCTTACCGCAGAAGCCCAGCAGGATGAAGGTGGGACTCAGTCGCCCAGGAGCGCACGGATCAGATTTTTGGGCCTGGCCGCTTCCGACCAACCATCTGAGGTATTTGCTAGAGGGGGCTGCACAAGGTCCCCTCTAGGAAGAGGAAGGACCCGTCTGCAGGGGGGTCAGGGGCCTGCAGAGGGCGGACCCAGCCTTAGGTGTAGACGGGCTGGGGCTGGCACGGCCCGTTGCTGATGGCAGGCCGCCTAAGGCTGGGAGTGAATCGTGTGGGTCCCTCCCTAAGAAGTCTGGAGGGTGGAGATGACTTGGGGGCGGGGGGGGGGGCGGGGGAGGCTCGGAGCCCGCTGCTCCAGGCCACACCGCGCTTGCCCAAGACAGGATTCGAACCTTGCCTGTCCACACCGAGCCTGGCTCCCACCCTCCGGGCGAGCCCTGCCAGAGCTCCTGTTTGGATCTGCTCCTTCAGGGGTCGGGGTCTGGGCACAACCACTTTGGAGGCAGATGGCAGTGTTCACAACCCCCTTCCTCTCTCCGTTAGCTGTGGCGGGGGGGAGAGACCTCGGTCGGTCTCCTCGATGCTCGGTTTACCCATCGGCGAAACAACTGTGCTAAGACCTGCATCCAGGACGTTCAGAGGGAACGGAAGCAGAGGGGCAAGACCTCAGCCCCGGGCCCCAGGAGGGGCTCCCTCCGTGCCGGCTGCTGGCACGAGGATTGTGGAGGTAGGCGCCCTGGCGTCACCGAGATGCACCCTCTTAGGTCCCATCAGCTGGGTCAGAGCCTCCCGCCATCAACACTCGAGCCCCCCAGGCTGTTTCGGCAGCAGCTGTTTGCCCCCCCCACCCCCCGATTCCTCCCTGGGAGCTCCTGAACTCCTTCACTGAAAAGAAGAAAAATTACAAACAAAAGCCCTGATGAGCACAGGATCCCCGTCCCGGCGGGTCATAAAGGCACACTGAGACCCAGACCATGGGTCCTGGTGCCGGTTCCGCCGGAACGGTCACCCCCGAGCGCCTGGCCGGGCCCCTTGGCGCTCCCTCCTCTTGCCGGGGGGATGAACCTGGGCCTGATTAATAGCTTAACTGCACTTAATTCCCCGCGGAATCATTAAACACAGTCTGTTTCATTAAACAGATCCAGGACAACGCACCTTGTGTAATCATATCACATAAAACTTTGCTTTGGACCCACTCCAGGGAGACTGTAAAATTAACATTATGGAACCAAAAATGGGAGCGGGGAGGGTTGCAGGAGCTTGTCCCAGCTCGACCTGGAAAGGGGGCGCCGGCAGGGAGGGGTGGACCAGCTCCGCAGCTGGGGGAACTCTGCTCTTGAGGGGGGGCCCTCCCATACTAGGCGGTGATGCCAGACTTTCAAATGCACCGGAAGCTTCGGGGGGTGGGGGGCGGGGATCTTGTCCAAGTGCAGGTTCCCATTCAGGGAACCTGAGGGCTGAGCTGGGCATTTCTAAAACGTCTTCTAGATGGCGTCAAGGTACTGCCACAGTGACCCCGCTCGGAGCAGGAAGGGTTTAAAGCGGTGGTTCGTAAATTGGAGCGTGTCAGAAACATCCGGAGGGATTGGGAAAACACAGATTGCCAGGCCCCCTCCCAGGGTTTCTGATTAAGCAGTCCGTGGGGTGGGAGGGTGTGGGGCTGGAGAATTTGCCCCTCTAGCCAGTTCCCCAGGGCTATTGCCGAGGCTGGCGCGGGCACTCTAAAGCCAGGGTCCTGGACTCAAGTGCCTGCGGGGGCCCGGTGGGAAAGCCAAGGGCAAAGAAAGAAAGGGGTTCTTTGGGGAAGGCTCCCAGAGCCCTGAAGACCTGGGTCAGGCCTGGGAGGGGATGCAGGGAGAAGGCTCCCCATCCCAGGCTACTGTGGGGACCCCAGGCGCCCCCCCCCCACCAGGAGATGTCTGTGCTGGAACCTTCCCTCTCCCTTGCCCTGCAGCCTCATGCTTCAACCTGTCCTGAGACTCCTCCCTATTTTTCAGTTTGCAAGCTCCGAGGTGCCCCGAGGAAGGAGAGAGGCCAGGTGGCGCCTGGGAACTGGAACAGCCTGAGCCTGAGACCAGGGGCCAAACCGGGGAACCTGTGAACTCATCACAAAGTCAGGGTCACCGCCAGGTACGAGACCGCTCGGGAGCTGAGGCCTGGGGTGGAATCCCGTTAGCTCAAGCCCGCTTAGCCACGCAACTGCTCCCTTCCTGGGATGGTTTTCTCACCTGTGCAATGGAATGCCACCCTGACCGGCAGCCTTTCTTACCTCCCCCGGGAAGGAGGTTTAAATGACCTAATGAATGCAAAGAGCTTTGCGCTGGGAGCTTCCCAGGCGCGTCCCCTCCCTTTCCCCTGGGGGTGGCAGGAAGCCTGGGAGGCAGACAGTTGGATTCTACTCCCCTCCCTGGGTGCCCCAATGACCTTGGTAGGCCTCTGCCTCTCTGGGCCTCAGTTTCCCCGCTAATCAATAGAGGATCAATCCGTGGTTTTGGGTCCTCCCTGCACTGCAGAAGCAGCGAGGAGCTTTAAAAACACACCCAAGCCCAGGTCGCACTCTGGCGATGGTCCTGGTGTGGTCGGGGCACTGGGCTTTGCCCCCACGCCTCGGGGCAGGTGTGGTTGCTGTGTGGCCAGGGCTGAGGACTGCTGGGCTTGGTCACCCCCACGTCCTTTCCAGCTGGGCCAGAGAAGTCTCTGCTCAGCCCGGCCTCTGCCAAGTGCACCTGCAGCCTTCTCAGCCTGGCCCTGAGGAGGGTCCATTGTCAACCGTTCCACAAATAAATCAGAAACCTCTTCTGGGAACAGTGGGACAAACGTCACCGCCTAAGCTTCTGCCCTCTGAGAGGGGGAATGAAGCAAGGGGAGGGATAGAGGACCCCCTTGACTGAACCAGGAAGCCAGGGCACCGCTGGCAAGACAAGCCCATAGGTTTTTAGGAATGACGTCATTAACCGCGGGATTGCCGTGGTAACACCTCTGGGGGGCGGGGCTTTGGGGCAGCTTTCGGAGGGGTGAAGGGGTGAAGGGGTGAAGTAGAGAGCACCCCTCAAGGCTGAGGCTGGAGCAGGCCGGTTCCTGGAGGCTAAGGTGAACGGCGCTCCCATTTACCGAGCACCTACTGGACTGCGTGACCCCACTGTTCCATCAATTTTGTTCCAGGGGTTAAGGGCTCAGAGACAACACTCTGGGGGTCAAATGCCAGGTCCACTACATCCTGGGAAAGCCTCTTCACCTCCCTGAACTTGGCTTGTCCCATCTCTAAAACCAGGTTAGTTACGGGGTTTTAAGACTCGCCTTACAGTGATGGCGATGTGAGTGATAATGGACACGGGATTTTGAGAGCCAGAGGGCTTAAAGATATTCAAGATGCCTGACGCTCTCCCCGTGACCGTGGGCCACCAGCTCCGGACTAAGACCTTCGTAAGTCAAGCGGAGAGAGTCAATTATCGTATGGTCTCACTTACGGGTGGAGCATAAGGAAAAACATGGAGGACATTGTGAGAGGGAAGGGAGGGGTGAATTGGGGGAAATCGGAGGGGCGAAGAACCATGAGAGACGGTGGACTCTGAGCAACGGACTGAGGGTTTTGGGGGGGGTGGGTGTGGAGATGGGTGAGCCTGGTGGTGGGTATTGAGGAGGGCACGTATTGCATGGAGCACTGGGTGTGGTACATGAACAATGAATCTTGTAACTGAAAAAATAAAAGTACTTGGAAAAGAAAAAAAAAAAAAGACCTTCATCCACAAAACCGTCATCTACTAAGTGCCAGAGGTGAATCTCAAACCCCCTTCATATTAAGATTCACGTTTGGGGGGCCAACATTGTCACTCTCCAGCTGTGTGACCTGGCACAAGTCACTTACCCTCTCTGAGCCTCACAGCCCTAAGGTGTTGGAGGCGGTTCATTGAAATGATGCTCTGCGAGTTCTTGGGGGGCTCCTAAGTGACCTCATGGCCATCAGCCACTGACCATGAGCTGGATTCCGGTCTCCTGACTCCCAGGAAAGGGCTCTTGAAACTGTTTCCACCCATCCCCTATCAATTACATGAGGGTCTCCATCTCCATAATTACTGTTTTTAAAGGGTTAAATTCTTAGAGCCCCACCATTATTAACCCCATTTTATAGGTGGGACAAGCCGAAGTGCAGGGAGGTAGGGGTGGAGCTGGGGTCTGAACCCAGGGAGTCTCACCCTTGAGCCCATGCCCTTGCCGGCTGCCTGTGACCTCGCCCGGCTCCCAGCAGGTGCGGCTCATGGGCTGGTGGCCATGGGGAGCCCTTCTGGATCGCTGGCTGGACCCCCCCGACCCCTGCACTGCAGCCTGCCCCCCACCCCCACCGTACCTTTGCCCTTCCAGTGGGCATGCGCAGCAAAGCCGATGTGGCCGCCGTACTTGCGGTTGAACTCGGCCATGAGCGCCTTGTAGGGGTTACGGATGAGCAGGATGGCAGCATCAAAGGCCTCGATCTCCTTCTGGCCGCTCTCGTGCGTCTTGATGCAGATGGTCCTACCGCTGCGCCAGTGGTCCCGCTCGCCTTTGAACCCTGCCCCGGTCAAGGGAGGGGGTACAGAGCAGTTAGCCCGGGGAGGGGAGTCCCGCCCAGTCCCCCAGGCCAACTCAGGAATCCTCCCGTGTGCGTGAAGTTTCCTCCCTCGTTTACTGAGCACCTACTGTGGGCCAGGCACTGTGCTGACAGGTGGGAATAAAATCTGCAAAAATCTCCACGGGTCTTGCTGTCTTTGGGAGCCAGGTCACGCAGACCATGACATCGTTGAACACAATGAGCCACCATCTGCGGAAGCACAGAGATTTCGTGCCCGGGTGCCCCAAGAAGCTGGGGGAGTCCTCTTTGGGTGGAATGTACATCCCTGGGCATGGCCATAGGACTCTCTCTGGCAGGGCGATGAGGACAGACGTGGGTCTCTAGCATAGCCCCAGGGTGCGTCACATCTGCCATCACTATGAGAAGGACGTGAGCGAGAAGGCTGCTGGTCCCAGATGGTGAGAGACTCGTGAAACAGACACAGGTGCAACCTGGAGGGAGAGGGGCTTAAGCTGACATGGGAAGGACAAGGAGGAAGGACTGACCCAAGAGAGGAAGGGAAGGGTACTGGGAACAGCAGATGCAAAGGTCCTGGGGTGGGTCAGAAGAAATGTGTCACATGCATGACTTCTGAGATCAGAAAAGAGGGGAGTGTTTAACCAGATCGGATTGCAACGGTTGTGATGGAGAGTTCAGCACTAAGACCACCAAGATTAGGCAGCCCTGAAAAAGGATTTAAGCAAAAGAGAGGAGGACAAGATCAGATTTTCCTTTCAAAAGCTGAGGAACTGAGAGAAATTGTGGGTCACTAGAGAATGTTTCTTTGGCGCCAGCTGTGTGCTGGACACTGGTCTGCACTGAGCCTTTCATGTAATTGGGCAACTCCATGGGCTCAATGATCCTAGGAGAGATTTTATAGATAAGGAAACTGAGGCACGGGGAGATCAAAGAATTTGCCCAAGCTCTAGAGGGAGGGAGGGAGACGCAGAGCCCAG
>CM052889.1:65891713-65911851 GCA_028534135.1 Potos flavus
GTGCCCCATGATGGTTGTTTTAGGTCAGCATAGCTAGGCTATGGCACCCTGTTGTTTGGTCAAACATATGTCTGGGTGTGGCTGTAAAGGTATTTTGTAGATGTGACTAACATTCATAGGTACTGCACTTTAGAGAGATTTACAGGACATTACCCTTGAGCACGTGGGTGGGCCTCATCCAATCAGTTGAAGGCCTCCAGAGCAAAACCTGAGGTTTCCCAGAGAAGAAGGAATTCTGCCTCAAGGCTGCAGCATTAACTGCTCTCCGAGTTCCCAGCCGGCTGGTCTGCCCTACAAATTTCAGTCTTGCCAGCTTCCACAACTGCATGAGCCAATTCCTTAAATAGATCTCCTAACGTGTGTGTGTATATATATAACTTAACTCCTACAAACTGTTTCTGTGGAGAACGCTGACTAATAGAGTAGCATCATAGGCAATTTTTATTACCATTTTTAAAAAACTTTTTCTAGCTTTTTCTACAGTGATTATGTATTTTTAAAGTAATTATGACAAATTAAAAAAATGTTTAGGGGCACCTGGGTGGCTCAGTCAGTTGAGCGTCAGACTCGTGATTTCAGCTCAGGTGGTGATCTCAGGGTCTTGAGATCGAGCCCCACCTCAGAACCCGAGATCAGCAGAGTCTGCTTGAGATTCTCTCTCTCCCCCTCTGAAATATTAAAAAAAAATTTTTTAAATGCCCCTGTCAAATCTATCAAAAGGCTCATGATGCTCATTTAAAATTGTTCTCAAATCGAGTTATGTGGACCTTTCCAGAACACTGCTGTCACGCAAAACCAAGGACACTGTCCAGACAGCTCACCAAAATCAGGAGCCCAGAAATTGGTGCCATTTACTGAGTGCCTGCCACGTGTGATCTACTCTGCTGGGAACTTTACTGACACCCTCTCACTGCCCCTTCTGGAAAACTCTGAAAGGTCTGGAGTAAACTCTCATTGTGCTCCTGAGGGCAGCAGGGCTCAGGCCAGGAAATTATGGGACAAACCGAAGGACCCACTGTTGGCAAAATCTTACCGCGGATCGTCTCACCACCCAAACGTCAGCCCTTGGGAAAAAGGGAAGCAAGTTGCAAAAACCACACACCTCCATCCCTGCCTGTCTCCCGGTCCTTCTGGAGCATGAAACCTCCCGGTTGACTGACTCACACACACACACACACACACACACACACACACACGTATTTTGACGTTTGCGTGCAGGGAAGGGGTACAGAATTGCTCCCCGGGCAGAAGGACAGTGGAGGAGCGGGAGGGAGGGAGTTTGGAGGAGCGAGAGGGAGGGAGTTTGGAGGAGCGGGAGGGAGGGAGTTTGGGAGCGATCGTTTTAAATGTCAGCTGTCACCCTAGTGATTATCTCTAGCACTTGGCACCCAGTAGCCCGAAGTCGTTCCTGGTGGAGGCAAATCTAGCAAACTGAGAAGACATCTGGAATTTGGGTAAATGGCAAATTTCTGGAGCTAATTTCCAGGCTCACACCATCCAGTCCTCTCTCCCCCGCTGTCCGCAGCCATCGCTCCAGGCTGGTGAGGGAGGTGGCGGTGGCTGTGATGGCTGGGGGTGGTCAGGGTGCTATGGACCCACCCCGAGGTCCTCCAGGCCTCAGTTTCCCCACATACAAATGCCAAAGCAGCAGACGGACCACGCAGATTCTCTTCTGTACACGGCAGCACTCCACCGCCCCCAAGTAAGGCACTGTCACACCCCAAATGCCATTAGTGTCCCATCCCGTGGCCCAGGGTGCTCAGAGGGAAGCCCCGGAAATTCATCAGTCACCCCCGAGGAAGATTCGACGATGCTCAGAGAATGTGCCATCCACGGTGAGGTCAGGGAGGGGAGTCAGGCACTTGAGCTAAAGACTCACGGCTACGAGGTGGGATGCGCAACACAGGTGCGCAGAACCTCACTTAACCAGAAAAGCCTGTCAGCTGGAAGCCTACTCCGGTCCCAGGGCAGAGAGACGGCCGCGCTTCTAGAAAGAAGGGAGCTCGCCTTCTCTCTTCAACTCTCGCTACTGCTGATTGAGACCCCTTCCCTGGGCCCCGCTTATGCCAGGCTCCGTGCTGGGTGCCTGGCCTCTCTTCACGGCAGCCACCGGGGTAGATGCTGGGGCTCCCCCGACTTATAGATCCCCCCACTTATAGATGGGGAGCCGGAAACTCAAGGACTCTCTCTGCCTTTCAGCATCACCAAGCAGCCCGACGACGGAGTGAAATAAAGCCAGGTTGCTCTGTCTCCAAAGTCCCGACTTCTTCCGGTAGGAATGATGCGGTTATGACGATTGGGGGCTTAGAGGAATATTGGGGTACGGCTGGCACATCTGGGGTACCGCGTACCGGCCACACGGCTATCTGCCGGGAACCAGGCTGAGGGGCTCCCACGCGTGGCCTTCTTAAACACGCTCATCACTCTGGTGGTGTACATACCCCCCTTTGTGTACGGACGCAGGAACAAGGCTCAGAGGCCTGAAACCGCGTGACACAAGTCAGTCAACACAGAAGAGTCTGATTCTGGAATAAAAGTGAGACACCTCGTCCTCTCTGGGTGCCCCCCATTGGGAAAACACCTCTTCCCTATGACGAAGGTCTCATTCTCCCCATTATACAGAAGGGGAAACGGAGGCTCAGAGGGGGAGAGTGACTTGCCCGAGGCCGCACAGCCGACAAGGAGCGACTTCTGGATTCCGAACCCAGGAATGTCTGAGCTCCAAGGCCTCGCACGCTCTGGGCCGCTCCTCTTTAAGAAGCGCCGCCCCCCCCCCCCCCCCCGGGCCTCACATTGGCCTTTGCAAAACACACTGTGACGCTTGTTTTGCCTCTCCTGCCCTTTGTGCTCGCTCCGCTTTGACCACGAATCCTTCACAAAGTCAAGGCCGCCACTCTGGGGTATCTTGACACTGGAGTAGATTTTCTTTAAGTACCAAAAAACAAAACAAAACAAACGCCCAGCTCTTGACTCTGAGTCTCCAAAACCATATTCAAATTGTTAACCTTCCTTCCTCTTTCCCACGGGATTCTATTCATGAGACTATCCGATAGCCCCCTGGGTCATGGCTGAGGCCGGGAGGGTTGCTCTGGGAGATCATTCCAGGGCTGAGGCTCAGGGAGGCCCTGTCGGGATGGGGGCAGGCCGGGGTGTGCCGTAAAGTTCTGAAGCCCACTACCTCTTCCCCTCCAGGAGCTTCCGTCCTAAATGCCCCTGCCACTCCCTTGAGACCGTGTGGGGGAAGACAGAGTGTGTTAGAGGAGGTCAAGGGTGTCGGGGCACCTGTGGGCTGAGAGCATCCGTCTCTGCATCAGTGGGGCAAGAGGGGCCGGCCACGAGGCTAGCTGCGGGTCTGGCTGTAGTGAAGGTGTGTCTGGGACGTGGGGCACATGTGCATACTGTGTGTGACACGGAGGAAGTGGGTGTGCACCTGACCGTGGCAAAGTGAGTACAGATCGACCTGTTCAGGCACGTGGACGCCGAGCGTCGAGACTGCGAACCTGGCCGTGGGGGTCTGTCCCTGTGGGCGTCTGTACGCGGCTGTGGCTGGGCGAGGGACCCCCACTGTGGGGTGGAGACGTAACCCCAGGTGATCTCTCTGGGTTGCCTGGAAACCATGTAGCCGAGAAGAGGGCTCCCTGTCTCCTAGCGGAGGGCCAGGCGGAGCCTCAGCCAGCCTCCCACCAGCTGTCTCAATGCCCCCAGGGGTTGGGCATTTCTCAAAAATCTCCCGAACAGCCAGCACCTAGGTTCCGGTGGGTATGGGTTTCCCCAGTGCACCATGCAAGAGAGAGGATCGGGAGGGGCAGGTCCCTCTACTGAGCCCGGTTTGGGCGGGGTCTCTCCCCAGGATGCTGAGAGTAAGGGGACCGTCCCCCCTAAAGCTCGCAGCTGGGCACTACTGGTATCTGTCTGGGGCCTGTGTGTCCCGGGACCTGACATACGGGTCTCTGGACAGCAGCGTGTGTCTGCCCGTGGGCATGTGAGAGCTGGCATCCACCCGCAGCGGTCTCTGGGGTCGCCCCTGCTAGGAGTCACTCCTGCATCCTCTTGCAGATGTGACTTGGGAGTAACTGAGGTCGTGGGGCCGGGAGCCCACACAGCCATCAGGACCTCCCGGGGCCGAACGCGCGGCCCTCCGTCACCCCCAGCCCGATGCCCGCGTCTGGGGCTCCAACTGCCGACGGGGCCACATCAGCGCATATCTGCAGGGGCCTCGAGGGACTCGGCCCTGACCCAGGGTCTCTCCAGTCCGGCTCCACACCCGGAAGCCACAGTATTTCCCTGGAACTGACAGGCTCGGGAGGAGCTGCCTGGCCAAGGAGCAGAAACCCAGCGGTCAGCACGCACACGCTCTGGTGCTCACTTCGCTTCTCTCCCCTGGACCTTGGGGTCTCCACCTGCCCCCCAGGCAGCTCCACCCGTCCTCGATGTTTGCCCCTGGGCAAGTCTCCCCTCCTTTTAGAGCCTCGACATTCTCATCTCTAAAGTGGAGGCACGGACACTGGG
This sequence comes from Potos flavus, assembly GCA_028534135.1. Taxonomy (NCBI): domain Eukaryota; kingdom Metazoa; phylum Chordata; class Mammalia; order Carnivora; family Procyonidae; genus Potos; species Potos flavus. The sequence goes on from CM052889.1 coordinate 65,896,223, forward strand.
TGGATGACACAGAGACAGAGATGCCGGAGTCTGGTGAGCGGAGTGGAAGGGGCAGGCGAAGGTCTGGGGACCCGTCTCCTTGCCGCCCGACCTTAGCCTTAAACAGAAAAGCAGAGAAGTTGAATCTCTTCCCTGCCCTCTCTCCGTGTGACTTCCTCCCGCTGGCCTGGACGCCGTCTTCAGGCAGCCAGTCTCCGGGGGTGGGAAGGGGAGGGAAGACTCTGTCAGCCCAGCTCCACGGAGGTTGTCCCCCTTTGACATTTAAGCGTCTGCTAATGAGTCCCTGACCCTCCCTGCTTCAGAAGATGGCTGAGCTGAATGTTCTGAAGAGCAATGTGGCGAAGTTTTCCGCCAGAATGGAATCAGGAGGGCACTGCTGAGTCTCTCTTTGGGCAAGATGTGTGCTGGGGGGGAAGGAGGGGACCAGGGGTGGGAAGGCGGTTCCAGGCGCAGCTGACCTGTTGGGTGTGGGGTCTTCCTCCAGTTCTGCCCAGTCACTGGGCGCCTCCAGATGTCCGGCAGGAAGGCGGGGCTCCCGGGGATGTGGGAAGCATGCTTTGGAGGTCACTTCTCTCGGCAGCTTGCTCTCTATCATGGTTTGGTGATCAGAACATGAATATCCGTGGTGGCCAAGACCTTTAACTCTCCTGTTGCTCTCATTTCCTCCATCTGTAAAATGGGCCACCTGGTTCTCCCCATCAGTGGTGAGAGTCCCTCTTGCTACTTTCGTCTGCAAATGGAGAAGTGGCCAAACCCAGGTCCCTTGACCTTCCTAACTCTTCTGTGATAGAAAGAATTCTGTGCTTCCACGGCAGTCGGGGATGCCTTCCTATTTGCAAAAAGCCCCAGTGCCCAGCAGAAAGGGAACTGATTTTAAATTCAGACAGTCCTGGGCCACATACCGACTAAGCTGTGTGTCCTCGGGCAGGGATCTTCACCTCTCGAGCCTCAGTTTCCCGAGGAAATAAATGCGGATCTTATCAGTGCCGTACGATGAAGCTGGAAGTCCGCGCGATGGTATTTACGGTGCCTGAGACCTAACCAGGACTCCCTGCTCCTTTGCCTTTGCTCGTCTGTGATATGGGAAGGGATATCCTACTCTGGATCCTATAAAGGAGCCACATTTGTGCCCCATTAACGAGCCCCCGGCACTCCCTATCCTGAGACAGACGGACAATGACGGACAGTAAGCACCCAGGACTCAGTCTTAGGGGCAGTGAGGAATGGGCCGGACCTGCCAGGGAGTTCCTCTCCCCAGGAGCCCCCCTCAGCCAGTGACGGGGGGCTGTGGGAGGGTAAACACCGCAGCTGCCCTCCCGTCTGCTGGGACACCTCTGAAGCACGTTCACCACCGTCTCCCAGAGCTCCCCAGTGGGATTAAGCTTCAGCTGTCCTCAGCGGTGAGACCCGCTTCGTAAAGGACCTTGTAAGGGCTCCCGCCCTTCCTTGTCTCACCTCTTTGTCCCTCTACGGGTGCACCGTCGGCTGGCTTCCCCAACAAACCAAGGGTCACATCCTTGCCTCTGGGGGAACCCAACTAGAAATGCCTTTGGATCTCGGAGCATTTTTAATCCACAGGGGAAATCCCACATGGAGTTCAGGGCCATTGCTCCTCCCAGCCCGCAGTGTATGGGAATGGGGCTCCGGGAGTCGAGCCATACCCAGCCTCTGGACAATGGCAGTGACCCTGGGTAGCGTCTTCCTCCTGACCGACACTACAGACCGACGGAACATCAGCTGTTGGCTCTACATCACCTGTGTTGCGTGTTCCACGTATCGTACCTATGAGGTCGGCCAGATTTACCCTGTTTCACAGGCGGGGACCCTGAGACATAATGAGAATTCAGTCGCTTTTCCAGGTCATACAGCTAGCGGGGGACAGAGCTGGGACGGGACCCCCATCCTGCTTGACATCTCCTCTTGGTTTCCCACCCCTCTGCCGTTCCGCGGGGGGCCTGCCCCGTTCTCACACAGCTGGGGGGCTCCGGAGACCCCACGCCAGCCCCTTGAATTTCCCAGAAACCCTCTCAGGCCCCACAGCGGGGGTCCAGGCATCACAAAAGCCCGTGGCCCACATTCTGATAATGTCAGCTCTCCATGGCCGGGCCGGCTGGGGTGGTGCCTGACCTTGGCAGCTTGAGGCTTTTATGAGCAAGAGGTGAGCAGAGCAACTGTAGGGCAACTCTCTTTGCCGGGGGCAGATGAAGACCAGCCCGGAGCCAGCTGCGAGTGTCTCTCAAGCCCTAGCCTCTCTTTGTTCTGCAGCTTCATAAAAATGAGGTAAATGTCACCAGGCATCAGCTTAAAGGCAGGTGTGGAAGAGTTCCCCTCGGTTTGAAAGAGGCCACCACCCCCTGGGTAATTAGACCAGGCTCGACTGCATTAAAGACGCCAGGGAGGGGGGAAAGGCAGTGAGCCGGGAGCTGTTAACGGCTCCCTATAATCAGAGAGAGATTGAATTACACAAAGACCCTAACTGTCCGAGAACGCGAGCCAGCTATTTTTAGCCCTCACCAAAGGCTCCTGCGGGCTGTTGCAAATTCTGAGAGCATGAATTGGGTGCTGCTGGGAGTGCATCGAGGAGTTCTCGTTTCAGGAAGAAAAGGGCATCACAACTGCTCAGTAACACCCAGCTCAATGCTAGGTGCTTGCTCGACTTTATCTCACTTGGTGGTCACAGCCATCTTTAAAGGTTGGAATTGCCCCCATTTTACCGATGGGCCACTTGAGGCTCAGAGAGCAGCGTGGCCAAAGGCTGTTACACAGCAGGTAAGTGAGAAAGCCGGGACAGAAACAATGTCCGCCCAAGTTCAAGACCTACAATGTCCCTATCATAGCCTTTGTGGACTTTCTGAGGGGATAGGAGCAAACCAATTCTTTCCCACCGTGACGCAGGAGCAAATTTTTCTAGCTATCATCTCCTTGACCCTTCACAGCAGGACTCCCGAAGTTATAAAATTCAGGGGTCCCGGGCACATATCAAGGGGGAGAGATCTCCAGAACTGGCAAAGGAGGAGCTAGGGATGGTCCCTCCAGCCACTGGGACTTTCCACGATCATCTGTGGCTCTCCTTGGCAGAAGTGGCCGGGATGGAGTTATCCGTAAGCATAACACGAGCACTACACAAAACTCCCCTTCTACCTTTCAAAGACAACAAATTGCCAAAACTCACAGAACGCAAAATACACTATGTAAATGGTGAACCCTAAGTCAAGGATCTATTTTTTTTCCCACGATGTCACACTTCCACTACGAAAATACTTCAAAATACGGCCACCAAGACAGAAAACAAGCAAACAAACAAACAAGAAACAAGAGGAAAAAGTGCTGAGTCCTGGGAGAAGCTGGTCTGTCTGCATTCCTGCGGGTTTCAGGTAGAACGAAAGGGCGGTCAGCACCATGGACAGCCACCCAACGGGCCCTTTATGTATAAAACAGGTTCAATGTAGTTCTAAACATCCACGTAACACAAATCTTGGCAAGAATCTTCCAGGCAAATGGAATGTCTTGCATCATCCTATAAAGCCGTAATGTTCTCAAATCACTGGCAGGTCTCTGCCCCTGGGAGGAGAGCTACACTTGCTGACGCATTTAGCAAAAACTTCTGTGAAAAACGTAATCCAACCAAGAAGGAAGTCGATTTCTCGCTTCTTTTGTAACAGGAGCAAAGAGTCCATGTGCCTGAGAGTCTGTGTCAAGGAAGAATAGCAGGCTGCTTGTAGACGTTTGCTCTCGCTACTACAGGAGCATTCCATCACCCAGGAACACGTAGGCTGCCTCCCTACGCAAGGCGTAGGCCCCACCAGAGTGGAGCTGGGAGATAATAAGCCTCCTTTCGATCTTTCCCATCATTAGGAATTCTGTGCCACTGCTCAGGGAAACACAATTAGGACCTAGTGTTAATACCAACTAATGACTATAAAAATGGAGCCTGGTTTCTACCATACCTGTTTCCTGGTGCATCTGCTCATTTCCCTGCCTAGTGTTGCGTGCCACTAACTTGGAGGGCCTCCCATTCTGATTTATTTGTGTATAAATCAGAACCAGAAATGGGAAGCGGAAGGTGCACTGGATCAGAGCAAAGACATGGGCGATTCTGTTTTGCGTGGAGTCAGCAAAGGGGGCAGAAAGACAGATCAGAGGTCAGGGAAAGGAGGAGGTAAGGTAGATCCCAGGAATTCTCCCAAAAGAGAGAAGCTGAGGTCCAGAATTCATACGACAGGTCAAGGGGCCCAAAGCACGCAAACTAGGAGTCAGAGGGCTGGGTTCCAGCCCATGTGCAGTCCCCAGGAAGCACTGTGGCCTTGGGAAAATCATGCTTGCTCATCATTTCCTGAAGCCACCTTTTAGTTTGCACACTAATTTCCTCTGCCTACATTTCTCTCCCACCCCTTTGCAACTTGAGTCTGGATATCCCCCTCTCCTACACCAGGCAAAATCCTAAGCATCTTTCAAGGCCCTAAACAAACAGCTCTCTTCTGTGAAGCCTCCCTCTATGGCCATTCAACTCAGCCACTTCTGCTCTCCGGGCTACCGTCTCTAAAGCTGTAAAAGGGGACATCGGCAAGGAAGGTACTTCCAACAGGGTACTCAACATAGGACCTTTGCTGACCCTGCACTTTTTGCTCATGGTTGGAATATAGGGCTCTCCCTTTCTTCCAGAAATCTCCTTAGAATGAGATTCAGCTCAAATGTTGCTCCCTTGGCTCCTGTGGACAGAGCCCCTGTGATCCCCCAACACATACCACCCCTAGTGCTGGGTCTGTTTCTCCACCGGACGGTGAGCTCCCCGAGGACAGGGGCTGTACTTTATTCTCCACTCATCCTCCCCATGCCTAATCCACGTGGGGGCCCCTCAAGCGTTTTGGTTCAATGAATGGTCCCCATGCTCTCTCCGGATACCGTGTTGCCAACTGGGAGCCCACCAGCAATCTCAAACTGACATATCATCAACCATCCATCCTCTTATCCCAGCCTCTTCCATTCTTGGCTCAACCTTGAGGTTAATAAGGCTTCAGTTTTCTTCTGGAGGCTCCCGCTAAAGGTACCCAAGCTGCAGATCTTGTAGAGTGATGCTTCGGGACAATGTTTCGGACTGAGAGAATCCAGCATGCCACCCTCAGTGACACGACTTACATTCCCTTCTTGGACATCAACGCCAAAGACTTCTTTCTCGGATGGAAAAAACACCATCCCGCGTAATTTTGCTGCTGCAGGAGGTGGGTAAGCTGAGGGGGGTAGCGGCATCCCTGCCAGCCCCCGGGGCTGTCTCCAGCAACTACCAACCCTCCCGCTGCTATAAGGGCAAGACACACCTTATCATACAGAATCGAGGGTCGGTATGCTGCGGCTTGTGTATTTCAGCTGATAGAAAAATCTTTGGGGGCCTGCGACAGGGTTCTTCCTATCAGGTGATCACAGTAGTTTTTGTGTTTGTATGCGAGAGAGAGAAAGAGAGAGAGAGAGACAGAGTGTGTCAGGGGCCGGGGGACAGAATATGTCCAGATTATCCAGCCAATCTGAACATTAACCGAAAGGAGGTCTGGCTGCTATCTGGCTAACGACCGACACGGCCTAATTCCCGTGACCCAGCTCATCCCCATCCACTGGGATGCTGTGGGGGCAACAGCTTTCTCGCCAAATGCCCACGACTCTAATGCCATCTCGTCAGATAGTCGAAGTCACCATCAAAATAACATAAATATTGGCATAAAGGGATCTGCGTGAGGACGGTAAATTTGCCATCAAATTAAAGCCTCATTACGCTAACGGCCAAACCAGAGCCTCGCCGTGTGGACATTCTCCAGCCTGGATGTCACACACCGCCTGGGACCGCTGCCAGCCAGGACTTCGGCCCCGATGGTGTCTCCGTTTGCAGCAGTCAGCACCTTTGCACACTGGCAGCACGCTCGACCCTCCTGCAGAGCAAAGCTCGAGCGGGGGCTTCAAAAGCACGGGATTTGGGAAACAGGAATGCGGTTGTGGGTTCCTGGCCCTGCCTCGGAACCGGGACCGCATCAGAAGGGTAGCAGGGAGAAACGCAGCCCTCTGTCTTTTGTTTAGGCCCTTAGCCATTTTTGCAGGTTTGTGGGTCACCTTTAAATAGCCTGAGTGACCTTGGCAGGTTTACTTAAACTCAGCGAGCCTCAGTTTCCCCACTGTAAAATGGGGATTAACATTGGTGACCGCCTGGAGAAGCTACAGGGAAGGGATACGAAATCAGGCCTGCAGCGGGCTTGGCATAGCGCCTGGCACACGGCGGATTCTTGCTAAACAGACATTAGCTGTTAGGAAGCACCCAGAGCGGGGGACAATGGGACAGCATGTGCAGAAGATGGGCCAGCGCCCACGCTCTCCTGCTCACCTCCCTCCCTCCCTCTCTCCGTGTGGAAAGGGAGGGTTTTTCCAACAAGACTGAAGCATTGACAAGCAAGAAATTCTCTCAACGGGAGCATTAAAGACAGAGGCTCCAGAGTTGGTTTAAATCCTCTGTGGCCTAGCTGACATTGACCTTCAGTTTCCTGGTCTGTAAAATGGGAGTCAGAGAAGAACAGTGCCTCCTTGCAGGGTCACTGTGAGGATGCGCTACTCTGCACAAGGCACTTAAAAAGGACCAAGTGTCCGCTCTTGCCATCGTCATGGTCGTCACCCTCGCCCGCATCATCGTTATGGACAACAGGCTCTCAGAAAATCAGGAAGGCCGATGAGCTCCGGCTCTGGCTCACTTTGTCAAGGAGGAAGACATGGGAGAAGGGGGGACGCGGCTGGCACAGGGGGCAGCTCCGTGTGGGAGGGAGAGGACACGGACTGGGGGAAGCGTTCGGAGTAGCTAGACTCAGCAAGGGCTATGGTGGAAGCTGGGGCGGGGCAGGACCGTGGGGGTGCTGGGGAGCCACGGAAGGCGCAGGGCAGGGAGCAGCACACCGCGGAGAGGAGCAGGGCTGACTCACGTACACCTGCGCGCAGACTCCTGGGCCAGCTGCAGCCGGTAGACGGAGAGGCGGTTGGCGCCACCACACACGCTGCCGCGCTCGCCCTTGCACCCCATGTCACACTCGGCCTCGCTCACGTTTGTCGCCTGGATCTTGTGGCCGCAGTAGCACTCAGCTCCGAACTCCAGCCCGGCATACAGGTAACCCCTGGGGAAGGCTGCTGTCAGGCAACCATGCAGACCCCGGCGGCTGGGAGACCCGGGGGGATGGGAGGGCTCCGGGGCCCAGGACTCCCAGGACCACCCCCTGCCTTCATCCCCATACACCTACCCCCGTGGCCACGAGTGTCCTCCTGACACCCAGTTTATACACATCACATGTGTGCGCGCACACACACACACACACACACACGCCTCCGAGCTTGGGGTCCCTCCATCCCAACCACCCTCTTGCTCCTCCCGTCCAGAGCCAGGCGCTAATTATATCTCCAAAGTCCAGCCCCTTTATTCCAGGAAACGTCCCCCAGGAATGATGCCTCCATGTCCCTAGAGAAGAGCTGGAATGAAAGGAGGAGGCAGGGACTCTTGCATGCCCTTGGAAGATGGCAAAACCAAGGTCACATAGCCAGCCAAGGAAAAAATTCCTTCCCCTAAAACAAAACAAAAAATCCAGGCACTGCAAGGTTTTCAACTTTTTTTTTTCCCATGGCCATCGGACTGTTTCCTAAAAACGACTCTCAGTGGACTCCCATTCTGTAAACAGACGGAAAGGCATGGCCTGCGCTGGCTGCAGGGGGTGGGGACGGAGGGAGAGAGTTGGGACAAGCCGCGCTCAGCCCCCTTGCCTGTGAGGGGTTCTCCAGAACCAGCAAGGCCCCTGGCCATGCGCAGCGTCCCTGAGGGGAGCGGTCAGCTCATGTCCTCACCCTGGATGCCCGTGGGCAGCCAGACAGACGGACCCACACAGACTCGTGCCTCCACAACCTCCGCTACCAGGATGGCACGGGTCAGCCTCTGCTCCACACGCTCCCCTGGGCAGGTGCAGCCAATGGGCAACTTGGGGCCTGAACCCCGCCCCCCCCGGCATCCTGGGGCTCAGCCAGCCTGCCTTCCACCTGTCTCAGACTTCCCGCTTCTCTGAAGCCCTGGTTCTGGGGTGCCCTGAGCCCCTCTCTTATAACTGGACCCACTGATAGAAGGAACATTTCCCACGGGGCAGGGGGACCACTTCTAGTGGGTGTTACAATTCTAGAACAAACGGTAGCTTCCTCCTAGGCCCCTCCCTGGGATGGCTCGCAGAGGGGAGGGCGGGGGACAGCTGCCCTGGGAGGGGACACAGCCACTGGCTGGGAGTGCCTGTCTCAGAGGGGGACTCCCCGGACCCGTCCACGCCCTCAGACGGCTGCCGTCCCTGCCCTCTCTTGACCGCAAGCTCATAGAGACACCGAGGCAGAAGCACCTGGCTCAGCCCACTCCCCGATCGTAGTTTCTGGCACTCAGAAACTCCAGGAGATGATAAATATTTGTTGGTTTAAGACACTAAACTTGGGGATAATCTGTGGCCCAGCGGTGGATAACTAATATAGGAAGGGAAATGGAGTTGGCCTTGCTATCCTTAGGTTCACCGGTGGTCCCTGGGAGGACCTCAGACAGTTAATCTTGATGTCCCTGCTGTGGCCTTAGCCAGAAGGATCTTTCCAGAATTCAAACAGATCACACCTCTCCACTCCCTCCCCGCCCCCTCCCCCAGGCCTCCACTGCACGAGGATAGGCTTCCAGATGGTTTGGCTCGTCCTACAAACCCTCCTATCGGTGCTTCTTTAACGTGGACAGCCATCAGGATCATCTGGGGAACATTTTTTAAATGCCACACCTGGCTCCCACTTCCAGAGAGTCTAATTTAATTGGCCCTGTGATTCTAACGGGCCGCTTTGTGTGAAAATCAGAGCAGTGGTGCTCCAGCCGTGGGCCCGGGACCCACAGAGTCCGTATGGTCTCTGTCTCGGAACTCAAGAAAAATGCAAATTCTTGTCGCCATCTGCCCCCTCGCCCCCACCCCTGCCTACTGAATCAGAAAGTGGGAATGGAGTCCAGCCTTCCATTTTACGAGAGTCCGGGTGATGTAGAGATTCACTCCAGGCTGAGGACCCCTGTCCTAGATGATCTGATCCCCCCCACCCCGTCTTCCCCCCAACCTACCTCTTCATTCTCAACACCTGGCGTATGCTGAGTGTTTAACTAATATTTGTGGAACGAATGTACACCAATCCCCCGATTAACAACCTCCAGCAGTTCCCCCTTGCCCGTGGCCAATCCGGATGCCTTAGATGGCATTCAAGGCCCCGCATGGGCAGGCGTCAGCCAGCCCTGCAGCTTCCCCTCCCTCCTGACAGCTCCCCATAGGGACTCCCTGTGCATCCCCACCCCGCCCACCTGAGTACGCTGGGTGTTGAGGATGTCTCAGGAGTTCTGGTCTTTGAGTATGCTACTCTTTCTATCCTACTGGGACTCCCTAGAAAACTCCTATTCATCCTTCAAAACCTGGCTACAAACCTCTTTGTAACTCTTCCTGAGCCCCCCATTCCCTCAGCCTTTGCAAGCCCCCTGTAGTCTAGATAGCATACCCCACCCAGCACCCATCACGCTTGATGTCCCCATGGTCTGGTTTCCTCATCGGCCTCGTAGGGGTCTTGCGGGAGGGGAAGCGGGTTAAGAGTTAATAGTTGCAAAGTGCTGAGAACCGTGCCTGGCACAAGCACGGGTAAGCTGCTGCTCTCCTATTCCCCAAGCCTGTGCCTGCCTTCGTCTTCCCGACTGGCTGGGGAGCCCCCAGAGGGCAGGGCTGCGGCTGACTCATCGCTGCGTCTCCAGCACCGGAATGCACACGTGGGCAGCAATAAATAGTTGCTGAACTCACGCTGATTCCATGAGTTCATGTGACTCACCCTCTGAAGCTCACCTTGGCTGTCACCTGCTCTGTTTCCTGATGCCCGAGGCCAGCTGGGGGTCTCTTCTGCATTTCCACGGTGTGCCGTTCATGCCATCCCAACCCTCATCCCGCTACAGGGCCCTTTCCTGTGTACGTGCCTGTCTCCCTGTCAAGGCTGTGACTCCACGGGGGCCATGAACTCTGCGGAATTCACCTGTCTCCCCACAGTTTGGTACATCCTCAAGGGCTCGGCGTCTTTCCCAAGCTGGAGAGGGCCCTGGGCTCAGGGAGTGTTTCCTGAGTTGAGTGTTTCCTCAACAAGGACAGAAGGAGGAGTCCCTCGGCCACCCCCGGGCTCATTTCCAGGACAGCCATGCAGCTGAGGTCCCTCAGAGTTTGTGACCGCAGAGCCAGCCCGCGAGTCTGAAGGTGGGCAAGCTAGCAGCCCCTTTGCAAGCCACTCCCAGGCTAAGGGGGCAATGCTGGGGCCCAGGCACGAACTGAGGATCCCGTCCCCACTTGCCAGTCCTGTGGGACCTCATCCGCCCTTGGGAAGTCCGCTGCCTCCCCCAGTATGTGTCCTCATCAAGAACATTCCTTGCTGCAACTGGAAAACACTGTAGCTACAGGTGCGTGTTTCTCCCTGTGAGATGTCCCGTGGGTGTCCCACAAGCCTCTCGCTCACTGAGTCACACCCGCTTTTCCTGCACGCGAGCACAGGTTTGGAGTCTTGCACACAGATCACAAAGTCTCCTGCACACATGACCACCGTTACTTAAAGATCATGATGCATGTGTGTGAGGCTTCCAAACCTAAGCCACTGACCCTGCACGCTGCACGTACAAACTCACACCAAGGCACAGTGTCAAACAACTAGGCGAGCACAAACTCCTACAAACCAATAGTCCAGCTCATTTGCATACAAGCAGGCATACATGCATGCACCCCGGCATCACCCTTTCCTCGTGGCCACGTGCTCATCCTCCACCGTGCCCTTCGTGTTAAAGGAAAGGACACCACCAAAGGAAGGAGTCTGGAATGAACGGAGTGCGGGACATCAGGGCCCTACCGTTCTGCGCAGTTGTCCTGGCAACGGAAGATGGTCATCTTTTTGTAGTCGAAAAAGGACACGCCTCGCAGGGCCCGGCTCTGGGTGTCATCCAGGTAGCAGCCGATGTACTTGGCTTTGGGGAGAGGAGAAAAGTCAGATCTGGCTGGGGACAAAGCAGAAAACGGTTTGCAAACCAGTGGCAACCAGTGTCCCTCTGGGTATGTGGCCAGTTCCTCCCTCTGAGCAGAAAAGCAGAAACGAGAGACTGAAAATCATGTGGGCTGGCAGACTCTGACCCCTAAGGGCAGCGGAGGTCAGCAGAGGAGGAAGGGACCCTTCTGCAGCCAGGGTAATGGCCAAGCCCCTGGACTCCACTGGTGACAACCAGCAGACACCCGGGGAGCCAAGCCAGGGTCATTCTCCAAGCACCATGCAGACGAGACCCATATGGAGACAACTCGGAAGAGTGTGACACAGCTGATAACGTGTTCTCATTTCTACAAGCTGCCTCAAGACATTTACTAGTCCTTGGACACGTGGGCTTGGATAGCTCAAAGGATAGCCTCAAAGGCCTCCCACTTTGGTTATTTCCAGGCACTGGCCTAGTGAATCTCGGCCAGGGCATCTCTCTAAGGTCTAGTTTCCTTCACTGTGGGGATGAAAACACTAACCCAGTGAGGTCAAAACAGAACGATCTGCATAAATCTTTCTACCATAGTGACTTGCGCGTAACCGGCGCAAAGGTAAAATGAGTGCAATACGAATCTGGCCATTCACAGCGCTGGGCAGGTACTTTACAGTTTGCCCACACGTGGGCCAAGGTGAGTGCTCTCATGCAAAGAAAAATTTTAAATGATGTATGCAAACCACCGTAAACCATACACAGAGGTTTCTTAAAGCAGTAAATGTGTTCTTACACTTCACGGTAAATAGTCATTCTCGCACATGAAGACCACGTCTCACGGTTTATTAAACAGTCTTTCCCTGTGTGTTCTTAGGATTGGGACGTGCGCTTTGCTAAGTGGTTTACGCAGACTGTCTCGCTGAATCCTTACGATGATCTTCCAAGTACTAATACTCCCACGCTATACGGAAGAGGAAACCGAGGCCCAGAGGGGTGAAGTCGCTTGCCCAAGGACACACAGCTGGTACGTGCGGAGCCGGGGTGTGGCCGTGGAGCCCGTGCTCTGAACCCCTGCCTACTTCCAGAATCCAGAGATCCTTGCAGGGACCCAGGTGAAGGGGTAAGTGCGGGCAGGCTCAAGCTCTCTGAGACTCGACAGGGGCCCGGAAAGGTCTAGCAGCTGGCCTAAAATTTGAGGCTCTGTGGTGGCAGGACAAAGATTTAAGTCCTGGTCTAGGGCAGCCCCAAACCAGCGCTCTTCCCGCTATTCCATTTGCAAGTAACTGGAACATGCCACCAGCCCTCGCCGAGGATGACTGAGGACACGATGACGTGCCGCTGGGTCACCTCCCTGGCTGGCCTGCCGTCTCTTTCAGCTGCGGGCTGGCGCCCCCCTCGCCCGTGGTGGCGAACGGGCCTGGGAAGGAGTAATCGCGCCCCTCGGGGGCCAGCCTGCTAAGTGCAGAATTTGTCAGCCCCGCCGGAGCCAGGCCTCGTCCTGAGCACTCTGAATCCCTTTCCTAAGACAGAGGTGATGTGGTTGGTTGGCTGAGAAGAGTCCAGCTCAAACAGAAAGATCGCTTCCCTGGAGCAGGCGCATCAGACGGGGACGGCTGGGGAGAAGCCCCATCTCCTGTCCCCGTGCTTATTCTACGGTGTGTGTCCTTCCTGTTGCAGAGGGAGTCCTGGCCCCATGACTGGGGCAGGGGTGCTGTTCGCACCTGAGCTGGGAGGCAGAGCCTCTGGTGAACTTCGGCTCGATAGTTCAGTAAAGGACGGAGGGTCCCGGGATGGACTGTAGAAGGAGCAGGGCGGGTGGAGGGGGGACAGGGGGGGAGTGGGAGGAGGGAGAGAGGAAAGGTTATTTTGACAGCATGAGTTCTTTGTTATCAGATCAAAAGATTGTGTGTGGGGTCATGGATTGAGCACCTACTGTATGCTGTCTACTATGGGCCATTCCTTTTAATTTTTAAAAATGTTTAAAGTTTTGGGGCGTCTGGGTGGCTCAGTCAGTTAAGTGTCTGCCTTTGGCTCCGTTCATGATCCCGGGGTCCTGGGATCAAGCCCCACGTTCCTTCTCCTTCTGCCTACCACTCCCCCTGCTTGTACACACACACACTCTCTGACAAATAAGTAAAATAAAAAAATTTTTTTTTTTAATTTTTAAAGTTTTCATTCCAGTACCGTTAATGTACAGAGAACATGGTATTAGTTTCAGGTACACAATACGGTGATTCGATAATTCTCTACGTTACTCACTCATCATGGTAAGTGTCCTCTTCATCCCCTATTTCCCCCACCCCTCACCCACCTCCCTTCTGGTCACCATCGGTTTGTCCTCTAGAGTTAAGAGTTGGGTTTCGCGGCACCTGGGTGGCTCAGTGGGTTAAAGCCTCTGCCTTCGGCTCAGGTCATGATCTCAGAGTCCTGGGATCGAGCCCCGCATCGGGGTCTATGCTCAGCGGGAAGTCTGCTTACCCCTCTCTCTCTGCCTGCCTCTCTGCCTACTTGTGATCTCTGTCAAATAAATAAATAAAATCTAAAAAAAAAAAAAAAGAGAGTTGGGTTTCTTGGTTTGTCTCCCTCTCCTTTTTTTTGCCCCCTTTCGCTCATCTGTTTCGTTTCTGAAAGTCCACACAGGAGTGAAATCACACGGTAGGTCTTTCTCTGACTGGCTCATTTTGCTTAGCATTATTTTCTTTACATTCACACCCTCCCATGCTTCTTATTAGCCCATTTTACAGATGGGGAAGCTGATCCTAATGACAATTACCCCTGCCTGCCTTAGAAGCGAGTCTGAGTTTTGGCATACGATGTATGTCCTGACCGGTCACTTCTGTTTCTCCTCTTTTCTAAGTAGAATCAGAAGCTACGGCATCTGCCCCAAGTTCCCACACCCTGTAAGCATCTCGCTTCAAACTTAAGCCCGGGTCTGTCCTCCGAGCGCTTTACTTGTGGGGAGGGTCGGCTTCCTTTGGTCCAGGATCACCAAGAGCCACAGGGAGGCCTGATGGGGAGAAATGCGAACGCCCCCGGATCCACTGGGCTTGAAGCGGGATGTGCTATGGCTTTGGGTGGTCTCGCCTAAGGGTGAGGGCAGGGGCATTTGGCTCTATGCGGGACAGCAGATCTGTGCTCGATGCAGTTTTGATCATCAGAGTAACAACAGTCAGAGTGCACATGTGCATACACACGTGTCCACTTTGGAGTGAAGGGGGGGCTGTCATGATATCGTTTGCACCTTCAAAGCAATACCTCTTCTGTTTTTTTCTCCTAAAAGACCTTACCCGCCCCTGACCTTGGCAGGGCCAATTATGTTGCCCCTCCCACCAGCCAGAGCGACGAAGAGCCACGATCCCTGGGACCAAAGCCAGCCTGTTTGGGAGGATGAAGCCCACGGAGAGGCAAGCAGAGACGAAAGCCACAGAGAGACAGGGGGCACACATCACTCCTTTGAAAACTCCAGTCCCTTCTGCAACTGGGTGACAAGACACAATGCATTTTCCTCTTTAGCTTACGCTGGTTCAAGGTGGGTTTTGTCCCTTGCCACCGGAGTGACACTGATTCGCATGTTAATATTCAAGCCAAGGGGCCTGAATCCACCCAGCTCTGAGGGTCCAGACCAAATCCACGCCCAGGCCAGTCTGTTCCATGCCCCTTCCCCTGTACCACCACAAGTCTGGGCTTGAGAGGAGGACATCTCTGTCCCCGCCAGAGAGACCGCCCACGGGGTGCTGGGGGAGAGAGGGTCCCTTAGAAGAGCTGGGATTTGACCTGTGGTCCATCTGTTCCAAAGCCTGGGCCTTTAAGTGCTGTGCTACCTCCTCTCGGTCCCTTCCACCAGGCCAGACATCAGGCTTCGAGGTCTCGCACAGCGGGTGCTCAAACAGGGTGGGGGGCAGGGGAGATACCCGGTGCCTCGTGAACGCCCTGGAGAAACACGGGTGCGTTACACGCTCTGACCTGATGAACGGACTGAGCTCTGTGACTCAGGAAACAAACTCTGAATCAGTTTCCTCCCCGTCCCGGGCGAGCGCTGGCGCGTCGTTCCCCGCGGACCCCTCGGAGCAGGCTGCGGTCAGCAGAGCCGTCATCCCGCCCCCGGTGTCTGCTGCCTGCTGACCTCGTCACTGTGGTTCCCCCGCCAACCCGCCTCTGCGGTTTCCCCAGCGCCCTGCCTTCAAATCTTGCTGTGGTGGCACGATGTCCCCAAGACGAGGGGGGACACCAGGTACATAAAACAGGGACAAAATCAAAGGCCACTTGAGGGGGGATAAATGGCCGAGTTCACACCATCTATCAGCTCATCTCTGCAGCTATCCAAATATTGCTGAAATGGCAGAGTTGCCCCGGCTGGATTATTTATCTCCAGCGCGGGAACCAGGGAGCGGGGAGCCCGGGACAGCGTAGGCAGCTGGAACAGAGCCCTCCCAACTGTGAGGTTGGTTTTTTCTTCCCCTCCTTTCCTTTCCTTTTTTCCTTTTGCTTCAATTCATCTTCCTTTTCAAGAAATTTTGCTCTCTTCAATAAAGATAATTTGTTAAAAGGATAACTAAACATGAACTGATCTGTATTCCTCTTCTTTACTGTCCGT
>CM052889.1:65911951-65927182 GCA_028534135.1 Potos flavus
GCCCCCCCCCCCCCCCCCCCGCCAAAAAAGACAGGCTGAGGTCCTACACTCAGAACTTAAGGATGTGACCTTATTTGGAAACAGGGTCATTGCAGATGTGATTCGTTAAGGTATGAGCGCGTATCGAAGCGGGGGCAGGGCAATCGATAGGACTGGTGTCCTTATAAAAAGATGGCCACCTGAGGACACAGAGCCACAAGGCAAAGGCATGTGAAAAGAGGGAGAGGCTGCATTTTGCAAGCCAAGGACCGTCAATGGTTGCCGGCGATGCCAGAAGCCAGGAGAAAGGCATGGAACAGGTTCTCCCTTGGTGTCTTCAAGAGCGCACGCCCCTGTTGACAACTTGATTTTGAACTTCTGGCCTCCTGAACTGCAAGAGAATACATTTCCGTTGCTTTAAGCCACCTAACTCCTGCTGCTTTGTTACAGTATTGTTAAAATAAGTAGGATTAACCTATACACTGAGCCTCAGCACCAGGCTTGGCAGAGAGCAGAGACTCAAGAGGTATTTATTTTCTCTGCCATCCTGGATTCTCCATCCTTCACGATGACCACTCCCGCGCTGCCGGAGTTTCCTAGTGCCGAGAATGAAATTTTCTGCTCGTACCCAAGCTTCCCTGGGGTACAAGAGATGCATCTTTCACTTTGGTTAAAGCCTACAGATTCCACAGACTCAGCTCAACAATCTCTTCCTCCAGGAAGGCGGCCAGGAAACACTCCGATGGCTGAACGGGATCCCTCCCTTGGATGCCACATTCCCTGGCCCCCACCCCTCCCTAACGCTGTTCTAAACAATTCTCCAGACACTGTCCATTCCTTTTTCAAACCGGAAATGATTTCAGCTCATCGCAAAAGAAATCTGACCACAAGGAAAAGGTGCTAGCATGGGGGAAAGCAAGATACGATGCTAGCTAAATACAGTATGTGCTTTGTCATTACGCATAGGAAGGAACGAGACAGGAAGGCAAGACGCCCAGTGTGGACTGTGGCTGCAGGTGGATGAGGCTCTGGGCCATCTGTATTTTCTTCTCTCTTTCTATACATTTTAAGTTTTCTACAATGAGCATGTGTGATTTTGATAATCAGGACCAAGTTATTTTTTGAACATATAAATATATCGTTTTACTTGCCTGTCTGCTCCCCAGGGGCTGTGACTGTTCCTCAGAGGGGAAAACTGTGCTTGACTCATTCCTGTGTCTCCATCAAATAGCGCTGGGCAGGGAACATAGTAGGCATGTGATAACTATGGGATGGGTGGATGGATGGATGGATGGACGGATGGATGGATGGAGATGGGGATTATACAGCTCAGTGGTTAAGAATAAGAGCTTCAGACTCAGACTCAGGTTGGAGACGTCTCTTGACAGCTGTGTGATACTGAGTAAGTCATTTAACCTCTCTGAGCTTCTGTTTCTTTGTCCGTGAAAGGGGCTCTAATTGCTGCCTGATGGGAAGCTGAGGATATAGATACATAGTCCCTGACATAGACCGGACCCTCAACAGCCTGCAAAGATTTTATCTTCAACTGGAGGAGATGGGGAATGGGTGACCTGCTGCTCCTTCCAAAATTGCAGACCCATTTTCCCCCCGTCCTTCTTCATGCCTGGGCTTCAAAATCAAATTGGATTTGATTTCTGCCTGGGCTCTGCCCGTGACTAGCTGTGTCACCTTAGGTAAGTCCCATCACCTCTACGTTTCTGTTTTCTTCTGCAGAATTACAATATTGATAATAATAGCTGGCATGCCTTAAGTGCTTACTGTGTGCCAGTCTCTGTGCTGAGCACTTCCTGTATACCGAGAAGTGAGGGTCTACGACGGTCAAGGGTCAGGGGTAAGACTCAAACCAGCAGGGCTCACATCGCTAGTTTACTCCCTCCTCCAGCTGGACAACCTTGGGCAAGTGCCTTAACCTCTCTGTGCCTCCGTTTCCTTCCTGTAAGACGGAGTTAACAACAGTGTGCACCTCCCTGGGTTGCTATGAAGATTATGGGATGGAATACGTACAAAGTGCTTGGAAGAGCGCCTGGCACTTAGCCCATAATCGATTCGTCTTAGGTAATCAGCAGGACAGCCAGCTGCTGTTATGTCCTTCTCGGCCCCAAAAGGAAACAGAGGTTCAGAGAGGTGAAGAGACCCGACCAAAGCTGCACAGTCAGGAAGCTGTGGAACTGGCAGGTGGACTCTGATTTGGCGGCTCAGAGCACAGGCTCTCCCAAGGCTGGGGGAGGTTAAAGGAGCTGGCAAGGTGCGTGGCACATCCAAGGTGCCAGCCTGACCCCGGAAGTGAGACTTCCCCCCCACACACCCCCCACGCCCCAGCCCAGCCCGGGAGCAGCTCCTCCCTCCCCTCCCAGCCCGGGATGGGCTCTGAATTCTTCACAGCCCAAGTCCCGCATCGCTGCATCAAGTAGAGCCCTTGGCAGCTTCAGAGAAAAAACAAATGTGTTCTGCGTCAGGTCAGAGAAGCGTCTTGTTTTTATTAGCGTTAATCTAATACGTTGTCTTTCCTCGTTGAACTCTGAATAAGTTAATCAAGGACAGGCTGGATTTGTGTTTTCTTAATGACGCTGCCTGATTCTGAAGGCAGCCTGCTGTGAGCTCTAGGCTCCGGGCTTCTTGCTTAGTTTCTCTTCTTCTCTCTTTACATTTTATAAAATATCTATGATGTCCAGGGACAGAGGGGTTAGCGTGGTATAGGAAAAGGCTCGCAAGCTGTGGAATGAATGAACCTTGTTTCAAATCTCAGTTCCTCACCTCTACCCATGTGACCTGGGTTTCTGAGTTTTAAATTTTCCCATTTGTGAAATAGAGTAACAGTGGTTTCTAACTTTCTGGGTTGTTGTGATAATTAAATAAGGCAATGAAGCACTTACAACATGGGCTAGACCACAACGATCACGTGAGGTGATAGCTATTATTACTGCTATAGACGGTAACAACACCGATTAAGTGACCTATTTTTATGAACCAGGAGATGCGATAAGCATCTTCCGTATAACATTCCATTCAAATATTATGTGAAAAACAGGGCACCTGGGTGGCTTAGTCGGTTAAGTGTTTGCCTTTGGCTTGGGTTGTGATCTTGGGGTGCTGGGATCAAGCCCTGCGTTGGGCTCCCTGCTCAGCAGGGAGTCTGCTTCTCCCTCTTGCTCTGCCACTTCCCCCACTCGTGGGCACACACACTCTCTCTCTCTCTCAAATAAATAAAATTTTAAAAAATCTTTAATAAATGAAAAACAAAGCAGACAGTGGCTGGTGGGATGTCGGTGTTCAAGAAATGAGCGTAACTGCTAGTAGTTGTGGCAGTAAGTTCATTCTCACAACTGGGAGGTGTTGTGAGTGTTGTTTGTAACAACTGCACCACAAGGAATTCATATTCTATCTGGAACCTTGACAAGCACAGGCGATTATCATTTGCCGAAGGACCCCGACAAGGACCAGAGAGGAAGGAGGAGCATTTGATCAAGTCTGGTGGGGGATCAGGGACAATTTCCTGGAGGTGAGCGAAGATGAGAGCTGGAGGAAAAGTGGAGTTGACTCTCGGAGGCACTCCAGACAGAAGGATGGTCATTCATTCATGGGTCCATCCAATCTTTCATTCATTCAACAAGTAGGTAAGGAGCACCATGGCTGAGCTGGGCGCTGTCCCAGGTGCTGAATGAACAGACACGCCCACCCCGCGGTGGGGAGGAATGGTGGGGAGAGGACTGGCAACATCTCAGCCCTCATGGAGCTGGCAGTCTAGTAGGGGAGGCAGACTACAAACAAGGAAGCAAACACATCAAGAGGATGCTTTTGGATGATGGTAAGTTGGTAAGTGCCGTCACAAAAACAACCGGGGAATATGGTTGTGACCAGGTACAAAGTGGGGCTATTTTACTTAGGAAGGGCTCTACGGGAAGGCGAGGTTTGACTGGGCACCCAAAGGAAGGGAGGAAGGGAGCCATGCAAAGATACGGAGGAAGAGCATCCCACGTAGAAGGAATTGGCCATGTAAAGACCCTGCACTAGGAATGGGCTTGGTGCATTGAGCGAAGGGGAAGGACAGCAGGGCGGGGTATGGTGATGAGGGGGAAAGAGAAAGTGCTACAAGATGAGATTCGAAAGGTGGCCACTGTAGGAGACTCTGGAATTTATCTTAAGTGGAATAACAGTATAGCCCAAGGTGTGGGCTTGTGACAAACTTTGGGGCTTGTAAACTACCAGAAAGAGTCAGGAGTGGCGGGGAGAGATCCAGCCAAGTGGGTGGAGAAGGGAAGAGAAGCCACTTCCTGATGTCTCCATCAGTGTGGCACCTTGCACCTCTCCCATGCATACAAGATGGGGTCCCTTCCCCAAGCAGATCCACAAGAGTTCCCTGGTCACCTTTAAGAACCTACTAGGTGCCGGGGCGCCTGGATGGCTCAGTCGTTAAGCGTCTGCCTTCGGCTCAGGTCATAGTCCCAGGGTCCTGGGATCGAGCCCCGCATCGGGCTCCCTGCTCGCCAGGAAGCCTGCTTCTCCCTCTCCCATTCCCTCTGCTTGTGTTCCCTCTCTTGCTGTGTTTCTCTGTCAAATAAAATCTTTAAAAAAAGAAAAAAGAACCTACTAGGTGCCAAGTGCCTTTACAACCGCTGTCTCAGTGAGCTCTCAAGAAAAGCCCTGACAGGAAGGGTCCCTGTCCCTACTTTACGAACGACAAAACTGAAGCATGAGAAGGTAAAGCCATGTGCCTGGCCACATGGCCGGCTGGGACAGAAGCGGAATAGGAATCCAAGTCCCCCAGTCTGTTCTGCCACCTCCCACCTTCTCCTTCACCTCCCCGTGAACACGGGGTTCTTGAAGAGGCAGCTTCTAGGAAATCCCCGAGGGTGGGAAGGTGGGGTCTCCTGGCCGGCTCCTGAGCCAGGTATGGGGTGGGACGAAAGTAGGGGAATGTGCTTCCCCGGGGGAGGGGGGTCCCCACCACTAATCCCACTTCCCTCCGTGGGGAGAGAAGGGATTTTCTAGGCTGAATCACAGCAGAAGTGTGACATGTGGCAGGAAACACAAAGGCTGGGGAGGTTTTCCTTCTGTCCTGATTGGTGGTGGATCTTCCCAGACCATCTGGTCCGGACTCCCAAAACATGCATTTGTGTTCATCTCCGGAGCGGCGGGGTTGCAGGCTCCTCCCCGGCATGCCGGGCAGACGCGGGCCGACTCCGGGAGGCGGTCAGGGGGCTGAGCATTCGGGCCAGTCGGGTTTGATTTCAACTCTACCGCTCTACGGCCTTGGGCAAGGGTCCCCCTTCACCAAGCCTGTTTCCCGAAGTGTGACCTGGGTGTGGGATCACGCTCCTTGCTCAAGTCCATGGGGCGGGATAGAAATCAGATAAGGTACTGCACCCACAAAGACGAACACTTTTTGACCGAAAGGCTAAGAAAACACAAGGACAGGACAATGATGCCCTCCGGGAGCCATCACCAAGCGATCCAGCAAGGCAACCGACGGGCCACGTGGGAGAGCAGTAGCTCTACCACCTACTGGCTATGCAGCCCTGAACTCGTGGTGCCTCGGTTTCCTGATCCCTAAAATGGGAATAACAGCATCATCCACGTGGAATCGTAGTAACCCTTTACTACCCGTAGAGGGCTTAGAAAAGTCCCGGGCACACGGTAAGTGCTCAATAGATTCATTGAGATTCATTCATTCAATTCTGCTTCATTTTCGTGTGTTATTTATTTAACAAGACGGAGAAGGCTGCGAGGAAGAGTCAGGCTTTGAACTCTAATAGATGCAGGGTCCAAATCCATGCTTGGCTGTTTCTAAGCTGTGTGACCTCGGGCAAGTTACTTAATCTCTCTGAGCTTCCCCTTTGTCCTCTGAAATGGGGTTACAGCAGCGCCCCTGGCATGCCGATAGCGGTGACTGCATGGCATATGGCCCCTATTATATGCTGAGACCCGGTGGCAGTTCCTACATTCTTCCCAGCCCCTCCCTTCTGCTTGGCCACCATCCCTGTCTACCCCTCTCACCTCGCTCCTCCTCCTTCTCCCGGACGATCCTCCCCTTGAGGGCTCGGCTCCAGGCTCCACCGTAGTCACCCAGCTTGGTCCTCTCGCTCCCGTCCTTGCCCTTGAACCAGGGTCCGTAGCGGCGGGCGATGCTCGAGGCCTCGCCTGCGTCCCGGAAGGCTCTGCTCAGATGCAGGTCGCCCAAGAAGGGCAGCTCGGCGCCCTCGGCCAGGCCTCCTGCGGCGGGGCTGGCCTGGCTCTGGGAGACGGCGGGCTGGCCCACAAAGCCGGAGTGCAGGAAGACCAGGCTCCCGGCCGTCAGGTAGAGCACCAGGAAGGTAAAGAAACGCACGGGCTTCCTGCGGAAATACCGCTGGAATTTGAACCAGAGCTTGGCCATAGCAGGCTCATTCCGGACTGGCTCGCTGGGGGGTCGGCGGGCGGGTCGGGGGTTCAGGAAGGGGAGGGAGGGGGCTGCGTTTCCCAAGCTTCCCTGAGGGATGGAACCCCTGGGGGTCTGCAGCCTTCTTCCCTCCGCGAAGGTGATGGCCGAAACCAGAGCAGAAGGCCAAGTCTGGCACTTGGCTGAGGCCAAGAGAACGGGCCCTCCTGAGGTCAAGGCGAGCTTCTCTGGGCCACGAAAGAGGCCCAACATCCAGAAGTTGGTCCCATTTTCCTACATCTCGTTCTTTGCGTCGGAGAGTTCCCAAAGAACTGTGACCACAGCAATCGCAGGAGAAACCTGTCAGCTTACTTCTCGCCTCTTCTCGGCTCCTCAGGCCCGTCAGGGTTGGATGATTCCACTCAGGGCGGTTTTCTGGACCCTACCCCAGCTGCGGGCCAAGCTCAGTGTGTCCACCTCATGGAAAGGGAAGCGGGCGGGCTTCCATCGGCTCGAGCATTAAGGCTCGGGGCTGCGACCTGCAAAACAGCATGAACACATATTTAAGAAGCTGCCTCACAGAGGCCAGAGCTCGAAGAGTCCCTGAACCTTCTTAAGGGAGATGTGGAGGCCCAGAGAAGCAAGGGAACCATGTCCTGAAGCACCCAGCAGTGCTGGGTCTTCTAGAATCCCTGCCTTTTTCTTTAAACCGAACTGGGAATTTGGGGGCTCAACTCCTACAGGGCCCACGTTTTGGGACAAGCTTTATTTTGGACAAGCCCGAGTTCTTACACTCCCTATTTCCTATGTATTTGTCAAATATATACGGATTCATGAATTATTTTAAGTCTGAAAAGTACCTTCTAGGGGCCTTGCTGAACAGCCTGCTGGACCTGGCTGATTCTGAACCTGATCGAATTCATTTTTTCCCTCCAGGAAATACTTAGTGATCACCTACTATATGCCAGGTGCTGTGCTAAGTTCTGGAGATAAAGCCATGAACCAGAGACACCAAGTCCTTTCCTTCACAGGGCTCACATCCTAGAGGGGGAGAGAGCAAAGCCCTAGCCTCTCTTCTCTATCCAAGGAAGGAAAGGAAATCTGGATTATTTAGCAATAGAGTCATTTGCTCTGCCTTTACTTAGCATCTACAGTATGCCCAGCTCAAGCCCTCTATGTGTATTACTCATTCATTCTTCCCAATGTTCCTAGGGGAGGCGACAATTTCCCCACTTTACAGATTAGAAAACTGAGGCCACGTAGCCACTGAGTGGTGGAGCTGGGATTTCAACCCAGGACAGTCCAAAGGCAAAAACCACAGCTCGAAATCACTGCCTTTGTGACTTGGCTTTTGTCTCATCCGGGCTGGATACCAGCTGGGGATTCAGAGAGAGACCCTGAGGCAGTAGCCCATCTCCACTGCCTCCCGGCGACCAGTGGCTCACTCTTTTGACAGGGGGTCCTCAGAGTGTGGTCCAAGGAACCTCTGATTCATAATTACCTGAGAGCCTGGTCAAGTATGAAGATTCTAGACCGCTCCAACCAGAATTTCTAATAGAAGGGGCAACCTACAGGTGTAACAAGGTGCCCTCGAGTAATGGCGATGGCCACAGAGGGCTGAGGGCACTGCTTTATGAGTAAACGTTAAGGATCGTTAGTCAAGAGGAAAACATGTAAATTAGGAAACAGACTATGCCTTTTGGCCAATGCGATTTTGTATTATCGCCAGCAGGGGGCCTCATGACAATTTTGGCCAATGCCCAGGATTGACTGGCAGCCAATGGAGGATCTGAATGGTAACAGCTCCCCTCCAGTCCAGAGCAACATGGGAGTTTAACTGTGGTTCAAGGTGGATTCCATCAGTCCTCCATATGCCATCCTATTCATTCCAGAACGAAGTACTAAGCACTTACTGGGCACCAGTTATTATTCTAGGCACTTGGAATAGATCGATAAACAAAACAGCCCCAAATCCATGCTTTTGTGGAGTCAAACTACCTATTCATCCATCGATTCATCTATCTGCCCATCATCCTTTAATCCATCCATCATTCCACCTACTCATCCATCCCTTAAGTTACAATCTATCCATCCATCCATTGTCCATTCCTTAGTCCATCCATCCATCCATCCACCATTCGTCTCTCCGTCCATCTGAACTATTGCAGCCCATTCATCCATGCAGCTCTCCCCCTATCCGGCCATCTACCCGTTCTTCCATTCATTCAAAAATGTGTGTTGCTTGCCTACTGTGTGTACTCGGGAATAAATCACCCAGGGTCCCACTTTCAGAGAATTCAGAGTCTACTGAGGGGGACAGCAATTTAACCAACCACCGCACCAAATCTCTATACTAGATAGGGATAAATCCTGTCGGAGATGTACGTAGAAGATGTGGAACAGCGATTAATATTAATAGCTAATGTCTCCTGGGCACTTATTAAGTGCCAGACACTGCTCTGAACACGCAGGGACTCTGACTTAATCCCCACACCAATTCCAGGAGCGAGGTCTGTAGCCATTTTACACAGGAGGGAAAGGAGGCTCAGAGAGATTAAGTAATCTATCCAGGGCCACACAGCTGTGGTGAGCCTTGAAGGCCAAGCTCAGGAGTCTGGATGACGTTCTAATGGCTTGTATGGGGAACGAGTGAAGTTTCATGGCCATGCCGACATTCTAGAAAGACCGATTTCTTATCGGCCTGAAAGCCTCCAGGCAGTGGGTGGTGACCCACGGTACTCCACGCAGATCACACACGTGCCAGATGTTTCTGCAGCTGAGCCAGGACGAGAACAAGCCAGCAGCCATCACGGGGATGGGCAGGGGGAACACCAGCCCTTCCAGAAGCAGACAGGCCAGAGCGTGGGCTCTGGAGGTGGGACTGCCCTGGGTTCAGAACCTGCCTCTTCCACCCACCCGCCGCGCGACTGGGTCAAGACACCTGTGCTCAGATCGTCGCCTGTCAAGCGGGCGTAAGAATCTCGACACCTCCCCAAAGATACCCTGCTGGGAGGACTGCATTTAAAGACGTCGCCGAGGACCTGGCACATAGTAGGTGCTACAGGAAAGCACCCCCCCCCCACCCCGCTCCTCTCAAGGGCACGTGCGAGCCACCTTCAAAGGTGTTTGCCTCAGCAGTGCATTTGCTGCTGTGGAGACGACAGAGATGATTCTGGCTGTTGTGTTCCCTGTGGCTTTTTGTCTCTCTGAGGATATTTCTGGGTCTAGTCCTTTTTTGTTGTTCCCTTCTCGTTCTTTTCTATTTCAACACATCTTTTCTCTAAGTGGGTGCCAAATGGGTTTTAAGAGGATAATGAGCTCATTAGAAGCTGGCAGGGAACAGAAAGAGACGGAGGCACTGGTGATGTGGGGAGGGAAGGGGGCCCACCCGGGAAGGGACTGTGAGGAGGGGGGCTCCTCCTGGGGACTGGGGGGGCGGGGCTGACTTGAGCCACCCACGCGCCTGCCAGGGCTGGGAGGGAGGGCACCCCGGAAGCTGGGCTCCCCACAGAGGTGGGGCATCCCGTTCTCTCCGAGTGAGCCCCAACACCTGGAGCACGGGAGGTCCCCAAGAGGTACAGGACATGAGTGAAAAGAGTGAGGGGACTGACCTCCCCTGGGGGCTTAAACGTAACCCCTGTCACCAGAACGCTGGGGACAGCCTCAGAGAACAACGTTCAGGGCTCTGTGGAGACAGTGTCTTCCATTTCTCAGCTCTGGGTGGTCCTGGGATTCAGGGGCCCCCACTGCGCCACAGTCCCACCTCCCCAAGGGAACCCCGAAGACTTCTTGCCTCTCATGACATTCTGTCACTCCCCCCATCCCCAGGTCACTCTCGGTCTCTTTCCCTCTCTCTGTCTCTCTCACCGGACAGAAGTTCTAACCCCAAAGGGAATGGGGACATGAAAGGAACTGCCGTTTGCTGGCCACCTGCCACACGCCGGACGAGGCTTTTGCAAACACATTCGCACAAACTCCTCCCTCCCAGCAAACCTGTAAGGCCGGTGACGGTCCTCCCCAGCCCACAGACGGTGCATCTACGGCCCCAGGTAGGGGGCACGTGTGGCCCTTCACGTCTCGGTCTTCATTGGCCCGTTACGTGTTGGAAACCACAATCCCGTCGGCATTCTCTCCTGTCGCTTACGGGCGTGAGCCCGGGCAGGTGCCCTCACCTCTGCGAGCTGCGGTTTTCTCTCTCTGAGATGGGTCAACCACAGAGTCTTCTTCTTGGGGTCTCGGGAGGGCCCGATGGGACAGCGCCCCGCCCCCCCAGGGCTGGAGCCGGTGCTCGCCATGAGCTCTCAGGCTCCATTTGTCTCTATTCTGCATGAGAACGCTCTGAGCCTCAGTTTCCCCACCGACTGAACGTGGCGGATGACCTGATCCCTACCCTGCCTTCCCTCCCGGGGCCAGCGTGAGTTTCCACAAGGGGGAGGGCAAGAGCCCCCCTTTGCAAGAAGGGCAGCATTTGGTTACTGAGGCTCGCGTTTCCAGCTGGAGTCTCAGAGTGTCTAAACACAGCCTATTTTTAGCACCGAATGAACCTCTGGTGCCGAGCTGCCAAGAAAATGACTGGCGGGGCGGAGCTGCCCTGCGGGGAGGGAAAATGGGGAGGGACAGCTGCCTGCGGCTCCCTCCCCTGGGGGGGGGCCTAGAGCTGCCCCTCCAGATTTGGGGGGGGCAGGCAGGTCTCGCTGGAAGCCCACAAACCTAGGCAGGGGGCACTCCCTCTCTCTCTCTCTTTCTCCAGCCCCCTGAACTTGACTTGCGGGCACCCACCCAGGGACCAGCTGACCCCTCGGACCATCTGAGCCTGGGAGCCAAGAAAGAGCTCCCAGGTTGTGATTTCTTCACACTCTGGGTAGGAGACGCAGCGGGGGCTCTCCAAGAACCTGGGAGCCCAGACCAGAGACGGAATTTTAGTCTTGGCCTAATGATAACAGTATCAGCCAGAAATCACCAGTATTTGCCAAGAATTCACTTTGTGTCGGGCGCTGTGCCAAGCATCTTATTCCCACTGGCCCATTTCATCCCTTCGAGAATGCTTTGAGGTGGTTATTACCTTCTCTGTCCCTCAGTTTCTCCATCCCTAGAATGGGGGAAAGAATAGTACTTTCCTCATAGGATTCGTGGGAGAACCAAATGAGTTCGCGTATGCAAGTGTCCCCTACGTGTTACCTCTTACTGTAATAATTTGTAGGTCATGTGAGCAGTTTTGCCTGCCTGGCACCTGTTTTTTTGTTTTGTTTTGTTTTTTTCCCGGTAGAAGGACCCCATTATCCCGCACAGAGCTTCTCTGCCATTAATTCTTAGCTTGTATGGCTGGGGGGGCAATGAAACTCCCTCACCAGCTGCGGCAAACACTCGGACCTGTCATCTCCTGATATCCGTGCTCTGGGATGGAGGGGGCGCGTAGACCTGGGAGTGGGACTCCTAGAGCCGACTGTGTGAGCACCTCAGGACAACACGAAGAGATGCTGGCTGGTTTTCCAAAGGGCTGCACCGACGAGGCCCCCAGCTGGCGTACGGGCATTCCTGCTGCTCCAAATCGGCATCAATACTCAACCTTGTCAGCCTTTTGCGGTTTTGCCCATCTGATGGGTCTTGCACGGATTTTGTATGTGCCGCGCCCGGGGAGTTCACTCTCGAAAGCCATTCGGAAGCAATGGTGGGAGCTGGTGAGTCAATACCCAGCACCCCCCCGCCCCTGGCTCCCTCTCCCCTGGGATGGGATAACTGTCAGGCGGACAGTTTTTACAAGCTCTCCCTGGAGGAAATCGCCAGTTTTCCTCCCTTATAAATAAGTAACCCTACGATTAACCTCCTGTATGTAGATCTTTGTCCAGATCCCTGGAAGGCAACCTAGGACCTCTCAATGATGAGACGTAGTTACGATTATACCCATTTTATAGATGGGGAAAGCCAAGGCGCACGGAGATGAAGTGATTCGCCCCAGCACACAGCTTGCAAGACACGGAGCGTGAATCCAAGTGCACAACTATCTAGATCTCGAATTCGTGATGCGCTGCCACCAAGACCACCAGACACCTAGCGCCCCCTTACCCGCTCCCCCCTCAGTGGAATCCCAGCCTCAATGGGAAGATTCTTCCTGAGCGTGCAGACACGGAAAACCATCCCTCAAACACTTTTTCTCTAAGGAGCCTAATCAAAAAGTTCTTTCTCATCCTTCCTGCTCCTGGACCAGCCATTTAGCAGATGAAAGAAGTCATGAAACAGTCCCCAAAATACCATTATAAATTATACTCCAGTCTAGTGGTTTTCACTCACGGTCTTAAGGAATCTAGAATTTTCTTTTTTTTAAAGGTTTTATTTTTTTTATTAGAGAGAGAGAGAATGAGCAGGGGGAAGGGCAGAGGAGAAGGAGAAGCAGGCTCCCTGCTGAGCAAGGAGCCCTATGCAGGATTCGATCCCAGGACCCTGGGATCATGACCTGAGCTAAAGGCAGACACTTAACTGAGCCACCCAGGCATCCCAAGAATCTAGAATTTTCTTAACCCAACGAACCTGGGGAAGAACTTCACGCCCTTACATAGTGTGTGGACACCCCCCTCCCCGGGTCATACCCTTCCCCCACAGGTGTCCACAAAGTAACAATGCCACTGGGTCCAAGATGGGCCTGCCATGTTGGATCTCCCCAGTTTCCGGCTGCTCTGTGCAAAGGTACGATGGGCCCTTCAGTACATACAGACTTGCTTTGGCGACCAGAAAAGTGGGATTATGGTGTCCAAGATCGTGCACATTTGTGTGCGTACCCACAGGGGAAAACCTTGCTCCAGGCTCCTAAAATCGGCCTGTGCTGCCTTCTGCACGCTCACGCGGCCGCCAGGGAGAGTCCCGGAGCCCCCGCACTCCCTTCCTTCCGTTCCTAGGACGGGACTCACCTGCCACCACCCAGCATCCACAGCTCGCCATCCGTGTCCATTATCATTCATCTTTCCCAAAACTCGGGAAAATAAATGAGAAGGCAAAGTGCCATTAGCTTAATGGCCTTTAACACCCAGCCATCTGCCATGATGTAATTAAATAAAAAAATCAAAAGGAGCATATGGTGCCCATTAAAAATAAATATTAAAATTTTGCTTCCCTGGGTAATGACTCCAGTGCCTCTTGTTCCACGGACAAACTTTATGGCTTTCTTCACTTGTTGCAAAGAACCAGGCTGGGGCCACAGTGAATAGAAACCAGCAGGGGAGAACTGTGCAGAAGGGTCTGATCTAGAGGCAGCCATTTCTGATTTGACCCTGCGTCGGCCATATGGTGGCTGTGGGATCTTCGGCAAGTGGCCTGCCTCTCCGAGACTCAGTTTCCTCACCTGCAAAATATGGCCCATCTACCCTGCCTCACTGGAAAGGTAGGAGGGTACGAGCTAAAGCGTGTCAAATACAGAGGACTGTGATAATCGCACGTGCTCACGTTCATTGAGCACCTACTATGTGCCAGGCACTTTTAACCATCCTAAAAGAAAGGTCTCATTGGTTAGCCCCATTTTACAGATGAGAAAACTGAGGCTTAGAGAGGTCACAGCATCTGTGCAAGGTCACACAGCGAGGCAGTGGTGGAGCCTGGCTCCGGGCCCTGCATTCCGCCGAGACGGACACGATTTCTTGATAGCTGGTCATACTCTGCCCCAGCTTTGGCCAAATCAACAAACCATCTCGCCCCTTCTCATGACCAATACCGTTGGCCCAGACTTCGTCTCAGAAAAGGATGAAGATTCAATGAGTGTTTTTGATGAGTCTTGACCACCCATGGTAGGTGTGGAGGACCCATTCTCGGGGGTTCGGTCTAGTGAGTGACCTCCAAGCCCCTGCTCATAGTGTGCAGGCCCCAGTGGCCACA
This sequence comes from Potos flavus, assembly GCA_028534135.1. NCBI lineage: Eukaryota > Metazoa > Chordata > Mammalia > Carnivora > Procyonidae > Potos > Potos flavus. Next base: position 65,926,167 of record CM052889.1, read on the forward strand.
TTTGCACCACGTAGCATGCCCACTGCCATTGCTGGTGACCACTGGTGGCCTCAGATCTAAAACTGGCCAATCGATTCTTGCCCCCCCCTTACCCCCCAGAATGTGGAGTTGGGATCTGAGACACGACGCTCTCTGCTTGTCGCCTGGACGAGAAGCTGTCATCACATGGCCAAAGAAAGAGCTAAAGTCAGTCTGCAAAGAGAGGAAGAAGAAAACAGACGGAGACAGAGGAGCCAAGAAAGCTTCGGGTTCCTGACTCACGCCGGCCCCCAGGCTGCCAGGCCTAGAGACAGCGCTGAATGAGAAGACGGGGGCACTTTGCTTACTATGGTGCTGTGTATACAGCAGGGACTCAATAAGTGTTCGTCGGGGGTAGGGGTCAAAGGGCAGCCATACAAAACTGAACATACTCAAACTATGGGATCCAGCACTCATGCTCCTTGGTATTCAGCCGAAGGAGCTGAGCACGTAGATCCACACCAAAACCTGCACACAGAGGCTTACGGCAGCTTTATTCGGAACTGGAATAACGTGGAGTCCACCAAGATGTCCTTCGGGAGGGGAATGGATACATAAACTGTGGTACATCCAGACTATGGAACATTCCTCAGTGCTAAGAAGAAATGAGCTCTCAGGCCATGAAAAGACATGGCGGAAGCTTCCATGCATCTTACTAAGTGAAAGAAGCCCACCCCAAGAGGCTACGTTCCGTATGATTCTGACCACAGAACGTTCTAGAAAAGGCCACACTAGAGAGATGGTCAAAAGATCAGTGGTTGCCAAGGCCTGGGGGAGGTGGGGGAGGAAGAACGGGGAGAACATAGAGGATCTGGGGGGTAGGGCAGTATTCTGCACCATGCCAGAGTAGTGGATGTAGGTCATTATAGATTTGTCCAAATCCAGAGACTGTCCACCAACCACCATGAGTGAGCCCGAACGTAAACTGTGGCCTCTGGGTGACAGTGACGTGTCAGCGTAGATCCACCCACTGTAACAAATGCCCCACTCAGCTGGTT
>CM052889.1:65927282-65939383 GCA_028534135.1 Potos flavus
CCCCCCCCCCCCCGCCTGCCTCTCTGCCTACTTGTGATCTCTCTCTCTGTGTCAAATAAATAAATAAAATCTTAAAAAAAAAAAGAAAACCAAAAATCTGTTTAAAAGGGGGATTGCAATCCTACACCTGAAAAGGAGGGACCCACCAGAGTGGATGTCCACAAGCCATTGGGCTGTGGGAAGGGACGGAGTGGGGGAGGGTGTGGAGAGGGGGAGTTGCAGCTCCCCTCGTCCAAAGGTTTGATGAAAGGGGCCCGAGGTGCAGCTCGCCCAATCCCCTGGCCTTTCCTGTCAGACAGGCAGCCGGCAGCCTCTCCCGCAGCCTCTCTCGGAGTCCAGATCACTATCCTCCCCAAGAGGGACGTCTAAAGAAAGGCCCTAAATTCCTATCATTAAGCCATCTGGAGTCATCCTTCTCCTCCAGGAGCTCCTCTGTCGCAGGTCAATTAGTGCTCATTTGCATAGAGTTCCTTAATAGGTTGCTAATTGTCTGGGGGAGATAATGGATGGCTCTGGTGGTTCTGGGCAGAATGTTTACCCACAGGGGCAGACTGGCAGGGGGTATCAGAGCCTGGGGAGGAAGGCAGGAAGGCAGGGGAAAGGAGGGGAGGGAAGGGGAAGGCAGGGGGAAGGAACAGAGCAAACAGGTATGGCTTGACACGCAGTAAAGGACAAGTATTATCTTGTGAACCTTTTGCTTCAGTTGTGTGTGTGTATGTACTGGATCCTAACTGTAAAGTGTCTTTCTCGTTGTAGGTCCACTAAAATTGCTTGAAAGCCCTAGTGATGGAGAAGAGCGGGGGAGAGACGTTCTGGGTAGCGTGGCTGCAGAAGGACCTACTGAGAATGAGGCGGCGCTGCGGCGGAGAGCTGATCAATGAGAAAGGGGGTGACCGTGGAAGATCTGGGGCAAGGCTGTCACAGGCAGAGGGGACACCGTGCAGAGTGGGAGGGGGGAAGGGCCCAGCACATCCCAGAAGCGGGTGGGCAGGGTCTGAGCAGGGAGGACAGGGGCCGGGGGTGGGGCGTGGACCCTGGCGTGCAGGGGCCTGGGGACTGCGGCATGAGCCATGCCTGTCTCCCACAGTGACCGCGAGGAGGTGGCGGAGGGCACCTCAGAGGACCCTTCCTGTCCCAGTGGACTGTGCCCACCACCGGGCCGGGCCGGAATGGAGAAATGTTTGTTGAGTGGCCGAGCGATCAGTGGTGGGTGGAGAGTTTCTTTCTAGGTGGGGCTCAGGGGAAAACTCCGGCTGCAAAAGGGCAGGCTCGGGGTCTGACCTGACGTGTGGGATGAAGTGAGAACATTCGTCACTATCAGGGGTTGGCCAACTGTGACCTCGGGCCAAACTGACTCTTGGCCTTTTTTTGTCAGCCTTAGAGCTAAGAATGGCTTTTGTATTTTTAAAGGGTTGTGAAGAAAGAGGAGGATGAACAGCAACAGACCCCATGTGACCCCCAAAGCCTAAAATATTTACTATCGGGCCCTTTCTCGGCAACGGAGGCTGACGATGGCGATCATAGGGGAGAAAGGCGTAGGGCCTTCCGACCCCAGAGCTCAAAGACCAACCCCCGCCCCCGGCCCCCGGTCTCTTAGCAAGTTCCTCAAAGCAGGCGACAAAGGGCTGGAAGGAAGTCTGGAAATCCTTGGCCTTGAAAAACAGTCTCCTTCTACAGAAGGGGAAGCTGAGGCCCAGAGACTCTGGGAGGAAAGAACCCTCATATGTGCAATGCCTCCCATGGACCTGAACCCAAGTAAGGGTTCAGTAAGTGTTAGCTATTCCCATCGTTATTACTACTGTTTTTAGGCCACCGTAGAATCTCAGAGTCAAAGGGTCCTTAGGAGCCGTGAGAGCAAGTCTGAGGGTTTACAGATGAGGAGCCTGAGGCTCAGAGAGGTTCAAGGGTTGCCGAGGGTCACACAGCCAGAGCGCCAGTTCCCAGACCAAGCCTGCAACCCTACAACTTGCCTCCCCGTGCTCATGCCTCTCTCCCTGCCAGTGCCCCCCACCCCCGGCCCCCTGCCACCACCACGAGTCCACCGACACTTGCTGGCTCCCGGCTGCCTAGGCCGTTACACTCTAGTTCAGGACCAGTGACAGCGCCCACGGGCAACTGTTCCCAGGAGAGGTTTTCACCAGGGGTTTCCCGGGCAAGAACCCTCGCTCCCACCCCAAATCCTCCAGCCCCATCTTTCCGCCCAAGCTAATATGTGTATGTGCATGTGTGAGATGTGTGTGCCTGTGTCCGTGCAGGGGTGTGTGTGGGTGTGTGTCTGTCTGTGTAGGTGTGTGTATGTTTGTATGTCTGTATCTACATGTTTGTGTGTGTGTGGTGTGGGTGTGTACGTACAGAGGTGTGTGCGTGTTTGTGTGTGTGAGTCCGTGTGTGTGTGGGTGTGGCTGTGGAGGTCTGTGTCCGCAGGTGCAGATGGGTACGTAGGGGTCTGTGTGTGTTTTCATGTTTGTATGTACGCTCGTGTGTGTGTAAGTGTAGAGGTCTGTGTACGCGTGTGCAGATCTGTATGTAGGTGTGTGTCTGTATGTCGGGGGAGAGGGGTCTCTGAGCCCCCCGCCCAGCTGCTCACATTCAAGCTCTCTCCCCTCCCCGTGCACCGACCCCCCAGTCTTAGAGCAGAACTAAGAGGTGGGCTCCCAGCCCATCAGAGCTGGAGGGAGGACCCTTCACAATCCCCAGGCCACTTTCCTCATTGACCCAAAGGGGAAGGTGGAGTCAGCCAGGACTCCACCCAGACCCAGGCCTCCTGAACCCCAGCCGAAAGCCTTGACGCCCTCCCTGGGGGTAAAGGACAATGTATAAACTACCATTTATTGCACACCTACTATGTGCCGGACCTTTCCATTTACACCGTGTCACTGCCTCTCCCCAGGGGCTCTATTCGGCAGGTTGGCTTTATTCTCACTTTACAGCTGAGCCAATCGGGGTGGGCAGTGGGGGAGGCCAGTCACCTGGGCAGAAGGCTGAGCTGGTGAGTAGAGCAGAGAAAGACCTGACCCCGAGCCTTTCCGACTCCAGAACCTTAATCACTACGTCCCCGTGACATTGCCTCTGGCCGCAGCACCGACCTCTGACCTCTGTGACCACTGACCTCTGACCTCTGCGACCTCTGCGTGGTGAGGGCGCTAATCCCAAAGCCTCCAGGCCCAGAAGGCCTTCCTCCAGAGAGTGCACTCGGCCAGCTGGTGCCCCTTTGGAGGCCCCTTAGCTGGGAGTGAGGGAAAGGAGCCCCTTCTAGAAGGCACGGGGTCTGGGGACTTCAGTGTGGCCTTTGGTGGCCCAGGGAGATCTGCTGGCATCCAACAGAGAGATGTCCCCACCACTGCTGGAAACGGATGACACTTCAGCCCTGTTTCGCCATCTGGACGCCATCGAGAAGAGTCATGTGCGTGCGTGAACACAGACGCCCCCATGCCTGTCACCCTCCCTCACAGCATGCGCACACTCGCGCCCGCCCCTGCTTCTCCATCCCCATTCACGGCGCACGGCAGGAAGCCTTCAACCCGACCCCCAAATGACAGACAGCAGACCTGGGTGACACCCAGACCCGCCTGGGGTTGCACCTAAAGCCAGAAACCGAAGCTTCTCATTGGGACCAAACACAGTCCCTTATCCCCTGGGATTGCCGAAAGAATGGAGGAGTGGACCAGAACACCACTCGGGGCCCCTCTGACCCCAGATGCACAGAGTGAAATCTCCGTTCCTAGAACTCAGTTCTAAGATTTTCCCCCCGCTGCTCTGTCGTCAGAGCGATCATAAGCTCCCACGCCAGGATCCCTGCTGCCTAGCGTTCTGTGCTGGGATACCGGGGTCCGGGGTCCGTCTGAGTGTTTGCAGGGTCCGAGATTCCGAAATTCTGCTCGGAGCCCCTAAGATCCCATCTCCTCCTGTGTCAAGGTTGAAATTCTCCCCGGGTGACAGCCAGGCCTCACTGCCTTCCAGTGACCAGGATGAAAGACGAATGCATGAATTATATATTCCCGGGCATCTCTAAATTGCTCAGCAATTACCGAACACTGAAGGTCAGCCTGGAGCAAGACCGTCCCCTTCGGCAGAGAAAAACAGCTGGATGGAAACTCACCAATGTACATAAAGACATTACCTCTCGCAGGGTAGGTGTAGGAGTGATTTTTTTTTTTTTTTTTTCCCCATTCTGCCCATCTTTTCTTTTTTCCCCTGCTGGCTGTGGGTTAAAGAAAGAGATGGCAAGTGCATGGATTTTGAGGTCAATGAGACTTGAGTTGGGATCTTGGTTCATCACCAGCACTGAGAAGGTGAGGAAGCCACTTATCTCCCCAAGAAGCAGGCTTCTCATCCATAAAATGGGATCAGAATGGTGGTCCCGCTTCATGGGTTGTTTTAAAGCGTTTGTTCAAGGGATACCTGGGTGGCTCAGCTGGCCAAGCATCAGACTTTTGATCTCAGCTTGGGTCCTGGTCTCAGGGTTGTGAGTTCAGGCCCTGTGTTGGGTTCCACGCTGGGTGTGGAGTCTTACTTTAAAAAAATAAATTAAAAAAAAAAAGGGGGGGGTTTGCTCCAGTAACACATGTAAAATGCTTTTCAGCACAGGGCCGGGCACGCTGCTGGGTCTCAACACAATCACAGCTATTGCTAACTTCATGTTGGGAGTCCAGCAGGCAGCCGAGGCTTGGCTGAAAGGACGAGGTTTCTGGAATGTACTGGCATCACTGAAACCCTACTTCGGCTGTCTCTGCCTAATTCAAGACCTCGGCAGGGCATGGCCCCTGTCCGAGGCTCCGTTTTCCCAGCTTGTAAAATGGGCGCACAGAGGCCGCTTCTCGAGGTCCCCCACGGGCGTCTGGCCCCAGCCGCTGAGTCTCACCTGTGATGATCATTCCAGGGAGTGAATATACAGTGTTACATTAGCTTCGGGTGGACAGTAAGGTGATTTAGCACTTCCGTTTATCACCCAGCCCTCATCACCGCAAGTGCTCTCCTTCATCCCCATCTCCTGTTTGGACGCCCTGCGGCCAGAGGGCTGGGGCGGGACTGGGGCAGAATTAGACCCCCGGGGCGCACCTGCTCCGTCAACTTAGTCGTGATTCTTCTTAAGGAGAGACCTCACCAGTCTCCACATTCACAGCGTGTTGCTGGCATGATGTCTTTAAATTTAGACAAACAGCCCCCACACAAACACGCAGCCACCCACGCAGCCCCAGGAATAAATCTTCCCCGGGGGAGGAGGGAGGGAGGTCTGTCTGCTTCCATCCTGGGAGGGAGAGGGAAGCAGGGGAGCAGTCAGGCCCCTGGGGGCAGGGCAGTTCCTCTCCCCCCCTGCCCAGAGTGCCAGAGGGCAAGTCAGAGCACTCAGATGCTCGCCCCACCCCCACCCCCGGGGTGCTCAGGGACAGGTTAGCACAATGAAGGAGCAGACTTGATGACCTCTAAGGTCCATGGGTGCGAATCAGGGCGCCCGAGGACAGATGGGGTGTCCTCGGTGAAATGTGCAGCCTGTCTGAGCTGGGGTTTCCACGCCTGTAAATGAAGTGGTCACAGGGCCCTCCGGCTGGGCATGCTCCCCGTGTGGTCCTGTGGGACCCTGCCCTTGGCTTATGGCGCTGCGGCCGCCATCTTGAAAAGACCTGACATTACTGAACAGGAAGCATCCGCATTTTCCAGGAGGCTCTGCAAGTGACGTAGCTGGTCCTGCGCGGCTGTGGAGGTGGGAGAAGTGCAATCACCAGGTGAGGATTCAGATTCGAGTCTCACCTTGCACTCCCCTTCCTCCTCCTCCCCAGCCTTTCAAGCTCCTTCCATGCGTAGGTGTCCCAAGGCAACTGGATTGTCCTCTGGGGGCCTTCGGTTTCTCCTTTGGAAAACACGAAGACTGACTAAACTGTCTTCTGGCTCCTACTTACTGCCCCCCTCCCATTCACTCATTCACTGATTCAACGCTCCCTGAGTGCCAGCCACCTGCCAAGCCAAGGTTGGCCCCCCAGCCCTGACACAGACCAGGGGATCTAGCTATGGTGAGAGCTTATCCTGGAGAAACTTCACGAATGCATCACCTCTAGGGAAAATTTCTCCTTCCTCACCTCGAGAGACCTCTGCTCTGGGCCACGAGAGCCCAGTGCTCTCCCCCAAACCTCCACCATCTGGGGTGTGCAACATGTTTTCATCCCTTCATTCGGCAAGCATTTATTGTGTACCTGTTGTATGCCAGGTACTGCGGCGATCTCCCCCCGCCGCCCCGAAGAAGATGGGCCCTCTGCCATCAAAGAGGACAACATGATTTTTTAGCTTTTAAAATCTTGGGGTCCGGGGGAGGGGTGAATAGGTAATCAGGTGATGGGGATTAAAGAGCACATTTATCATGGGGAGCAGAGAGTAATCTGTAGAATTATCGAATCGCTATATTGTATACCTCAAACTAACACTGGATGTTAACTCTACTGGGATTAACATTTTTAAAAATGAAATAAAATCTTGGGGTCTATGTCGGGTTTCAAGCACTAACAATGACACTTCGTTAGCTGCCAGACCTAGTAACGCATCATTTCAAATGCTCGTAATTTTGTAAGGTGGGTGCTATTCTCTCCATTGTACAGAAAAGAAACTGAGGCTCGGGTAGGTCAAGGGACTCACTCAAGGTCACTCAGCTCACAAGGGGCAGAGCTGGGATTTCAGCCCAGGGCTCTGCGGCTCCAAAGGGCTTTTGGTGACACGACTGCCTCTTGGATAGCTTCCCCCAAACGGAACATGTGCTCCTCAGGGCTGGGGACCCTGCCTCAGAGTCTTCTCATCTCTGTGGCTGACTTGTAGCTTGGGACATGGAACCTTCTAGCAAGTCCTGATTGAGTGTCTGGAGCACACCATTTCTGAAGGAATCCCAAGTACAAACGCCAGCCCCATCAGCCAAAGATTTTCTGTGCTACTACTCAGTGAGTTGGTTCCCGAAGTCTCCGGAACCAGAAAAGAGGAAGCCATTCAAGGCCAGAGAGCCACAGGCTGTGACCCACCTGGGGCTGAAGCTTTAGGTCCCATCTGGGATCGGACGTGGCCTTTTGATCTGATTCAGTTAGGCAATTCCGTGCGTCGATGTGATCCTCAGGGGACAAAGCAGGGGTTCTCAAACTGGAGTGAGCACGGAAAACCTCTGGAGGCCACTGGACCTTGTCCCCAGAGTTCCTGATTTAGCAGGTCCGGGGCACAGAGCCTGACAGTGTGCATTTCTTTTCTTTTCTTTTCTTAAGATTTTATTTTTATTATTTATTTGAGAGAGCAAGAGCAAGTGGGGGGAGGGAGAGAGACAAGCAAACTCTGCACTGAGCGCAGAGCCTGACACGGGGGCTTGATCCCAGGACACTGAGATCAGGACCTGAGCCGATATCAAGAGTTAGACATACAAATGACTGAGGCACTCAGGCGCCCCGACAATGTGCATCTCTAACAAGCTCCAGGGAGGCGGCTGCTGCGGCTGGTCCAGGAACTTTGACCAGACTTTGAAAACTTCCCGTCTAGGTAATTCGTAATTACAAGAGGTTGGGACAAATCAGGATTTGATCCTCTGGCCGGGGGCCCAGCCTGGGGAGACAAGTAGACCTCGGTTCACATCCCAGCCCCACCACGGGGACCCAGGAGACATGGGGCCCACCAAGGAGCCGTTCTGGGCCTCAGTTTCTTCACGTCTGAGTGGACGGTAGGAGGTTGCCGTGAGGAAGACAGGAGTGACTTCTGCAACAGTCCTTCAAGAGCGCTTTCTACACACTGTGATGGGTTGGACTGGGTCCACCCCACCCCCCAACCAAATTCAGATGTTCAAGTCCTAACCCCCATACCTCGGAATGTGACCTTATTTGCAGACAGGCTCTTTACAAAGGTACCAAGTTAAAATGAGGTCATGATGGGGCTCCTGGGTGGCTCAGTGGTTAAGCAGCTGCCTTCGGCTCAGGTCATGACCCCAGGGTCCTGGGATCGAGCCCCGCATCAGGCTCCCTGCTCAGCGGGAAGCCTGCTTCTCCCTCCGCCCCTCCCCCTGCTGTGTTCCCTCTCTCACAGTCTCTGTCAAATAAATAAAATCTTAAAAAAAATAAAATATGGGGCGCCTGGGTGGCTCGGTGGTTAAGCCTCTGCCTTCGGCTCAAGTCATGATCTCAGGGTCCTGGGATCGAGCCCCGCATCGGGCTCTCTGCTCGGCAGGGAGCCTGCTTCCCCCTCTCCCTCTGCCTGCCTCTCTGCCTACTTGTGATCTCTCTCTCTCTCTCTCTGTCAAATAAATAAATAAATAAAATCTTAAAAAAAATTAAATAAATAAATAAATAAATAAAATATAATGAGTTCATGAGGGTGGGACCTGATCCAGGATGACCCGTGTTCCTGTAAGAAGACATTGGTCGCAGGTGCAGAGGGAAGCCCATGGGAAGTCACTGGCAGAAGGCGACCTTGAAGGAGCCAAGGAGACAGGCCTGAGACAGAACCTTCCCCCACCACCAGTCCTCGCAAGGAACCAACCCTCCTGACACCTTGATTTTGGATTTCCAGCCTCCAGAACTGCGAGACAATACATTTCTGTCATTTGAGCCACTGGAGCACCTCAGACTTTTTCTTATTATTGCTTTTTTTTTTTTTTAAGATTTTATTATTTTTTTCAGGGAGAACGAAAGGGAGAGAAATCACAGGCAGAGAGGGAGAAGCAGAGTCCACCGAGCAGGGAACCCGGCATGGGGCTCGATCCCAGGACCCCGGGATCATGACCTGAGCTGAAGGCAGCCGCTCAACCGACCGAGCCACCCAGGTGCCCTGTTACTTTTTTTTTTTTTTTAAACAAGAGAACCTGCATACAGTTTGGTAAAAACCACACATCTTAAGTGCACGGGAGTCCTTAGAATCCTATGTTACACATGTGTCCACGTTCACGTGACCCCACCTAGATCAAGACCTAGAACATTCCCTGCACCCCGTAGAGGATCCTTCGTGCCCCCTCTCCAGCAGCCATCGCCTGGTCTATCGCGATACATCAGTTCGGTGCGTTCTCGAGCCTCAGGAAGGGCTGAACGACGTTGACCAGAGGAAGCCCGCCCTTCACATTTAAACCCACTTGACCCTCATAAAAAAAAAAAAAAAAAAACCCTCCCCAAAAAAGGTACTATGATGATCTCCATGGTACAGATGAGGAGTCAGGGGCCCAGAGAGGGCCTGTAACTTGCCCAGGATCACACAGCTAGGATGTAGGCAGCGAAGCCAGGCTGGGAACCCAAGTAGTCTGGTCCATTCCCTGTACTTACTGCTTTTATAATACACAGTGAGCGCCCAGTAAATAAAACCACAGTGACTTCTACCAAGCCGGGTACGCTATATTATATAATATATATACATATATGCACACGCACACACACTATGTAGCATAGCTAGTTGTAAATACTGACACTGTCCCCTTTTACAGAGGGAAGACTGAGGCTTGGAGCAGCTGAGAACACACATTCAAGGTCCCGGGACTCGTGAGTGGCACAGCGGGGATGGAGTACGCCTGTCTGCAAACTTCATGCTCTTGACCACTGATGTCACCAGCCCCCGGCCAGCTTCCCCTAAGTGGCAGCACCAGGACCAAACTGCACTCCCATTAAAACCGCAGTGAGATACCCACAGCACGTCCCCTGGAAGGGCTCCAACATGTGGCCCAATCCGAGCGCCGGAGAGGACACAGAGCGACCGGAATGTTCCTGCAGGCACGGGGCAGTGCAAAAGGGGATACGGACTCTTGGGCAGGCAGCCTGATGGTTTCTTATAAGGTTAAATGTCCACATACCATACGATCCCGCAACCCCGCACCCGGGTACTGACCCAGGAGAAGAGAGAACCCGTGCTCACACGAAAACCTGTATGCACATGCTGATAGCAGCTTCAATGTCATTGCCAAAAATAAAAACCACCCACATGTCCTTCGAGGGTAAGGGGACTTCCTCCGAGGCATTTATACAAACAGGAGTAGTATTTGGCCGTTACTGACACACAACGGCACCCACGAATCTCAAGGCATTACGCTGGGTGGAAGACGACAGATTCAAAAGGCTGTATGAGTCCATTGAAGGACATTCTAGGAAAAGCCAAAGGCAAAGAGATCCATCGGTCGTTGCCAGGGGCTAGGATTGGGGAAGGGGGGCTGGAGTGACTACAAAGGAGCACAGAGGAATGTTGAGGGCGACGAACTCCTATCTATCCTCATTCCGGAGGGGGTTCCGTGGCCGAACCCAAAACTTACAGAACTATAAACCACCATGGGCGAATTTTACTGTAGGTAAATTCTACCCCCAAAACTGCTTTCTTCCCTGCTCTGGCGGCTGAGCTCTGGAGGAAGGAAGGGCAGCTTCCAAGAGAATCAACATCTGCTCTCTCCTCCTCCCGGGGCCCCTGGGATGCTCACCTGGTGGGAAGGGAGGGCTCAGCAGGGGCAGGGACAGCTCCCATGAGCACCTGGGTGCCCACGTGACCCTCCTCTCCTCGTGGGCTCTGCTGAGAGCAGGAACAGTCGGGGTTATTTTTGCTCTGAGAAGCACCAGCCATAGGGTACATCCTCCACAGCAGCCGCCACCCCCTGCTGTATTTACACAAAAACACATTTGCCCAGGGTTTTGTTTTTACATTTGCCTTAGCGGCCTGATGATCTGGCTGCAGGCAGCTGATGGGAGAGGGCACAGGCTGAAGGCAGGTGGCTCAGGCTCGAGCTCCCTCCCAGTCCCACGGAGCCCCGGGGTCTCTGTGCAGAGATGACAACAGTCTCACCACGCTCCCTGGTGCACACGCCAGCCCTTCCCAACCCTGGCATCTGGGGGCTGGATGATCCGTTGTGGGGGGAGGGGACTGTCCTAGGCATTGCAGGATGTCTCTAAGCATCCCGGCTCCCGCCTACCAGCGCCCCTCCGCTAGTCGTGACAATCAGGAAGGTCTCTAGACGTTCCCAAATGTCTCCCGGGGGAGCAAAACTGCCCCTCCCCAAGTTAAGAATCACCAGCACGCACACAAAGATTCATACACACCAGCTCAGCTTGGCATCCCTCCACCTTCCATCCCTGACTCCTTCCACAGCGCCCGACACATCCGTATGTTAGAGGCTCGAAGCCACTGGTGGGATGGGCTACCCAGGGCAGTGGGGGTGACGCCCGGGGTCCCGGGCTGCCTTGGTTTGGAGGACACGGGCCAGGCCACGTGTTCATCTGCACCCCGTACCAGGCGGTTCGCATATCACCGCACCCAGCCCCGGGACGGAGGCCCATGACTGTCCCCATTTGACAGGTCGGGAAACCGAGGCAAGGGCGAGGAACCCGGCGCACTCGGCTGGTGGGTGGTAGAGCTGAAGCTGGAGTCTAGAATCGTCTGACACGAGCGCCCGATCTCTTCATCACCTAACTCCACTTAAGGCAACTGCAGCCTTAAATATTTTCTAAGGACAAGATGGGGAATAAATAGTGACAAAGATTCTCTGCTTAGCGAAGCTCTACTCAGCCTTCCCTGAACTTGTCTTCAAGTAGGCGTCTCTGCATTGTCCAATTTTAGCAAGAATCCTGTCAAGTCAGCTTAGCGGTTTCCCCATCCTCCCTAGCTGATCACCTTCGACCCCGCCTCGGGCTCCTCGTCTCCCACCCCGACCCCTCCCCCAGGGAACGTTTGACCACCTGGCCCACCGGCAGCACCAATCCCACTGGGTCAGTTTAGCCAGAATCCCGCTCTGTTCCCCGCGGTTCCCAATCTTCCACCCACTGACAGCCCCCCACCCTGGTTTTACCTCGAAGGTCCCATTTGCCCGTGCGGGATTCAGAACTGACCTGATTCGATGCATGTGTCTCTTCTCCCCATATTGCCACAGTCTTGAACAAGAGCTGCTTTTATCCCTTCAACTACCGCCCAGCTCCGGGGAGGGAACGTGGTCAGAAGGCAGAGACCCTCCCAAGATTACTGTGGTCAGAAAGTGTGGGCTTTGGTAGAAGACAGAGCCACTTACCAGCTCTGTGAACTGGGGCCAGGGACTGAGCCTTGATTTTTGTCGTCTGTAAAATGGGGACAATGACAATAACACAGCCCAGGATTTCTGTCGTGGTTAAATGAGATAATGCTGGAAAGGGCTTTCC
>CM052889.1:65939483-66010123 GCA_028534135.1 Potos flavus
TGAGCCAGAAGCCAGCTACTCCTCGATGGCCTCCCCCTAAGTTGCAAATCAGAGGGAGAAGTGAGTTTATGCCATCAAATCCCAGACTGTCCCCAACACACACACACACACACACACACACACACACACACACACAGAGCCAGAAGCCAGCTACTCCTCGATGGCCTCCCCCTAAGTTGCAAATCAGAGGGAGAAGTGAGTTTATGCCATCAAATCCCAGACTGTCCCCAACACACACACACACACACACACACACACACACTGAGCCAGAAGCCAGCTACTCCTCGATGGCCTCCTGCCCATTTGATTGGACCAAGTGGGGGTCCACTGTGCGTGCTGCCCAAGGACAGGCTGGCCCACCCCGGCCCCTCTGCCTAGGCGTCAGAAGGCTGCTGACCCCTTGGAAACGGCAGAGCCTAATTCAGCATCCTCTGACCCCCTCTATACAGACACACCGAACCCTGGAGACTCTGACCTGGCCTCGGCTGAGGCTCTGGGAGCCACCGAGAGGCACCACTGTCCCTCCCAGGCCAGGACAAAGGTAGGGGGTTGGGGGGGTTGGGGGTGGGGGCTCCTGGTCATCAGTCATGGAAGGTTCTGCTTCTCCTCGTTAATTCAAGAGCATCCACGGCTCCCGCTGAGCCGCTGAAGAGCTCTCTGGAACCTCTTTTCAACTGAAAACAGTAATTTGCAAGAGCTCACAATGCAAGCAGCAGACAGGATGCGGAGTTGAGCCCAGCTGGCCTTTCTCACAGCTCCGGAGCCTCTCGGAGGCTGGGCAGCTGCCTCGGGCCGGGCCGGGCTGGTGGGAGGGGACGCGGATGGGGAGGGAGCACCCCGCGTCCACAGCTCGCTGGAACAAGCTGGGGCGTTCCCCGTGACGGGCAGCAAGGCTGTCACCGCAGGAGGATTCACCTCCTAGGGCTGCCCTAACAGATGACCACGCCGCGGGGCTTAGGCCAACAGAGATTCAACCTCTCCCAGACCCGGAGGCCGGAAGGCCAAAATCCAGGCGTCGGCAGGGCTGGTTCCTTCTAAAGGTTCTGCGGGAACATCCATCCCGTGCCTGCCTCCTAACTTCGGCTGGCTTCTGGCAATCTCTGGTGTTCAGCTTGTAGATGCGTCAATCCAATTGTCTCCATCTCTACGTGTGTCCTCTCTGGGCGTCTGCCTCTGTTTTCTCTTCTGAGTGGGGCCCACTCGATTCCAGCAGGCCTTCATCTTAACTCCTTCTACCTAGTTCCGTCTAAGGTCCAATGCTGAGGTTCCTGATGGACGTGAATGTTGGGGGACACTATTCAATCCAGTCTACACTGTACTGGATTCCACGTCTGCCACTTGCTGCTGTGTGACGGAAGACAAGTGACTTAACCTCTCTGATCCTGTTTCATCTCTTTTTTTTTTTTTTTTTAAGATTTTATTTATTTATTTGAGAGAGAGTGAAAGCAAGAGAGATCAGAGAGGGAGAGGGAGAAGCAGACTCGCGGCTGACCAGAGAGCCCGATGGGGGGCTCGATCCCAAGACCCCAGGATCATGACCCGAGCCAAAGGCAGTCCCTTAACCGACTGAGCCACCCAGGCGCCCCCTGTTTCCTCATCTTTAAATAGGAATAATGTGATGGCTAGACCACGACACGCTAAAGCAAGGGGTCACAAGCAAAGACTCTGGAGCCGGATGACCTGCCACCTACTTGCTGTGTGACCCTGGACAGGTTGCCTAACCTCTCTGGTCATTTGCTCGCCTGTCTGTAAAATGAGGAGGTTAAAATAGATCATGGTCCTCCTCCTCCTCCCATACTCCCAAGTTCTTAAAGATCCCTAAAGGTACCACAGAGGTCGATGGGACCTCTTAGGATTTCCAAAACCCTAGAAATTACACAATAACCATCAACAATGGTACAACTCCATGTTTGGGGGCTAGAATTGGATTGACTTAGTGCTACACTTCATCCTTTCTCAAGACAGACAGGCAGAATTCCTCATCAAGAATTATCAGTGTAGGGGCGCCTGGGTGGCGCGGGGGGCCAAGCATCTGACCCTCAGTCTCGCCTCAGGTCGTGATCTCAGGGTCATGAGATCAAGCCCCGTATCGGGCTCCGCACTCAGCGCAAAGTCTGCTTATGACTCTCTCCCCTTCTCCCTCTGCCCCTCTCCCTGTTCTCTCTAAGATAAAGAACTAAATCCTAAAGTTTTTTTTTTTTAATATAGTGAAAAAAATTTCTTACCTAAAATCATGCAGTTCGTTTAAGAAACAAAAATCTTTCTGGTCGCAGAAGGGGCAAATAATAAGAACGTTCTCGGGGCTGGAAAGGTCTGGGCTCCATAGAGTCAGCCTAGATCGGCTCATGATAAACCACAAGAGCACAGTTATGGAATGCTCACCTGATGCCAGACGCTATTTTCACTACCGTCCACCTTGTCTCTCATTTACCCACAAGATAACCCTATGAGGTACGGATTCTTCTTATCTTTATTTTTATTTTATTTTATTTTTTTAAGATTTTATTTATTTGACAGAGAGAAACACAGTGAGAGAGGGGACACAAGTAGAGGGAATGGGAGAGGGAGAAGCAGGCTTCCCACAGAGCAGGGAGCCTGATGCAAGGGCTCGATCCCAGGACCCTGGGATCGTGACCTGAGCCGAAGGCAGACGCTTAACGACTGAGCCACCCAGGCGCCCCCTTTTTATCTTTATTTTACGGTCAAAGAAACTAAGGCCCAGAGAGGGGCAGTGAGTTGCCCAAGGTCACACAGCTGGTTAGGAGCTAGGCAGAGATCTGAATTCAGGTCTGAAACTCTCTTAAGCAAGCTGTTCAACTGTGAAACTATTCAATCTCTGCTAACGGTAAGCTCGGGAACAGAGAAGTACGACATCAGCCGCGTGCATAACCAAAACTGCTCAAGCAGCCACATTCAAAAGGAAAAAATGGAGAAATCCACTTTAATCAGGTACTTTAATGGAGGCCCCCAATCTAGAACATTGCCAATCCTGCACGAAATAAAGGCAAACATTATTATTAACAATGTGTTTTATATTCTTTTCTTCACACGAAGACCCCCAGATCTGGTGGGTATCTTACAACCTGCACAGCACAGCACAGCTCGGATCAGACTAGCCCCCCCCTCGACTGCCCGGTGGCCCCACAGAGGCGGGTGTAAGCCCAGCAGATCCGGAGATCCGTCTGTGGATTTGCAGAGCTGGAAAAAATATCTAGATGCAGTGGACTCTAAATCAGGAGGCATCCCAGGGCATCCTTAGGTGGGAGGCAAGGGAAGTGGCAACCTGTGTCCCTGGCATCCAGATTATCCAGGTACCAGGGCACTCCTGTCGCGTGTCCCAGAGCTCCAGCTGCCCCCGCCTTACCCACTCCAACCCTGCAGGCAGCCCCAGGCTGCTTGGCTAAGGGCCTGCCGGGGGCTGACTCAGCTCAGCATGCTCGGGGGCCCATCTGGGCTCGTATGGACCCAGCCCGGGCACCCTGTGGATCGAAACCACCCTGCAGGGATGACTGAAACCGCTTCTGCAGGCCAAGGGGACCAGCTGCCCATGCCTGGCTCAGCCCTTCCTGCGTGGGAGGGCGGGCCCCACTCTGTAAGACACAGGTCATCGTAATACCCCGTTCTTCACAGGGCTGACAGGAGGGCCCCAGGAGGAACTCTCAGAATCTCCTTTTTTGTTTTTTTTTTAAGATTTTGTTTATTTATTTGAAGAAAGAGTGAAAGCGCACAAGTAGGGGGAGCAGGAAAGGGAGAAGGAGAAGCAGGCTCTCCACCCAGCAAGGAGCCCCATGCGGGGCTCGATCCCAGGATTCCGGGATCATGACCTGAGCTGAGGGCAGATGCTTAACCGACTGAGCCACCCAGGCACCCCAAGAATCGCCTCTATCAGGGCCACCCGGGTGGCTCAGTTGGTTAAGCGTGGGGCTCTTAATTTCAGCTCGGGTCATGATCTCAGGGTCGTGGGATCGAGCCCGGCATCAGGCTCCACACTCAGCAGGGAATCTGCTTGAGATTCTCTCTCTCCTCTTCCTCTGCCCCTCCCCATGCTCAAGCTCTCCTTCAAATAAATAAAGAAATATTAAAAAGAAAAAAAAAAAAGAATCACCTTTATCTCTTGAACACTTATGTCAAACACTGAGTGTGCTCCAGGGATGTGCCATTTTATGGATAGGGAAGCCGAGGCTCTGGGAGATGAAATCACTTGCCCAGCATCACACAGCTAGCACATGGATCCAATGACAACAGACCCTTACTCACAGAGTGGCCGTGAGGATAAAATCAATGAGTACATTAAATGAAAGCACTTCGAAGGGTGCTGGGCATCTCGTGGGCTCAGTGGGTGTTTGCTCTGTCATCATCACCATCGTCACTGATATCACATCACCATTTATATCATCGTCACCATCACCGTTGTCGTCACTGTCCACATTGTCACCATCATTATTGTAATCGCCATCATTGTCATCACCATCAGTCACTATCACTGTGAACATCAGTCACCATCATTGTCATCATCATCACGATCAGTCATTGTCACTGTCAACATCATTGTCATCATCAGTCACCATCATCACCATCACCATCATCATTGTTATCACCACCATCATCATCACCATCATCACTATCATCACTGTCATCATCACCAACACCACCATCATCATCGTCATTACCATCAATACCATCATCACCATTGTCATCATCACCAACATCACCATCATTGTCACTGTCATCATTGTCATCACCATCATTGTCATCATCATCACTGTCATCACCATCACCACCATCATCATTGTCATCACCATCATGTCATCATCGTTGTCATCACCATCGTCATCACTGTCACCATCACCACTGACATTATTACTCTCATCCTCATCCACTGTGCCCCCACATGTGTTGTGAGCACAGAGCAGTGTTGGGCATAGAGGGACATAGAGGGACCGGGTCCACCTTGAGTAAGCTTCTTAACCTAAGTAATAAACTGACTTAAATCCAATCAATAACACACAAAAATAAAAGTAAGGCCGAAAGCTGGTTCTCATTTGGGGGACACTCACACACCCCCCTCTACACCCAGGACATTTTCTTTGGCCAAAGAACACTGCCAGCACACAGCTCTGAGCATGCCTGGCGGTGGGGTGCGGTGCGGAGAGAAAACGAAGTCTGCGGCCACAGGTTTATTTTTTCCTTCCCGGCACAAGAAGGCTCAAGGAGCACAGCCTCCATCGTCGGCTTCTTGGCGACCCGCGGGAGAAGCTGCCAAGTGAAATAACCTCCCTCAGGTCTTTAATGGTCTGTTCGACAGAGGGGGTCTTGTTTGGGCCATTCTGTTTATTTACTGTTAGCGCTGCCGCCGGCCCAGCTTATCCAGGGTCACCGCAGGTCAGGCTCTGGGCAGAACCAGAGACGCCCTCTCCGCTGACTTTCCCCAGCCCCCCGGTGGCCCCTTCGTTCCTCCGTCCCTGACCCCGCAACATCTACCAGCCGGGTGTCCTGCCCCCCACGACACGCTGCTCTTCTCGCTCACTCTTTAGAGTCAGTGACACGTGGGGACCACGGATTTAGGTCCAGATGTCTGGGTGTTAGCGGGGCCCTCCTGAAAGTCGAGGCTCTGGGTGGGTGGGGGGGCTGGCAAGAGCAGACTGGAATTTAAGAGAGGGGAAACAATTTTAGCACCACTCCCAGTTTATACTGGCCTTTCAAGCTTGACATTTCTGGTGAGACCTGTGCACAAACCCAACCGCATGATTTTGGGCTCTCCACAGAGCCGGGGAATTCCCTAGAACATCGGGCCTGGGACATTTATTCCACAAGTTTTATTAAGCACGTACTATACACCAGAAGGGATGCTAGGTAATGAGGTAGAGGAGAGAATGATAGAAAGCCCCAGTTTCATGTATCTTACATGACAGGACACTAGAAGCTTGATTTCATTAGCTCAATAGTCCCCCTGGATGTCAAAATCATCCTTATTTTTTTATGATTTTTTTAAAAGATTTTATTTATTAATTTGAAAGAGAGAGAGAGAGAGAATGCAAGTGTGAGCAGAGGGAGGGGCAGAAGGAGGGGGAGCATCTCAAGCAGACTCCCTGCTGAACGGGGAGCCTGGCATGGGGCTCGATACCACGACCCTGAGATCAGGACCTGAGCCGAAACCAAGAGTCAGACGCTTAACCGACTGAGCCACCCAGGCGCCCCAGAATCATTACTATCTTAAACTAGCATTTACTGAGCCCAGCTCCTGTGTTAAATGCTTAAATTACACAAGGTCATTACTGCGACAACCGCGTGAGCTGGGTACCGCTCACATTATCCCCCTTTGACAGATAAGAAAACTGAGGCGCAGTGAGGTTGACAGACTTACCCCACCTCATTCACTGAGAAATTGGGACAAATGGGACTTGTACGTGGAAGCCTAAGGCTCTACAAGCACACAGAGGGGCATCCGACCCGGTCCTGGAGTGAGAAATCCGGCAGTGACCCGAGATGTGGAGGCGTGCCTAGTGAAAGAGCTGCGGACAGAAGGAAGGGACGGTTGGAGGAGATGTGGAGATGCTGGCCCAGGGAGGGTAAGGCACCTACCTGAGGGCCTGAGTCCAAAGTGGCAGAGCCTGATCAGGTCCCCAGACTTGTGCCTCCAGTCCCATGTTTCTGTTCCCTTTTTATACCCTTGACCTCATGAGCCCTGCCCTCTAACCAGCTAAGCTAAACCAGGCTCGGCAGGGGCCCAAAATAGCTACGGCTTCCAGGCAAAATTAGTGCAGAGTCAATCTTGCCCCATTCATCACTGTGACTCCAACCTTGTTATTTTCAGGCCACACAGCATTGGGAACAAGGAGAGAGACAGACAGACAGAAAGAGAGAGAGATGCTCCTTCCATCCTATTCCATTGCTAGGTCTCTAATGGAAATGTGTCACGACATTGGCTGATTGCAACCCCAGCGTCCTTTTTCACCCCACACTCTCTTCCAGCATCAATTCCCTACAGAATGTACATGTCCTCCAGCTAGTGTGGTTTGAGTAAGGCTAATTCTCGATTCAGCTCCAAAGATGGGCCCTGACTGGCTGAAGCCAATAGCCATAGCCCGTCTCTCCCTCTCACCCCTGGTCAGTTCAGAAACAACCCGGTAATCTAATTAGAACCAACGAGACATGCTGGCAAAAGTCCTGGTTCCCAATGGATTAGGGCATCTAACGGAAGTGATCTTGGATTCCTGGGGACATCTTGCTACTATCGGAGTGCCAACGATGAGGGAAATGCAGAGATGCAGGAAAGCTAAGATCTGATGGTCTTTGTTTGAGCCTGGATCAAGCCACACCTGAAGCATGAAAGATACTTGTGGAGTCTGGTGTCTACGAACCAAAATAAATTACTCTCTTCTTAGAAAGTCTATCTGAGTTGTGTTTTTGCCACTTTCTACGTAAGAAAGTCTTACCTGTGTCAGAGCTGTTGCAGAATTCCCACCCAGGTTTGTGAAAATCTGTGGTCTAGGCTGCGGGAAGCAGAAATCGCAGGTAGAATTACAGTTGAGAGGGAGGAGTTTCCTGACACAAAGATTTGGGATGATCAGGAGTCTAAGAGGCAGAACAGGCTCTGCAGAGAATTTAAATGCAGCCCATGGCTTCCTCAAGAAAGAATAATTACAGTAGCCTTTTTTGTCTCATAAATATCTGGCTGTTGTATTTTGTGCCTTATCTAATCTGGTCATTCTTATCTCTGGATGAGGTAGGGGCGAGTATTCCCATTTATACAAGAGCAAACTGAGACTCAGGGAGAAGGGGCACACCCACGGCACAGACTGAGTAGACAGTGGAACTGGGCTTGGAACCCAGATGGGTCTGACAGGGACATGCCCTCCCCACGTCACAACCTCCTTCAAAGCAGGTGCATGGGGAGCTCCTGTTTACCTTCCAATGGATGGGATTTAATGTCTGTGCCCGTGAACAAATGACAAAGTGTCAATTTCACCAGGACCATATTCTCCACGTAACCTTGACAGGATCCCAAGGGCAATAAACACTCCCCTAGAAAAGTATGAAGCGGACAGATGACTTTGCTTAGGAGCAAGCGCCCTAACAGAATTGCAATGCACGACCATCCCCGGTGCTCATTCCTGCTGCAAGCCACAAGACTCATGAGCTGTCCCCATCATGATATTGCCAAGATCAGGGTCATTCTATGGGAACCCCCCAGGCCACCGAAGCAGGGGCCCTGTTGATCCTGTTGTACAAACGAGGAAGTTGAGAGGGGAAGTCACGGGTTCAAATTACAGAGCTGGTGCAGGATTCAAATAAAGACAACTTTCCAGGACCCCGGCGTTTCCCCAGGTGTGGACGCAGCCTTGGCATGAGAGAAGATTCCAGCATTAAGTAATATTTGATCACAAAATGAGAAAGTTATTCCTTTTTGGTTTTCTTTCAATGTCCCCAATTACATCAAAAACAAAGTCTCACTTGGGTGCTAACAATTCTTTACGCCTCTCCTCCCTGATGTTCATTGGCCGATCGGCCATGACAGAGGGGGGCCTCGGGGCTGTGGCCCCTGGCTGGCGACAGCACCTGGCTAGCATTGATCAACTTTGTTTTGCTTTTATAGCGTGTACAGTGATTAACCTCCACTTAGGGAAAGTCCTATTGATTTCATATTTGCAGGTAAGTTAACTCCTTCAATAGTTTTCAGTTAAAAAAAAAAAAAAAAAGGAAGTCAATTCAAAGAAAAGCATGCAAACGTGGCAAAAAGCTCAAAGGTGGTTACTGGTAAATTTGGGAGAAATCACTACACTCTCAGCTGAACCCAACCTTCTACCTTGCCAACTCACCACATGGGGTGCAAAGATTTCCAACACGGAATGAGCCCCAGCTGGAAAAGAGAGGCCCTGCCCCCTTCCTCTCTGTCTGCACCCGTGTCCCCCCCTCACACCCTAAACCTAATCCTAACCACCAGGTCAGCTGACACTCTCCCGGGCCGGGAGGAAAGGGACTCTTCTTGTACCTCTGTCTCATAATCCCGGTTACCAGCGTAGCCCAGAGAAAGAGAATGGATCTTCTGGAAAGAAGGCTGAGGTGGGCAGCGAAGGCGCTCCTAAGGTTCACTCCAGGCCAGAGAACCAGGGTATGTACTGAAGCGAACCATCTACCTGCCCTACGATCCCACAGTGCCGCTCCCAGGCATAGATCTAAGAGAAAGGAGTGCTTGTACCCGCCGCAAGACTTGTACGAGAACATTCCTAGCAGCTCTGCTCATTACGGCCCCAAGCTGGAGAAAAACCCCACACGTCCTCCAGCAGGAAAGAGGATGAACTTGAACTGCTAATACGTGTAACAACGTGGGTAAATCTCAGACATGACGTGGAGCTAAGGAAGCGTGCACGAGGGAAAAGACACCACGAGATGCTATTTATATGAAGTTCGAGGACAGGCAAATTAATCTTTTGGGGACAGAAATCAAAGAGGCGGGTTACCCCTGAGGGGTATCAATTAGGAAGTAACTTTCTAGGTGACAGGAATATTACATCTTGACTTTGGCAATAGTGACACGGCTCTATACATCTGTAACAAGTCCTGACATTTTGCTTTACTATGTATAGATCGTACCTCCGTAAAAAGTTCAAATCCCCCACCCCCGAAGATCAGGGGTTAAACAACACCGTAAGAGAATGAAAGAGTTAGATCACAACGGCAGTGCCAACCACTCCCCCACTGGGCCCGGGGGGCTGGGAGACGACTGCAACCCCACTGGGATGTCCCACAGGCAGCACTAAGGTCACCGTGCATCATTCATTCATTCAATCCCGCTGGCAAGCCACGCCTACATTCACGAGCTCTCAAGACATGCTTTAGGCTCTTCGTTAGTACCTTTTATTTTTCTTCTCTATGCTTTGTGAATTCACTTCCTAGGGCTGCAGTAACAAAACACAGAAGCTTAAAACGACACAAATTTATTCTGTTAGAGTTCTAGAGGTCAGAAGTCTTTTAAAAGCAAGGTGTCCGCAGGGCTGGCCCTCTGTGGAGACTCTGGCGGAGAATTTACTTTCTTGCCTCCCCAGCTTCCGGGGGGAGCTGCCAGCATTCCTGGGCTCATGGTCCCTTCCTGCCATCTGTCAGACCTCTTGCAACTGTCATCACATAGCCCTCCCTGACTCTGACCCTCCCGCCTCTCCCTCTTCTAAGGACCCTTGGGAGGACAATGCGCCCTTCTAGACAACCCAGGATAATGTCCCCTTCTCGAGATCCTTAACTCATCCCATCTGCCAAGCCCCTTCCCCCATGTCCGGTAGCATATTTATGGGTTCAAGGGATTAGAACACGGACACGGTTGAGGGGGGAGCCTTATTCAGCAGACCTCACTTAGAACAACAGAGACTTTTTATTTTAAGATTTTATTTATTTATTTGACAGAGAGATAGATCACAAGTAGGCAGAGAGGCAGGCAGAGAGAGAGGGGGAAGCAGGCTCCCTGCTGAGCAGACAGCCCGATGCAGGGCTTGATCCCAGGACCCTGAGATCATGACCTGAGCCGAAGGCAGAGGCTTTAACCCACTGAGCCACCCAGGAGCCCCTCCTCTGCCCATCTTTAAATCAGATTATTTGGGGGTTTTTTTTGGTGTTGAGTTGTATCCATTCTTTATATATCTTGGATATTATTAACCCCTTATTATTATTTGTCATTTGCAAACATATTCTCCCATTCAGTAGGTTGCCTTTTCGTTTTGTTGATGGTTTTGCTGTGCAATGAATGAATGATATTGATCAAAAAAAAAAAAAAAAAAGCCACCTACTAAGTTCTGGGCACTTTTCTACCCAGTCTGCCTGACTCTAGAATTCTTCAGAAATGTTCCTGATGTCCCCAGGGCTGGGCAGAGCTTATCTGGAGATGGGGAAGGAAAGGACTGGCCCCAGCCCTTCCAGAAAACAGATGGAATGTGTTCTTCAGAATGCTGGGGGGAGGGTCTCAGCCGAATTCCTCCCCTAACAGGGAGCACACATCTTGGCCTTTCTGGTGGCTGCCTATTGTTCATCAGAGGTGGAATTTCCTTGGCACTTTGGGGAAAACAGATGCTGAGAAGCAGAACAAAATAGCTTTTTTTTTTTTCTTTCTTTCCCCAAAAAGCACCACTTGGTTCATACACGTGCAGAACACATTCATAAAGTTGGAATGAGAAAGCTGTGCGGGCCCTGGGGACCAAGGATGTCACTGTGTGTGTGAAGTGGGTTAGAGGGGTTGGAGTACCCCCCGGCCCCGTCCCAGTGCCTTTGCAAGGTACATGCGGTCGATTATTCCATATGTGGATCTGGAGAGGGATCTGGGACTCCCCCCCCCCCCCACACCCCACCATCTAATCTCCCCCAGTGAACAGGACGACTCTAAGAGCATGGGGAGTGATGGGGGCTGCAAGGGAGACACTGGATAAGCCCAAAGGAGGAAATGACAGGAATAGGGCCAATCCCATCTTCCTGCCCAGAGGCAAGTCTGAGATCACCCTCTTTCTCTTCTGCCCTCACTAGAGCTCCATGGCCAAGGGCCTCAGCATGTACAGTCTGTGTTTGACCCCACGTCTGCCACTTGGCCTCAGTATAACTTCTTCTTTCTGGGAGCCTCAGTGTCCTCATCTGTCAAATGGGCAGGACAGCAATGATAGGGGTCATTGGGGAAATCTGGAAAGAGAGGGCACAGGGAAGCTGGAGTGAGCTCCGCATGCAAGCGGTCCCATTGTTCTCATCACATAGAGCATCCACTTTACAAATTAGGGCGCTGAGAGGCCCAGAGAGGGAAAGTGACTTACCTAAGTCACACAGCCTCACTTGGAAGGAGATATCTGCTAGCTCGGACCGGCTCTCGAGCTACCGTGAGCTACACAGGAATTGCACGGCGGAACATTCTAGTAATAGTCATAATGACGGGCAGCACGCAGCGGGCTCTCACTCTGCACCGGGCTCTGTTCTAAGCCCCGGGATTCCTTTGCTAGGGTTGCTGACAAAGTACCACAGACCGGGGGACTTCCGCAGCACGGATTTAACCCCTCACACTTCTGGAGGCCGGAAGTCAAGGTCAGTGTTGGTTCTTTCTGTGGCTGTGAGGGGAAAGCCTGGCTTCTGGGGGGTTACTGGCGATATTTCGTGTTCCTGGGATTGTAGAAGCACCACCTCGGTCTCTGTCTTCACAGTCCCGTGGCGTTCTGCCTGGCCGCGCGTCCGTGTCCAAATTTCCTCTTTTTATATGGATGCCACTCCTGCTGGACTAGGACCCACCCTACGCCAGTATGACCTCATCCTAATTGAATGAATTATGTCCACAATGACCCCATTTCCAAATAAAGTCACATTCTGAGGTACTGGGGGGATGGTCAGGATATCAATCTATGAATTCTAGGGGGACGCAACACAATTCAACCCGTCCCAGCCCCTAAATGCATTATGACATTTCCCTACAACAGCTCTGCAAGGTAGACTGGAAGTACTATTTTCACGTTACACGTGGGGAAACGGAGGCTCAGAGGGGTCATGGGACAAAGCTGAGGACGGCACAGCGCGTCGGGGAGCAGACCTGGGATCTTAATCCGGGAGTCTACCTCCCAAGTTTGCGCGATGGCTTTGTCACTCGGGTTTCCGTGAAATCTGGGTTTATTACACGGCACAGTATATGTGGTATAGTACAGAATAGATAATACGGTAGCGCACACAGTGTAATAGATAGCATTGTATGGATAGTTTAGTATAAATAGTATAGTATAGCTAGTACAGAAGAGTTCAGACAGTATAGTATAGAACAGATAGCTTAGTGTAGATGGTGTAGTATATAGTATGGACGGTATAATATAATACAGATAATAGCGTATATAGCCTAGCAGTATAGTATAGTGCAGATAATATAGATAGTACAGTATACAGTATGGATAGTATAGTATAGTGCAGATAATATAGCACATATGATAATAGAAATAGTTGAGTACAGTGTAGTGTAATACAGATAATATAGCATGGGACAGATAGTACAATGCTGTATAGAACAGATAGGAGGACACACAGAATAGAGCACAGTACAGTTTCGTACAAATAGTGCAACACAGTATAGAGAGGACAGCACAGGCTAGATGATCTGGTCACGTGAGAATACTGTCCTACACATCACATCACAATCGTATCTAGCTACAGCACAACCAGGAAAGGATTCGGAGCAAGCTGTGTAGACACCGGACCTCAGGCTCCGAAGGGGGTCCTCCTGACAGCCCTCGCTCCCTGCCCGTGCTCCCAGCCATCCTCCCGCGGATCCCACAGCGGTTCATCTTCCCTTTGGGTCTCGAAACCAGCCTGACGCTCCAGCAGCCTCCGAGGCCCAGTGGCCCTCACGCTGGGCCTGGCCCGGTGCTCAGCTAGCGAGGAGGCTGTCCCGAGCCGCGGCTCTAACGTCGCGACGCCCGTGTCTAACACCCCCATTGAGGCCCCAGCCAAGCAAACGCCCTGTGTCTCGGCATAAGGGGAAACCTCAGGAGTCCCTGCAGGCAGAAATCGCCCCAACGCTATTGTATCCTTGGACGCCACGGCCTGCCGGAGGCAGTCTCTATTGGAAAACAGTCTGAGAAAAACAAATGACGGCAAGGACCTTCCTCCCACACCCTCACTGCCTGGCGAGAGATGCTTCGGTGGCCGCCAGGGCGTCTCTGGGGCAGGGAGGCTGGATTCCTCCCTTGGCTGAATCAACTCGCAGTCCAAGTAGAAGAAGAAGAACCCCTTACGATCAGGCAGTTCCGAGCAATTCGAGCAGAGCTCTGACCATGATGAGCTCATTTATTGCGCAAGATGGTCATTCATCATGCAGGGAGGCTTTGCTGAGCACCCCCTCGGTGCCAGGCCCTGTGTGCTGAATGCTGAGGCGAGGATGAGCGAGACAGAGATCCTGCTCTGGGGGACTCGTGATGGAGTGGCCAGAGGCAACTGTAACACTGTGGGACCCCAGCAAAGACACTTTGCTCTCTGTGCCTTGGTTCTCTCCTCTGTAAAATGGGCACAGAGTCAGATACACAGAAAGCACGGTCTGTGTGTTTTCTGTTGGCTGTTACTCTCATCGGGGCTGTGATGGGGAAACAGAGAGGGCCGAGGAGGGCTGTCTGGACAATGAGGTGTCAAGAGTGACACCTGAAAAGAAGATGACATTGTATAAAGAACAGGAAAGCAAGCGGAGGGAACGGCAAGGGCGAACATTCAGAGGCCGGAGGGGCTCCATCAACTTCAGGGACAGAAAGGAGGCTAAGATGGCTGGGGAGTTTCTGTTTTATCCGAGGGGCAGCAGGGGGCCCTGGATTCATCGGAACAGTGATTCAGGAGGGACCCTGGCTACAGTGTGAAGAATGTTCCAGGAATCCAGGCAAGAGACAGAGGTGGCCCGGATCAGGGTAGCTGGAGGTGAGGATAAAGATACAGCGAAGTTAACTGATGAGACGCTGGTCTCCCAAGGCCAGGGGCAGGGTCTATATTGTTCACCACTGTGCTTCCTGGAGCCGAGGACAGTGCTGGCACACAGTAGGTGCTCAATAAATACTTGCGGATTGAATAAATACGGAAGGCGAGGGAGAGGGAGAGGGAGGATTTGAGTAGGACGACTGGGACAGGGGCAGAACGTCGGTGCTATGGGGAGGGAAGCAGGGCTGAGACAGAAGACAGAAGAGCCCCTGAGATACAACAACCCCTCTGATGCTCCCGCGAGACATTACTGCCACCTCCTCTTTTTCCACCCAGAGATGGATATGGAGACTCAGAGAGACACAGCAACTTGCCTAAGATCACACAGCACAAAGGGGGCAGATACTGGACTCCAAATCAAGTGCTCTTTTTACCACTCCTTGACCTGTCCTGGAGGCTCTGAGTGTAAGGACCACAGAGGGCCTTGTTTGGGGTCGGGGGTGGAGGCGGCATGGGGAGAAGGGAGCACGTTCCCATCATGCCAGCTCCCGTTTCACTGCTTAGAGATAACAGGGTTTTCTCCCAAGAAAAACCCCGCGGCCAAGCTCAAGGGCTGTCTTCGTTTCCGGCCGTGTCTCAGCGATGCTCTGGCCTCGCGTCTCCCCGAGTCTCCCCATGCACCCGCCGCCTCCACTCCGCCACCCGCCGTTCCAGGGGCAATTTAATCTCTGGGTGTCCAGTTCCCCGACACAGTCCAGGAAGGAGGCTGGTAGGGTGGCTTGCAGCATTAGCATCAATAATTGACCCAGCGCAGTGGCAGCCACCGAAGGACACTGTGCAGAGTCCGATGCCGGGGTCCGCGGCCTCAGACAACCCATACTTTCAGGTTGTATGGAAAACACAGGGGGAAAAAAAAATCTACTGAGTGTAGGATGTTGGCTGCCTTTGTCCCAGCCTCAGATGGCCCCGCAGCTGGGTGTTTGCATTCCTTCTGATGAGCCTCCCACAGGTTACGAGATAATTTCCAGGGGAATAAATTTGTGTTGGATTTCCCTATGTTTTTCTCCTCCCCATTTCAAGCAGGTGTCCCGGCTGTTGTGAGACCTGGCCTCGGGGATGTATTTGCAGGGCAAGAAACAGAGGCAGCCTGCAAATCGGAGGCTGTTCTGGTCTCCGTAGGAGGCCAGAGCAGGGTGGCAAACTCTGATGCCTCCAGGGGCCGACAAAGGGAGAGGGCACCACCCATACAAGGACACGGAGGAAAGCACGGGAGGGTTCATTCCCCGCTGAGAGGGCAGCAACTTGGGACTTAGCTCCAGCCGGAAGCTACTGGGGATATCCCAATTCTTCATGAGATATGGGACATCTGGGTTTTTACATAAAATTGCCCCCTTTTTTTTCATCTTGGAAGCTAAATTAATTTAAACAACACAGAAAAGGCAAAACTAGGGAGACAGTAAGAAGACCAGTGGTTTCTAGGGGTGAGGGTGAGGGAGGGAACATAGGATTTTCAGGGCATGAAGCTATTCTGTATGAGACAGTCATGGTGGATACAAGTCATTACACACATGTCAAAACCCAAAGAATGTACAACAGAGAGTGAACTCTAACTTAGGTAATAATAAAAGTGTATCAGTATTAGCTCATCAGCTACAACGAATAAGCACACTAACGTAAGATATTTATCATAGAGGAAAGCCCAGGGCGGAGGTGCGAGGGGAGCAGGGTTGAAAGGGTATATGGGAACTCCGTACTTTCTGGTGAATTTTTCTATAAGCCTAAAAATGCCCACTCCCACATAAAATTGATGAATTAAACAAATAAGCAAACAAACCCAGCAAGCAAAAGTGAAACATTGGCAGGGGGTCTCATTCATTCTTAACAACTGGTCATCTGCAAAGTCTCAGCAGTACTAGAGGAAAGTGGGGAGACCCCCGAAGCCAGAAATACCAATCTGGGCACAGGTCCCCCCCCCCCCCAGGGTTGGCCCAGAATTGGCAGAGTTTCCAGACTCGGAGAAAATATGGAGGATGAGTGCATGAGTGGATGGTGGCAGGTGGATGGGCTAAGTCCCTGGGGATATCTATCCATCCCTGGTGAAGGAGCCCCAGCAATGATGAAAATCCAGTTTCTTGCAAGCCAGGAGAGACTCCATGTCTAATTTGAGATCGCTTACAGAGACTTAAGGAAGTTGGTATTTCTGGTAAACCCGAATTTGTTGGCTTAAATAGATTCCGTGACACCCACCACCCACACCTGTCCGCCTGCACCGAACGCAGCACTCTGTCAAACCAGATTCTTACATGTGGTGGTTCCTGAAATGTACAGACAGGGCTGGATTTCAACCCATTCCTGGAAAGGCACTGCTCAAATCCAACCCAAATTCCTCCACGGATCCCTCTGCTCCTGGGTCCAGCTTGCAGGGAAAGCGACAACAGTCAGCAGGTTGTTGAAAGTCCAAGTGACTGATAGAAGAAAAGGCGTGACAGTCCCAAGAGGTCACGCTTGCTGAAAAGCCCCTCGTGGGATGGGAAGAACCTAGAACACTCCACAGTGAGCATATGGGTTCTGTACCAGACAGACCTGGGTTCAAATCCCAGAGCCACCACTTAGGAGCTACCTACTGTGCGCCAGCCACTTCATCAGCATTGTTTTAAACACTTCCAACAGCTACTAGGGGTTGGGTTTACCAGGTACCGAGCCAGCCCCAAGGGGCAACGTGGGAGTGACCCATCTGCATAGAGGAGGCAACAGCTTGGGGACACCAAGTGCTGCTAAGCAGCAGAGCGAGATGTGTACCCAGCTCACCCTCCTCTTCCTCCTCCTCTTTGTGATGAACCAAATCTACTGCCTTCATTTGCTCCCCATCTCCAATCTATTCGTGCAACGTAGGGCCAATTAACAACGATATTTTTTGTTCACATGGGATTTTTCCTTTTGCCAGGCCGTGAAGAAGCATCTGAAATACAATTTCAGGATGTTGTATCTGAACACTGCATTGCAATAGGCAGCTGTTGGTGCAGAATGGGGGAGGGGAGTCCACGTACATTTCAGAGACCCCCAACATGCCTCCTCATATATGGGGTCTCCACAAAAGCTCCCCCATGCCCCCTGTAGGGCCCGGGAGCGGCGTGGGCTCTTATCGGATTGTCTACGTCTTCCCCAGACAACGTGGGTGGCAAGAGCAATGATAGCCATTTCAGTTGTTATTTCTAGGGCACTATGTGCCAGGTGCTGGGCTGGGCGCTCTGCGTAGATCATCTCACGGACTCCCCGCACACACTTAGGAAGCCGCTTCCGTGAGCATCCCCACGGAACGTCAGAGGCTCAGGTGAAGTAACTTGCCCGAGGTGAGGCAGCTCCTTGGGGGTGGCTCTGGGATTTGAACCCAGGTCTGTTTGATTCACGGAGCCTACACACTCACCACTGAGTTTTCTGGGGGCTTCCGGCCCCACGAGGGGCTTTTCGGCAAGCGCGGACCTCTGGGACAGTCATGCCTTTTCTTCGGTCCGTCAGTTCGTCTTCCAACAACTGGAAAATATGCTGAGTGCGTATTCCAGGTCTGGTGTGATGGCCACAAGGCTGAATAAGGCTGGGTGTCCCCACTGGGCGCCGTGATGGGTGTGTGCATATGGTGCGAGGTGGGGCCCAGGAAGAACAGGTCGTGCTGGTCCCGCGGTGGGGGGACCCCTACGGTGCCTCTACCAGTAGCTCGGATGCTAGCCGTCCGGGGCAAGGCCGGTCTGCCCCATGCTCCAGCCTCTCATTACTAAGGTATCAAGGGGTGAGCAGCAAAAACTTCGCGTGTCTGAGCTCGAGAGAATCTGAGGAATGGTCCCCATTCCCCAGATGGGGAAACTGAGACCCGCCCCCGGAACAGAATGAGACTTGCCAACATTAAAGAGCAAACCCAGAGCCCACTCCCTGCTCTGACTTCTTTCCACAACGTCCCTGTGAGGGCAAATTTTACGTGTCAGCTTGATCGGGCCATAGGGCGACCAGACATTTGGTCAAATGTTCCCCTGGGGGTGTCTGTGGATGTGTTTCTGGGTAGACGGAGGAAAGCAGATCGCCCTCCCCAGTGTGGGTGGGCCTCCGCCTATCCTTTGGAGGCATCAGTAGAACAAAAAGTTGGAGTAAGGGCGCATTCACTCTCCCCCGTGTCCTTCTGCCTTCAGACTCGGACTCAGACTAGAACCCACCCCGTGGGCTCGCCTGGGTCTCCAGCTCCCCGACTGCAAATTGGGGGACTTCTCGGCTTTCGTAACTGTGTGAGCCAATTTGTTATGATAAATCTGTCTCTCTCGTGTCTCTGCCTCTTATACACATACACACACACACACACACACACACACACACACACACACACACAATTCTGTTAAGATGACCACCCAGAGCTCCCCGCTGTGCGGTGCACACAGACCTAGAGCATTCCACGAGGCACTTCTTGGTGGTTCATATATCAGCATTTCTTAAAATGTCAATAGTTATGTAATTGTTTTAATGGGAACAGTTAGAAAATTAGAAGGGAACACGAAACCTTGCCTTTACATGTATTGTCACTTAGGACGACGCGGAGAAAAATAGTGAGTTGATGTAGGTTCCATTTAAAGACAAATATGTACCTCTGGGAAAATTCTGGAGGGCAGATTAAGAAGTACTGGAGTTTGAGAACATCGCTAGTCCAAAAAAGAGACGAATGGAGGGCATTTGGGATTTCCGGGCATGGCAGTGGGAATATATTTTCCCTCTAGAAGCTGGAAGCTGGAAGAGGCAAGGAAATGACCTCCCCCTAGAGCCTCCCAAAGGAACCTGCCAACACCCTGATTTGAAACCAATGAGACCCATTTGGGTCTTCCAACCTTCAGAACTCTAAGAGAATGAACGTGTGCTGTTCTAAGCCATCGAGCTGGGGGTAATTTATAACAGTCGCAATAGGAAATGAACACGCCTTCCAACAGCTGGGGGGCCCTCCACTCGCCCCTGCCGTGCATCTGCCTTCCCTCCTTCAATAACGATGAGAACACCTTCAACCTCTGTGTGTCGAGCACCGCACGTCACCTAGACTAAGCAAAGCCTTCCAGAATTGAAGCCACCAGCAATATCACCGGTCTTGCCCCTTCCCCGCCGGGATGTCTGCCTCGGGAGCAGTCTGCACGGACCACCTACGGGCTCTCCGGTTCTTGGCTTCCCCTCTAGTAGGACCAGTAGGAAAGCAGAGAGTGAGATGGGGGGGGCTGCAGATGATCAGGGCGCTCCCTCCCCCAGTACCTCTCGCTCTCTGTGGGGCCACCAGGGCTGGCTGAGCCCCTCTACTGAAGGCTCCAGCCCCCACAGGTGGTCCTTTCTACACAGCTACTTCCTGCCACTGCCCAGAACCAGCACTGGGGACAACGCCCCCTGTTACTAACTCTGGGGTGCTGCCCCATCCCTTGTGATGTCCCCACATCGTCCCATGCCCCAGCACTAAGCTCTCATCCGCTGCCCAACTTGAGCGACTCATCACTTCCTGCCAGGCTCCCGACGGATACCCCTGACAATGCAAACATGACAGAGACAAATGGAGTCACTTGTCCAAGCTCCAGAACCAGGCAGGGGGAGAGCCAGCATTGGAGCCTGCACCTGTCCAACACCTTTGGCCTGAGTTTGCCAGAGTGGCCCACAGGCTGTCATCTACAGACAGCCAGGGGACAAACTGGATTTCCCTATTTTTTTATTTGAGTTCATTACCAAGAGTTAATGATCTGGAGCTCTTTTTTTTTTTTTTTTTTTTTTAAGCTATTTACTCATTTGAGAGAGAAAGAGCACACAAGCAGGGGAGAGGCAGAGGGAGAGGGAGAAGCAGGCTCCCCGCTGAGCAGGGAGCCCAACGTGGGGCTCGATCCCAAGACCTAGAGTTCATGGCCTGACCTGAAGGCAGACGCTTAACCACCTGAGCCACCCAGGCGCCCGATCTGGAGCTCTTGAATACAAATCCAGAGCTCTTGCTTGTCTTAAAAGAGAAAATTAGCTGCTGTGTGCTTTTGTGTATTAATGGTTTAACCCTCACAAGTGCCGGCGCTAACCCAAAGTTCCTGTGGGGAAACTGAGGCACGGGATCAAACTGCTTGTCTGAAGTTACCTAGCTAGCAAGTCGAAGAGCTGGCCCCTGAGCCTGGCTCACCGATGAGCCGTGGTGAATGGAGCTATCGGATGTGGCACGGGCTCCCCACCTTGCCAGGTCTGCGACAAACCGGCCTTCGCTTCCCCTGCCTGGCCCCTGAGGGCATCAGAGTTTGCAACCTCTTTCCTGGACTCTTCATTGCCTCCAGGGGAAGAAAACCCAAGCCCTGCCCTCAGGTTCCTGGGATGGACCTGGAACTTCCCAGAGTCACCGTTATCCCAGAGCCGGCCTGGCCACCGAGAGGCCAAATGCAGCTCACCCAGGAAACTGGGCTCGCGGCGAGATCACACGCCCCTGGTGCCACCCAGCCCCGTCTTCCTCCAGCCACATCACGGATTTCTGATCGCGTCCAGTGCCGGGCTGGAGCCGGGGGGAATGTGCTTCCCAGCCCCGTGCCCAGGAACACAGAGCCCTTGTTCTCCCGGCCCCCATGCTGCCCCGCTCGGGCTGGACCCTTGCCTCGGCTTGTCTGAATGGGGCCTCTGACTCTGTCCTCCCCGGGGCGCCATGCCCTATCAGCCCACCAGTGGGGAACACGAGCCACGCAGAGGCACTTCCTAAAAACTCTCTGAAATCTGACCTGGCAGGGCCTCGTTCTCCCAGCGCATGGTCTTCGGAATGGCCAGTTGTGCTGGGTTCTTTTCTTCTTTCTCCTCCCCGCTATTCCTCCGGCTTCTGCCTTGAGTGTGTCCCAGGAGAGGCGAGTCCGGCTAAATGCCCTCATTGTGAGGGGAAACTGAAACCCCCATACGCCTTGAGATGGGTCCAAGGAGGGCAGTGCTGCCCGTGAAAGGGGATCGATGGCTCTCTTATCACTCCCAGTCTGGCCCCGGTGTGGGCAGGGGGAGGGCGGGGACAGGGAGAAGGCCACCACCAGAAAGAGCTAGTCAGACTTCCGGGGAGGCAAACGAAAATTCTAGAAAAAAAGAGCAGTGTTATCTGGTCGAAGAGAGCAGTTAATTGGCCGTTAGTCTACGGAGTAGGTTTTCATCTCCCGACTCCCAGAGGTTTGAGAGGGAACGGGACTAGTCCCAGGGAGCACCTCGGTGGAGTCCCCGGTGGGCATGTGGTCACTTAGTATTTAGCGGGGGTGCCCTTGGGTGCAAGGCATTCTGGGAGGTGCCTGGGGTTTTTTTCAATAACTACGATATAGTATATAAATGTATTTGCTCTTCCTGATGATTTGCTTAATCACAGTTTCTTTCCTCTAACTTACTTTATTGTAAGATCACAGAAGATTATATAAAACAAAGTATGTGTTAACGTGCTGTTTATGTTGTGGGTGAGACTTCCAGTCAACGGGGCGCCTGGGGGCTCAGTCGATTGAACGGCCAATTCTGGAATTTGGCTTAGGTCATGAACTTGGGGTCATGGGATGGGGCCCCGCATTGGGCTCCGTGCTCATGGCGGAGTCTGCTTGTCCCTCTCCCTCCGCTCCTCCCCCCTGCTCTCTAAAATAAACACATTTTTAAAAAATCTTAAAAAAAAAAAACTGCCATTCAACTGTAGGCTATTGGTAGTTACATTTTGGGGGGAGTCAAGTTATACACAGGTTTTCAATGGCAAGGGGCTCAGCATGCGTAACCTCAGAATTGTTCAGGGTCAACTGTTTTAATACCACTGAACTGTATACTTAAAAACGGCCAACTTTATGTTATGGGTATAGCTGACCCTTGAACTCAGGTCAAAGGAAGGTTTGAAAGGCGGGGACGGAGGGCCACACTGCAACTTCCAGCGGCTACGCGGGGAGGCTGGTTCACGGCTCCAACAAAGGGGCTTTTCTTTCCGAACTCAGGAGGTCTGCCCAGAGTACGCGCCTGGCCTGGCCACACTCGGCCGCAGTCACTACCCATTTAAAATGCTGAGGACAGTGGCTGGCACACAGTAGGTGACTAATAAATACTTGTTCACGGACTTTCCACATAAGGAGTGTACAGCCTAATAGGGAGGCTACATAACAGAAACACTGGCTCCGGCTATACAAAGAGGTACGTGAACATCCTTTGGCTTCCAGAGGGCACCCGTCTGTCTCTCAGGAAGTCTGGGTCTCAGCTTTCCCATCCGTAAAATGGGCTATGAACACGGCTTGGGGGCCTGCTGGCTCAAGTTCAGGCAATATTGGTGCCTATTACATGATTCCACTCCAGGCCCCCTGAGAAAGCTTCCAATGAGAGGGAAGGAGGAGGAGATAAAATGTAGGG
This sequence comes from Potos flavus, assembly GCA_028534135.1. Classification (NCBI taxonomy): domain Eukaryota; kingdom Metazoa; phylum Chordata; class Mammalia; order Carnivora; family Procyonidae; genus Potos; species Potos flavus. Next base: position 65,962,245 of record CM052889.1, read on the forward strand.
GAATTTAACAAAACAAAACAAAAAAACCCGCAAAGCCATTGCTACAACCCACTTCCATCCCAGTACTGAATTAAGCTAACGTTGGGTCCTACTGTCTTTGGCTAGAAAGAAATAAAAGACTATTTGCTTAGGGGCTTGCTGACTTGACCTCGCATACAGGTCTGCTGTATCCCCCCACCCCCTGCCCCATTCGGCCCAGTCCCTGCCCCTGCCACTGGGCTTGGCTTGAGATCAAGGTTAAGGAGCGGGAGGTTTCTCATGACTGAGGGCCTTGTGAATTTTACAGGGTCTCTGTGGCCTTGATAATTAATATGTCAGTGGGAGCCTTTTGATCATCTGTCCTCAGCAGACAAAAGGCAAAGTGATGCCATTATCATCTGGGGTGGGGCGGGGTGGGGCTGTGCCTCCTTGTCTCCCGCTGAGAAGTCAGCCTCAGACTCTGGAAGCAGATGGGCCCCCTCCACCCTGGCTGTGTGACTCTGGGCACTTCACTCCACCTCTCTGATCCTCAGAGTCCCCACTGATAAAAACAGGATGAGGTCATCCGAGGCTTTAACAAGGTGATCCAGCCACAGCACAGCGGCTGGCCCTTAGCAAATGCTCTACGGTGGCCCTTGTTGTTCTACGAGGGTATGGGATGCTTGAAAAAACTCTCCATTTGGTTTCTAACAACCCAGCTTTTAGCCTAGATCCATCACCCATTACCGTGAGATTTTTACTCCCATTGCTTAACCTCTCTGATCCTCCTCTGTCGTAGGATGAAGGGAGTACGAGCCTTGGAGAGGATTATGAAGAGGATCGGGATTTTCACTGTAGCAAACACAATGACACCAAATCCCTCCCTTCCCTACCGGCTCAGGCCAGCACCTCCCACTCATTCATTCTCCCAGCACTTGTTCCGGGAGCCCCAGGGGGAGCCAGGCCTCGCATTCCAGGCACTGGGGAGACAACAGTGAAGGACCCCAATGTGGAACTGACATTGCAGTGCCACGATCCTCCACTGGGGGCGATCCTGCCCCCTTCCCCTCCTGGGGACATCGGCCAACATCTGCAGATGTGCCTCTGATTAACAGCACCTGGAGTGGGGGGGGAGCTCCTGCACCATCAACATCCAGGACGGCTCCCTTCCACGAGGAATTATCCAGTCCAAAATGCCAATAGCCTCGAGGTTGAGAAACGCTGTTCTTGGGGGGAAGCAGCGGAGAGTAAAGAAAACAACTAAGTCGACCACGCGGTAGATTGGAAGGTGGGAAGGGCTATGGAGAAAAACTTGAGCTGGGCCAGGGATGCCAGGATAGGGATGGAGGAAGTGAGAAGCAGCTGGATTTACCGATGATCCTTCGCTGGGCAGGAGAGAAAGCAAGGAGCCAGAGATGAGGCTTTGAGCCTGAGCCATCTGGAAGGATGAATAAGCAGTCCTACTGGGTGGTCTCTTTATATCCATCCTCAACTCTTCCCCCCAGCCTATCTCCTCCCTTTCTCAACACGGGCTAGGACAATCTTTTTTTTTTTTTTTTTTTTTTTTTAAGAGAGAGAACGAGCCGGGGTTGGGGGCAGAGTGGGCAGGAGCAGAGGGACAGAGGGAGAGAGAAAATCCCAAGCAGACTACACACAGCGCAGGGCCCGACGTGGGGCTGGATCTCAGATCCCTGAGATCATGACCTGAGCTGAAATCAAGAGTCAGACGCTTAACTGATTGAGCGACCCAGATGCCCCCAGGACAATCTTTAAATAGAAACTTGGTGCCTCCAGTTCGCTTCTCTATCCCCCCAACAGGGTTGCCAAATGCCCAGTGGGTGCCGACCCTGACCCAAAAGATCCTACCGTGACATGAGCCCTCCAGGTCGCCTTGCCTCTCCTCCAACCCTTCTCACCACCACCCTCCAGCCGCAGTGCCCCCTGATTTCCCTCAAAAACACATCAGGCTCTCGCCTCTCTCACCTGTCAGGAACCCGTCTCCCTCTCCCTTTACTCCTGCCTGACCCTGTTCCTCTTGAAGGCCTCAGTTTAGATGCCACCTCCTCCAGGAAGCCTTCCTGGATATCCTCTGCTAGGCAAGGGGCCTCCTCGGGGCTTTCACACCACCCTGTGCTTCCTCCACTGAACTGCTCATCTCATGGTTTGTAATTCCTGCCTCCTCTACCCGGCTGTGAGCTCTGTGAGAGTGGGCATGAGAAGCATCTGGCTCCCCATGGGCCAACCAGCCAGGTTTGCCTGGGACTGAGGGGTCCCCAGGGTGCTTAGACCGAGGGCTAAAATGGAAAATCCCAGACAAACCAAACCCGGTTGGTCGCTCCAACTGTAACCTGATGCTTCACAGAGTCTAGGCCAAGGTAAGCTTGATTCACGTTTGTTGACAGAATGGTGAGTAGGAGATTTACCTCTGTTTCCTAAATGGATGGATGAAGTTCACGATCAGGGATTTAATAATCCAAAACCATTAGCCAGGTTTCTGGAAGCCCCTGACCCCATTCCATTCTGTTCCGAGCTCCAAGGTCCTATAAAAATCACAGTGTTTCTGCTCTCCCAGCCAGGGCCCAGATTCAAGGTCAGGATCCAGGCCCACCCTGCTGTCTGCACAGAGAGGGAGGTCAAAGCCACGGGCAAACAGCCAGGATGGCAAGTGCAGAGACCTAATTCTTGCGGACCTAGAGGCCAGCCCACCCTGGGCATCACTCAGCCGCCCCACCTCAGAGCCCCAGGTCCTCATTCTTATGCCATCCCAGCCCTGTCATCTGACCCTCCATCCAGGGTGGCTGATTTCCCTGTCTTTTGGTGGCCTGCAAAACTAGAAACTCGAAAATGCTTTGTGGGTTTTATTTCACTCTTTCTTTTGTGTTTTCTTTTTTTCTTTTTCTGGGGCAGTGAAGCCTCCATCCTTATCACGTTCTGAAGAAAGGGGCTAATCGTGTCTTCTGACCAGGCGGCCTCTGCGCCGGGACAAAAGCTGTTTGGGTTGTTCGTGCCTCTATAGATCTGCAGCCCTCAGACAGGCGCACCGCACGCCAGAAGCAATTCGTTGCACTGGAAGGAGAGGCTTAAAAGATGGCAGAGGGGGTTCTCTGTGCATGAGGGCCAAAGTGGTGGGTTTCGGGTGGGGACTCCCCAAGTTAGGACAGACACAGGGGATCTTTCCGTGGGACCCATGACCCACATAACAGCAGAAAACAATGATGAACCATTTGGTGAACTGTTGCACAATGAACACACACTCACCTTCCAGGGCAAGACACAGATCATGGCCGGCACCCCGGAAGCCCCTTCCGTGCTCCCTCCCCACCCGAGGGAACTGCCACCCGACAACTGTGGCCCTTTTTTCCTGGTTTTAATTTATGTTTTGACCTAAGGGAGCAGGCATCCCTCAACACTCATGTTTAGTTTCTATTTTGAGCTTTTTATAATAAGAATTATATACTGTATGATCTTGTATGTCTGCTTTGTTTGCTTGGTATATGATATATATATCCGAGGCATGTAGCCGTACCTTGTTTCTTTCTACTGCTGTGTGCTATTCCACAGGGCGATGGAACTTCCTTTTACTCGTCTAGTCCACCAGAAAGGACAGCTGGGTAGTTTTTGTTTTTTTCGCCATATTATTGTATAAATATGTACATTATTACATAGGTATAGTTGTATATTCGTCTTAACAGTTGAAGAAGTAAAGAATACATACACATATCCTGATTATTGTTGAGTCTGTATGTCAAAGGGGAAGAGCAGCTTAGAGATGGTCATAAGCCACAATAAATACTGCCAGGTGGTTTTCCAAAGTGGTTGTGCTAATTCATGCCCCTCCCCCCCTCAAAAGCTGCGTATGAGGATCCTCAGCCGTCCTTTTTACATTTCAGTTAAAACCACAACCTTTTGCTGCAGCAGGTGGCAGGCTTGGGAGTGTGAGCACAGGAAGGGAGCTCAATCGCTTCCTGACCCTCCACCCCCACCCAGAGCAGACAGCCGGGTAGAGGCGACAGGGGCTAGTTAAATCGTCACACAGTGCTGTCATCCCAAACCCTGAGGAAACGATCTGGAGTTTGGAGAGCTCATGGCAGGGGAGATCTGATCAGGTCTAAAGGCGCCCTGGGAGGAATTCTCAGAAGTAGGGCTTCAGCCAAGATCCAAAGGAGGAGTTGTGATTCTCCAGGTGAAAAAGGGTAGAGACGGGGAGGGAAAAGGATGCTGGGCAGCTGGCACAGCATGTGCAAAGGCCCAGAGGTAGAAGGGAACAAGGTGAGTTTAAGGGGCTAGGGAGGGGTGCCTGGGTGGCTCAGTCAGTTAAGTGTCAGACTCTTGATCTTGGCTCAGGTCATGATCTCAGGGTTGTGAGATCAAGTCCTGCATTTGGCCCTGTGCTGGGCATGGAGTCTGCTTAGGGTTCTCTCTCACTGGGGTACCTGAGTGGCTCCGTTGGTTAAGTGTCCAACTTCTTGGTTTCAGCTCAGATCATGAATTCAGGGTCGTGAGATGAAGCCCTGCATCAGGCTCTGCGCTCAGTGGGGAGTCTGCTTGAGATCCTCTCCCTCTCCCTTTGTCCCTCCCCACCCCCCAATCACACATACTCTAAAATAAATAAAATCTTTTTAAAAATTTTTTTAAAAAAGGAGCTAAGGGAAAAAGGCCCAGAAAGCTGAGTCTCGACTCCATGGCTAAAGGTCCCAGCACAGAGTGGGAGCTCAGGGCACATAAGGAACATGGCCATCTCCCTAGGTTGCTGAGGCTGCAGCTGTACAGGAGAAGCTAAGCTTTGCTGAGTCCCTACTATGCGCCCGACACCTCCTTAGGAAGCAGGAGCCCCGAGGACCCCCATGTTGCTGACGAGAACACTGAGATTCAGAGAGGCAGCGTGACCGGCCCTCAGCACACCACAGAGGGTGGGCGCCAGGACTGAATCCTCCCTCACCTGGAGGAACGGCCACTGGATTACCTTCTCAGCCTCTGCAGAGAAAGTTTTGTACCAGGAAATCAATAGTGTGAAGCAGGAAATCAGAGAGAACATTAATAATCTCAGGCAGCAAAATGAACTCTTTCTAAGCGGTCATTCTCCCCGAAGTCCTTCCAATCCACAGAGCCGGTTACAAACGGTGCCGCTCAGAGTGAAAAGGTCCCCCCGTGGCCATCCGAGGGGATGCTACAAGCACACTGCACGTGACCCAGGTTTCTAGAACAACGGGCCGCTGTGTCTTCTGAGGTCATCCACAACATGCTTGCTCTACACTATTGGCAAAAGAGGCTCCATGTCCCCCCTCCCTGGCGACACCTGACTTTACACTGGTCCCAAGGAACCCACAGACAAGCTTGGTTGCTCTGTCCTGTGCTTTAAAAGCACCTGAATTGGTTTCCAACATTTACAATTGGGTGAATTTTGCCTCAGACCCTGGAATCCTCTTGGAAGAAATAATCAAGAGACAAGGCCACCCGGGGCTCAGCACCGCCCAGCGACGGTGGGCAGGGACTAGAAGCAAGAGCCCCTGTAGACGAGGCACCTGGTCTCAGGTTCAGTGTGGTCCCTGTGCTGTTTCTCCCTCCCGTGGGACCCACCTACCCCTGGAGGAGTCCGGATATACAACCCCTCCCTGCCCCCCTTCGAGCCATCGCAGCTTTTAGCTGGTGAAATGACGCTAGAGGTGGGGCTTGCTGGTTAAGGGACAAGGCAATGGCTTTCGGCAACCAAAGCTGGAAGGGAAGCGGCAGGTCCAAGGCTCGGAGCAGTCACCAGGATGTCCAGGCTGAGCACTGCGGTCAGGGGTGTCTCCCGTTGCCCTAACTACTTGCAGAGCCCCTGCCCGGCCTCTGTTATCACCACGCCGGTAATGACCATTCCCGTAGCAGCGCTAAGAAGAGTTAGCAGATACCGAGAACCTGGCACACTGGATCTCACGTCAGCATCGCAGCACTGGTGAGGACTAGACAGTCCGCCAAGAGGTCATTTTAGTCTGACTGGCATTCGCGCCCCCTTTTTTGGTTAACTGGGTCCTGATTTTCCTTTGAGGACCCATCTCTCTCCTACTATGGATCTTCGGAAGGAAGCAGCATAGAGTAGTCATAGAGTAGTCACCGCCATAAGGCTCCGGGGTCATGTGACTTAAGACTGGGGCCATGATGACTGGTTCCAGGAGGCGCCAAGGCTCACTTCCAGCCCTTGCTGGAACTGGGCTTGCAGCTGGCACAATGGAAACATGGTGCTACTGGGGCGCCTGGGTGGTTCAGTCGGTTAAGTGTCTGCCTTCGGCTCACGTCATCGGACTCTCCGCTCAGCAGGGAGGCTGCTTCTCCCTTTCCCTCTGCCTGCCGCTCCCCCTGCTTGTGCTATCTATCAAATAGATAAAATCTTTACAAATAAATTTTAAAGATTGAAAAAGAAAAAAAAAAGGAAACATGGAGCTGCTGATGGGCATTTGTGCTCAGGAGAAGACAGCCAGAGCCAGTCTGAGTAGGAAACCCACACAGAGAAAAGGAGAGTCAAAAAACTGTGAGGAAGGAAGAGAGCGAGCAAGCGAGCAGTAACCCTTCCGAGTGCCTGGATCCAGCCATACCTGAAGCTAGGCTGCTAGTTACATGAGGCAATATGTTCCCTTTATGCCTGAGAATAAGAGTGTAATGATATTTAAGTTGGGTTTCCTGTCTTTGACAAACAAAAGAATCCTGATGAATATAAATACCATCATTAATTTCCATTTTACATAAGTCACTGGAGGCTATGGGGACTGAAGCAAATTACCCAAAGCCACACAGATGTGAATTGGTAGCACATGAATTTGAGATTTGCCCTAAACCTAAAGCAGTTGGGTCAGAAATCTTCAGAGGTCTCTTACTGAGCATTCCCTGTGCCTCTAGGAGCTGAAAGTTGGGGGTTTTTTAGGAACGGCATATGTTCAGAGCTACTGATAATATTGTGGTGTGTTGAGGAGGCCAGGAAGGGAGGAGGGGAGGCTGCGCCGAGATGAAATATATAATTATTATTTAAATCAGTTCAGATGCCATAAGGAGAAAAATTAAAGCTTTCCATGGCATTTCCCCAGTGCCATTTTTAATTCTATCTTATCAAAACACGGCTGGGATTTGTTTTTCAAAAAGAAAAAAAAAATTCCTTTAATTAAAAAAATATTTTCTAATGAAAGTTAAAACAGCCCACAGGCCATCAGGTGACAATGGAAGGAAGACAGGGCATTTCAGCAACTTAAAGCAGATTAAAAAACTAATTTGTTGACTCTTTTTTCCAAAGCTCACCTCTCCCTTGGAAGGCTGTGTGTTTTGCATAATGAGGCTGAAATCCTGAAATCGCTGCTGTCCGCTCAGCTCCCTCTTTGTTGGGATTTCAATGAGCTCCCACCTCATGTAGGGGTGCAGGGTTTTTTCTTGTTGCTCTGACCAGGGTATAATGGAATCATTTCACTCTCTGTGCTTAAAATCTTTCCAAGGCGTTCCACTGCCGGAAGGATAAAAAGCAGAACACATATGGGGCCCACAAGGCCCTGAGAATTGTCCACGTTCATCATGTACCAGCTCCCCCCCCCCCCCACTAAAAGCCATAGTGTCCGTGTCCTTGGTTCATACCACTCTCCTTCCCACCCCGGGCCTTTGCACATGCTGCTTCCCCTGTCTTCCCATTCTTCACCTGATCAATTCTGCTCATCCTTCAGATACCAGCTCATTTTTCTCTGTCTCAAGACAGCCTTCTTTTCAAATGCCCTAACTTGTGCCCTCCCAGTATCAGACACTTCCCCTCCTGGCAGTTACTTTGAGTTGTAATTATACGTAGGAAAGCATCTTAGTTTTTTTTTTTCCTCCATGGGCTTCATAGGGCTTGCACATAGTAAGTGCTCAATAACAATTTGCCGAGCAAACAAATGGGGAACCTTGGTGGATGGGAGGGCATGGTATCAGCATGCCATGGGTTCTCTCAACACCTGGACTTTCTTTACCACGTCCAAAGCCCCAACCCATACTCTCCCAGCTTGTCTCAAAATCAGCTTGCACGTTCGCCCTCTGGTGTGCGTGGCACCCTGGGCATGAGACCATGCTGTGCAGAGAACAGAGCATGGGCTCTAGGGTTGGACCGATGTTCAAATCCCAGTTCTGCTACTCTAGACTGTGCCTCTCTAGATGTTCTTTCCTTCTTTTCCTTCTCTTCCTTCCTCTCCTTCCTTCTTCCTTTCCTTCCTTCCTTTCTGTTGGATGGCTTGTCAGTTGGAGTCACCTTCCAGAGCTGAGCACAGAACCTGGAAGCTCATATGAGGTAGGCACCCAATAAAGGCATGTTGGATAAATGAATGGATGCCCAAGTATGCTTCTGAATGGAAGAGAAAGCTCAAGTTCAAAGAGAAAACCTTCCGGAGATGCCCCAGCTAGTTGGAGGTAGATGCGGAAATTGGCAAACTCATCTCCCCACTGGTCCTGAGCAGTGACACTTTATGGACACTTTAATGCTAGAAGGAATCTAATTTATGCCCGTTCAAGAAAACGGCTTGTCTGCTGGCTGAGATGATCATCACCGTGACTCACTTATCTGCTGGGCATTATCTCACCGAATCCCCATTAATGACCCATCATGGCAAGCATCACTGTTCCCGTTTAACACATGGGGAAATGGAGGCATGGTGAGCTCAACTTACCGACAATTACTCAAGGTGGGAGGGACCAAGCTGAGATTTGAACGCAAGCCTGTTCAGCTGTGCCGACCGAGACCTTAGTCCCCACTCGTGGCCTGGGCCGGAGTTAGGCAGGCTGCTGGACATGTATAAAGACGCTGCTGTACTCCTTGGAGGCTGTGGCAACTACGAGGCTGGCTCATCACCCAGGTCCATCCCAGTGTCCTGTCCCGGTGGGCCTTCCCGCACGCCAGCCCCCCAACAGCCAGAGCCCCCCAACAGCCCAGAGCCCCGCATCTCAGTGCTCCTGCCGGCCTGGTCTCCGCAGGGGGCTAGCTCTTCGATGACACACACAAAGCGGAAGGCAAACGCCACAAGCCAGACACCAAGCACAGACAGGGGGGCTTTGGCTTTCAGCAGCAACTTTAGCTCATCGGCAGGTGGCCCATTTTACAGATGAGAACACTGAGGCCAGAGATGGGACCACCGGCTATTGTGACACGTCTGGCCTCTGCACCCAGACTTGCCTGGTTGCAAGCACAGTGTAATTCTTGAGTGCCTGCCATGTGCCAGATACTCTTCGAGGGGCAGTAAAATGTCACTTACTCAACACCTTCAGAAACAGTGAGTTCCACGTAAGTGAATTTTTGGACCCCCGAGGCATCAGACACAGAAACATGTATCCGTTTAACCACAGGGTCGAAATATTTTAGCCAATGAATTATTCTTGACCCCGCACCCTGCCTGCTGAATGGGGTTCACCGTTCTTCGCGCGGTTGTTGTCGCGCGCATTGTTGTCGTTCTAGAATACTGCATTACAGGGTTCCCTAATGGGTTGCACGGTTCTGTAATACGGAGATGAGAAGAAACTATTGGGATGAGGGGGACATTCGACCCCTGTGCTAAACTCCCCCCTGGGCTGTGATTCTTTTGTTTCCATGCTTACTTTGAAGACTTTATTTATTAAGCAAGCTCTACCCCCAACGTGGGGCTCGAACCTACGCCCCTGAGATCAAAAGTTGCCACGTTCCACCCCCTGAACCAGCCAGGAGCCCCTCGTGCTTATTTTGAGAATCTTGTCGTCTGTAGCCTCGTTCTCAGGCTGTCGGCTGCTGCTCCTGGCTGCGGTCACTCTGCCTCCTCTACCATCCCACACATGTCTGATGTGCTCCCCCGAAGGGCTAGGGGAGCTAGGCCGCTGAGCTTATCAGAACGGTGTGCAAACTTAGAGTAAACAGGCTCTGAGCGAGAAATGTTGGCTCTTTTCTGATGTCGACAGCGCGGCCATTAAATGGGACGACCTTCTTGTTCTGACTTATATATAGTCAAGTTCCCAGGACAAAGGGCCTGCAGTCATTATGGTGACAGACTTAGCCGTTTAAGGGACTGAAAGCAAGTCTGACTGCTCCAGAGATTCTATTTTCTCCTTGTCTGGGAGGTGGGCATTCAAACTACAAAGAACCCAAGCCAGTGGCTTGTCAATGGACCCTTTGTGGGGGAGACATCAGGGTCATCTTGGCCCCATAGGGCTCACCTTGGGGACAGTTCAAGGGGAGGAGGATCACGAGGGGTCTGCCATCTTCAAATACTTCTACAAGGTTCACCGTGGCAAATGTCATGTGGCCCCAGCTTCCTGGGGGCTCAGGGACTGACTCTGCAAAGCCAGAGCCCAGTGCACACAGCCCCAGTCCCACGCACATTTCCTGCAGTTCACTGTCCTACAGGGGGCCTCCTTGGCCATCCGCAGTAACCCACGCCCACCCAGTGTGCAGCCTCGCCCACAGATCCGTGCTGGCCATCATTAGCGGGGGAGGGAAAGAGACCGGCTCAAGACCACAATGTCAATAGATGGCAGACTGGGGACCCAGATCCCTCACTTCCCCTCCACAGCCCCTGCACTCATGGGACAACCACGGAGAATTTAAAGGAATCAGCAAACCATAACAGTATCGGGGAACTGTAGAAACTTGAACGCCTAGACATGAGCGGTGCGCTGGGTCAGGCCCTCCTGCTGTCTGGGGCTGAGAGGGGCACACAGCTGTCCTCCCAGATTTCCAGGTATCAAGACCCAGCCACCTGCTTTTCCAAGCTGAATGGCCTTGGGGTGTCCCTTCCCTTGTCTGGGTCTACATCCTCCCAACTAAGAATTCTCCCAGCTCACAAAGTTACAAAGTCTCCGGAGGTGCTACCTTCTTCCTGACCCCCTGGATGGAAGTCTCAGGCATCGCCTGATCCACAGTGATTCGGCCAAGTGCACGAACTTCTCGTCTCATCACTCTTGGCCAATGCCCAGGACCCTGGCTGGGCTTTTTAGCTCGGAGGTCAGCAATTTTTTTCTGTAAAGGATCTGAGAGTAAATATTGTAGCTGTGTAGACCATATGGACCCTGTCACAACTACTCAACTCTGCATTGAGAACTGGAAAGCAGTCATAGACAATATATACACAAATGGCTATGCCCGTGTCCCAATAAAACTTTATTTATAAAAGCAGGCAGAGGACTGGTGGGCCACTGTTTACCGAGCCCTGTTCTAAGTCATTCCGAGTGGGCTTCGACACCTCCTCTAGGACTAAGGTAATTAACTTTTCCTGGTTTTCGTGGGACTTTCCTGGTTTTAGCACTAAATCCTGCATCCTGAAAAACCTCACAGTTTCAGACAAAACAGGATGGTGATCGCTCTATCTGGGACCCCATGAGCCCTGCTTTCTCCCATCTCGGCATTGCTCTGGCTCGGACATTGAGCTGTCTCCTCCATAAGGAGGAGGATGAAGAGAAAGAAGAGGAGGAAGAAGGAGTTACTGTTTATTGTGGCTTCCTGTGTGCCAGGGACCGTGTAAAGGGCTTGGTCAGCACTGACCTCCTATGCCGCTACAGCAGTCCAGGGTGGTTGAAGCCGCTCCCAGGAAGGGGTCAGGACTGGACTAGATCCCAGTCTAACCTGCCTCCTGCTTCCTCTCCAAACTGTAAGCCCCCGAGGACAGAATTGGGGTCTCTCCCCTCGGTATCTTCAGCGCCCAGCACACAATACAACACTTAGAAGGTTCTGAGCAAATACCGATCACTGATGTTGAATGAGTATGTCCATGAATGAATGAATGAATGAATGAGTGAATTGGCCCTCGATCTAGACAGACACTTCCCACTTCTATGACATGATTCATCCATGCCTATTCAAACTCCAGGTGAGGTGAGCGGAAAATGCTGACTATATGCTATGCCGTCCATTCTGTTAAGACAGGCCTGTGGCACTGGGGAGGCAATAGGACATCGTGGTTGAAAACATGGTCCCTGACATCAGATGATCTGGGTGCAAACCTCAGTTAGGCCTCTTCTGGGCTGTGTGATGTGACCAGCCAGCTCGCCTCTCGGAGCTCCCCAGATTAAACAGAAGACAGTAACGGAAACGGCCCCCAAGGGCACGAGGCATGGAGTCTGATAAGCCCTCCAAAAACATTTACTACACATTATCATCGTCATCATCATCACTGCTGATGTTGGGACGAGCAGACAGCAAGGAGGGGACGGGGATATCCATGCTGAGAAGTACGAGTGGTCACTATACAGCTCTGAATGGGCACCCGGGCCACATGGGAGGGAACGCACACGGCTGGTAAGTGCATCAGCTAGCTAAGAAGCCCGGTCACGGTGCGTAACAAACAACCAGAAAATTCCAGAACACACAAGAAGAAGCATCTGCCTCGCTAACCTTGCGGCCGGCAGGGGCTTGGCTGAGCTAGGCTCTTTACTGAGGTTCGAGCTCAGGGTGGTTGGACGCGTGTTGGTTCTGCGGCCAGGCTGAGGGGCTCGTCCCCTGGCCGTGGCGGGAGCAGGCAGAGCCCCTTGAGACCTGAGCTTGGAACTGACATGCGGTCACTTCCGCCCCACACTAAAGACCAAAACCCCAGTGAAGGAGCAGGGGCCTAAACCCCGCCGCCCCTTGAGTAACAAAAATGGCAAAATCCCATGGCCGAGGGCAGGGGTGCAGGGAGGAGGGAGGAGGGAGGAGGGAGGAACGCGCCCAGGGATAACTACCCCCCCCAATAGCCAAACACCAGCCACACCTTGGAAAGGGACCCCCCCCCCCTCGGCCTCATGAGCATTTGTTCAAAGTCTAGACGAGCCCCCGACTGCTAACGCTTGCAGCCCTCGGGGACCCCGTCCCCATCTTTCCAACATCTGGATCTGCTCTGGGGAGCCATTAATCTCGGGCAATTTCTTTCCTCACTTGATTTGTTTATTTAAGGAAAACAAGTTGCTCCTAATTAGAAGAACTGCTGGCGGGATGTTCCGTGCATCCTAGGCTGCCTATTTTCAGACCTTCTGCCTAAAATTATACCTGCGCTCTTTAACATCTGTGAGCATGTTCAGCCACTGTCCCGCGTGCAGGCTTTTGGCGAGAGGCTTGAGGCGCTGCGGGGCCGAGGGAGCCGGGGGCAGGGGGGTCCCTGGGCTTCAGAGCAAAGGCGCTTGGAAAGAGCCACAAGGAACACATCCCGACAAGCTGCTCGGAGCTGGCGCTGATCTCCGAGTCAACATTTGGCGAGTGCACAGCCCGAACACAGTCCTGACCCGCGGCGCGGGGCGAAGAACAGTTTCAAAGAGTCCGCGATGTCTTCTGCTGGGACGCTCTCAGCCTACATCCCCCCACACGCTCCTGCACCTCTATGCACACTCAGGCACACCCGCGGAGATGCACATGCTCAGAAACACACACACGCACAACACGCACAAAGGTCATTCCGCCCCATCGACAGGCAAACATACCACAGGTGCGTGCGCACACACAAGCACACGTGCACACACTCAAACTCACACAGGAGACATGCACAAGTTACACTGCAACCCCCACAAACACATTCAGAGACATATGCATGTGGAGACACACTCCACTGTGCACAGCAACCCATGCACCGGATACCGATACTCAGAAACACGCACCAAGAGATACAATCAAGTGTGCAAGGCTACACGCAGGCACGTGCAATCAGAGACCCAGGTACATACACAGAGGTGCCCAGAAAGTTCACCACGCCATACACACATGTGTACGCCCCCAGAAACACGCGGCGACATGGAGACTCCCGCAGAGGTTACAGACAGTCCCCAGGCAGACGCAGAGACAAGCGAGTGTGCAACACTATGGAGACATGGGCGCAAAGAGACCCAGAGGTATGCCGAGAAACATGTAGGCTGGAAGCACATTCCACAAGCTCACGCTCACCGCGTTGCACACGCACGCAGGCACTCACGTGCCACGCACGCAGGCACGCACGCCCACACAGACACGCGCAGACGGCACACGCAGCTGCCGAAGCAGGCGCCCAGCCAGGCCTGCCCAGCCTCTCACCCCAGGGTGTGCCACGCAGAGCCCCCCAGACACACGGGCGCAGCCGAGCAGCGCGTGCCTCCCTGACACAGACACACATCCAACTCACATACACAACCGCTGGACACACGCAAGCACGTACGCATACCCACACTTGCTCGGACTCACACACGCACAAGTTCCCCTGCAAACACACACACACACACTCTCAGAAATCCAGTCTCACGAGTCCACACCCAGACTGACCCTATTCACATGCGTGCACACACGCGTGAGGGTTTTACGTAAGTCAGACTCCTCTGAACACAGTGCACGGCCCTGCATGAGAATGCACTCATTTACACACATGCACCTGCACACACCCACATCCTACTCCGCGAGAGAGCAAGCCGTCCATTTTCTCAGAGTCCCCAAAGTCAGGCCCGCAGACGGAGCCAGCACCTGGTGGAAATGCTTCCGCCCCAGCCCCTGACTGCACGCCCAGTAACTCACTCAGCCTCAGCCCAGATGAGGCCTGCCTCCTCCCCCCACCCCGTCGCCAGCCCAGATGTCTGCCTTCAGCAGGGACCCGGGGCGAACCCTGGTTTGGGGAAGGACACAGAGGTCCCAAGCCTCAGAACCACTCAGAAAGAAATAAGACGGACCAAAATCTACTGCCTTTCCCCACCGTCCCGGCAACCCCTCTCCCTTACCCCAAACACACACACACACAGGCACACACAGAGGCGTGTGTGCGCGCACACACAGGGCACTTTCCCTAGCACAGCTGTTCCTGTCGGGAACAGCAGCTCTGCCCGCTCCAGCAGCCTCAGCAGCCTGGGTGCCCGACACGCAGACATACACAACTTCTCGGCCCTGGATCCCTACCCCACCACGAAGTTGAAGCCACGGAGACAGCTTACCTCCACCTTCTGTTGTCATGGCGACGCGGCAGCTGGGCGCCTCCCGCCCTCCCTGGCTGCCCGGAGCTCCTCTCCAGGAGCTGCTGGCCCAGCACAGCCTTTATGAAGGAAGCAGCGAGGGGGTGGGGACTGCAGGTGTCAGCTGATTGGAGAGAACGAGGGCCCTGCCTCCTAGGCAGCATCACCTGGTGCTCAGGTGGGACGCGGGAGAGCCTCCCCCGGGAAAACAGCCCCCGCAGGCTCCCGCACAAGCCCCCAAGACAGACAGCCCTGCTCCTGCATAGCCGTGTCCAAGGAGACCCTGTCTTCACCGGACTCTACAGTAAGCACTTTCCAAGCACCATCAGTTAGTACCCCAACACTCCTCCTAACAGGAACTGTGAACTCCCCATCTTACAGAGCCCCACCGAGGTTTGGAGGGTGAAGGGACTGGTCCCATTCAGATGCATCTGGGTCCCATGCCTCTTAAACACTAAACTGTACTACAGGATTTTGAAAATCTCTGCGACGATCTCTCAGGGCATTAGAGTGTCTGAACTGGGACCTCTGAAGACACGTGAAACCTCTTCATTTTGCAGAAGGAGCAACCAGAGCCCAGAGAGGTCTAGCGATTTGCCCAAAGTCACCCAGCACACTGACAGAAGGCTTGAAGCTCAGTCTTCTGACCCAGAGATGAGGTTTCCCCAGGACATCAAGTGCCAGCCTCTGACCTCAGGTCTCAGCAGTCTAGGGAAGCAGCTCCTAGCTAGGCCCCAGGTCAGAATCCCAAGCAAGGGCAGAAGGTCCTGAGACTCCTACCTCATCCCTCGAGAACTGTCCCAGAAACACACAGCAATGCTACTGTTCCCGGGAGGCAGATGCCCAGCCCAGGCAGGACCAGCGGACTATTTCCAACCTTCAGGTCACGGTCAGAGGCATTTCCACTGCCTGCCTTCCTGACCAACCAGTCCATCGAGATGGCCCCAACGCTAGGCTGTATCTGCCGTGAGAAAGCACGATGCCATCTCGGAGGCTGTGACCACAGGAGTGGCTCCAAAACGGTCCTCAGAGACCAGGTGGCCTCTTGGGAGCACGCTTTTCATGAGGAGGGCGAATAATCTGGCCAAACTCATGAGCTCTATGCTGGGCTCTGCAGAGCCTCTGGGGACCTGGAGTGTGCAGGGACTACCAGCACCCCGGAACTGCAGGTGAGGACGCTAGGAGCCTCCGTCCAGCTGTCCCTTCCAGCCCCTTTTCCACACAAAGTTGGTCCCTCCCCAGGCTCTGAATGCTCTCATTCAGCAACCCAGGTAACTTCCCCCAAATCTTTGGCTCATCTCAGGAGCTGCAGGTAATGGGAGGTGATCCCCGCCTCTCCTGGCGTCTCTGCCAAGGAGATGAGTGGGCCCCTGCGATGCCACTTGGGGCTGCGGGAAGAGCTTGGATCCAGGCCATCTGAGCGGGGCGGTGGGGGGGGTCTGTCCCCAGTTCTGTCTCCCCCTCCTGACTGACACACACACACACCCGCGGGAATGGACAGAAGCAAGCCTGCAAAGCACTCCACACAAAGCCCATTCCCTGGGCAGCCCTGGAAGCCGCATGCACCCGAGTACCACCGCCACAAGCACCGCCTGAAGCCAACGTAAAAACACCATCGGCTCCTTCTCCCCGGAACTCTGAACCGGCGGAATAAGGGGGGAATTCCTGAATTAAAATAAAGGGGCCCACCGCCTTCCCCCACCCCAGCCCCCCCAACCCCGGCCCGGCTCAGCCTGAGAAGCCTGGTGTGCCTGCCTTTGGGGACCCAGCGGGATTGCCCGCAGGAAGGACTCCTGGATGAGCCAGAACGTCCCACCCTCTGCCAAAGAGAAAGTTTGTCGTTTACCCCGGCGCTGGGCTGTCACCACTCCGGGTTCCTTCCTCACCCGGCTCTGGGAGCTGAGCCCCCAGCCTGCAGGGAAGCGGCTGGACCTGGAAGCCCAGATTGGGGGCAGGAATCGTCTGGCGGCAGCTCGGCCGCCCCGCTCCCCCTCTGGAGCCCTTCTACCCGGCCCGGCCGACTCGGCCCTTACCTGAGGGGGGTCTCGGCCACTTGCAAACTCTGCCAGCGGAGCCCAGGAGGCGCCGGGGTCTCCCTCGGCGACTCGCGCGTCCCGCTCGGCGCGCCCGCTCTGTGGGCGCCTTCCCCGCTGCCAGCCGCTGCAGTGGCACCCAGCAAAGCGGACTCCGGATCGCCTTTCTCGCCACCAAGCCTGCTCCGGGTCGGGTCCGGGGCGGGGGGAGGGGGGGTTGTTGTCCGGGGCTGGTGCAGGGGGATGCCCTGCGCGCCGCCAGCGGGAAAGTGCAAGTGTGCGTCCTGGATTGCAGCAGCGGCGGCGGCCGGGGACGAGAAGGCGGTGGCGACGCCAGCCGGCGAGCCGGAGAGGCGGGCGGCGGCGCGAAGTGGAAGCCGGGCTCCCGCGAGCCTGGCGCCCGAGCGGGCGGGCGGGCAGCACTGCGGATGCCCCGCGCCGCGACGAGGCCCCGCACGCGCGCGGCCACCCGGCCCGGGGATGGGGAGGCCCAGGCGCGGCGGGCGCGGGCGGCGGCTGGGCGCCCGGCTCCGGCCGCCTTGCCTCGCGCTCGCCGCCTCGCGCGCTGCCCGGACTTCCCGTCTCCCGCCCGAGCTCCCCGCGCCGCCGCCGCCGCCGCCAGCAGCGCGCCTCGACCGGGCGCGCTCCTCGCGCGGAGCCACAGCGCTGCCTCCGCTTAACTCCTTGCGTGCCACCTGGCCCTCCCGCAGCCGCCCGCGGAGCCGGGCAGCCCGCGGCGCCAGGCAGGCCTCCCAGCCTCGATTTGCTCGTCTCTAAAATGGGCTCGTGGCCCCGCATCCGGGGGTGGTGTAGAGAATTAACGGAGCCGATTGATGATGCGGAGTGCCACGCAGCTGGCATTAAGGAAGCGCTCAAAAATGGCAGAGGATTTGCTGCTGCTGCTGCTGTGCTGCTAGGCTGGGTTAGCAGATTATCTTGCAAAGAATAAACACCCCGAAAGGGCACTTTGGGTTTGTTGGTGTTTACTTTGTTCTCTTTAACAGGAAGTAGGTTTAAGCTGTGTGACGCTGGGCTGGCCACTTACCCTCTCTGAGCCTGTTGCAGAAGATTCCCTCTGAGCTCTGTGACCTTGGGTCTCAGCACCCCTCTGAACCTCTTGTAGCCTCATCTGTACAGTGGGGGGGGGGGGTGTCAATGTGGCCCACCTTCAAAGGACCTTCTGCAAATCTCTGGGAAGAGAGCTGCTCACATGAGAACCACCGTGGAGCCAGTCTCCTAAATGCCAGGCACCTGGCCAATGTAGTTGCAAGTACATCATCTCATTAAGTCATGGAAACAACCCCAGGAGGCAGCTTGTTTCAACTCCATTTTGTAGATGAGAGATTTGGGGCCCCAAGAGGCTAAGTTCACCCAAGTTAGCACAACTAGAAAGGATCGGAGCTGGACACTGGACCTTCTGACTCCAAAACCAGTATCTGTTAAGCTGGGGACTGAAGGAGAAGCTCTAATGTGGGCCAATCTTTGTTGAAGCTAGCAACCAGAATCCGCATCTGCATTTCTTTAATTAGACCACGTTTTTCCTATTATAAAATTAATTCTTGTCTCGTGTAGGTATGTCAGAAAATACTAAAACATATGAAGGAAAGTAAATCAACCCTATTCCAACCACTCAGAGGTAATGATTATTAAGATCTTGATGTAGTTCCCCCGATCTTTTTTCTATACCCACATGTAAAGGCGGTCGGCACGAAGGAAATAATCCCATGGACACCATTCCGTATCAGGAGATAGGGAGGGTCTGGCCAATACGACTCATGAATCCCTTGCTGAGGCTAGACCCCCAGCTGCCCCAGCCCAACAATCCCAGATGGCAGTTACCCTACTACTGGTCCAATAGAAAGCCTACCGGGTTGGGGATTTGTGCATTTCAGCCGGTTACCATGGGACAAACCCTGCTCTGATGCTTTCCCTTCTCCCACTGTTCCCGTGTGTCTTAGAAAACCAAATCATTCCTTTGCCTGGTGTACAGAGACTACCAATGTCACACACGCCTTCCAGGCTGCCCAGCTCCATCAGGAACAAAGCATTCCCAGAGTGCCAGCCCCAGAGGGATGGAGGCAGTGCTGTGGCTGAAAGGTGCAAGCAATCTAGGTTCAAATCTGGGCTCTGTCTCGAGCAGCTGTCACCTCTCCGAGCCTCTGTTTCTTGCCTATGACGTGGGGCATAAAGAACACCAGCCCTCTGGAGTCATGAGGCTTACATGAGACAAAGACCAGTAAATACTCAATTCATAGCAGCTGTTGCTTTTTATAAACGAGGAGAAGCGATCCGAATAACACTAATATTGATTGCCAACAACTGTTGAGTCCTTGCTACGAGCCAGGCACAATTGCCATTAATGCTTAACAATGACTTCAGGTGATCGGTATTAGGACTTAGTTCATTGAGAGATGGGGAAACTGAGGCCCAGAGCAATGAAATCCTCTGAGGGTACATAGTAAGCTCATGGTAGAGGTTGGGTTAGATCCCAGCTCTTCTGGCCCCTGCTGCCCAGTCACCAGCACAGTTCCAAATGGCAGACTCGGTACCTTTCCCATATCCTCCTCGTCCCTCCCCAGCTCAGAACCCTCTTGCTCTGTCTGGGGGACAAACCTCCTCCTGGGAGAGATCTAGGGACTAACACTTGGCCAAGAAGCCTGCTGCAAGGTGGTGGGGGTCTGAGAACAGTGCTATTGATCTCCAGCTGCCCCCAGTCCGCCTGCACCACAGCCCACTTCTCCCTGCCCCCCCCCAGCTCCCCTCAGGAATAGGCATGGAGGAATAGGCTCATGGAGAAATGGAAAGAGCCCCAGGCTCAGAATCAAGCAGGTGAAGTTCAAGGGCTGGGCTAGTGTCCTGGATTGGTCACTCACCCTTCCGAGTCTGCTTCCTCAGCCACAGAAGGACGAATAATGTCTTCCCTGCCTACTCCCTAGGGTTGTTGGGAAAATTAAGGACTGGAAAATACCTTGAGGGTGGAACAATGTAAGCACACAGCTGTGATGTTAGAGTCATCACAAGCATCATCCTACAAGCATCTAAGAACAGAGCATTGTGACATTTTGTAGCAGTGAAAACTGGGGGCTCTGGAGACAGGGTCGTTTTCCCCCATATGATGTCTACCATGTGGGTGGGAGGGGGGGTTGTTCTGCTTTTTCTTCCCTTGCCTAACTCTTGGGGGTGCCAGAGTGCCCTCCAAACATTGTGTAACCCCGTTGCTGGCCTTTGAAACCAAGAGATTGGGATTTGCTATAAAAAGTAAGGAGTAGGGGCTCCTGGGTGGCTCAGTGGGTTAAAGCCTCTGCCTTCGGCTCAGGTCGTGATCTCAGGGTCCTGGGATCGAGCCCTCAGGGTCCTGGGATCGAGCCCTCAGGGTCCTGGGATCGAGCCCCACATCGGGCTCTCCACTTAGCGGGGAGCCTACTTCCCCCTCTCTCTCTGCCTGTGTCTCTGCCTACTTGTGATCTCTTTGTCAAATAAATAAATAAAATCTTAAAAAAAAAAGTAAGGAGTAAAGTTGTAGGATTTTTGTCTAAACCACACACAGTTTGGGCAGAATGGGACATAGTGCACTTCCTCTAGACCCAACCACTGGACAAACTCTAATTTTTGCTAAGGACCTGCTCTGAGCCCTCCTTGGCCTGGCCCTCATTTGTCTATCAGGTTTCTGAGACGAGCCTCTTCGTCTCTCTGCTCTATTTCAGCACAGAATCTTACCGTTTCTTGGCCCAAGTCTGTGGCAGGACTCACGGAGGAGAGTGAGGAGACAAAGCCATCTTTGAAATCAATTATAAAGACCAAAACAGTGATGTAAGAGAGTTTCTGTGCATAAGATAAAGTAACACCTCCAAGCTATGTTCGTAGAGCGAGTCACTAGCCAATACATCACTGTCTTTGAACCACAGCGTCTAAAAATAGGATTTGCTCTAATTTCCTGAGTAGCTGGTGTAAATGGAGAGAGTGTTAGAGTAGTGAGCAAGCTGTGTCAGGTGGTAACTAACTCCCCTTTGATGGTAGTTTTCTTTTTCTTTTTTTTTTAAAGATGTTGTTTATTTTTTTTATTTGACAGAGAGAGAGCATAAGCAGGGAGAGCATTAGAGGGAGAGGGAAAAGCAGGCTCCCCGAGGAGCAGGGAGCCCAACACTGGGGCTCGATCCCGGGAGTCCGGGATCATGACCTGAGCCAAAGGCAGATGCTTAATCGGTGGAGCCCCCCCAGGAGATACCGATGGTATTTTTCTAAAGTGGAAAGGAGGGCGCCTGCCTCCAGCAATGTCAGGCCAATGGTAGCAGAGCTCAGAGGTTTAACAGGAAGGATGCTGGAGTCAGCCAGATCTGGGATGGAGGCTCTGCCACCTCCTTGCTGGGTGGTCTTGGGTAAATTAATTAACCTCTCTGCGCCTCATCTTTGAAAAGCTGGAGAATAGCAATCCCAAGCTAATGAGGATTCTGTACGTATTAGATGATAGGCATATACGGATCGGGTGTCATGGGCATCCTGTACATGTGTTACCCACACGAGCCATGACCTATTATTATGAAGATTCCAGACGGAGAGGACAAGTCCAAGGCAAAGTATGGATGCAACTCACTCAGGGCTCCGGACAGAATTCTGGAATTCAAGCATGTGTGGATTTCCCAGAATCCGATTTTTTTTTTTTTAGGCAACCGAACAACTGACTCACACATTGCCATTAATGCGTGGAAGAGAGAATAAGGTTGAGAAAAGGGGACCGCAAAGGTCACTGCAACTTTGTGCAGGGTGCAGATACACAGTGGAGGAGGTCCTGTCATTGCAAGGAGTTTGGGCATGGTGCCCGGGATGGGCTGGCCCCTCCCTCCGCAACCCTGCTTTTCTGTTTTCTGCATGGAATCTCTCTCTGCTCTCCGGCCCCTCCATTCAGAGCCCTCCCGTGAGTTCCCCGCATCCCCCCCATCCCGTCTGGTAGACTCCCAGAGTCCAAGAGTTGTGTGTTTCAACCATTCCTCTGTCCCTGGCACTCACTCAACACAGCGCCCAGCACATAGTAGGCTGTGTTAGTCCATTTGGGCTTCTGTAACGAAAACACTAAAGACTGGGTGGCTTATAAACAACGGAAAATTTATTTCTCACAATTCTGAGGGCCAGGAAGTCCAAGACCTAAGTGCCGACAGATTCAGTGTCTGGTGAGAGCCCACTTCCTGGTTCGCGGACAGCCATTTTCTTGCTGTGTCCTCATAGGGTGGACGGGGCTGAGGGATTTCTCTGCGGGTCTCATTTGTAAGGGCAAGAAACCCATGTAACCTACTCACCTTCCAAAGGCCTCATCTCCTCCCACTATCACATTAGGGATTAGGTTTTAATGCATGAATTCTGGAGGGACACATTCGGTCTATAGCATAGATGCTCTGAAAGAAATGAATGAATTAATAAAACCGTCCAGTATTGCCGCAGATATACACAGATGAAAGGAAAATCTGGTGTGATCTGGAGAGTTCACCCACTAAAAATTCAGCAAAAGAGGCAAAGGTACATAAAAGTAGAAGAATGTATACTGCAGCACCTTTTAATGGCAGAACGCCGGAAAGAATCCAAATGCCCAAAGACAGGAGAATGGAGGGATCAATTCCGCTATATTCTTAAAGGGAAGGTACGATACAGCAGTGAAAATTAATGAACTAGAACTCTATGTATCAACTTGGATAAATCTCAAAAATTATAGCATTGAGTAAAAAAAAGCTAGCTGCAAAATAAATAAATAAGCTACTTGCAAAAGGACACATACATAATACCAGTTAATAAAATTAAAAACTATGAAAAACAATTCAGTATATTTTTATGAGCACGTATGTGTAGAGTAAAAGCAGAGAAATGGTGAATACCAAGTTCAGGAGAGAGGTTATCGCTGTGGGGGGAAAAGATTCCAGAGAGCTTTAATTGTGTCTTTAATGTTCTATTTCCGATGCAGTTTGGTGGATACATAGAAGTTTTATTGTTTTCTGGATTTTTTTTTTTTGTATGCCTGAAATATTTTATTAAAGAAAAAAAAACTGCGGTAGCTGTTGAGAGTGAAGACCTAATTCCTACCCCCGTTCAAATATTTGCTATGTGTCTCGAGCAAGGGATTTAATCTCTCTAAGCTTCAGTTTCCTCAACATTACAATAGGGATAAGAAATCCTGGAAGAATTAAGTGACATCATGGGTGTAAATTGTTTAAAGCAATGGAAATATTCAACAAATGATAACTATTCGTATCATAATTAATTATCAACAGCAGTTAATTTCAAATTATTTGAGAATTGGAGACATCCAAGATCAGCCATTTTTTTTAAGATGTTATTATTAAGTAATCTCTACACCCAACATGGGGCTCAAACTTACAACCCCGAGATCAAGAGTCACATGCTCTACTGACTGAGCCAGCCAGGCACCCCAACATCAGCCATTTCTAATTGGTCTTCACAGATGACACCCCAAGACTAGAGAGGTTGGGAAAGTTGTCCGAGGTCATGGGGTGCATGGGAGGCAGCACTGAGGTTGGGAGGTGTGCGAAGGGCCCCTTCTGGGGAAGGCGATAAACAGGGCCTCTGCTCCCAAGCGCTTCCCACAAAACCTCACTTCCCTCTACGGAACCAATGACAGTCATATGAGGGACCTGCTAAAACAGGGACACAGGTCCCAGAGGCACCGGGATGGGTCCTAATGTGGCTTCCTAATCCCAAGGCCTATTTATGTCACCATGAAAGAGATGGAGAAGAATAACGTCGTAAAGGCATCCCTTTCTACTTTATATTTTTTAAGTAGTAAAAAATCTGACGCCTAACACATAGAGGCATGTATCTTCACAAAAGTAGACAAACTCGAATATACTATTTGTTAATAGCCCCAAACTGGGGACCACGCAAATGTCCATCCATGGAAGAATGGACAGCGTTGCGCTCATTCAACAGAGTAATACTCTCCAGCAAAGAGAATGAGCACGCTACTGCCATCATGACCACACGGATGAATGTCACAAACAGTGTGAACGAAACAAACCAGACCCAAAGTTGCTACCTGCTGATATTTACATAAAGTTCAACACTCGCAAAACTAATCAGGATGCCAGACATTGGAGTAGTGGTCATGCTTCTGTGAGAGGTTGGAAGTGGGCGCGGAGGGGGGGGGGCATCCAGGGACGGACAGTGTCCCGTTTGTTGGTCTGGGTCCTGGTTCCAAGGGTGTGTTCTTTGTGAGAACGCATGATCTGTGCTCTTATTGCTTGTACACTCATGGTCATATATTACATTTCAATTAAAATGTTGTTTAATATGAAAAAAACTTGCCAATTGCAGTATTTTAACCTTTATTAGTTACCGATGCTTATGCACCATCACGGATGGAGTCATATAATATAGAGGGCAATTGTGGGCCTCTCAATTAGCAACCTCTCCTAAGCCTTGACCTTGAACGGTACCAGCTGAAACCAGCTTTCATTTCAGGCTCACTGAAAGGGGGGATTGTCTACCGAGGACCCAGCCAGGTGGAGACAAGGGCCATTACTCAGGACATCTGATCCAGAGAGAGAGGCAAATTATCTGATTTGGCAGTTTCCTGGGCTCAGATGACCCAGATAATGGTCAAACTGCCATGGAGACACCACACATCCCAGCCAAAACACTCACGAGGTGGACCCTTCTGGAGCCATTTTTGTGGGCAGAGCACAGAGAGAGGCCTCTGCCACCCCCAGGGTCTCATTTCTGCAAGAGGAGCCAAAGGAGCTCTTCCAGAATCTGCAGAGGCCCCAGAAAGGTAAGGCCGATCTGGCCCCCGCAGCGCTCCAGGCACGTCCCCTCCAAGGACCCAGCTCTGAGCCTTTGGGTGAAGATGATCTCATTTAATCTAGCAGCACTAGGAAAGAAGTAACATCACGACTCACAGTTTTGGCGGAGGAAACAGGCGCGGAGGGGTTAGATGAGTCTCCTAGGACTGAACACCAGGGGCGCTATTCTTCATTTCTTATCCAAGTTACTCGCACATCTGGCATCACTCCGAGCCTCACTTCCAGGGGATGCGCAAGGAGTTCAGGGCCCCCGCCATGTGCGCTCGCAGGTGCAATTCCAAGTGCACGGGTTCCATGGTGGACGCCGCTGCAGAGGTGGAAGAGAGAGGAAGCAAGATCAGACAGGAAGAGCCTTCAGACTGGATACAGGTCTGCCCCCTGGGAAAGGCCAGGGGAAGGAAGGAGGTCTGCACAGGGAGATCCTCAGGCCACAGCTCAGCTTGGAGACACGAATATCATCCTGAGTATACCTTGACTTCCATAGAAAAGTCATATTCAACATACACTGACACACCTCTCACAGACGGGAGTGGTACCAAGCAGAGACTTTTTTTAAAAAGATTATTTATTTATTTATATGAGAGAGAGAGAACGAGTGGGGAGGAGGGGCAGGGGGAAAGGGAGAAGTAGAGTGCCCATTGAGCAGAGAGCCCCACGCAGGACTCGATCCCAGGACCCTGGGATCCTGACCTGAGCCGAAGGCAGACTCTTAACCGACTGAGCCACCCAGTCGCCCCTGGATGGATTTTTTTTTTTAAAGATTTTATTCGAAGTAATGTCTACACCCAACATGGGACTACAACCCCGAGATCAAGGGTTGCACATTTCATTGACTGAGCCAGCCAGGTGCCCAGAGTAGATACTGTCTTACAACATTGTTGCCTATGTATCCAGTTATCTGTGCCCCAAGCCTACCAGTGGAGCCAGAAGCCCTATCTTATTTGTTCCTGTGTTATTAGCACTGAGCAAGGCATTTACACATCACAGGAACTCAATAAATGCACATTTCTGATCCCAAACTGGAGGCACAGCCGTGTGACCACAGGCCTCACGTGTTAGTTGATTTAATCCCTGATGGGGAAACAAAGGCAGAAGAAAAATGATTAAATTTCCTTACTAACTACAGCCCTTTGACAAGTCCTTGAAACAAGGACTTCCTCTAGGAACTCAACTGCCTTGATGTTGACACTTTGCTAAGGGCAAAAGGCAATCCTAGCCCAACTCCCCTGCCCAGGATCCTGTAAGTCAACTTGAATATATAAAAATTCCTTTAGAAATTTCTTGTACCTCTAAACTCCACAAGATACGTCTTGGCAATCACCCCCCAAGCCTGTGGCCCACCGATGTACATCTGAAGGGTCTCATGACTAAGGTTTTATTAGACAGTAATAAATGACCTTTTCCCAACAATAGCTAGCCCCCTCAAGGTTCTGGAAACCTTGCTTCCAAATTCCTTAAGAGACTTATGCTATCCCTGACCCCCTTCCAACTTGAGAGTATATAACGGGCCACTCCTCATGACCCCAGGGCAGCTCTTCCTGCCTAGAGGTCCTGTCTCTGTGCTTTAATTAAACCACCTTTTGCACCAAAGACGTCTCAAGAATTCTTTCTTGGCCATTGGCTTTGAACCTGAACGTCCTTCCTCCCATCAATCCCCACCACAGCCCCATCAGATAGTATTGTTCCCATCTTCCCAATGGAGAAACTGAGGTCCACCAGGGTGAGGCAACTTTCCCGAACTCGCAAACTGGGAGGTTTCAGGCCTGGGTCGTCCTGGCCCCACACTGGGGTTTTTCCAGTGGGACACATGGCTGTCAGGCCCGGCAAACAGGTCAGTGAAGATGCAGTCTAAAATATAGCCCGATGCCCTCATTCTCCCTGGAGATGCCCGCCCGGCCTCCAGGGAGATGCTCTTGGAAACCAACGTTTTCTGGCATGTTCCAACTGAAACCCAGAGCGTCCTGGGAAGAGAGAGAGCCGGAGGCTTATGGGCTGATAGGCCTTTTACCATGGAGTTCAGGAGCAGTCAGCCCATCCTGGTTACAGAGCTGCTCCAAGAAGCTTGAGTTTTGAATGTCATTTCTTTCCCGTGTCTTCCGTGTTCAACCTTTTTCCATGCAAATAAACTCAGGAGCCACAACCCAGCGAATCACAACAGCAACGTTTGCTGATCCCGTCGAGTCCCTGTTGGCCTTGCAATCTCACAACCGCTGTGCCCTGTGGGTATTCCTACTCCCGTTTTCCAGGGAAATAAGGTAACCTGCCCACTGCTGGAAAGTGGCACAGAGGAGACCCGGATCCAGCCAGGTCCAGGTCTGAGCACAAGACGGGGAGGAAGGACACCAGCAGCCTGAACCGGGAGCTCCTTGGAGGCAGCCGTTCCTTAAAGACATATTGGGACAGGCTCATCCTTGGCACCCTGCCTCCCATCAGCAGCTTGTCCATCCTCCAAACTCAGCCACAGCAATCTCCTGGAGCAAACACACCTCTGACTACACCATCCCCCTGCTTAAGACCTCCGAATGGCTTCCTGTTTCCCACAGCTGAAAGCCCAGACCCCTTCACTTCACTTGGCACCCAAGGCCTTCTGCAGCCGGGCCTTTGCTTCCTGCCTCCTTTCCCACAGCTCCAGCCTCCCCTCTGTGGCAGAAGCTCCACTCCTCCCCCACACGGCATGCTCCTCCAGCACCTTGCCTTTGAAGATGCTATTGCCCCTCCCTGGAATGTTCCTTCTCTCCTTCTGCTTCTCCATCCAACGAACTCCTGCTCATCGTTCAATTTCAAATGGTGCCTTCCTTTGAGATGTCTTGGTTTCTAGAACCTTGTGACTTCACTAACATAGCAGGGACAGGAGAGTAGAGTGAAACCAGTTGGGCCAATGGAATCTTGTTCTCTTTATCCCTTTTGACATAATCAGAGAAGGTAATTCCATAGCCTTGGTCTAGCCCAAAGCAACGCCTCTCCACAACCATTTACAGAAGTTGGGAACGCTTCCTCCACCCCACCCCACCCCGATTGCTCTATTTGCCCAGAAAAAGCATAGCCCATCTTTGGGAGAACTGCTTCTTTCCACTCCAACCTTGGGTGTCTGGAGGAAGCCATCCCTGAATGTGGTACGGACACCTCTGAGTCTAGCTTGGCCAATGTTAGAATCTTGAGGCCCCGACTGTTGGGTTGGCGGACCCAGGGGTGTGGGAGACGCCACGAAATGTCTGCCACGCTAGACAACATGGCGCCTCAGGACCTTCCACCCTGGGACTCTCCACTTGAGCTGCGCTGAAATCCTGCCATATAAGGAAATGACCCTGGAATCCTAAAGCTGCGCTGAAACTCTGCCATATAAGGAAATAACCCTGTCCTACCCACCCTGTCCCAAATAAAAACCCCACTTCCCTATCCCCGTATGTGACTTCCTCGGCCCTCCATTTGCTGGCAGACCGGGAACCTCGCCCTAGAGCGCCTCCATTAAAGCCTACTCGAACCACTTGCCGCCTCTGAGTCTCTCCTTTATCCTTTTCCCACCGCTGAAACCTTATACTGACCATGGTGATTGGCCCAGGAGTTGTCACATGACCCAGGCTCAGCCAATCAGAGAACTTCCCTGGGAGTTTTCTGACCAGTTGGTGGGGAACAATGCTATTTCATGTGGTCTGGAGGTTCTAATGTTCAGATGTCCAGAGCCACCCGTGATACTGGTTTGAGTCCGGTGAGGATGACTAGCTTGAGGGAATGAACCAGCACGCCGACAAAAGGCTGGAGAGAAAGGATGTTGTTGTATTAGTTCCTGGCTCCAACCCTCCTCGAGATCGGCTACATCCCCGATCTTTCTGCAAATGGGTCTTGGGGGCCCATGAAGTCTTTGGTAGTTCAAGTTCAAGATGGGTTCTGGTCTTAAAACCATAGGGTGAATTTTGGTCACTTTACAACTACAGGGTTCTAACAAGATTTAAAACTTGTTCTTCAATTACATTATGTGATATAGTCAATAAATATTTATTAAAGACCCAGTATAGACCAGACACTCTGTTACTGGGGATGCAAGAGGGAGAGAAAAGTATGGTCCCTGCCCACACAGAGCTCAGTCCGAGCTAGCCTCACTTAGCTATTGAAATTCACAATAATTAAAATGAAATAAAATTTGAAATTCAGTTCTTTAGACTCACTTGCCACCTTTCGGGTACTCAGTCCCATGTGGCTGGTGGCTACGGTATTGGGCAGCATGGACACAAAACCCCGCCCTCAGCACAGAACATTCCATTGGACAGTGCTGGTCTAGAGCCCTGCTCATCCAACGTGTTCTTGAAACCAGCAGCACCAGCTCACGGGGGACACTGGCTGGAAATGGAGAATCTCAAATTCCATGGCAGATTTAGTGAGTCAGAATCTGCATTTCAAAGAGATTATTGTGACTTTGTTAAATTAACATTTGTTAATGGAGGGCAAGGGGGAGGGGAGGGGTGTTGAGCCAGTTACACAAGACAGCAGGGTTTGAAATCGAGTTCCTTGGTTACTCACCTGTCAGGGAAGAGGTACTCAGTGGCCTCGAGGGGTATGAGCAGGGAGGTCCAGGCAGAGTGCTGAGGCACAGGCCTTTATTAGGGTCCATGGGTTCCCAGTCTGAGGCTAGATTGGTCAGCTCAAAACAAAAGAGTGGGATTCTGGTAAGCTTCGTGGCCCTGGGAGGCAGGAGAGAACGCTCATCACAAGGGCCCTTGGAGGGTTCACATGGGGAACTTAAATATACTTATGACCACAGATTGTTCATTTAGAGTATGTGGCCACGGAAGAGTCTGGCGTCAGTTCAAGGGCCCTGCAGGCCACTGGGCCACCCAGAGCAGATGCTGAGACAGAGAAACTAGGGAGTAGTTGAGGGAAGTGCTCAACACAGATGCCCCGGTGACTCGTGTGCGCGTCATCCGAAGAAACCCCGTCCTAAGAGCCACTCTTAGTCCCTCTGCCTAACACTGTCACACACATCCCCCCATGAGCAGCAGAGAGGGTCCCAACCTTGAGAAGGACATGCCTGGCCTGCAGCCGGCTGACCTCTTCCCCAGCCACAGAATCACCTCCCTTGGCATCCGTCCCGAAGCAAAGGCTGGAAGGAATAACACCAACCTTCGGCCACACGAACTCCACCTCCCCCCGCCCCCCCGCCCCGTTGCGCCCACCAGGTTGGCAAGTAGGATTCGGGTTAACAACGACCCCTGGACTAGGTTGGACCCTGGGGCAATCCCACCCCAGGGATGATTCTTCTGGGATC
Organism: Potos flavus; assembly: GCA_028534135.1. Classification (NCBI taxonomy): domain Eukaryota; kingdom Metazoa; phylum Chordata; class Mammalia; order Carnivora; family Procyonidae; genus Potos; species Potos flavus. Next base: position 65,992,172 of record CM052889.1, read on the forward strand.
CCTTTCTTCAGGGTAAAACCACTGCAGAGAGCTGCAAGTGAGCAGGGATTTATGCTGTGTTAATTAGTTTTTATTTTTTCCAGAAAGAGGAAGAAGGCCCTTGCTGTGTGGCATGAACTCTGCTCGTTCTCATGCTGGAAAGGATGTGCCCACCCCTGTGTGGGCTTAGGGGCTCTCAAGCATCCCGGCCTGATTGAGAAGCACTCTTTGAAAAACCTCCCCCCACACACACACTTCAACTAATTGGTGGCACCCAACCATAACCAAGAAAAAAGGCAACAAACTATCCATTTAAATTGCAGATTGTGACCTTTATGCTTGAAATCTTTTCAAACATCCTGTTTATAGCTTTGGGGTTCTGGCACTCAATAATTCTCCAAATTATTTTCCTCAGTTTTTTTTTTCCCCCAGTGGTTATTATGATGCATTGCATTCCCCCAATTTCTGGGCCTCCCCACTGCCCCCTCCCGCCCCCTCCCCCCCAGTTGGTTTCTCCTGAGAGTCTAAGTAATTTGCAAAGACCAACAGCAGGACTTTTCTTGAATGTTGCCACTTTATTCAGGCGAACCAGCTGCAGAAGCTGCTTTGCAAGGCTTTGCCCTGCCCACGCAGAGGCACAGAGCCCGAGGCAGGGGGGTTTCCAAAAGGCTGGGGGTTGAAACAAGGGCTTTTTCTCCAAGCTGTGAAATTCCTCTGCCCCCCAAAGATCTCCAATGCACTGGCCTGTGAGGTCATTCCCTGAAGCCTTGATAAGTTACAGGGGCAGATATTCCAATGTGCTGCAAGGGTTAGGGCTTAAATTCAGAGGAGAGCCTTCCTTAATGAGGGATTTCTCAGGACCTTCAAACACCAGCTCCTTTTAGGGTGTTGGGAGGAGGCAGTTTTCCCAAGTTTCCTTAGTGAGAGCACACCTGTTTTCCTAGATGGTCTCGTGGAACGTGGCCTGCCGTCTGCTTGGGGAGATGCCGCTTGCTGCAGTTGGTACTGCAGCGAGGGTCCTCATGACCCAGCCCAGAATGACAGGAGGGGAAGTAGGCTCTGCCTCTCCATAGAATGTGCAGCCGCTTCTGGCTTCCCAGACAGCACAGTAGGGAGTCAGGGTCGCAAAGAACGGGTTTGAGCTCTGTTTCCTGGCATCGTTAATAGGCCCATTTTAAGCACCAGCTCATCCCCACAACCGTACTTGATGACCTAGGAGCCCGAGTGGACCTTGCTCCTTCTGCCTGCCCATTCTCCTCTCCCTTCTGGAAACAAACCCCTTTTTTCGAGGGGACACACAGATCCTTAGAATTAGCCTGTGGAGGCTTATTGCGCGCGTTCGATTCTTCTCGGAGAGCTGATGTCTGCAACAAAAGTGTTTGATGACTGAATGTGGATTGCTGAGTCATTCTAGCAAAAATAATGAGTGATAATAACAACAAGAAAAGTATCGTGAGCTTCCTGTGTACCAGCCACTGTGCCGCGAAGTTTCCATTCACGGACTCACTTAATCCTCATGACAACTCCATGAAGGGGCTTCTACGATTGTTCCTATCTTACAAACGGGGAACTGGAATCATTTGCCACATGACTAATAAGGAGTAAATCAGAGACTTCAGGCCAGACCTGTCCTCCTTCACATCTGCAATTCTTAAACACTTGGACTGGACGGGTGGAGAAAAGCAGTCAGTATCCATGATAGCTACTATTTATGGAATACTTTCCACATGCCAGGCTCATGGGTTACTATTTATCAAGTACTTTCTATAAACCAGGGTCTGCTCTAAGAACTGTATACTCATTTAACCCTCACAGCGACCCCATAATCTAGGGATCATCCTTTAAGAAAACTGAGGCATGGCAACATCTGTTAACCTGATTTTACCAGCAAAATGGGTTTTTTCGGGAACAGCAGAGAATGGCAATACAGCAAAACCATAGGCAAGTGTAATGAACAAAGGAGAGAAGCGTTTTATGGAGAAAGAGGAAGTTAAGTAAGGTTGTTTTGAATGAAAGTCCCCTAAGCAAAGCAAGAGTTCAGGGTGCTGATAGTTTCTCACTAGCTCAGTTGCTAGGGTAGTCGATTTCTGGTAGGAGGATGCAACCTACAGCTTTCCCTGCTGGAGCCCATAATTGATTATTTCTTGAATCTTCTGTTGGGAGTCTGAAATTGACAATTCTTTCTATAATGGATACTTGAGTGATACTCCGCCCCCGGCTAGACTCTCCCTTCTGGCCTCCTGACTCCCTTTTAGTGAGGTTTCCTTTTATTAATTTTTACATGTTCAGTGACCTGCCCAGCACTTACACGGCTTTTTGGTGACGGAGACAAGATGTGAACCCAGAACTCTGTGGAGTCCAGAGTCTGTGCTCTTTCCCATGCTGCTGCCCCAGAAAAGAGCTTTTGTTCCTCTCCTGGACGGCAACAACACTTTGGACCAAAAAGTCAGGATTGGCACTCAGCTATTCCTGAACGTTCGAAAGCTGGAGCATCAGCAAGGCTGTGGCGGGGTCGTTCCTCCTGCCTTGGTTCTGAGGACACATACCTTTTCAGCTCCCCTCACCCTTCTTGGGCCAGCCCCTGCGTGAATCAAGTCTTTCAGACAGGGGAAGGAAAACTACAGACGGGCCAAGAGCCCAGCCTCGGGGGCCCTGCCTGCCAGGCCCGGCTCTTTGAACAGCCCACATCACGTCTGACCACCGCTCTGACACCAGAGTGGAGAAGTTTTATTTAAGGGGCTCTGAAGGCCCTGGCAGGCCCACCCCAAATTCCCTGCATTCCCTACTGCCTGGGGTGGAAAGAATTTCCAACCAAACTTGGCAAGCCAGGAAGAACTGTGGTCTGGCTTCTCCCTTTGAAAGGTGCTATGCAGCTCTGGCAGCCCACGGCATCGGCATCCTTTTCCTCTCCTACCTCATTGCTAAGAATAACCAGGCCACCTCCACGCCCTCCACTCAGGCCCAGCCTGTGCCGAGCTCTCCCTCTGCTGGGTTTAAGCCCTCTAAGGCAGCAGAGAACGGAGACAGCGAGCCCCCAAGAGTTGGGATGTGAACCCGGGATGCGTGGTTCCAGAGCTCATTCTCATACCGTGTTGGAGGAACCACAGGAGATCAGAGCTTTTTTCTGGAGATCAGAGCTGTTTTCCACTCAGGACTGCATTCGTGGTGCGGGGAGCAGACCCTCAGACCCTGCTGTGGCTGCTGCTGTCGGCATCCTACCCATATTCCCGGGCACTCATCGTTCTGTTGTAGGGCAGTAGCTTCTCATGCAAACCTGGGTGTCTTGGCCGGAGAGCTAGAGAATTGGCAAATGAGAATAAGTGGGTAAATGTCCTAGGTGCTTGTCCCTGGGGTGGGACAACTCTGTGCACATTATGCCCCGTCTGCCCCCAGAATCCCCCCGTGGGGCTGCCCACAGCACTCACCTGCCCATTAACATGTATTTGTTGGTTTCCTTCCCTTCGATCCCACCCTTCCTGCTGCTCCTTTTTCAGCATCTCTTCTGGGGGACAGTCAACCTAGACGGCCCTCCGAGAGTCCTGAAGGGGCAGGCTAAGGGACCTTTTTCTTTACAGAGCCAGGCTCTTAGTTGTTCAGGCTCCTGAAGGTGCTGGGATAGAGCGGGCGAGGAGACCCGTGGCCGGTTCCCACATCTTCAGTCCATGGCCTTGGAATCCACTGCTTGGGTTTCTTTCCGCTGCGGCTGCTCTGTCTTCGGGGAGCCTGTGCCAAGCAGAAGTTTGTTTGCTCTGAAATCTGTACTGAGCATTGACCATGTGCTAGGCACCACGCTGGGCTCTGGCAACCCAGAGGGGCGCACATGGCCGAGGAAGTCGGCCCAGCAGAAGGCCAGTGGGGAGCCTTCCTAGAGAAGATTGAGATGCCTGGACACCATCCCCAGATTCTGATTTGATAGATCGAGGTGTGGCCCGGGCACTGACATGTTTAAAAGCTGCCCAGGTAGTTCTAATTGTTGCCAGGGTAGAGACCCACTTGCCTTAAGACCTGTTTGCCCGTTCAGCCAGTGGGCTGATGGGAGGTAAGAATGTTGGCAGGGGCTTCTAGGTAGCAGGGTCCCTGGTCTCTGTTGTCTTGCACCCTGGGCCATGGGGGTAGAGGAGGGTGTGGAATCAAGTTTCCCGGTGGTCCTCAAGTATGTCCACCTTAAAAATAAGTCATTTTACCAGCAAAAATGGGTTTATTCAGAACATCAGAGAATTGCAATGCGGGACACACTATAGCAAAACCATAGGCAAATCCAACAAAGGAGAGGAATGTTATTTTATGGAGAGGAAATTGGAAGGGATTATTTTGAACAAAAGTCCCTTAGAGAAAAGCAACAGTTCAGAGTGATGACAAGTTCTCATTGGCGGACTTGCAGGAATAGTTGATTTCTCCTTGGAGAGGGGATGTACATCTCTCCCCTGCTGGGGCCTGTAATTGATGATACCTCTTGATCTTACTTCTGTTGGGGTCTGTAATTGACAGTTCTTCCTGTAATTAACATTGAGCGGCACATCTCCCCCTTTTGGCTCCCACTCTACTTTAGTGAGGTTTCCCTTTATGAATTTTCACAAGAGTGTACCCCAGATAACCAATCCGTCCACACCAACGGTGCTCTGAAGTAGAGCCCAGCTCTGAACCAGAATTTGTATTTGTCCACACGTACGCCTACAGCACGAGCCCCTGCACGTGATTACCTAGTCTCCGGGGTCAGAAAGACATGGGTCCTAATACCAGCTACACCACCTCCTGGCTGTGTGACCTTGTGCAGGAGACTTCACCACTCTGTGCGATAATAGCAACACCTCACAGAGAAGTTTTTCCAAGGAATAACTGGGGCCAATCGGGACGTCTGACAATATGTAGAGACATTTTTGGTTGTTAGAACTGGGGGGTGATACTGTCATCGTGTCAGTGCTGTTCAACATCCTAGAACACACAGGGACCCCTTCCCTCCACACCCCCCACCCCCAGCTGCAGAGGATTATCTAGAACAAAAGGTCCACGGTGTCACTGTTCCAAACTGTGATCTAAGTCAATCCCGCAGCACCGAGTTGGACACAGAGTGAGAGGCCCCAGAACATCAGCTCCTTCCCATTTTATTTATTTACTGCCCAAATGTCGACCTAGTATGGTGATCCTGGGTGGTGTCTCGGGAGAAAAAAATATTAATTAATTAGTATCAGGGGATGAGACAGAGGTGCTAGGCTAGGACTCTCTGCCAGAAATCTGGTAAAAGCCACAAATGCAGACCATACATGTGAGGTGAAATACTGTAATGTTTAATATATTTTACTTAACCAACCTATCAAAGATACTAGCATTTTTTACATGAAAACAATATAAATTATTAAGATATTTTATACTTTTTTTTTTTTGCATGAAGTCTGCAAAATCCAGCGTCCATGTTATCCTTATGCATTGTGGGCTATATCCTGTAGTAATGTGGACTTGTCACATTTCAAGTGCCCTGTAGACACATGGCTCGTGGCATCCGTGGACAGCACAATGTCAGACTAAAGCCTCTCCACTCCCAGACGCTGGGTGATGATCAGGTCAGGCCAGGAGGGAAAACAGGTGAGGAGATAAAGGAAGAAAGAAGATGGGAAGGGACTCTTTGAGAACATACAAGCAGGAAGCAGGAGTAACATCTCCAAAAAAGATCTAGAGCCCTGCTCTCTGCCTCTGCCCACTGGTGGTAGGGAGAAGCGTGTGGACCCCGTCTCTGCTCTCCAGGTTAAGTTTAGCTCCAGGCACCAGCCACAGAGGAGGTGGGAGGAGGTAGGGGGTGGATGCTGACCTACCGGCTGCCCACGGCAGGAACTCGGGGCCCTGGGAAGAGCCACTAGACCCTCCCCCCAGCCCACCCCCAACAAATTAAAGAGACTGTTTACGTAAGCCTCATCTAAGGCTGGCTCTTGCAATGTTTTTAAATCACCTTTGGCTTAGGGAGATCGGGTGCCTGCTCGTTCTATCAAGTGATGACTCCTGGACAAGACAAAGCCCATTTCCATGGCTAATAGGATAGAACGTTCAGAGAGTGCTGAATCCATTAGGGACCAAAGTGGTTTTCTGCTGTCATCAGTGGAGATGCAGATGAAGACAGAGCTCAGGGCATTGGGTGGAGGCCCTGGGATCATCGTGGGGATCCTGGGCCCAATGCTAAGTCACAGCAGCCCCCTGAAGACCCTCTACAAAGTAGCCACAGTTACTGGGGGCGGGTTACCTGGGGCCAGAAAACTGGCCCACATTCCAGCTCCATCTGACAATGGGCAAGCAATTCAATCCTTCCAAGCCCATTTAGTCATCCATAAAAGGGAGCGATAATTGTTATTCTCACTGGTCAGTCTGCCCCTAGACATTTATGACTCACAGTCACCTTTCTCGAGTCTCCGTTCAGATGCCGCCTCCTCCAAGAGACCCTCCCTCCCCGCCTTGTCAGAAACCACAACTCTATTCTCGCCACTCTTCAGCTCCTTCCCTGGCTCTGATTTATTTTTTCACATATATAACATAGATTTATATATTTTGTTTGTTTTCTAGCTCACGCCCAGTAGAATTTCAGCCCCAAGAGGGCAGGGGTTTTGTCTCTTTCATTCCCCGCTGTCTTTCCAGCACCTAGAACAATGCCTGGAGTGAAGTAGATGCTTGATAAATATTCATTGAAACAATTTTTTTATTTAAAATTCATTCATTTATTTTTTTTAGTAATCGCTACACCCAACGTGGGGTTCGAACTCAGATTCTCAAGATCGAGAGCCGTATGCTCTTCTGACTGAGCCAGCCAGGTGCCCCGACTGCACTAATTTCTTAATTAAAGAAATACCAACAATGCCTGGCACATTGTAGTTCTTTAGGATTACTCAGATGTTGGTCACAAAAGCAGGAAAGCGCCACATGGTTCCTACTTTCGCTTTATAAACTCATCTAAAAATGTTAATTGTGGTTTTACCCATGTGCCATGCAGACGACTAGGCTCTGCTGGGGCAGGGCTGGGCAAGAGGGCACATAGCTCAGCAGGGATTTAATAGTACCGTCCTCGCAGGTCGTTGCGAGGACTGAATAAACTCATGCCTGAAAATGCTTTGCACAATCCAGGAACATAGTGTCTGTATTAGTCAGCTTGTGCTATGATAAAGCCATGTGACAAACACTGCACCCAAATCTCAGAGGGCTCCAACAGAGCCCTTTCTCACTTCTATGTCTGAAGGACAGGTAGGTCCCAATGGGGTCTGCTCCATGTGTCTTCTCATGTTGAGCCCCCGGGTAAAGGATCAGGTCCTTTTTTTTTTTTCTTTTAAAGGTTTTATCCACTTATTTGACAGAGAGGAGAGAGATCACAAGTAGGCAGAGAGGCAGGCAGAGAGAGAGAGGGGGAAGCAGACTCCCTGCCAAGAGCCCAATGCAGGGCTCGATCCCAGGACCCCGAGACCACGACCCAAGCTGAAGGCAGAGGCTTTAACCCACTGAGCCACCCAGGCGCCCCTAAAGGATCAGCTCCTATGTGGAAATGCTATTCTATTGAGACAACTGCCTAGAACTGGGACGTCCTCACTTCTGCCCACGTTCTGTCGGCCACATCAATCCACATGGCCAAGTCCCACATCCAGGGGGTGAGAAAATGGACTCTCCTCACTGACCAGGGAGGGGAGAGTGACTACTTGCTGGATAATAGTACAAAACACCCTATGTTTCATAGAAGGTCTTTAATATTCTAAGGGAGAAAACAAAACCACTTCTACAAAATCCAGGATAGGCAGCAGGCGATGGGCACAGATCACCCAAGGAGCTACCTAGACGGTACCAGAGTTGGAAGTCAGATGCCCTGCTGGTGTTTTTTTATGCATCAGAGAGAGCACCAGTTTGAAAGCAACACGGACTCAGTATGCACATCTCACCCCTATCAATGAACAACCAAGCCTCTGTGAGTCCCTTTACCTCTCCAGGAGCCGCCTACGCCGTGAGGTTCCCACGTGACTCTGGGAGTTGCTGCGAGGCTCAGAGGACTAATACGTGGGCAGACCCTTTGTGGGCCATGAACACCCACAGTGGTTGCCTGGGAGTCCAGAGCCATTCACGTGGTGGCCCTGAGTGCCCGGTGAAGCTTCGTGGGCACCCGGCTGAGCCTCGAGCCGTTCCCAGGGGAAGTCTGCATAAGGGCACCCTTGAAGGTGACGTCGCGATATTTCTCTTGCAGTTCCCTCTCCACTGATCCAGAGTTCCAGGCTTAGCAAGTCAGACACAGGCCAAACAAATATTTCCTGGGCACGTCAATGGGCCTGGTGCCCCGCGAGGGGCTGGGAATAAGGCAGTAAGGGAGACGGTGGGACTCACACCTGCCGTCAGCAAGTTCACGTCCCGTGGAGGATGGCGGGGAAGTAATTCTAAGTGTGGGCGGTGCTGAGGTGGTGCCGGGGACAATGGATGAGGACCGCAGAGCTAAGCTGGAGGGGAAGCCTTACCGACGAAGCAGCTACTGTGACACCTGGTGATCAGAGGTGTGCGGGAGGGAGGCCGTGTTCCAGGGGCCATGGCGTGTTATAATGGGCAAGGTTGACAAGCTCTGAGAACCTGCCTCAGCCTCAAAAGTCAGAGGCAGCTTCCTGGGGGACATGGATGGTGGCCGTGGTGGCTGACCCACCCGCATCCGCTCCATCAGAGACGAATGGATGTGTCAAAGCCAATGAGAGGGATGTAGTGCTCCTCCTGCCGGTGACCAACTCAGAGAAGACACGTGACCCACTCCTGGACAAGGAGACTTGAGGGAGATCTGCCTGGAGGCTGAGGGAGGGGTTTCCTGGACTCTCAAAATGAGACCCAAGTTAAAATTTAAAAAACCCTCTAATTTCCTTGGACCTGGCTGGGTCTGGATGCAATGCCAGGTCCATGGCAGCTAACTTGCCACCTGCCATGGGTGAAGCTTACAGAGCAAAGAAATGGAAGGGGTGGGGATTCTCGAGAACATCACTGCACTGCGGCCTCGACCAAATAGGGACCCTCCTTCCTCACCTCTGGAGCTCCACTCATGTGGGATATTAAATTTTCTTACAGACTGTGCCTATTTGAAAAAAAAAAAAGGACTTTTTATTACTTTATTACTTTACTAAGAGCCAAGAGGGGTGATACAGAGCTGGGTCTTGAAGGTTGCATAAGAGTTTTCTAGGTGAGGAAGAAGGGAAGGTCCCGCTGGGGAGAGGGAATGGCTGGGGCAAAGGCATGGATGTTTTCAGAGAAGGATCAAAGGGGGCAATCGGCGGGGGGGCGGGGGGGGCTAGGTCATGGAGGGCCTGCCGTGCCCTACGCAGGCCTTACTCTGAGAACAGCTCCTCTATGGATTAGTCAGCGCCCGTCAGAGACCGTACAAAGCAAACTCTGGTGTCCGACAGAGCTAAGTTCCAATCCTGGCTTCTCCAATGAAAGCAAGTGATGCTAGACAATGAGGATAAACCTTAACCAAGCCTCAGCTTCCTCCCCTGTAAAATGAGAAGGGCCACTGGGACAATTAAAAACAGCCACAGATCTAGAGACAGAAGCAGATAGATATAATCACCTGCACATCCTTGAAATGTTGGTCCGGGATGGCTCGTACTACCATCTTACTATTCTTCTCTATCATCACACATACGCCAGATCGATGAGCTGTCGCTGCCTAACAAGCCACCCCCAGGCTCACAGCTTAAAACAAGAAGCGATTCTTTTGCTCACGGTCTCCAGGTCAGCTGGAGGTTCTTCTGGCCTTGGTTGGGCTCACCGATGGCTCTGCGTACCGCTGGGCTCGAGTAGGGGCCTCTGCTCTCTGAGCTGGGTTGAGCTTTCTCATATTTGGGGGCCCTCTGGGGAGGAGGTCTCTCATCCTCTAGCAGACTAGCTTGGGCTGGGGCTCAGTAAGGATGCTGGGCAAGATGCTCAAACAGAGAGCAGGCACATTCGAGTCCTCTTGACCCCCCACGCTGGGGACCACCACGGGCACTTCTAGCAAATTCCGTAGGCCAAGGCAAGTGACAGGGCCAGCCCAGGTGTGGGGCTTCTGGGGAAACTGAGTCCACTCCTTAATGGCAGCAGCTGCAAAGCAGCATTGGGAAATGAGAGGATACACAGAAGGGTGGAGAATCGAGGTCAGTAGTTACGAAGGGCCCTCTGAGGTTTGAACCGAGGTAAGAGTCCCCAGCCGGCAAACATCCTAAAAAGGCCTGGCCGTCTCTGGAGCTGTCCCCAGCCTCTTCCTCAGCTGTATTTGCATATTTTGATTGGTTCCCCTACTTGTCATTTGTCCCAACAGGAAGAGCCTATCTCGCCTCCAGCCCCTGGAGAATGAGTAAAATCCCACACTATCCTCCGTCCGACATGAGATTCCTACAGGAGGAAAGCCGACTTGCCCTAATTTCCCATAATTAACTCGTCAAGACACCTGGTGTGCCTGCTGCTCCCCTCAGGGGCTCTGGCTATCCCCGGGCCTTCCAGGGGGTCCCTCCCTGATCGGCTCATCTCCTGGCGGGGGGGGACCGGGGGGTTGCTGTGTTTCTGGAAGACCTACTGTGAGCCCAGCCCTGGAATGGGTGCACCTGTGTGAAGTCACGGCTTCCCTCAACAGCCCTGCCACAAGGACACTAGGATTCCCATGTTACAGATGGGCCGACTGAGGCTCGGAGAAGCGGTCACTCGGCCAAGGACATGCAGCTGGGAAGTATCAGAACGAGCAATTGTGGCTTAAAGCCAGTCCCTTCCCTGGAGAAGGCAGGCCTTGGGTGGGTGGGTGGGGGGGGCGTGCTTTGACCACATTCTTGTCTCCCCTACTCCTTGTCACAATGCCTGGAACATCCCCATTAATCCTTCCTCTCATGGAGTATCCCCCCCAAAAAACTAGCACCAGACAAGGAGACCCTATTAAAATACAAATACAGTTGACCTTGAGCCACACGGGTTAGAACCCTGTGGGTCCACTTATACATGGACTCTTTTTCAATAAATATAGACCAGGACTGTAAATGTATTTTCTCTTCCTTATAATTTTCTTAAGACCATTTTCTTTTTTCTAACTCACGTTATTGTAAGAATACAACATACAACACATACAATGTACAAAATCGGCGTCAGTTGACTGTGTTATCAGGAAGGTTTGGGGGACCACAGCTGGCTCTTGGCGTTTAAGTTCGGGCGGAGTCAAAAGTTACCTGTGGATTTCTGACTGTGTCGAGTGCCCCGAACTCTGCATTGTTCAAGGGTCACCTGTACTGCGCATCTACAATTAGCTAAAAACACAGGTTCCTGGACTGCCTTCGGACCTTTTAAAATGGACTCCTTCCAAATGAGGCATGGGAATCCGCATTTTGATAATTCTCCCTTCTAGATGATTCTAAAGCCCTAGCCACCGACAATAGTCTTCGCAGAAGAGCAGTCACGCTGTTGTTAAGTGCAAAGGATGCATTGTGTAAAGCACGAGCCTCTATTTGACAAAGAGAAGAGATGTCAAATGGGCACAGAAGGAAGCCTGGAGGAATAGCTTAACAGCGGGCAGTTCCCCCTCGGAGTGGAATTGTAGGGCTGGATCCCGGTTATCCGTCTTGCTTGATCGTTGTGGACTGAGCATGTGTTCCCTCATAATCAGAAAAGGCAACAAGGATCTTTTAATGCAATATCCTTGAAAGACGGAGAGGGTATTAGCAGCTGGAAAGAAATGTTGAGAAAAAGATTTCTGGCCGTGGCAGCCAGCTGAGAATCAAAGGCTTGTGGGAAATCAGCTTTGGTAGAGGCACCTAACGGGGCAATGGGGGAGGCGCGAAGTCCCAGCGGTGAGAGGCGCCAGAATCCAGGTCTTTCTGTTTGCACAACCTGTGATCTTGATCTCTGTGCCAGACCACTGTGGCAGATTCCAAGGGTGGCCCCGATTCTTCATCCCTTCCTGAGCCTGCGTCCTTGACCATGGGACCACAGTGCTTCCCCTCTCTGACTCAGCTCGACCATGTGACCTGCTCTAGCCAGTGGGATTTTAGCACACACACCTTCCAACAACTCCAGAATCCTGTACCCACACCAAAGCTTGAAAATAATAGAAATAATTTATTGAACTACATATCAGGAATTCTGCTCATGCTTTAATCCTCACAAGACAGTGCAGTGGAAATCATTATTATAGGATTTAAAGAAAAAAAAAAAACCCAAAAGATAATTCTAGAAAAAGCTGTAATTCAGGGAAGAGATAAAGTCCATACTATATTAGGGTAATGTCTATACCATAGTAAAGAGCTCTCACAAATTAACAAGTGACAAATGACCCAGTAGAAAAATGAGCAAAAGGATAAGCATTCACAGAACAAATCTGAGTGGCCAACGAATATAGGAAAAGATGCTTAAATTCTCTAGAGGTTAGGGGCACCTGGGTGGCACAGTCAGTTAGGTGTCCGACTCATGATTTCGGCTCAGGTCATGATCTCATGGGTCGTGGGATCCCCACGTCCAGTCAGGTGCCAAGCTCGGGTTTGAGCTCCACATTCAGCGGGGAGTCAGCTTGAGATTCTCTCTCTGCCGCTCCCCCACTCTTGCACACTCTCTCTCTTGCTCTCTCACTCTCTCTAAAATAAATAAATCTCTGGAAAAAATTCTCTAGAGATGAGGGAAATGCAAATTAAAGTAACAATGAAATACCACTTTGTACCCATTGAACTAGCAAAAATGTTAAAGAGCTAGGACACCTCCTGCTGGCAAAGAGGAGGGGAGAGGAAACTCTCAGGAGTGGCTGGTGGAGGATCAGAAACAGGCTCAGGAAATTATCAGCTTCCCCAAGTTAACCAAGGTACTTAATGTCAGAGTCATCATTCAGATCTGGTGGGTTGAACTCCAAAGTTCCCGCTGTCAACCACTGAATAAATGGAAGGAACTTGGTGATCTAGAGTTCTTTGGGGCTTTTTTTTTTCTTTTTAATTAAAGCAGCAGAATCCTGTCTTCAAACAGCATCTTACAGAAAACCCAGTCCCATGAAAGCAATAAGAAGAGAAATGCTGTGCTTGAAGCTGGGGGGAGGGGATGGTGGTGGTGGGGTTCCCATCTTGCTCCTGGGCTCCTTCCTCATTATAGAGCCAACAATCTCTAGAGCTCCTTGGAGCAGAGTTTGAAAACAATTGGTCAGGCCAAACCCCATCATTTTACAGATGGGAGCAACTACATGGACCAGAGAGGGCAGGAATGGCTCAAGGTCACACAGCTCATCATGGCAGAACCGGCACAAGGACCTGGGTCTTCTTCCTGCCATCAGAACAGCCCTCTTCCTGCTACATGACTCTCAAAGCTCTTACTAATCCCGCCATAATCGTCCTCAGAGCTATCATTCACTGAGCATCTTCTAAGCGTCCAGCAACGGGCATCTAACTGCCCACCCTTCGGAACAACCGCAGGGTAATAGACTCAGAGGTGACAGCACATATCCAATGTCACATAGCTAGGGAGTGGCAGAGAGCATTTGAACCCACGTCTAACCTGAATTTAAAATGGAAGCGCTTTCCACTGTACCAAAGGGCCCCAGGAAAAGCGGCTGCTGGCTGCGGAGAGTGTGGGGGATGGGAGAGGGGCTGGGGCCCCCTGCCGGCAAAGCACGTGTGGCCCCGCCCCCACCCATCAGGTTGCACTCTTCTTACAGGATCTTCACCGTTTTCTCTTTCTTGGGGTGTAAGCACTCCCCCTACCCTCCCGGATGCTCAATATCCATCATTTGCCAACCGCTCATTCTCAGAGGCCGGCTACGGGTCACCTAGGCGGGCTGGCAGCAGAGAGTCCTGGGTTCACAATCTAATTCAGATGTTCCCCGGCTGACACGTTAACCGGCTTCTCCTGTGCCTGCTTCTGTAGGGATAAATCCGGGTTCTACAATAATACTGCTGCATTGAGTAGGATGCTTGGGGATACAGATCACAGACACCCCCACCTATCCTGACTAACACGCACCGGGGAAATCTATCCTCCAGAACAGCAAGTCCAACGGTGGCCTTTGCAGTTAAAGACTTAGCTCAGTGCTAGCTGTAAGGACAGAGTTCTCAACTTGCCCCTCTGCCATGGTCAGAGTTAATAGTTTCATCTCTTACCTTCTGGCCCATAGCAAGATGGTTATAAAATCTCAGCTATCGGGGCGCCTGGGTGGCTCCAGCAGTTAAGGGTTGGACTCCTGATTTTGGCTCAGGTCGGGATCTCAGGGTTGTGAGATGGAGCCCCGCCCCGGCTGGGGGCTGGGCGTGGAAACTTCTTGGGATTCTCTCTCTTCTTCTCCTTCGGCCTCTCCCCCACTCTCACGCTCAAAAAAAAAAAAAAAAAAAAAAACACAAAAAAAACCCACAAAAAACCAAAAACCAAGAAACCAAAAAAGAAAACCCCAAAAAAACAAAACACCCTGCAGATGTCCTATCTGCACATACAGCAAGCGATGGGGAAGAGTTTCATCCCTTCCTCTAGTTCCTTCTTAGTCATGGTGGCAAGTTGCTCTAAGGCCACGCAGACTTTCCCTCACTTCTCATTGGGCAGAACTGGGTCACATGCCAACCCCCAAGCCAATGACTTGGCTGAGCATCCCATCGCTATGATTAGCTTAAACCAATCATCTGCAGCGCAGGGACTGAGGGGGAAGCCAACGATTTGCCCTGAAAAGATACAAGGAATGAGGATCTGCCCCAGTAAATGGCCAGCACGTGGAACTTCTGCTTCTTTCGGCTGTGAATCCCCAGCCCAGGACCCTGCAGACACTCAGCAACCAGTGCGTGAACGCACCAGCGAGTGCATAAAGGAAGAATTTCTTTCCTCCCCTGCTTTCTGCGTCGCCCAAGTCAATCATCTGTTGACCTCGGTGCCCAAATGAAGCCACAAAAGATGGCGTATCTGGAACAAATTAGGAAATAATTTGAACTCTCTGGGAAGCGCTACTAAGCCAGGCCCACTGTTGTCTATGTCCAAAAACACTCGTCGGCTCATCACCAGGCTCCCCTGGGCGAGGGTGGACACCACACGACTCACTTGTCGATTTTGTAATCGGTGTTGTTGCTGCTGTTGTTTTCAATGAAGTGTTTCTCATACTGAGGATTTTGGAAGCCTTGTTTATCGGTATGGCTAACAATAACCACGCTGCCTTCGGCAGTGAAACAACCAAAATTTACACCCAGAGGAAACTGAATGGGCAGCGTTGGGCGCTGAGTACTGGAATTTTGATGGTCATTATCCAACATGGGGGCTGTCTTGTTATTTTCCCCCACCCTGGACCCACGGTGCAGGTTGGAGGGTGGCTGCCTTCACATTCCAGCAGTCAATTAGGCTTTGTCTGGTAATTCAGACCAGGGGCTACCTATCGAACCCCACTGATAGAAAACATACAGTGTCCCTGTGGACCTCTCCCAATCCCTCAGAGCCCCTGTGATTGGAGACCACCATGGGAAAGGGCCTGCTGACCCTTGAGAAGCACAGAAGGCAATGTTGGGTAGGTGGTGGAATCATCTGGCCCACATCCTTGCAATGACTTCTGGCAGCTGTGATACTGACACAATTCTTCCTCTCCTCTCCACCCCACCCTTACTATAGTGCTCTGTAGGTGGAGTGAACCCCATTACTATTGGGCTGGACCGTATGACTTGTGGCAACCAATGCGATATTTTGAAGCAACTGGGGTCAGTCCTGAGTTCAAGCCTTAGGCGGCACCTGAGTTTTCATTCACCCCTCTTGAAATTTCTGCACCCGCCTTTAGAAGAGCATGTCTTAGGTGCCCACTGGTCCCAGAATGAAAGACAAGGGGAGCAGACTAAACCCAACCCGCAGAGCCATCCCCAGTTGATCTGTGAAACTGAGAAGAAAAGGAGATAAATGCTCTTATGAATCCCATAGATTGTTGCCCTGATGGCAGCAAAGACTAATACAGAACTCTGATCATTAATCATAATTAAAATAATAGCTAATAATAAATAGGGGGCATTTACTACATGGCAGCCTCTACTTGCTGTCATAAGAGCCCCATGAGACAGGAATGAGCTCTGTGTTATAGGTGAGAAACCGAGGCTCTCAGAAATTAGGGAACTGGCCCCAGGTCACACAAACAGAGACCCGCAGAGCTGGAATTTGATGGCCCCAAAAGCTGGGCTCCCCGATCTTCTCCGCCTACCCAAGCACATGATCGACAATGCAAGTGTAGTTTTTCCAGGGCACAAAGACCGCTATTCTGTCATCCGAACACAGGTGGGAAAGTAGGAGCCTTTTCTGGAATGCCCCTCTCCAGAGACAATGGAGAGACTCCAGAAGCCTGGTGGTCCCAGCAGCATGAGTCATTGTCCCCTGGGCAGGTGTTGCTACCTGCGGCTCTGTGAGCGTCCTGCGAGAAGAGACGAGAGTGGGCTTGCTCCCTACTGCTAGGGCTGACATTTGATTCTTGGAAGCATTTATTGAGCGCCTACTACCTAGCATGTGGAAATGGGTGGAAATGGGTCCCTCGTGCCCCTCGCTCACCCTAGACTCAGGCACCTGCAGTTGTTTCGATCCAAGGCTTTGTTTCACTTGTTCCTGGGGTACCCTTCTCTAATTCCATTTCAGTGATCACACTCCTGTTCATCATGAAAGACCTCAATCAAAGGTCACCTTCTGGGACGCCTCTTCCTCCTGTGAGCTGTGTCTTCCAGGACTTC
Source organism: Potos flavus (assembly GCA_028534135.1). Lineage (NCBI taxonomy): Eukaryota > Metazoa > Chordata > Mammalia > Carnivora > Procyonidae > Potos > Potos flavus. The sequence goes on from CM052889.1 coordinate 66,008,794, forward strand.
TCATCTCGCCAGCTGATCTAGAGGAAGATCTGTCTTTCCTGTAAGTTCACAATTTTCCCAAGGATGGAGTCTGCCCTTGCTGGTTACCTATCACTTCCCATCCGAACACGCAGCATGATGGGGGCACTGGGTAGACGGTCTGTTTGGAGATGATGCCTTTACTACCACAGAGCACTTTTCAGTTTACAAACGGCCTCTCAGCTCCAGGGTCGAGTCTCAGACCCCGTGACTGTGACAACGGGTGGTTGCTTACCTCTCTGAGCACCTGCCTGATGGTATTGCTGGAGGATTCCAGGAGATCCACCGAAAGCAACTAGCAGAATGCCTGGCTCATAGTTAGCCCTCCAAAAATGCAATGTACTGCCAGGGCTGATGTTATCCATTACCTTAGGTTCTGGGGCAACAGATGTTGATTTTTCCACCTTCTAGGAGTCAGAAAACTTTCTCTAAGGGCCCCAAAGTAAATATTGTAGGCTTTGTGGACCATATGCTGCCTGTCCCACTACTCATCTGTGCTTTGGTAGGATGAAAGTAGCCACAGACCATGTGTAAACGAATGTGCGTGGCTGTGTGCCAATAAAACTTTATTCACATAAACTGGCAGTGGGCCGGGTTTGGACCAAGGGCTGTAGTTTGCTGACCTTGGCCCCAGGAAATTAGAGGAAGTCAGAGACAGAATGTCTACTGTACCTATTTAAGGCTGCAGTTCTTTAACTTGGATCTCAGGCTGTTAGCATCAATTGCGGAGTCAAGTCGTCGAGGAAGACCTCTGCAGAGCGGCGGGGGAGGGGGCATTCTTGACTTGCAAAGTGGAGGAAGAAATCATAGGGCATCGAAGCGTGGGCTTTGGATTCAGACAGACACCTGTCCAGAACCCAGCTCCATTACCTGCCAGGTGTGACTTTGGGCAAGGAGCCCCTCTCCATTCAGCCTCAATTTCCTTATTTATAAAATGGAAATAATAACAACCTTCATTTCACAGGCTTTGGGGAGGATAAATCCCATCAAGCGCTCAGCTACCTTGCCAGAATTTGTAGGAACATCTTCAAAATGCCGAATGGAGCATTGCCTAGACCCTGGGCAGCAGGAAGAAAAAAAAAATCGAAATAGAAAATGCTGACCTTCTATTAGCTTCTAGTACATGGAATTTCTCAGCAAGACCTTGTAAACCGCTTAACTTTCTGCAAGGCTGACATTTGGGGGATGATAAACTCAGGTCTTGCTTGTAGCCAAGAAGCTTTTTTTAAGAGGACACCAAAGGTCTCAGTGTGGCAATCCCACGCCCCTGATCTCACCCCCAGCAGGTTCAGGCAGAGGATGGGGTCCCGCG
>CM052889.1:66010623-66117383 GCA_028534135.1 Potos flavus
CTGAGTCTCCATTTCTTCATCTGTCAAATGGATATTCGGATAATGGGAAGCACACAAATAATACTTCATGGGGCTGTAGTAATTCAGTGAGATTGTATTCGTTCGCTATGACTACAATAATGCCACATTAACAAATACCCCGAGACCCTGGTGTCACGTGACCATCAGCAATCCACAGAAGAAGAAATAGAAGTAGCCAGCACATACATAAAAAGGCTTCACTGCAATAGTAAAATAAGAAAGTAAACTGAAGAAAACCCAAGGGGCGCCTGGGGGGCTCAGTCGGTTGAGAATCCGACTCTTGATTTCGGCTCAGGTCATGATCTCAGGGTCATGGGATCGAGCCCTGAGTCAGGCTCTGTGTTCAGAGTGGAGTCTGCTTGGGTTCCTCTCTCTGCCTCTCTCCCCCATGCTCTCTCTCTCTCAAATAAATGAATAAATAAAATCTTAAAGAAAACCGAAGATATTATTCTTCATCTATGCCTAATTGGTAATTCTTAAAAGATAGACTTTACTTTTCAGAACAGTTTTATATTGATAGAAAATTGGGAGAAGAGAGTACAGAGAGTTCCCATATATCCCCAGTTTTGCCTATTAAGTATCATCTTACCGTAATATGGTACATTTGAACGGCTGTTGACACCTAATTATTAACTAGCGTTCATATTATATTCAAATTTCCTTAGTTTCCACCTAACTTTTCTTTTTGAATTCAGAATCCCACCCATGGATTAGTTCCCACCCAATGTATAGTTGCCATGTGTCCTTAGGTTTCACAGACTTTCTTCATTTTTGATGACCTTGAGAGTTTTGAGGAGTACTGCTTAGGTATTTTGTAGAATGTCTCCATTAGTACCAAAAAAAGTTTTAAGTTTTTATTTTTTATTTGTTTGCTTGCTTATTTATTTATTTAAGTAATCTGTACCCTCAAAATGGGGTTTGAACTCACAACCCCAAGGTCAAGAGTTGGATGCTCTTCTGACTGAGCCAGCCAGGTGCCCCCATCTGATTTTTTTTTTAAAGATTTTATTTATTTGAGGGAGAGAGAGAGAGTAAGAGAGAGTATGAGCTGGGGCAGGGGAGGGAAGGTCAGAGGGAGAAGGAGAAGCAAGCTCCCCACTGAACAAGAAGCCTGACATGGGGCCCGACCCCAGGACCCTGAGATAGTGACCTGAGCTGAAGGCAGTAACTGACTGAGCCACCCAGGTGCTCTTGTTTTTTGTTTTTTAATGAAATGACTGGGGTTATAGTTTTTTGGGAGGAAAACTAGAGAGGTAAAATGCAATTTGCATCACATCATCTCAAGGGTACGTAATATTAACATGACATAGGACCCCTGATAATGGCCTTGATCATCTATCTGACTGAGGTAATATCCGTCAGGTTTCTCCACTGTCAAAGTGCTCTTCTGCCGCCTTTCCACACTGAACACTTTGAAGGGAAGTTACATGCATAGGTGCTCTGTCCCTCCTCTTCGGGGGCAGAGTACTTACATAAATTATTTGTAAATATTCTGCATGGGATATTTGTCTTTTCTTCCCATTTATTAAGTTATTTAATCATTTAGTTATATAAGTATGGACTCATGGCTGTTTGTTTTATACTTGGAGTTATAATCCAATAATTATTTTTCTTGCTCAAATTGGTCCAGCTTAGGCCACTGGGAGCTTTTCAGTTGTCTCCTATGTTCTTCGACGTACTCTAATCAATTTCTTTCTTTTTCTTTTTTTTGGTTGGAGCACATTCTTACAATCTGATAGTAGAAGATGCTCCAGGCTCATCTTGTATGTTTATGTTCCTGGTCATTGAGTTGACTATTTTTTCCAACGATCCCTGGTTCCTTTTATGGGGGAATGGTGTTATAAATCAAGATCTGGCCATTAAATATTCTTGTTGCTATTGGGGCGTCATTGCTTCTAGACCTTCTCAGTGGACAGAGCAAGGAAATGTATGCTAGTATACTAACCTATGTGTGTAAATACACATGGATATAAATATTTCTATATGTGACAAGAGGTATATATATTAAACTATACATGAGTTCATACTGATGTCTCTAGGTCTAATCCATTAGCACACGAATCATCCAGCCTCCTCCTCTTGTACATTTTATATTCCAACAGTGAGAAGCCTGGCTCCCCCCATGCACCATCCATTTATGGAATTCTTCAATTCCAGGAAACACCTACATTGGTCTCGGAATCATTATCCCGTACCCCATGGACATCAACTTTATCAACTAGAGTACAGCGCTTATGTGCTGTTCCTTTGGCCTTTAGTCTTACAGACTGCACATTTCCAAAGTTACTTAGATCAGCACCTTTTCCTCCTACCCCCTTTAGTGTGGTTGTTCCATATATTTGAAATACATGTAGATTCTTCATCACAGTCATCGCAGCACATGGGAGTTGGTGCAGACCTTCATGAGGACGCAGGGTGAGTACAAGGCAACACTATCCAGAACATCAAGTGAGACTAATGCATTTGGTATGGAAATTGGCTGCAGTGTCTCACATCAACTCCTCCCTCATGTTAAAATATACTAGGCATCAATTATTTTTACTTTTTTGAGAGAGAGAGAAAGAGACCAGGGTAGGGGAACAAGGAGAGGGAGAGAGAGAATCTTGAGCAGGGGCTTGATCTCACAACCTTGAGATCATGACCTGAGCCAAAATCAAGTGTTGGATGCTTACCCGACTGAGCCACCCAGGCGCCCCAGATCATTTATTCCTTCCTCAAAATTACCCATGCCCTGGGGATCAAAGGTGTATCAGACACGGATCTAGCTGAGTTTAGGAAGGCTCGGAACGCATGCCTTAATACCAGGCAGACAACGAAACACAACATGAGAGAGCAGTTCAGAAAACAAAGCCTTCACTACTAGCAGGGCTTGGAACCCGTGGGAAGATCTGGGAAATTTGTGCAAGATGGTGTCCAGGAAACTGAAAGGGAAGAACCTACTCGGAGGGGAAAAACATGGGGGGGGTGGGGAGTTAGCAGTCCTGTGAATGGAGGCTAGTTTCCTGACATTCTTCTGTTCTACTTTTCAAAACAGAAATAGCCTTATCATTTCTGTGCCTAGAAAAGGATGTCAGGATATCAGGCTCATAAAAGAACAAATGGACAAATAAAAAACGGCTGCATATATTCCACTGTGGGGCAAAAGTATAATGTACACAGTCTCGCTGGTCAGACATTTTGTTTCTTTTCAAGCTTTCATTGTTATAACGGACCCTATAATAAAAATATATATTTGCACCTGTCCAATTTTTGCCTTAGGATAAATCCCTAGTGGTAAAGTAGTTGGGTCAAAGAGTGTGTACATTCTAAGTTTTCAATAAAGACTGCAAAATTTCCCTACATGCACCAGTTTACACACTAAGGCACACGAGAGGCCACAGTTGTATTATTGACAATAATTTCTTATTGTCATTCTTTGTAATCTGCTGGCTCTGTGCGATGATGCCACAGGATCTCCTGAGCAACATGATACCAAATTGCCTGTCACCATTCACCTTTGTCTTCCTCCCCACACTGAGCTCCGGGGCTCAGACGAAAACCTCCAAAATCCTCCACAAGCCACACTCGGAAATGTCTCCAGACTCTTTTATCTTCCCCGGTGACAACTTGAAAGCAGACGGTTTAGCAGCTCAGCCTGAAAGCAGTATGTTCATTGTCTCTTTCAGGTTGGGTACAGAAAACCTGGACTAGAGGCAAGGAGGCCTGTGCTAGGACAGAGGGAAGACCTAGTCTTTAAGAAGAATATTTCATTCACGTGCCTGGTGTGAACCAGGATTTCTGCCGCTACGTCCCTGGGTTTCTTTCATGCAGATCACTTAGGGCCCCTAAGACAGAGCTCTGCAGAGAGAATCCCCATCACTCTGGGCACACACATCACGTCCCAGCCCCTTGGAACTGATGTTTCCATAACTGGGGTTGGCAAACTAGTGGGCAGCCCTAGGATCTTGAGAGAACGGGCCCAGGGTGGGGTTTAACCAAGACCACGTGCCTCATTTCTAGTTCCAAATCTCCCAACGCATTGAATAAAGCAGGCTCATGAAGGAGGAAGTGAAGCCCAGAGAAGGAGAGACATCTGCCTGGGGCCACACAGCAAATGAGCCTGCGTAAGCCTTCTGAGCCTGCGTCCTTATCAGACCTGGCAGCCTCCCCCACGGCAATCTCCTGCTTCTAGATCTCGGCACGCGGTGAGACTCGTGCAGTGGCTTGTTTATGAGGCTGCATTACCGAGCTTTTAAAAGTCCAGATGGTTCCAGTTGTGGGGATCTACAGGCCATGAAACTGTCATGCTCACAACGCAGCGTCTCTCGCTCGAGGTAATGATGTCATCTGTTTGCAGAAAAAGGCCCCTGGTCCAGGCTGTCACGAGAGCTGTCACAGCACGGAGCCACAGCCAGGGTACAGAGGGCTCGTGATGGGTCTGTATAGAGTCACTTTGCTGGGTCTGGGCTGCATTCTCCCACACACACGGGCCTGATGTGCTTGGGGAGAGCGGGAATCAGATACGACTGCCTCGTTCTTGTCCTACGTCTCGTCCCTGAGCAGAACTGCAGCCAACGCTCCCACCCCTCTCCCAGCACTGCCAGGAATGCCCTCCCCTACTTTTGCCTTCAAAACCAGCTTAGGGGGCACCTGGCTGGCTCAGTGGTTGAGCCTCCGACTCTTGATTTCAGCTCAGGTCATGATCTCATGGGTCCTAGGATCAAGCCCCGCGTAGGGCTCCGTGCTCAGTGGGCTCTTCTCTCCCTCTGCCTCTCCCCTCACTTATGCAGTCTCTTTCTAAAATAAATAAATCAATCTTTATTTTTTCTTTGTTATAAAAGATTTTATTTATTCACAGAGATACAGAGAGAGAGAGAGAGAGCGCTTGAGCAGGGGGAGCAGCAGAGGGAGAGGGAGAAACAGATTCTGCTGAGCTGGGAGCCCGATGTAGGGCTCGATCCCAGGACCCGGAGGAGATCATGACCTGACCCCAAGACAAAGCCTTAACCATCTGAGCCACCCAGGCGCCCTAATAAATCAATCTTTAAACAAACAAACAAACAGATAGACAAGCAAACAAACAAACCAGCTTAGGACTGTGGGTACAAATCCTGCATCTGGGGTTTTCTGTCTGATCCAGGACGAGCCACTCTGCCCGTCTCATCACATATTTCCTCATCTCTAAATTGGTGTCAGTAACAGATCCAGCTGCACAGGTTGTTGCAAAGATTAAGCAAAAACAATCCTCACGGGCTGCGGTGAGGACCCGTCAACTGTAGCAAAACCCCGCTCAGATTAGCTGAAGCTAAACAAAGGAGGGTGAGGGTCTACTCAAAATGGGAATAAACTCAATCTTCAATTTAGGGTGTAAAAAAGTGACATCACATTTCCGTTCCAGTTGATCGGCCAAGACCTGAGCACCTGGGACGTCCAAAGTCTTCCTCTTAAATGTCCCACCCACACCCTCACCCACGCTGACCTTTCTTGGGTGGTTCGTGGATCCCAGGGCCGGCCATCCTCAGGGAGAGGCTTCCAGGGCAGAGAGTGACTTGCCTGGTGTCCCAGAGGACCACCCTGCCCCCAGGGACCAAGCTGAGCGCCCAAATCCCAGCACTCAGCCTCAGACTTTTTAGTCCCATTCCACTTGCCAAGAACCAGGAATAAACTCTGTAAGGTCAGGAAGCCTGTTTGTTTCATTTATATCACTGTGTGGCCAGTATCCAGAACAAGGACTTGGCACAAAGTCCCCATTATAGGTTGAAGGGATGAACGGGTGGATGGATGGGTGGATGGGTGGACAGATGGATGGACAGACAGATGGATGGATGCGCGGGAGAGAGAGAGAATGGATGGATCAATGGGAGAATGGCTGGCTGACTGGATGGATGGATGAATGGATGGACAGACGGACTGATAGACGGATGGATGGATGGATGGGAGAGAGAATGGATGGATCAATGGGAGGATAGATGGATGCGTGGATGGACAGACAGATGAATGGGTAGGTGGATATATGGATGAATGGCTGGATGGGTGGGTGGAAGGCTGGCAAGAATGGCAGGAAAGAAAGAAGGAAGCAGAGAAGGAAGGAAGGAGAGAAGGAAGGAAGGAAAGAACAAAAGAAGGAAAGATGAATGGATGGACAGACAACTCAAGGTGTGAAATATCAGCCCCAAGTCATGCCTAATAACATTTCATAAGTGAACACCTTTAGTAATTTAGCATTTTAGAACGTTTAAAACATGTATCTTTTTTTTAAATAGAAAAAGCAAGTCAACATCTTTCAAATCAGTCTAGGAACTTGCTTACTCTACATGAATTTGCCTGCTTCTCACTGCCTTACGTAATGATCACAATTGCACATGTAAATACGTTTATAAAACACAGTCTCTAACACACGGATGTGATTTCTGTCAATGCCTCTGGGAAAGAGGTCAAAGGACAACAGAACAGGAATGAGAGCAAACATTTACCGAGTGTCCACTAGGCATCAAGTCAGTTTATTAAAATGCTACCATGCCAGAGCCTCTCAATTCTGCACCAAGAATAATTTCATGCCTGTTTTTCAGGTGAGGGAACCCAGATGCCATGAGGTTTCAGGGCCTGTGGGAGAACACACGGCTGGTAAATGGCAGAGCTGGCTTTGAATTCAGCTTTGCTCAGTCCCACAAGGCCTGCCTGGGGAGAGGAAGAGGGCCTTCTGGAAGGGCGGGAATGGGGTGACCATTGTCTCAGGACTGTGCTTACCTGTGTTGGCTCATTAATCTCACGGCAATCCTGTAGGAAGGGAACTGCTAGCATCCCTGTCTGGCAGGTGAGGAAACTGAGTTTCAGAGCTGAACATCACTTCTGAAGTCGTTGATTTAATCCTCAAGAAAGCTTTTCAAGGTCAACCGGATTTCATGGCAATATGGCCCCAGTAAAGGCAGACAATAGGCTTGGGGCCTCACAGGCTCACTCGGTGCCCTAAATTCCTTCATTACACTCTCCTTGGAGTCACGGTGTGTTGATTCTGGTTAAAATGCAAATCGTACCTGGAGGGATAACACAGAAAGCCATTATTGGCCTGGAATAAAGCCAGGCCACATTTGTGTCCAAATTCCATTTTCAATACCTTTGGGTTTCTTTCTAATAACTTGAAAATGTTTTTTTGCAAGTAATTCATGTTCATTGTAGAGATTTAGGAAATGCAGAGAGGTCAAAAAAAAAAAAAATGAAGAAAAAATTGCTCAAAATCCCTTTGAGGCAGCAGCCATTTCTTCCTAGATTATCTAGTAGCAGTGCTCAAATTTAAAACTATAAATTTCTCACTCTCCACGCAGCTAATTACGGGCTGATGCCATCTCCATGCTGGTTGGAGGTGGGCGGGGGGCGGTGAGAAGACGCACATGACCTAGAAATGACCAATCCCAGCCCTGGCCACTGTTATTGGTTCATGAAAGGGAGCATAACCAAACCCAGGCACAAGCCAATTAGAGCTCTACCCAGAACTTTCCCTGGAATCAGTGAGAGAGTGGTGTTTTTTGTTTTGTTTTGTTTTGTTTTGTTTTGTTTTAATTGTCCTAAGCTGCAAAGAGGCTGGGAGCCGAGAGTGGCCAGTCTTGCTTCAGTCTGTGGAGAGTTTGCCGGAGAATGAAGCCAACTCCATAGAAGAAAGGACAGCTGAGACATATGGAGAGAGAGATGGCTGACATTGTCTGAGCACCTGGATCCAACTACACCTGAAGTCGGTGTTTTAATAGAGTTTTCAGTTATTAAATTGAGCCATATGCAGCTCCAATATTTGGCAATTTTTGATCCCCAAAAGACAATTTCATATCATTCGACTAAATACATCAGACAACAAATCCCCTTTCCTACTTCAATGAGTTTAAATTGAGTTCCTGATTCTTGCAACTGAAAGAATGCTGTCCGATATACCTGTCATTGAAAAAAGATCAACATTCACATTTTGGTCTCTTCCCATACTTACTTCTCTGTGTGCTTATATCTGTATATGTTTGCATAATAGAGTATATCACGGTCTAATATAATAAATTTGTGACACTTTATTTTTTTTAAGATTTGTTTTTTTATTTTAGAGATGGGGAAGGGGCAGAAGGAGAGAGAGAATCCTGAAACAGACTCCCTGCTGAGCAAGGAGCCCAAGGCAGGGCTCAATCCCAGGACCCCAAGGTCATGACCTGAGTCAAAATCAAGAATTGGACCCTTAACCGACAGAGCCACCCAGGTGCCCCAATTTGTGACATTTTAATTTAACTTTTTATCTGTGTAAATTCGTTGTTCAATATCTGCCTTCTCCTAGGTCTGCTGTCCCTCAGGGAGAACACAGGGGCAGGACCATACTAGATGCTCAGTAAACATTCGTTGACTATATCAATATAGGTATATGCTAAAAAGTGGAATCCAGCATGAGGGAGCGGTTCGGAGACAAGCCAGGCTGCAGCCAGGTATATACAGCTACTCCAGAAAAGTGAGATATACTGTCGCATTAGTGTAGGGTCCACATGCCCAGCAAAGCAATGAAAACTGAACACCTGCACTAAAATTTGAATGACATGCCAGCTAAACCTAGCAGGTTAGAGAGAAGACTGGCACCTCCTGAGGAAAATACGTTGTTCAACTTATCAGCCTTTTTTTTAAAAAAAGATTTTATTTATTTATTTATTTAGAGAGAGTGGGGTGGGGTGGAGGGGAAAGGAGCAGAGGGAGAAGGAGAGAGAAAAATCCCAAGCAGACTCCCTGCTGAGCATGGAGCCCAATGCGGGGCTTGATCTCAGGAGAGATCAAGACCTGAGCCCGAATCAAGATTTGGATCCTCAACCAACTGAGCCACCCAGGTACCCCTAACTTACAGCCTTTTAAAAACATTGGCCGGGGCCGGCGTGGGGGAGAGCACAGGAAAGAAATCCAATAGCAGGATGTGTGGTGTGAAACCCATTGAAAGAGGTTCAGCAGAGGATTTTTTATGAATCTTCTGAATGTGCTACTGCAAGCATCATAGGCTCAGTGATGATCGGAACACGGAGGTGTGCTCTCTCGTTGTTGCTGTAGTTATTGTAACCACCGTAATGTAACCAATATTCACACCATCGGCACTAAGAGTGGCTGGTGGGGATAGCCAGGCAAGGTGCTAAGAGGTTCTTACGCATTATCTCATTATCTCTATAATACTCGAGGAAACGGGTACTTTTAGGGACCCATGTTACAGATGAGGAAGCTGAGGCTCAGACAGGTGAAGCCTTTTGCCCAAGGATACATAGTTGGTAAGGGGCAGAGATAGGACTCGAACCCAAGGTCTTATGACCCTTTCTGCTCTGTTGATTTTCTAGATGATCTAATCGACCCTTGTCATTGTACACATGAGGACAACAAGGCTCTGAGCAGCACCCCCCCCCCCGGTTCTGAAGTTATAGAGGATCCCAAATAGCTCTTAGGACTTTTACACGTTTATACTTCCATTTGGCTTTTCAGAAATGATCCTAAGCAGAGGATGGGAGGAGTCCTGATTCAGTGGGGCCCAGGGCGGGGGGGCGGGTTTGAGCAGAAGATCCTGGTGAATGTTTGCATTCTCTTCAAGTACTGACTGGGAGGGCAGCCGGGGCCAATCCAACACAGAGAAATTCACTTGAGCCCATGTGATGGGGGCAGGGGATACACGTGAGATTGTTCACCATCGTGCTGTCTGTGGCGACAGCAAGCTGAGTCCCTCCAAGTGTCGGCCCCTAAATCAATGGAAGAGTAAAGCATGGTGGACACACACACCAGTAAGCGCCATATGGCAGGCCTAGATGCAGGCATGGTGGCCGCACCGGCGAGTCTTAAAGTCACAGCGCCACGAAGACAATGAGAATCCGGATGCAGCCCACAGCGCGGTATATAAAAAACACAGGCACACAAAACACGTTTCCCGGGAACAGATACAAATAAAAGGACATCAAACAGGTTAGACTGGCTGCCTGTGGGGTACGCATGGGAGGGGTGGATAAGAGTGGGGCATGAGGATCAGTGGAAATGAATGAATGAACGAATGAATGACACATGGGAGATGCTTGCAGACAATAATGTGAATGCGTCATAAACCAAGAAATATGCATGCCTCGATCTCAGCCCGTGAGATTAAAAAAAAAAATAAAACTCAAAACAAAATCACCCTACCGGCTCATGAGCGAAATAAAGTCACAGCAGAAGGACCGCAGCATTTCCGAAACACCTGAACTGTATCAGGTGCTCTGTTATGGGTGGGTTATCTCATTTGCTCTTCAGCAGAATACGGGAGGGAAGTACTGTTTGTTTTATAGACAGGGAAGGTGGGACAGAGAGGGGAAGCAAGTTGTGTATTCACTGGAGGAAGCATTTTCTGTTTGGAAGAAAAATGTTTGCTTACTATGAATGAGCAGAGGAAATCTGAGGGCCACCTGTCTGAGATTCCTGTCTCCTGGGGCAATGATTGCCTGTTTATTTGCAGGGACTCTGACCGCCAGCACTCACTGGGAGCACGGTTCAGGGCAGAGGGCTCCAGAGGGAAAAGCAACTTTTCCACAGGGAAAAGGCCGTTCTTTGACCACGAAACCTCTGCTTGCACACCTGCAAAATGGGCACGATGGCAGCCATGACATCAGGACGAAATGAGAGAGTGCATAGAAGGGGTTTAGCACCAAGCTTAGCACAGAGCAGGGGCTCGACACATAATAACCTTTTTTTCTTTTAAGGTTTTATTTTAAAGTAATCTCTACACTCAACATGGCACTCAAACTCATGACCCCAAGATCAAGCGTTGCCTGCTCTTCTGACTGAGCCAGTGAGGTGCCCCCTTAACACGAAATCATCTTATTACGGTGGCTGGAGGCCAAGCACACGCCTCAGCTGGCGTTAACAGTGGGGACAGAGGTACCCAGTGTGACTGTGCTGGGTTCCATTGGGCTCTTCTGTTCAGATTTCTACTTTGAGGGAATCAGAGCCGGAGCGGCTGATTCCTTGTCCTCCCTCAGCCTCCTCTAGAGCGATGGCAGACGAGCCTTAATTCCTGGATAAAAAGGGCAATGAATCATTTGGGCTGATTTCATCAGTGGAGCACTCTGTGCGCTGAGGAAAAACTAGGGAATTCCAGCACAGCCCACAGCTTCCAGATCGGGGTCCCAGACCAGGTGACTAGAAATGAAGAGATGAGAGTCCAGAAGCAGAGAGAGTAGGAGTTGCCGAGGATGTGACCCAGCTGTACCCAGACCAAAGTCCTGGGAATAAACAGACCCTACACACATCTCTGAGGTTCCGGCAGTAGTCTCTGAGGAGACACACACAAATCAGCTCAGGGAACTCTATTTAGAATTTCTTTCACCTCAATCACATCAGAAATGATACCCCAGATTGTCCGACCACAATGCACCATCCCTTTTGCTCTTGCCTTTAAAGTAATACAAATATCTCTACCATATTGAGAGATTTCTATGAGCCAGGCACTGTGCTGACATCTTTACAGAAATTAGCTCATTTAATCCTCTGAATGCCAGGTAGCAATTAGGATGCCGATGGATTGTAAGGACAAAAAATAAAATAACCGTGGCTTAAGGAAGAAAGCTTATTTTTCTTTCATGTTAAATGAGTTCAGAAACAGTTGGTTCAGAACAGATCTCAATGACTGGAGTTCCTTCTTTCTTGAGGCTCTGTCATCCTCAGCATGTGGCTTTCTCCTCATGGTCCAAAATGGCTGCTTGAGCTCCTGCATCACAGCCACATTCCAGTCAGGAAGCAGGAGGAAGGGACAAAGAAAGGCTCACTTCTCTCTCTTAGGCTCCTTCCAGGCAATTGCGCGTGACTTTTTTTTTTTTTTTTTTTTAATCTTTCTGGCCAGAATTACTCCCATGACTACCTCTAGCAACAGGGAGTGATGAAAAATAAAGTTTTTACTCCAGGTGATCATGAGTCCAACTCCAATTCAGGGAAGGAAATGGGAGAATTGCTACCTGGTAGAGGGAGGACCCTAGTGGCCTTGGACACAGAGTTAATAATAATTTTGCTTTCCAGAAACTGAAATTCGGGGCGATGGAGGCTAAGAGAGAGGTTAGAGGTCACCCAAACGGTATGTGGCCGAGCCGGAGCTGAACCAATGCCTGTCTGATGCAACCACTGGGCCCTTCGAAATCTCTGTAAAAAGATATAGATGGGAAGTTCTGCAAACAGCAGAAACCCAGAGAGACACGCCTTCAAAATCACAGGCTTCAGACACACCTTCAAATTCACAAAATCACTGGATTTTATCTGCAGTTTCAAACCAGAGCCATTTTGACAACTGAATCCAAATCCCCAGGAAACGGTAGTTTCTAGCCAGGGCTGTGACTGAGCTTTAACTGCCACAGCCCAAAGAATGCCCACTTCTATAGGACCCAGGGAACAGGCTACGAATTCGGTTTAGAAGGTCCCTTCCTGGCCAGGCTAAACCAGGGAGAAAGGAGGTCAACGCCAGCCATGAGATCACACCTGGAGGTCCCTCTCCAAGGTGGTGGCAGGGGTGTTTGGCGCGGGGCCATTTGTCTCCTGCCCTCTCTGGTTCAGAGGATGTGCAAATAATCAGTGATTTGAATTGCAGCTCAGAGCGGGGAGATAATGAAATCCCGCTGAGGAGTCGGTGAGGAAGGACACGTCCAAGGTGAACCATCTCCTGTTTCTTGCTGACATTCAGGGCCCACAACACCCTGATTGTGGGACCCGCCAGCCAACCGAGGGTGCAAATCACCTAGCAGGAGGGCAAATGCGAGTAACAATGACTGTAGCTAAGCCACTTGGCGTGCAAGTACCTGACTTCCTCCTTACAGTGCCTCCCTGACTAAGGGACACGCATCACTCCCAGCTTACAGCAGAGAAAATGGAATCTTTTAAAAAAATTTTTTAATTTAAATTCCATTTAGTTAACATATACTGTATATTAGTTTCAGGGGTAGAATTTAGTGATTCATCAGTTACATATAACACCCCGTGTTCATTACATCACGTGCCCTTTTAATGCCCACCCAGTTACCCCCCTACCTCCCCTCCAGCAACACTCTGTTCTCTATAGTCAAGAGTCACTTATGGTTTGTCTCCCTCTCTGTTTTCATCTTATTTTAGTTATCCTTCCCTTCCCCTATGTTCATCCGTTTTGTTTCTTAAATTCCACATATGAGTAAGATCATATGGTATTTGTCTTTCTTTGACTGACTTATTTCGCTTAGCATAATACCCTCTAGTTCCATCCACATCATCGCAAATGGAGAAAACAGGATCTCAAAGTCGTACAACCGCTTTGGAAATCTGTGCGTTTCTAGTAAAATAATACATAGTCTTCTCATTCTTATCACGGGACTAATTCTTCTCCAAGGTATTCATCAAAAAGAAATGAAAACAAAAATACTTGCAAGGGGAAACAACCCAAATGTTCCCAAACAAGAGAATGACGGGGGGGGGGGGGGGGGTGCAGAATTATGAGTCCATACAGGAGAATACTACTCAGTGATAAAAAGGGATGAACCACAGACGTTCAACAGCGTGAATGAATCTCGCAGAAATTATGGAGTATGTACAATAGGAATTCCTGCACTTGAAGTTCAAAGGCAGGCAGTTTCCTGATGGTGATAGGAATCAGAGGAGTGCTCACCCCTGGGGGAAGGGTACTGAGTAGGAAGCGGCAGAGGGAAGCTTCTGGGAGGATTTTATATAAATTGATCAGGGTGATACAAGAGTGTTGCCTTTGGCAAAATTAATTGAGCCATGGACTTAAGATTTATGCATTTTACCATATGTAAATTACGCCTTGATAGAGTCTAGGGAAAAGAATAAAGAGGCGAAGTGACTCGTCCTGTTGCACAGCGAGAAAATGGACCCAGTTGTGCCATAAACCAAGAGCTACCCAGAACCAAGCACAGAAAGGATGGCCACCGCCTCTTTTCCAGGGACTGGGAAGATCTCTGTTCTGGGCGCATGTGTTTCTGAGCGTTCTCCCCGAGCCAGGCTGGGGCTGGGGCAGAGACGGACATGATGGCCATGGTCCTGTCCTGATGAAGCCTTTGCCGCAGGACGGGGAGCAGCCATTGCAGGGCCACATGGGGTGGTGGGCGTGGGAGCTAGTGGACGCCCGGGGGAGGGCACCAAGTCCTGATTTTCTAGACAAAGGGGCAGCCAAGCCAGAAAGGACTAAGGGAAGGAAGCGACATAATGCAAATGTAAGGAACAGGCTGGAGAAAGGACCCGCAGGGTGGAAAGAGAGAATGTGGTCCGTCTGGGGACAGAACTGCTTGCAACAGTCCTCCTTAGAGACAGGACAGGCAGTGGTGAAAAATGCCATTGGCAAAAATCATAAAAGTGCCTACGCTTATACACTACTTTGTGCCACGCACTCTTTATATACCAACTCATTAAATCCTCACAAGGACCCTTATGAGGTCGATCATCCCCATTTCACAGATGATGGAATTGAGGCTCAGAGTGCGGAAGCAATCTGCCTGGCGCCCCACAGAGGGAAGTGGTAGAAACAGGATTTAAGCCCCGGTCGGCTGGCTCTAGCCTCCGTACCTGCTGTCACTCTGCTGTCCAGCTATCGAGGCGGAGAGGGACAGATCGCAAAGTCCTGCAACAGCCACTTCAAGATTTCATCCTGCAGCCAACAGGAGCTAGCCCCTCTCTGAGCTTCGGGTTCTGCGTCTGTAAAATACAGATGTTAATGATCTCAAATAGTGAATGCAGAGTGTAAAGCAGCGAGCAAGGGGTCTGGCTTAGACGACACCATCCTGTATGGCAGTTGTCACTACGTAATGGGAAGATCCAGTGAATAGCTAACATGCCAGGACCTACTACGTGCAGGCACTCTGCTAAGGGGTTTGCGTGAATTTCTACATATAATGCTCACAGGAGCCTGTGAGTTACAGATCACGATCATCACACACCCCATAGATGAAGGAGGTGACCTAACTGATGCTGTAAGCGAATACCAGGCAAGGCTTGAGCCTGGAGCGTCAGGATCCACAGGGTGAACCCTGGCCCCCGTCCCACAGCGCGGCGGCCCCATGCGCCTGGTGAGTGCAGAAACGGTCACGGCTGAGTGGAGGTGAGCTAGGCGTGTCGAATACACACGAGATCCTGAAGACTTTGTTTCAAATATTGTAGATAATTTTTCATATTGATGATACGTTGACATGATACCCTTTAGATGTACTGGGTTAAATACAAGAGATTATTAAAATTAATTTCAACGGTTTCTTTTTACCTTTTTTTTTTTTAATGTGGCTTCTAGAAAATTTTAAATTACCTGCCAAGTGTACATTAGGTGTCTTTGGGGTGGTGCTACCCTAACCACTGTACTACGTGGCTCCCGGAGCATGGGGTGAACCACGAGGCTTGCCTCCCAGCCCTTCCACACAGTCCTGATGTTGCTGCACTTGGACTTCAGCCCGTGAGCCAATGAGTGGACTCCCTTGTCCCTCACGCCTAAGAGTGTGTGTGTGTGCGTGTGTGTGTATGTGTGCGCGCGCCCGTGCATGTGCAGGCAAGCGTGTGTCCTCTTCAAAGTCACTTCCCGCTGGGCTCCTTCTTCACCGCGGTTAGCATCACAGCAGCTCACTGAGGGTGGGTGAGGGCAGAGGGGGTCCCCCCCGGCCCCCCGTGCAAACACAGAATCTCCACCCTCCGCTCCCAATCCTGCTGGCCGCTCCGTCTGATGGCCCACCAGCCCTGCATTTCCAGGCTCTGGCCCCCGGCAAGGTTATTGAAGCTGAGATCGGCTGTCCTCCCTCTCCCAGGGAAAATAAAAATATTCTAATTAAAGCTGGGAAGGCCCTGGGAACAATAGGGCTGGCGCCAGGCTGATGGATGTAATTCAATTTGCAGCGTGAAGAGCAGGACTCTCGCCATTACCACGCGGATCGCGGGGCAGACATGATGGAGAAGTGGATTTGGCGAACGCAGGCCAGCCCGAGTGGGGGTGGAGGTGGGGGCTTGTGTCCTGTTCTATCCGCAGTCAGGGAAAATGGGCCAGGTCATGTGGTGCGGAGGCCCAGGTACACCCGGCTCCTCCAAACCTCAGTTTCCACGTCTGGGAACAAGGGATAATTTTGGTACCCCACTTCTTCAGTTCTCATGAAGACCGAGAAAGGCAATGTAGGCAAAGTGCTCGGCTCAGGGCCTGGCACAGAGTAAACACTCAGTGAAACGGAGCAATTCTCTCTCTCTCTCTCTCTCTCATGGGGGAGGGAGGGGCAGAGGGAGAGAGAGAATCCCCAACACACCCCTTGCTCAGCGCAGAGCCGGACATGGAGCTCGATCTCACAACCCCAAAATCATGACCTGAGCCAAAATCAAGAGTCTGACCCCTAACCGACTAAGCCACCCAGATGCCCCAGGGCCACTCTCTTATTTTTGCTCCTCCCCACCCCCCCATGGTGACGTTGGGCATCACCAATTCTCATGTTTTCAGCGGGCACCTGGCCCTACAGACAGGCCCCTGGTTCCAGGAGTGACGCCCTGGGAAGGCAGCGAGCGGAGGAGGGGGAGAAGCTAAGATAAAGGCTCCTGTGTTAACCTGCAGTCATAGCTAAAAATAATCATCGCAATTAAGTGGGAAAATATTATTATACTAACGGCTGGCTACTGAAGTCGTAGGGTCGGGAATAGAAGGTAAAGATGCAAGGGGCTGGTGTCAGATCTCCTACAGCTTTTGGAGAAGAGTCTGAAGTAACTTTGACTAGACAACAAAACTAACTGACTTTTTTTTTTTTTTTTCCAGGGCAGAGGGTGGGAAAGTGAGATTAGGAGAACCTGACGGGATGAGACACAGAGAAGATGCAGCCAGATGGGGAGAGGCTGGAGCTGGAAAGGGGGCTTAAATCACCCCCGTCACCACCACCAACCCCAAAATATGTTGATCTGGGGACGTTTGAAAAATTCTCATGCCTAATGTTCCATTTGGAAGCTGTTCTCACTAAAGCAATGTTGACCCCGCCTGTCTTCCACCCCGCCCCTGAGATCTGTGGAAAAGTCTACTATCCTCCCAAATAATTTGTGCAATGGATTTCTTCCTACTTCTTTTTCTTTTCTTTTCTTTTTTCTTTTTTTAAATAGAACTCAAGCAGGAAGCTGAGTTTCACATCTGGAGGGATGTGGGGCCGCAAAGTGTGGAAGCAAGAAAATAAAGTAAATAAAGTAAACACCTGAATCCTTCTGAGAATTGGCAAAAATCTTGAAGGGGGCTTTGAACTTCTCAGGCTACTGCTGAGCTAGCATTGTATTAGGACTTTCCCCACTTAAATGACACCCCCAATCCTCCTGGCAAAGCAGACTGCCCAGAGAGTTGGGGTCCTTCCTCTCTGTCGGTGGTCAGCTCTGTAACAAAAAAGCAGATTGAATTTAGCTTAAAAGCGAGGGGAGGGTAAACTGCAGAGTTAATGGAAACTCACAGAATTGAAATATGAGCTAAACAACAGGCCACAGAAAGGCCAGTAACCAGGGGAGTCCCGGGGACCTTAGCAGCAACAACGGTGGGCTGCCTCGAAGGACAAATAAATTCATTCTTTTTGTCCCTGGAGTATCTGCTCAAGATTCAAATCCCCAAGAAAGGGACTCGGATTGGCCTAGCTCAAGTTACCCGGGTACCCCAGCATCCGAGGGATAGGGCTCAATGGCATGACATGGTGGGGGGTGGATAGAGGGACAGATAGTTCCCTAAAGGGGATGATGCTGTTCTCAGAATAACCAGAGAGGGCATACGGGGCTCAACTATGTGTGTGCGTGCGCGCGCGCACACACACACACACACACACACACACACAGATGTCCGCTACATTCCACCGCTTGGCTGCCCAGTATCCATCCTCCTTCCCATACGTACAAATTTTAAAAGTCACCTTCCTCACCTAATGCAATTCTTCCACCTACAACTACAAACACACGCACCCCTACTCAATGACAAAAGGGCAAATGAAACAGCCTATTTATCTGGAAAGGTCACTTTCCGGAATAAGAGGCACAATTTCAGGAAAGCTGTTCAGGTAAGAGGTGAGCGGCAGAAGGATGGGGGCCAGCTCTCCGATGAGAATGACCCAACCTGTGCTCAGCCAATAGGAAGACTGCAGCTCCGGGCAACATGGGGGTCCTCAGGCCATGTATGTGGGCCACTTGCTCCGCAGTATTTGGCTCTCAGAGTGGTTACATCAGAGAGGAAGCCATGCTACCCAGTGGGACTTTGTCCAGCGCTTGGAAGACACTTTGTGGGGCACTTGAAACTGGCTGAGCGAGGAATTTTGCTTGAGTTCGCAAATTCCTCCTTGCCCCTCTGTCTTGGCATGCTTCTAGTCCTAAAAGAAGCAAGTGAATAAGAGCAAGTATAGACTAGTAGTAAAGAACATGGGCGTTGGGGTGAGGTAGAACTAGCTTCGAGTCCTCGTTCTTCTTGCTGGTGACACAACTTCGGTAAGGGCTGGACCCTCAGTCTCCTCAACTGTGAAATGGGTTGATGTCTCTCTCATAGTGTCATTCCGACGAGTAAGGGAGCTAATGCATGTAACATACTTGCAAGAGTGCCTGGTAAAGGCTTGCTACATAGTAACTCTGATTTTTCTCTCTTTCTGCCTGGTGAAGAAGCTGAGACTCAGAGAAAGATGGAATTTGTCCAGGGGAGCGTGGAGGTCATCAGATTTCATGAAGCAAAAACATATGAGAGAAAGGAAGCAATAGACCAGTGTCATTCAACAGATATATAATGAAAGTCACATATATAACTTCAGATTTTCTTATAGCCACATTAAAAAAAAAATAAACAGGTAAAATTAATTAAAGGAACATATTTTTACTTAACCCCAGTATATCACAGATAATATCATTTCAACATGGGACCCATAGAAAAAGTTACTGAGATGTTTTCCACTCGTTCTTTTCTGGTAGTCACGTTAAAAAACCTAAAAAGCAGCATTTGCCATTAGTTTTCTAGTATATTTTATTTAATCCGATAGATCTAAAATGTTATTATTATTTCAACACGCAATCCATATGAAAAAGCATTAAGGAGTTATTATTCATTCTTATTATCATATGGAGACCTCAAAATCCGCTGTGTGCTTTTGTATTTGTGGTGTGTCTCAGTTTGGACCTGCGGCACATCAAGGTCTCGGCCATGGTAGGCTGTCTGCATCTCCTTCCTTGAAGCTTCCCAGGAGCCCTGTGAGGTATTAAACCCCCATCTCCTAGATGAGAAAATGGTCCCTGAGGTCAAGTGACTTGCCCAAGCTCACACAGTCGGAAAAAGAGCAGAGCTGGGTTTGGAGCTCTCTGACCTGTTCCGATATGACCCTTCTGGGATCTGCGTCCTTCCACCGCCTCTGGAGCCCCCACACCTGCCTCCCGATTGTCCACCCCCAAGCTATTGATTACCACCATGATTTATGACCCTCCTGCCAGGCAGTCCTGGAGACAGAAGTAATTTGTTTCTCACAGTGGAAGCCTGCCCGGACACCCGCATCTCCCCGCACTGCCTCGGCTTCCAGCCCAGACGATCGATCGATTCCCCACTAGTCAATGGTGCCGAGGAGTAACCTACGGCGGCAGTTAGATTCGCTTAATCAGGCACTTGCTCAGAGCAGCCCATCTGACAATTTTATTGGGCCGGGAGTGTCATATTTCAGTGTCTGTTTCCGACCGGGACTCGTGTTCCTAGATCAGCCAGGGTGGATGTTGGGTCGTCTGCTTTATGTATTACAGCAGAGTCTGTGCTCCTTCCCTGGAAGAGGAAACCCACGGTTGGAGTATAATCGATCGTCTGACCTGGAAGGGGTCACCAGGCATTTACGGAGCAAAATCTGTGAGCTCAGCTCTCAGTGCGACATTGTTACTGACAATAATGCCAGTTGCTATAACGACAATAATACTTAACATTTATTTAGCCCTTACTGTGTTCCAAAGACAGTTTTAGCATGCTGCACAGAGACACAGTATTGTAGGGTAGACGCTATTATTATTCCCATTTCACTGGAAAGGAAAGGGAGGCTTGGGAAAGTGAAGGGACTTACCCAAGATCACAGAGCTGGAGAGGGATTTGAAATCTAATCTGAAATCTAATCTATTCTAATTTGAAATCTAATCCCAAACAGTCTGGCTGCTCTCAAGAGCTTGGTGAAGAGGCAAGATACACACAAAAAAAAAAAAAAAAAAAAAAGAAGTGATGAATAATAGAGAAAGCAACAGGGACTGCTATTTCTGGACCAACAATCATAGCATCGCAGCAAATACTTATTGGAAAGCTTATGACACGCCAGCCTCTGTTGTAAGAGCTTCACCTACCATATCTCATTAAAGCTCTACAAAATTTACAAGTAGGGACTATTATCACTTTATTTTACAGATGAGGAAACTGACACTTGAAGAGGTCAGATGGTTTGGCCAAGGTCATGACGATGCAACCCCAGTGAATGGACGGACGGAGGATCCTGCTGTGATGTTTACCTTGCATATTTGGCTTGTTTCTGATCCCTGGGCTATCCGCCCCAAGACTGTAAGGTGAGGCTGACACCCCAAGAGAGACGTCTGAGTGGGAAGAAACTGACATTGACCTGGGCACTCCCAACTGATACAGCTTTCGTAGTTATGACATTTTAGGATCGATGAGGACCTGAGCGTTTCATTGGATTCTAAACACACACACACACACACACACACACACACACACACACGACTGCTTTAAAGTGTTATTTGGAGGAAGAAGAGGGGTTCACCTGTCAATGGAAAGCATTGAATAAAGCAGTGAAGAGGCTGTGGGACCTGGAGCCAGACCTGGGTTCAAATCCTGACGCTGTCACCAAATAGCCACATGAACTTAGGCAAGTTAGTTATCATTCCTAAGCCAGCCTCCTCCTCTCTTGGATGGGGATCAGAAAGGCACTGAGTTCATAGGGCTGTTGTTGTAGGATGTGCTATAAAATGGTGTGCTGTAGACCGGATGTGTCCCCCACCTCCAAACTCAGATGTTGAAATCCCAATCCCCAATAAGATGGTATATAGAGATGGGAGCCTTTGGGAGGTAAGTAGGTCATGAAAGTAGAGTCCTTGTGATGGGATTAGAGCCCCTATGAGAACAGAGAGGAGGAGAGAGCTTGCTTCCTCTTACTCTCTCTGCCATCTGTGGACACAGCAAGAAGGCGGTTGCCCCTAAAGTAGGGAGCAGGTCCTCGACAGACATTACATCTGCTGGCACCTTGATCTTGGACTTCCCAGCCTCCAGAACTGTGAGACATAAATGCTTGCTG
This sequence comes from Potos flavus, assembly GCA_028534135.1. Lineage (NCBI taxonomy): Eukaryota > Metazoa > Chordata > Mammalia > Carnivora > Procyonidae > Potos > Potos flavus. The sequence continues at coordinate 66,031,881 of CM052889.1, forward strand.
TTTAAATTGCCCAGTCTCTGGTATTTGTTATAACAGCCTGAGCTGACTGAGACAGGATGAAACGAGATCATGTATGTAAAGTTCTTAGAAGCTTAGCACATAGTTGGCCCTCAATGAACGTTAGCTGCTATAAAGTGGGTGTCCACACCTTCCCACCCCTCTTCTCCCGACTTCCAGTTGGGACGTCTCCAAAACGTAATATTAAAAACCACTTACGCCTCCTCTTCACCATTTGCCTGCACACCCCTCTTTGCAAGTGTCATTTCTAACAAGGCGGGGTCTGAACCAATGGGACGCCACAAGATCCTTCCAGCCTAATGTAAAGGGGACATTCTCTAGAACAGCTTAGAGCCCTCACTCTCACTGGCCCTCTGGCCCTCTGCCCTTGACTCACATTCTCCAGTTCTCACGGCTTCTCGAACCCAGTCCATCTGCAGCCAAATGGGAATGAAGGCTGCCCAAATGGAAAACTTCCAGAACAAACCTCAGGCTACGTAAGATCCCATCGAGACACACCTGCTGTTGTGGACACCTGTAACAGCTGCACATCTCCCGCTCTGAGCACTTTCCCTGCATGTGCTCATTTAAGTTCTCACAGCCCCCCTCTGCGGTGGTTGATATTAGTACCCTCATTTTCCAGTTGAAGAAGCTAAGACCCAGAGAAATGAACTTGCCTGAAATCACACACAGCCAAAAAGTGGCAGAGACAGGATATCAGCCCCAGAATCCGCATTCTTGACCGCTATGCTCTGTTCCCTCCTTCCTCCAGAGCAAGGGGTCTGTTCTGTACACGAGCATGAATTTTTGGAAGAACCCAGGGCCACATGGATTTTTAACCCCATATCTATCATAAAGAACAACCCAGCAGGAAGAAACTGGCAAAGAGGCTGCAGCAGGAGGGAAAGAGGAGCCCCCCTCTCCAAATTACAAAAATCACAATGGGATGTCTGTACAAGGAGGACATGGAAGTAAGGAGGGCCCCTCAAGACTAAACAATCAGTTTGTAACAACTTTAAGTGCTTCACGAGTTAGGCTAAAGCCTCGAGAAGTAGCATCACGTTCTAGAGTATTCACTGGAGTTATGTTCCACGTTACACGTCCCTACAGAACACCCTCCCCCACCCGATCCAGGCAGCAAGCAGCTGGCAAGGCATCTCTGCCTGAGAAAGAAAAGTTGACACAGAAGAGTAGACCTAATAAAGCAGTCAGGTTCCTGGCTTGAGAGCTTTGACGTCTTTCTCCTGACTCGGAATCCCTGGAGATGTGACCTGGGTCAAGCGGCCAGGTTTATGAAGTTCCCCAGGTGATTCTCATGTATGCCAGAGTTTGAGAAGCACTCTTGGGCTGCCGCCAAACTATCTGGAAGAATGTTTAGTAAGGACAAGATGTCCTAGTTTTTGAAAAGCTCCACGGGGATCAAGAAAGAAGAGAGTCAAGGGGAACCCAAGAGCTCAAATAGTGTTAGGACCCTGAGAAGGAGCTCTATCCCTCGTGCCCCCCCATCCCCCCAGGTAGGCTGGGGCACCTGAGAGCAGCAGGCTCCTGCAGCAGCCTTTCCCTGGGTGTCACCTGTAGACGGGAGGGGTAAGACCTGCGTTCTTGGTGCCCAGCGTGGGATAGGTCTGAGCATGTGAACCTGAGACGCCCCCTCCTCCTGAGGTTCCTGTGCCGAAGCTTGGCGTCCGAGCAGAAGAATCCAGGTGCCAAAGCAGGTCCTGGAGATAGTTTCCTAAATCCCAGAGTGGTGTGAAGGTAGCGGAAGAGCTCTTGCGGACCAAGCGGGAGGGTCAGAGACACAGACACATTTGTCAATGACTCCGACGGGCAGATGCACCAAGAGCACACAGGTCAGGATGTCGTAGCTGTAGCCAGAGGGAACAGACTAGAACAGAAGGATCTGATCCCCATCTCACTGCCACACTTGGGTACGTAGTATGCTCCCCAAGGAAACCCCAATGAGACCTAGTCTAGATTTCTGCCTGAGACAGCTTGGGATTTGTAACACCTGCTCCTGGTGCCTGCTTACCTCCCTTGGGTCCCTTGCCATTTTTATGCACACACTCTTCCCAGGTGTTAGATTCTCAATGGCCAGCACTTAAGTCTCTTTGTGGCGGGGCTGCCCTCGGGCTTCCAGAACCCCCTTAACCCTGCCCATCTAGAGAACTCAAAGTGTCTGTGCATTCATAGCCCCCTGGGAAAGCCTTTAACTAATACTCAGTAGGGGCAGAGAGAAGGAGATAAAAATCTTCAGCTTGGGGCGTCCGGGTGACTCAGTCAGTTAAGCATCTGATTCTTGATTTCAGCTCAGGTCATGATCTCGAGGTGGTCAGATCGAGCCCTGTGTGAGGCTCCGTGCTCAGCTTGGAGTCTGCTTGAGATTCTTTCTCCCTCCCTTTCCCAGTGCCTCTGTTCCTCTCCCTACTTACATGTGCTCTCGCTCTCGCTCTCTCTCTCTCGCTTGCTCAAATAAAATTAAAAAAAAAAAATCTTCAACTTGTGTGCCCCCAGTCTAGAACATTCTAATGTGTGACCATCACTGTCCCCAGCACCTTGCAGATCTGAGCAGAGGTGTCCTCCATGAGACCTGGCTTGACCCCCCCCCTTCCCTTGGGGGTCTCGCTTGCCTTCACCTTCATCATATTTTCCTGAGACCACTTCCTTCTAAGTCACTTTTACCTGAATCCTCCCCTTAAGGTATGTTTCTGAGGAATCTAAATTAAAACGGGAGGAGCTCAAACTAAAACGAAATCTGGTTACAGGGGAAAAAAAATTAAGTCTAGTTTTGTGCCTGCCCAAGCTTACAGACTGAGATTTGTAAGACTCTACTTGTTAATGAATATCATTGTAAAAGGAACTTCTTTTCACCACTCACACGTTTCCATGAACCATCTCACTAAATCTGAAAGTCAGAAACCCATCGTTGGGGGCGCCTGGGTGGCTCAGTGGGTTAAAGCCTCTGCCTTCAGCTCAGGTCATGATCTCAGGGTCCTGCGATCGAGCCCCGCATCGGGCTCTCTGCTCAGCAGGGAGCCTTCTTCCCCCTCTCTCTCTGCCTGCCTCTCTGACTACTTGTAATCTCTCTCTCTGTCAAATAAATAAATAAAATCTTAAAAAAAAAAAAAAAGAAACACATCATTGTGCCCATTTTGCAGATTTCAAGAGGTACAAAAACTCTTGGCTCGAGGGCTACAAATAAAGCTGTAGGCCTGCCCAAACCACAGACTCTCTATACCTGGGTCTGGCCCCTGTCTCATGCTCTGCGCAGAAATATTGAAGAAATTCAGAGACACAGTCGCTAAGCCAGGGGCTCTGAACTCCTGCTATAAGAGGCAGGTCCAGGTGGGGAGAAGCGACAGAAGCGGACCTCACAGACAGCCTTCGTAGCTGAAGTGGCAGAGCACAGACTCAGAGTATATAGTCTCGGAGTGGGTTTAAATCCCAGCATTAGCACCTTCTTGCTCTGGGGCCTTGGGCAGGTCCTATGAGCCATCTCTGAACTCCTGTTTACTCACTTGTAAAGTAGAGTTAATAATTATTAAAAATGCAGACCCCCCAGCTGGTGATTCAGGGAACAGAATATGGATTCCTGACATCTGTGGTCTTAATAAGCCCCTGCCAAAGTGTGCTGATGGCTGCAATTTACTTCGAAATGTATCAGAAAAACAAGAAGCCTGGGTTGATGGAGAGATAAGCGATAAAGCAAGAAAAAAAACATATTAAGTGGTAGCATCTTTGTGATGGATAAAATTCTTTCAACTCTGCCATAGGTTTGAAACTCTCCATAATAAACTATTGGGAAGAAAATCACCCAAGGAGTGGTTCCTTTCTGATGTATAAGGTCCCTGTGTGCTGCTTTTATAAGTCCCTTTGATGCCCAAAGCGGGAGAGAGGCAAGGTAAAGGCCTGGAAACTTGCTTATTTTTCCAGGGTCCCCTATCTTGGTCATTTAACTCAGCCTTCAGTTTGTATTTTCTTTTTGTTTGGTCTTTTTGTTTGGTCATTTCCTTTTGTTTGGTAGAGAGCATGTCCCCAACAAGGTGCTTAGCTGCAGAAGCATGCCGGTTTTGATGGCAAGAGAGTGGGAGCAGGGCTAGAGCTACCTGGGGAGAGAAGAGATGGATGTCCCTGGGCCCGAGATGTATCTCACAGTCACCAGATGTAACTTCACTGTGGGGCCCATGATATTTCCCAGTGCTTCAGAATCCACTCCCATTCATCACCCTTTATGCTTCTGATTCATCTTGCAGGCAAGACAAGTTGTTTTACGCTGAAGCGAGAAGGATTCCTTTCATATAACCTTCTGAATCAGTGGGCTATTTATTCTGTTTCCGAAGGCTTCTGTCAGTTCACACTGGATCTATCCAGGTTTATTCTAAAGTGCCTTCCTCCAGCAGACAAAGCCACGAGCAGCCACAAACCTCATTGGTAATGCACCCAGACTCAGAGAGATGACCACAGCATAGCCAAACAATGGGGGTCAACGTTAACAAGCTACCTTTTCATCAGAGGTCCCCAGGAAATGACAAGAGGATGCTGCGCATCGGCCAAGAGCCAAGGGGTAGAGAACCAGCTTTTCTTCTGAAGTTTATTTTTTCCCTTTTTTATGATATAAAAATTAACTTGACTTCTTGGTGGCAGTTCAGTGCCCAACACGGCCAACCCAGCCACTATCTTTAGCATACAGCCTGACCCACAGTATAGACTCAATACATTTCTGAACGAATAAATGAGTGGACAATATAGAAAAATCCATTTGCCTTCATGGATTAATAATATAATATTAGGCATCATTTATCAAATGAATTGTGTGCCAAATGATGGTAGATTGTTGGTGAAATGGTGCTCGTTATTTCCCTCCCTGTAGCTATACCTCTTGGCAATGTGACTTTGTATCTGTTCCCATCAAGAGGAGGGGGGGTCAACAGGATGGGGAAGAAGTGACTTGGGGTGCCAGTTCTGATCCTAAGCCCCAAAAGGCCTTGTGCATGTTCCCTCACTCTCTTGGAACCCTGTCACTAGCCAGCTGGAGGATAAGAGATTAAGTAGAGCAGAGACAAGACAGTCCAGCTGGACCGTCCTAGATCAGCCAGCTCCCCTGCCAACCCAACCAAACCCAACCCAGCAACGTCCTGCAATGGCCTGGGGAAGCTGAGATCATCTGAGATTAGAACCACGCAAGTGAACCCAGCCCAAACCGGAAGCTAAACTGGACACTGTTCTATGATCTAAGTGTTATTATAAAACACTACGTGTTACAGTTTTATCCTTTTTTTCTCACGACAAAAGCTGAATGATATATAAGTACTGCGTTATGCACAGAATATCCTCTAACACTTACGATAACCCTCCGAAGTAGGTATGATGGATGCAGTTATCTGTCTTCCAAAATGCGTTCTCTCCATATCCCAAAGCAAGAGAACAGAGCTGCCCAGCTGGGTCTAATTCCTCAGCTCCTCTAGCAGGTGGGAGTGGTAATATGAGTTCTTGCCAAGAACCGGAAGGGTAGAAATGATGTTGTAACTGCTACTTCAATTGCTTGAGATAAAATCTTTAGCCTTGGAAATCTGCTCTTTTCCCCTTCCTGCTGGCTGGACTGGGGATCACGAGAGCGACCCTGTGTGAGAGGAAGCAGAGCCCACTATCTTGAATTCCCGAATGTCCTCTGGCAGAGTCATGACCCCGGATTGTTACACAGGCAAGAAAGAAACTTGACTTGGAGCCACTGTGCCGCAGAGCCTGCTTGTTACAGCAGCTGGTATTGGCCCAATGGCAGAGAAATTATTATTTCCGTTTGACAGGGGAAGAAGTAGAGGCTGGCAGGGGTGACATGACTGGACCTCTAAGATTGCCCTGTCCAGGACAGTAGCCACTAGCCACATGTTGCTATTAAATTTAAATTAATTAAGATCAAAATAAGTTAAAAATCCAATTCCTTGGTGGTACTAGGCAGATTTCAAGTCCTCAAGGGCCACAGGTGGCTGGAGGCTACATTGGATGGCACGGGTATAGAAGACTCCATTGACACAGAATGTTCTCTTGGATTGTCCAGGTCTAGAAGGCAGAGCTGTGATTCTAAGTGGGGTCTGAACGGCTCCAGCGCTTTGCTTGTCTGCCTGCCTCCTGCCATGCAGAGTGCTTTTCGAGAGTTGCTCCCCTGGTGCACGTTCATGTTTATTTACAGATCATTATTATCTATCTGTCAGAGAGGCTAGGAGGGAGGAGGGGAGAGGAGACACAATTAAAGGGTGAGGACAGCTGGCAAGAGGATCGATTAAAAAAAAAAGAAGTCATCTCTGAAATGTTCACAGGGAGTCATTACGAAAATATCACTTGATTTGCCAACACTGGCTATGAAATGATATAGATGTCTGTGCCTTTACCCAAACCATTAAAGCAGGGTGACCTGCCCTGGACAGGATGAACTGTCCCTTTCTTTGCAACTACTGTGAAAGGGACTCATATTGATCTGTCTAGGATGGTTACGGTCGGTGAGGGCCTGATGAATCACGGCAGCGCGTTGGCGGGCACTGCTGGATGTATTCACTACACTGGTCTAGTTGGTGAGATTAAGTCGAATCAGGGCACAGTCAGATTTCACTCTACAAAGATCACCTTGAATGCGTGCGTATGATGGACTTCAGTGGCAAGATGGGGGGGCTGAGTGACAGGTTGAGAGGTTGAGTGGTGGTCCACATCAGAGACCAGTCCAGTGGCCTGGACTAAGGCAGTAGGAGCAGAAAGGAAGTGAAGAGGTCAGATTGGAGAGATCTTGAAGCAGACAGGCACTGCAGATGGAGGGACATGGAGACTCAAAGGGGGAGAGGAGAATCCTTAACTTGGTCCCCCGTCGTAGACCCTGAGACAAGGATTCAAGAGTGAGAATCTCATTTAGGAAGTGAAGGCGGAGGAATCGGGAGGTGAGAGGCGGAGAGGAAGCAGCCAATAAGGATCTACTCAGCTACCACTGTCTTCAGTGGAAGACAAAAGCCACTTAGTCCTGCTGGGGAGCTCTAGGGATAGTGTAGACCATGACCACCAAGGAATTCCACTCAGGCTGCAAGGTAGCTGGGGTATTTGTATACCAGCTCCTGCCAGGATCAGCTGAGGACTGCTTCTGGAGGGTGGGCTCATTCCCCAGCACATCTGAACCCCCATAGAGATGACAGAGAAGCCCTCAGGCCACAGACTGCAGGTGCCAGCAGATGAAGTCTGTTTGCTGTACCCGGAATGGTCAGGATGAGAGCTGTGCTCAGGGCACGCATCTGCCCCTGGTCCTGGGCAGCTCAGGCTGCTGAGAATATCCATTAGATGGATAGAGTCTCGGGGCAGCACAGAGGAAAGTGATTACTAAGAAGTATCTGAATTAAGGAAATAATTCTCTAGCATTTTTTAATTAAAACCTTCAACCCAAGAAGCTTGTTAATTTTAGCTTCGGCAAGTGGTTCTACCGCCTCTCGGCGTCCTGCTGCCCGCGCTCTGTCGGAAGTGGCTGCTTCTGATTTCCCTAATTTGTGAGGTGCTCGCACTTCGGGTGGCAGGCGGGTGATTACAGCCAGATGGGAAGCCAGCCCCTCCAGAAGCAGATTCCTGTTGGAGTTTTGCAGTCAGCAGGAAGCTGGAGGGAATCCTGGGCCTTTCTTTTTTTTTTTTTTTAAGGTTTTATTTATTTATTTATTTATTTATTTATTTATTTATTTATTTATTTATTTATTTATTTGACAGAGAGAGAGAGAGAGATCACAAGTAGGCAGAGAGTCAGGCAGAGAGAGGGGGGGAAGCAGGCTTGCTGTTAAGCAGAGAGCCCGATGTGGGCTCGATCCCAGGACCCTGAGATCATGACCTGAGCCGAAGGCAGAGGCTTTAACCCACTGAGCCACCCAGGCGCCCCTCCTGGGGCCTTTCTATTCCCCCTCTTTCCTTCCCTCAGATTAGATGCATTTGAAGAGGAAAAGAGAAAACTCCTACTTGCACAGGGGTTGACAAGAGATTTTCAAGACAGGCTGGTTGGGCCTATCTCCTCACTGTGTGAATGAAGAAGTGATGTTCTTTCCTGATTAGCTCCATGGACAGATGGATATATACGGAGCTCTTTCCACGAACCAGGCATTGTGCTCTTTGCCTGTACTCTCTCGCTCAACCCTTACAATTAGTCTGTAAATTGGGTAGGATTAGTAGCCCCATTTTACAGATGATATAATTGAGGCTCAGAGAGTTGTAAGGGCTTGCTGAAGGTCACACGGCTAGCGAGTGGCTAAGCCAGCCATCTGGGTTCCAAATGGTGGGTTCCAAGAACAAGCCCAAACATGGAGCCTGGGGATAGACAAACTATTTTGGTCTCCCTTGCTCTGTGAATGTTAGCTATTACTATCTTCATGATGATCCCCATACTTTAAATGGGCTTCGGAAGACTACCACCTCAACCATGCAGAGAGGTGGGCCAAGATTCATGTTCAAGGATGCTTCTCCCCACATCATTTATTCCCAGGTGTGAAAAGTTGGAACCAATCCAGATGTACAAAGATAAGGGATTGGGGTAATCGATTATGGGGGATCCCTACACTGTCATAGCATGTATGTGTTAAAAATCATATGTAGATAAATGGTTAATGACATGGGAAGATATTTGGAATATATTGTTAGGTGTGGGAGTTCTTTTAAAGCATGTTACCAACAGCATATATAAACGTATAAAAATGATTTGAAATGTGCGTATTTGTATATATTCACATATCTCTACATATATATTTGGAAACTGAAAGGAAGGACACTAAAATAAAAGTTTTCTCTCAGTGCTGTGAGAGGAATGATTTGGATTCTGTATTTTGGATTCTGTATTTTTCCCATATTTTCCACAGTTAGCAGATATTCTTTCATAAGGAGGGGAAAAAACCCCACGTGATTATCATTAATATTTTTTTTAATTTCGACATACTCTAATTGATTGCAGAATCCCTCACTCTTGTTTGAGGAACTCAACACCCTATACTGCCCTTCTAAATTGACCGATCGCATTTGGTTTGCGTCTTCTGTTGGCTCTGTTATCTCTGCTTACTTGGACGGTATTTTTCCCTTTCAGGAGTGTTTTGGTCCCCCCCCCCCAATACTTAGAGATTCTTGGCTCCTGATCATGTTTGCATCTGGGATGCAGTCTGCTTGCCTATAAGTGATATCTCTGTTTCCCGTTGCCTGTCTTTGAGGAGGATGCCGTGGCACGTGCTGCCGGGAAGGGAGTGTCAGCAACTTGTCTTGCTGGGTCCCTTCTGGGGTCAGTGGCTCCCTAGGGACCAGCCTGCACCAGAGTCCCAGCGCCCACACTTCCACTGCCCCCAGAGTAAGGAGGGCGAAGGACTCAATCAGCCTCACTGGTCAGAGCGTACCCCCTTACTCCTTCGGTCTCCAGATAGCTGAGGCCATGGGTCTGTAGCAGCCCCCTGTGCTTGGGGCCCTATTCATTTACCTTGTAAGAATGCTGCCCTAAAGACACTCCTAAATTCTCATGAGACCCCTGGAAACCCCAGAAATGTGTGGGTGCCCTGAGGGGGAAGATCCCAAACAAGCCATTTGGGACTCGACTGAGCACCTCAGACCATCTCAAAGTGGGACATGACATGCCAGTGATGAAGGACTGAGCCGGATGAATGCCTATAGGAAGAGGAAGTGCCGGGAAGACACTTCTCAAGTCACCCAAACCTAAGTTCAAATCCCAGCTCCACCACTTACCAGCTGAGGGCTCAGACGAGTGGGCCCATCTCTCACCAATGAGGACTTTCCTCACTGTGAAAATGGAGGAATAATACCACCTATCTTTTAATGTAGTGATGAGGACAATATCATTCACGTTGAGGGTTCTTCACGTTGCCTGGTAGCCACTCAAAAATGTTGGCTAGTAGCTTCGTCATTCATTACATAAACAAACACCTACCGACCATCTACCAGGTGTCTACTATTTACTGACCGTCTACCAGGCAGGGCTCCAGAGTCACATGATGTAGTTGAGAACAAAAAAGGAAAGTCCCTGCTCTCCTGGGGTTCCCATTTTGGAGGAGAGACAGGCACTAATCAACACGAACTAGCACCTGGGCAGAAGCGCCCTGAGGACAGTTGATATAAGACAATGTCCTAGAAGCTGAGGAGTGGTGACTGTCGGTGGGGTCAGAGGGAGCTGCTGGAAAGGGGCTGGAGGAATGACTCGAATAAAAAGAAGGAGCCAACAAAGAGGAGGTCGGAGGACGATGTCGCAAGCAGGGGGAATGGCTGGGGACCCACTGGCCATTGTTACTTGGAGGACAATGGGCGACAGGGCAGTCGGTCAGGAGGTCCAAGAGGTAGCTAGGGCCTCATATATCAAGCTTCACGAGCCAAGGTCAGGGCATCGGATTTTATGCAGAGGCCTCTGAAGCCTTTGTGGGATTTCCAGCAGGGATGATGCGACCTCCCTTCGGTTTCATGACATTTATCAGGTATCCCCATTATTGATTGACTTGCTGCAGCCTCCCCTGTGTCCTGCAGGCTCTGAGGGCAGAAACCAAGTGCCATCTGTCTTTACAACCCCCTCCCTTCAGGCCCTAAGAAACTGCCGTGGGTCCCTGCAAATATTTGTTGAATGAAAAAAGAAAAAAAGACGATGGGCCTGTTTTCTTTGCATTTGTCTCAAACCTCCTCTTGGTTCTGCCGCCTTGTCTCTTAGGGGAGGGAGTGTCAACTTGGCTCTCGTGCTCTCGTCTTTGTGAGAGAAGCCCCGGGGGTTGGTGCAGGGAGATTTTCCCTCTGTCAGCCAGGATGGATGGGCTGGCTCCGCAACACTCCTGGGTGAGACTCTCCGTGACCGTGACCGGGGGACTGAGTGAGAATGATGATGAGGAAGCAGGGCGGTTGGTGAAATGGCTGGTCATTCGTTACCCGCCGGCAACTTGGCACAAGAGAAATCGGACCCTTGGAATTCTAAATGAACCTGTCTCCTTGGATCAAATAGCCAGGGTTCCGCCCTAACCCAGAGGCGTGGCCCTGGAAGGCATTTGAGAGACGGCTGGTTCCCAAGGTCCGGCCAATGCAGGAAACCAGGCGCAGGTTGAGTTACCCTGACTCTGGGACTAAAGAAACACCCAGATCTGACATCTGCCTTCCAGCAGATGTTACTAATGATGCTAATGATCTAAGGCAGGGATAGCAAATATGTTTCATGTCTTGCCAGTTCAGATCAATGGGTAGTGGCTGCCTGTGTTGAGAAGGCTTCTGAGGTTCCATCTGGGCTCAGATGGAGGGAAGCTGTGATTGATTAGTAATGTCTGTCAGGACATAAGCTGAGGGAATAATAGTCTAGTATCACACATTTTCCATCCTTGTTCTAAAATATCTTGTCCCACAGAAAGAAAAAGGAGGGAACTTTTTCTTCTCCAAGGCATAAAATTTGGGTTTTAATTTTGCCTCAATGGAATAATAATTTCTACCATAATTACTTAAAATATGCCAGACACAAGGCTCTGTGCTTTACATATATTGTCTTATTTTCTTGGCATTACTACTGTAAGGTTCTGTCATAACTATCTGACACATAAAGAAATTCAAGCTTGGAGAGTTAAGCGACTTGTCCAAAGACTCTCAGCCAGTAAGTGGCAGAACCAGGATTTGAACCCAGCTCCGTGGAATAAAGACTCTACAGCTCTTCTCGGCACCCGGCACCTGCATTTTAGCCCCACCCCCACTCACACACATACGTACACACACACATATATGGATATGCACATGCATATACACGCACACATACACATGTATACATACACACGTGCATACCTATACACACATACAAGCACACACAATATATGCACACACACACACACACACATAAACACCCACACATGAAGCTCTCTCCTATTTTTAACCTCCATCCCTCTTGCTGCCATAAAAGCACAGTCATCTTAGAATCCCACAATCTAAATTCAAGATCCGAGCAACCCTGGTGTTTGCTGCCCAATACAAAGGCCACTGGCCATAAGTGGCTAATGACGCTTGACATGTGGCCAGTCCAAATTGAGATGTGCTGTAATGTAAAATGCACATCTGATTTTGAAGACTCAGTAGAAAAAGAAGAATGTAAAAGATCACACTAATAACGTTTTATGTTGATTATATATGAAAATTATAATATTTTTGATATATTAGGTTATGTAAAATATATCAGAATTAATCTCCCTTGTTTCTTTCTCTCTCTCTGAAGATTTTAAAAGATTTTATTTATTTATTTTTGTGAGAGAGAGAGAGCATGAGGAGGGGGAGGGGCAGAGAGAGAAGCAGACTCCCTGCTGAACAGGGAGCTTGATCCTGGATCGAGCCCAGGGAACTCCACCCCAGGAACCTGGGATCATGATCTGAGCCGAAGGCAGATGCGTAACCAACTGAGCCACCCAGGCACCCGCTAAAGATTTTATTTTTAAGTAATCTCTACATCAACCTGGGGTTCGAACTCACAACCCCAAGACCAAGAATCACAGGCTTGACCAACTGAGCCAGGCTCTCTCTTATTTCAAATGTGGCTATGAAAAAATTGAGTTACACATGTGGCTTGCATGTGTGGCTCATGAAGTATTTCTACTGGACAGCACTGCTTTTGTGATCAGAAGAGGCCAGAGAGGCAAAGACATGGGCCTCAGTCCCGTCACTTTGGGTAGGAGATAAAGACCACATCTTAGCTTTCTTGTCCCCAGGTCCTATGCCCTTTGTTCTTTAGAGGAAGGACAGCTGGCTGGAAATCTTTTGTTTTCCTTTCTGACATACTTTCACAGGGAAGGGCGGGGGAAGGGAGAAATGAATTTAGACCAAACAGGAAAAAGGCCATTTTTCCCCCTAATCCAATGTCTGATGGAACGCCAGAAAGCTGGACCCACGAAGCCTCGACTGCCTTTCCCCTGGAGGCTCTCAGAGAACCGGCGGCTGCCTACACGTCTGCTCTGTGCAGAAGGGTGTTTTGTGTGCCCCCAGCAGGTGTGTTCCCAGACTCAGCCTTCTCTCAGGCTCCAGCAGTCCGGGGCCGACGGGGAGCTTGACTACCCCCCAAAGACTCTGCGGTTAGCTGTGGCTCCAGCAGCCGCAAAGAGCCTTGAGCCACAGCAAATCCCCACCCTGCCTGCCTGCCACATCCTTCCCTTCTGGCTTGTGACTCACCCTCTCTCTAGCACAGCACCCCACGGCCAGGAGCAAGCGCACTTCCCACATGAACCGAAGTGGTTGGACACTCTGAGATGTGATCTGGCCTCTAGAGTTAACAGTCTTGAAACACAAATCTAACTCTGCAATACACCCTCTTAAAACATCCTCAATGGCTCCCCATTGCCACCCAGATGAAGTTTATGCTCTTCAGCTGAGCCCTGCCCAGAAAAGGGATTCTACTGATGCCTGCAGACTGCCTCTTGTTACAGACACGGTCAGTCCCACAACCGGAGTCGCCTACGGCCTGGCCTTCCGGCCGGCATGCTGCACACAGCTGGGGGTGCTGCTGCCCTCGGCTCCCTGCCTAAGGGCTTTCCTGACTACAGAAGCCTGCTCTGCCTGCTGCCAGAAGTGTGGGGAATGAGCACCTTGGAGGAGCAGCCTTGGACCGAGGGAAGAAGCGGATCTATAGAACATACCCCAGCTTTCTTGTCTCTCTTTGGAGTCATTCTGTGCTGGGGTTTTACCCCGTTGCCCCACATCTTTCCCTGGGATGAAGCTCCAGCTGCCTTCTGTATGAATAAGGAAGCCCATGATTCTCTCTCTCTTTAATGATTTTATTTATTTATTTGACAGAGAAAGAGCATAAGCAGGGGGAGCAGCAGAGGGAGAGGGAGAAGCAGGCTCTCCATTGAGCAGGGAGCCCGATGTGGGGCTCCATTCCAGGACCCTGGGATCATGACCTGAGCTGAAGGCAGATGCTTAACCAACAGAGCCACCCGGGTGCCCCTGACAGATCTCTTTTAAACTCAAGGAAAGGCAGCGTTCAGATTAAGTCAACACATGGAAGTCAGAGAGAGGAGGAACTAGGGGATCAGATCGTTGGTGATGAGGCAGAGCTCCTGGATACAGCTTTACCTGCTCCCCACTCTACCACCTGACTTTCTGATTATAGTCACCCGTGCATTTCTTTGATTTTCTGAAGTAAATTTTCATCTGCAACAGGGGTGTCACCTACCCTTTGTTCCCACTTTGAATGCTCCGTTGAGTCCCAAATGGCTGGTTTGGGGTCTTCCTCAAGCACACCTACACATTTATGGAGTTTCTACGAGTCTTCTAAGGCTTAGTGAATGTCTTTAGTGCAGCATTTTTACAAGGTAGATGAATCGGGCACAAAGCTGAGGAAGGGCCTTGATGCCACTTACCTGGTGGCAAGACTGTCAGCAGGAAAGTTCTTGAGGCTCAGGCAGGGGCTGGTTCCCTGGCCATGCTGGAAATCCAGGCTGGGTGAGCCATCCTCAGGTCCATAGGCTGGTCCCCCTAAGGCTCAAATGCTGTCCCTCCCAGGCACTGACCTGCCCTCAGACCACTCAAGTGACAGTCTTGGGAATAGAGCACAATCCTTCAAGTCTCTAACCTCCAGCTCCTCCCCCTGCCCCGGCCCTGGATCCTGCCTCATTCACCTTTAAGTTCATCCTTGAAATTCTTTTAGGTGGCAGTATTTAGTGGCATATCAGAAAGAAAGTGTTGAAAAGGAACCCATGGCTTTAGCAAGCCATAACACCTCAGGGAAGGCCCCGTGATTAAAACACAAAAGTCAGTTTCCCTTTCCTGAAAAGGAGAAATGGTATTTTTATTCCTCCTAGAAAGTCACCCTCCACCCAAGGATTAGCCAAAAGGCTGATTCTAATGCTTTTGGTTGGGGTGGATGCATTTCTAAACTACTCTGACCTTGAATTACAAGGTAGCCCAGTGTGCTGGACCATGCAAGGCTGCCATTTTGGTGACATACATGCATCTCAGCTTCTAGAAGCCTGTGCACTCCTGGAGGACAGGGATGATATATTCAGCTTTGTTTACCCAACACTGAGCTCCATTTATGGCCCATATTCACCAGCACGGCCTGCATTGGACTAGGGCTAGAATCAAGCCTTTCCTACCCCTGCACTGTTCCCTGTCCAACCCTCTCCCCCATGTAAGCCAGTGACCTTGCAGTACAAAGTTACAATATATCACCTCTCCACCCTTAGAGGACTGAGTATATCAAATCCAGACATTCCAGCAGGCCCAGAAGAAGTGGGAATTTATCATGCCCAGCTATTGGACCCTTGCACAGGCTAGGCAGTGGGCTAGATGTCTCACGTGGCTTATCTCATTTATCCCTCACAATATTTCTACAAGGTACTTATGATTATAATGCCCACTTCACAGCTGGGGAAAATGGACGATCATAAAGGTTAAGTCACATGGTCAAGGGTCACACAGCCAGCTAATGTCAGAGCCAGGATTCAATCTCAAGCAGTCTGACTTCAAAACTTACCAGGTCAACCTGTACTCTGCTGTGGGCGGGGCCCGGCGTCTGTCCTTTTGGGGAGTGTGGCCCTGGGACCACTGTGAGCTACACTCAGGAAGGCAGGAGTTTCTTCCTTTTGGAAAACTGTATTACACAGTATGTGTCTTGGCGGAGCCTCCAAGAAAGAATTCTGTGAGAACTAAAAATGATTCTAGTTTCCTTCCAGGGGAAGCCAATGTTTTTGATCTCATCAGAAAAGATATTCCGTGGGGTTCTCTGTTCCATTTTGGACTCTCTCTATTCTGGTCATATCCTTACTAAAAAGGAAGGCTCTGCTCTCCCTCCTTGGCTATTTACTCTAGAAGCTGCACTCGGTTCAGCCGTAGTGACCATTCTCCCTCACCATCCATTCGCAAATTATAACCGAGGACCTTCCTATGTGTCAGGTGCTGACGACACGGCAGCCAGCAACATAGCTATAGGTCTCCTCTCCACAGTGGACAGTCTAGAAGGTGGCTGCAGTATTTTCAGCTCCCTTTACAAAGCATCATGGTTTTGTTTCTTGTTTTTTAATTTAGAGGCTGTGCTGAAGGAGGGGTCAAGGGGTGGGCTGGCGCACCTTCAGCGTAACCCTCAGAGTGTGGGTGGGGTAAACGCAGTGCAAGGAGAGCAGGAGTGGGGTCAGTCCAGCTGCAGATGGAAGCAACATAGAAAGTTCCAGAGCCGTCCTTCTGCCTCCTGTCTCCGCCGCCTGGGCAGCACCCAGGTCTGCTGGGGTCCTGAGAGCGTGGGCATCAGCAATGAGGAAGGAAGCTTGTCTCTGCTCCAGCCTGGTCTCCCAGAGCTCCCAGCACAGCCCAAACGCTTTTCCTCCTCGCGCTCCAGCCGAAAAGCCTCGCTGGCAGACAAGGCCTGGCTGACTGCAGCGCCACCTTTCAGGAATTTGGAGGGGAGGAGTTCCTTTTCCGGAGGTCACTGGAGCCGACCTTGAATTCTGGGGCAGAGATGCAGCTCCTGATGGAACTGTCTGTGAGCGGTGCCAGATGGAGCCGCGTCTTCCTTCCTGCGACCTCAAGCCAAGCTTCCCCTGGACCCTTGGGGGTCATCCGGTTCTCTTAGGCTTCCAAGGGCAGAGCAACAGGACTACTAATGCCCTCCCCGTGGCCTTGCTGTGAGGACGAAGTGTAACTGCGTGTGCAAGAGCATCACTTAACACAGTCTATGGCTCTCAGGGGAGTTCGGTACTCACGCGCCTCTGGTCCTTGTGACCACGCCCACACTGTAGCCACAGCTGATTGGACAGTGATGAGCACGTGCCCTGGGGCAACCAGTCCCAAGGCTGCTGGCCAATACTGTGCGTGGTGACGTCAAAGGGTGAGCTGGTTTAATCCTTTCCAAGGGGTGGGGTGTACCGGTGAGGGAGCAGAGAACAATCTTAGTTGGTACACGTAAGACTTTTAAAATTGCAAATTGTTATGCTTTTCTTTAGTCTATATCAGGAAAATGCTGCCTCCCATTTATGGTACATAATATTAAATTCTCAAGGAACTGATTTTCTTTTTCTTTCTCTCCTTTCCTCTCTTTCTTTTCTCTTTTTCTTTTCTTTTCTCTTTTTCTCCCTTTCCTTTCCTTTCCTTTTCTTTTCCTTCTTTTCTCTTTATATATGAAGTGAATTTTAGCCCAGCTGGTAGAAGTCTATGGCAAATAATTCAAGAGCAGAAAGCAAGTGATTGACACGTGGTGAGGTCCCAAGACTACATGCCTCCCTCAGGAACTGGAAATGAGAGGCAGGGTAGTAGTTGGTGAGGCGTTTCCTTGGGGTTGAGTCAGGAGCACAGCAAAGCCAAGCCATGTGCAGGCTGCATCTGTGAGGGAGAGAAAAACCGGTTGGGTGGGAAACTAGGAGACTTGAATAAATGTGCATAAAAGAGATGAAAGACAGAGAAACAATGGAGACAAAGGTAGAGATGGAGAAACAGAGACAGAAAGATGGCTGCATAGCAAGAGAAAACTAGAGAGGCGGAAATGCTCTGTTATCTTCCTCTGGGGACTCTGTGGGTCTACCTCCACTCCACACACGTCCTTCCAGTGAGTCCTTCTTGTTTCCTGAGATACCTTGAGTGGGTCTCTGGTCACAGCAGAAAGCCTAACATAAATGGATGGATAGGAAGGGATTGTATTTTGAAGATTCCTGGGCACCAGCCAGCACATTTAAATCTACAATGGCAGGCAATGGGGAGCTATTGAGGGTTCTTGAGAGAGAAACAGGGAGGTACTAGGGTGAGTCAGGTGAGGCGCGTAGGGAGAACTTGTCTCATTTGACAAGTTCAGATATCAAATTCCAGTAGACGGCTGATTTCCACAGCTCTTCTGGAAACTTCAAGGAATTCACTGATCAAAAAACGTTCGTGAGTCTATCAGGTCCTACTCTATCCAAACCCCAGGTAACCATCTCTAGAACTTTGCTAATCTAGAAGCAGATGGAAAGAACCAGTTGGTATATAATTTAAATTCTGCTAATGTGTATTTACTATCGACACCCAATTATCACCAATCAATATAACAGTTATTACTTAATGGGTGAAAATTGTAATTCCAGTGCCCCAGATCGGCACAGGGCATTGAGCTAATTGGGACAGAGCTTATTCAGGAGTGTAATGAAAATGTAAATTCCCACACATTAATCAAACAATTATTTCTATAACCACTAGACAGCTGATCCTAAACCTAATTAGGAAATAAACAAAGTTAATCAGTGAGCAGACAACATTTACTAATCATATATGTGTCACAAGAAAAGAAATATTAGGCAGTAATTCATTAAAACATCCCAAACCCAGACCATTCTGCAATCTTTAATAATACAGCCTCTCGGCTTCAAGGAGGCAATATGAGAATTTTTATTAAAGCATTTTTTCTGCTTTAGTGTCTAGGAGACACCAGAGAACAAAGATACATATTACCTTGTACAATAAATAATGGCGCCACTCTAAATAACAGCACCAAGAACTGAAAATGTACTTACAGACAGGGTGGACACTGTTGGCTCACTTTGAGCTTAATTATCAGAATGCAATTCTCTTTAAGTGACAGAGAGAAAAGGAGCTCATTCCAATGCAGACATAAAAACTGTAAGACGACATAAACCAAAGCAAATTGCATTCTTCTCTCCACCGCCTATCCTTAGCTTCTTGTCAAAACTGCCACCTGGTACAGTTTGGGGCCCAAAACATGGATTCTTCTCAACTTGCCTGGGCTGCTGATTGGTTCCTGGGGCTTTTACTGTCCTCAATGGCTCTGTGAGGCTCTGCCGGACCATCGTGTGGATCTGATGATGGTGCAGACCCATCCGGAGGTTTCCTAAGGGATGTTTGCGCTCTCCTCCTGGAAGTAGCAAATGCACAGAATGGAGACATTTGGGAGGCTCCTGGGAGAGAAATACCTAATATGAGCATTTCCCTTGGAAAAACGTGGATTTGGTCAAGATCAAACTGCACAGTTGAATGTAACCCCAGCTAACACAGGCGGAATGTTGTCATTGCGCTCTCTTAGTGCTTTGCATACTGCTGTGGTCTGTCTGTTTATGTCCTCCCAGATTCATATGTTGAAATCTTAACACCCAAGGTGATGGTGCTGGAAGGTGGGGCCTTTAGAGCCATGATTAAGTCATGAGGGTGGAAACCTTATGAAGGGGATTAGTGCTCTTATAAGGGAAACTCCATCCAGAGAGCTCCCTTGCTCCTTCCATCATATGAGGACATGGCCAGAAGCCTGTGATCCAGAAGAGAGCCCTCCTGACCATGCCGGCCCCTTGATCTTGAATTTCCACCCTCCAGGACTGTGGGCAATACATTTCTGCTGTTTATAAGCCACTCGGTCTGTGGTATTTTGTTGTAGAAGCCTGAATGGACTAAGAGACTTATCTTAATGTGTAATACCCCTCACAACGACCCTATGAAGTAGGTACCATGGTTATAATATCCATTTATACAGATGAGGAAACTGAGGCACAGAGCGTTCAAGTAACTTGGCCTGTCATGCAACTTTTAAGTGGTAGGTAGAGCCAGGATTTGAACCTATGCAGTTAGCTCCCAGAGCCCATGGTTTACCGTGTTCAATGGCTGAGTTTGGGCTTTCCAGGATGCCCCATTTGTGCTCCCAGAACACTTTGTGTTGCTCCAACTGCATCATATATCAATTGGTGTCACTGGGAAATTATTTTTCAGTTGGTAGTATTTCCTACAGTCCACCTTTCAAAGGATACCAAAGGTTCTATGATGAAAACCCCCCCTTGTCGCCCCTGTCCTCAATGACCCAACTCTCCTCCCAGAGGCTGCCAACGATTCTACTTTCACTCTAATGACAAGCAATGACAATGTCTTAATTTAAGTCTCCTCCAAAACAGACCTCAAGGTAAGTATTCGGTGCAAGTAGTTCATTTGGGAGTTTATCCCAGGCAGCATAATGAAAAAGTGGGGAAAGGAGATAGAGAAGGGAGGAAATCTAAGCGTGTGTGAATGAGCAGGTCACGACTGTGGGTAATTGAGGCTCAATCCACATCTCTCAGTTGTCGCCACTGAGGGGCGAGGGAGCTGAGGTATTTATCCACTAGTGCCCAGCCTTTATTCATTGAGGGTCACTTCAAGGTGTGAAACCTTTAGAAAAAAGCCTCTGTGTGCACTGGAGCAGTCTGCAGACAAATGTTATATACATATGTGTTATTGTCTCAGTACAGGTGGTAAAATAACACACACACTCTTCTGTACCCTTCTTAAACCTAACCCTAAATCTTAGTGATCTTCCCATATCAGTACGTAAAGAGTTACATGATATTCTTGTATAGATATGCTGTCATTTGTCTAATCGGTCCCCTCCGCTTGGTCATGTGGGTGATTTCCAAACTTTTGCTATTCCCAATGATGCTGAAGTGAATAACTCAGTACACAAGTCATTTTCTATATGGATGGTTACACCTGCAGGTTACCTGTCTAAAAGTGGAATTGTGGGCTCCAAGGGAATTTGCAGTTATACTGCTGCCAACCCACCCTACGTAGGGGTTGTATCTATTTAAACTCCACAGCAATGAATGAGAGCATCCTGTTCTGTGATGATTAGCAACTTACTTGTCTTCCTTTCCCTCTATACTTTGGGCTACTTGGGGCAGCAACCATTTTGGAGAATGCTTGGCACATAGGAAGTGCTCCATATATATTTGAATGAGTGGAGAGGTGAGTGATTGGGGTTCATAGATGGATTGGTGGGTGGGTAGATGAGTGGAAGGAAGGAAGGTGAGAAGGATGGATGGATAGGTGGGTGGATGGGTAGACAAGTGGATGGATGGATGGATGGAGTAGATGGATTACCTCAAAAGTGTCATTCTTATAGGGACCAAGACCCAATATAAATAAATAAATAAGAACTTGAAATCAATTATACTGGATTTCCATTATTATATACTCTCATAGCACCTTTTGTGCTCTCTGAGAGTGGCAGGAAAAAATTCGGCCATGCTTGGCTGGAGGCAGGGTGCTCACGGTGGCTGTGTTAGCATAAGCCAGGGCGGCTCAGGTTCCTGAGACTTATGGGACTGGCCATTTGTCGGCTGCTTGGCAGCTCATTCGTGAAAACAGAGCTGCCCCACACTCTGAAGTCTGCAGTGACAGCTTCAGAACTTCAGTAAGGGGGCTTCAAGTACACTGTTCTTACTTTGGTTTTAAATTATAGATCCAGGGGTGCCTAGGTGGTGCAGTCAGCGGAGCGTCCGACTCTTGGTTTTGGCTCAGGTCATGATCTCAGGGTCTTAAGATTGAGCTCTGCATCGGACTCCACGTTCAGCACGGAGTCTGCTTAAGTTTCTCTTTCCTTCTGTGCCTCCCCCTATTCTCTCTCTCTCTCTCAAATACGTAATAAAAAAATAAACCATAGATCCATTAAAATAGCCAAATTGTGTAAAGATGCTTTTACCCATACCCTACATAGGATGGAGAAAATGTTGATGGTTTGTAGCCAAGGAGAATGCTATAATTCAGGGGGTGGCCTTGAGATGATGGGAAGGTAGAGCCCACCCCGACTCTCGGCCTGTGTCAGCACGCCCCCACATCCCACCCTGCTTCTCTGATCAACATTCCCTCACCAGAGCGTCAAATCCTTCCTTTCTGAAAGTGTTGCTTCTTTATTCTTCCAAGGACCACAGCTGGCTGAGGGATTGGATGAAGCATTTGGCTCCCCTCCCTGCTTGTTCCTGAACAGATCTCCTTAAGCTGCATTTTGGGTTCATTTCCCGGAATTTTTGCCAGCCGGGCAGACCCCAGGGAGGAGCACGTGGGCGCATCAGGAAGAGAGTGGAGTCCCACACTCAGTGCCAAAGCAGCTCCATTGGTAAAATAGCATGCAAAATATCATTCACTTTTTCCAGGGTAAATCTAGAATTCATATTTATGATGGCAACTTTGGAAAATGCCAATAAACAAATAGAAGAAAGTAAAAGTCACCCAGGCCCCCATACAGAGGTTACAAGTCTTAACATTTTGGTCAATAATTTCGTGGTCCTTTTTCTATCCATGTAGCTGGCTTTCATCATGAAAATGGCATCTTATTGTGCCAAATTTTTGGCCCACTTTTTTCTGCTTGGTGCATAGTTTCAGATATTTTTAACCCCTGTGTAATAGTCCATCGGATGGCTGATCTAATCACCTCCTCCTGTTGGTTATTGACATTGCCCCCGTATTTTAGAGAAAGCATGAGAGGAGGGGGAGGGGCAGAGGACGAGGGAGAGAGAGAGTCCTCAAGCGAATTTTTCACTGAGCGTGGAGCCTGACATGGGGCTCAATCCCAGGACCCCAAGATCATGACCTGAGCCAAAATCAAGAATCAGACTCAACTGACTAGCCACCCAGGCACTCATACGTTGCCCCCTTTTATTATCAAATGTACTGTTGGCAAGAATTAGAGTCTTTTTAAGAGCTTTCTGCTCCCCCAAACATCTCAGGTTTCTCAAGGGTGACCACACCATAGTTGCTGCCTGTCAGGGAAGAGGGAAAGTGTCATCTGTCATCACAAAAGGCTATAGGATGCTCTTCCCTTAATCCTGCTGAGGGTAGAGCCCGTGGTGCCAAGGGATATGATCTAGGGCTTTGCCACTGCCCTGATACCTCCTGATGTTTTGGGCTTTTGCAATTCCCCCCGTGACCTCTACCTTGCCCTTTACTGATCTGTCCCCATCTGGGAGCAAACCCTTACTTTAAGTCCCATGGCACAGCCAAGACTAGACCGTCGAGTTTGCCAAGAAGTTGCTGATCGTCCAAGAGGAATTTACAACCAAAGATGCAATTTATTTTTGCTGCTAGAGGTGATTTCCCTCAGGCTCCAAGCCCATCCTATGGGCCCTTCACCAGCTGCCCCTTTCCTGGCTGCTGTCCTGCCTCCAAGCATGGGAGGTGGGGCAGCTGATCCTGTCCACCAGGGGGTGCCTGAGACCACACCTACATTCCTGGGTCCATCTCTCCTTGTCTAAAATGCCACCTCGACTGGCCCCCTTTCCTGTCTGCAATCCGACAATGGGAATCTTGGCAAGAAATGAAGACCACCCAAATAAGAATAAACAAAAGCTATTTATTCAGAGTTGGCCATAAAGCAAAGGAGTCGGCCACAGTCACTTGCATTTGGCGAAAACTCAAAGGCAGGCAGATGAGTGGGAAAGCTTTATCATGGAAGCAAGAGACGGCCTCAGGTGTGCCCAGAGTAGAGGCTGTTGGCCCAGGAAGCGGGAGGCGGGTGAACTAGAAGAGGGCATTCTACATCATTGGTTAGGGAGTTCATTTTCCTTTCTCTGGTTGGTCCTCATTTGCAAGTCGGGGCAAAATTAGGGAAGCTGGCCATTCTTTTTTTTTTTTTTTAAAGCTGGTAGTTCTTGATCAAGTCCTTCCTACATGGGGCTCATTGCAGCCAAGCTTGTGTCCCGGGGCTGGTAAGCTTGTGTCAGAGTTTTGTTTTTGTGTATGCCCTGGCCATTGTCCATCTGCAGATCTGGTCTCAGAACTGTCCCTCTATGAGAAGCCCCACTGGGGACCAAAAAGGGGAGGCCTGGCCCTTTGGCCCCGACACAAGGCAATGGCATCAGAATAAAATCACCCTGCATCTGTACCTTTCCCAAAGTCTGAGTAACTCGGTCTTCAATAGCGCTGTAAGAAAGACAGTTTCTGCTTACATCAGCACTTACCTAAACTGATATTACATAGCCCAACTGCCTGGCCTGTCCCATGGCAAATGGTTGCAACCAGCTGATGCTGATAAAGGGCCACAAGCTCTTAGTGACCCTGAGCTCCAGGCCTCACCGGAAGTACCTGGAGACTCCTTCCTGCCCACCGGATCTGTGTGCAGACCGAGGGACCCATTCACTAGCTTCTGACCCATAATTAGCATAGCACCGTGAAAATCCCTTTCCAGCACCTCACACTCCTGACTTCAGCCCCTCTGTGCATAATCTGCTCAGTGAAATTCCTCGCCAGCATTCTTTCGCATGACACGTTAATAGACTCAGTTTTGCAATTTTTTGTAAATTCTTGCATTTGTACTTTAAAAATATTTTTAAATTATTATTATTATTATTATTTTTTAAGGAGGCTCCACGCCCAGTGTGGAGCCCAGAGCAGGGCTTGAATGCACGACCCTGACTTCGAGACCTGAGCTGAGGTCAAGAGTCAGATTCTGAACTGACTGAGCCACCCAGGTGCCCCGTGTTTGTGTATTTTTGACGACACCATCTGTATGCCCTCCACTACAGAGTCTAGGTTGGACTCCCCCGAGCTGGACCAGGTTCTTTTGGAAGCTGGACCTTCTCATCCTTCCCGAGGCTACCAGGACTTCTGCCCCAGCTCCGCATCGGCAATGCTCATCACCAGCACACACTGAGCCCTGAAGGCTTGTAGCGGGATCCAGGCTTCCTGCATCTGCTGGCTGAACAGCACACAGGAAAGAAAAAAAAGAAAGAAAGAAAGAAAAAATCCCCCAACTGCCCTAAATGAAACAAAGTCTCCAGAGAGTTAGGAGGAGCTGGGCCCAACCATCTGTGTTCAGGATAACAGCTAATTCACAGCCTTCCCTGATACAATTGGCATCCACTTGCTTTGCTCTTGTGCCGCTGAAGGGCTCGATCAGGTGGTTTTTCCAGAAGAGAGGAACAGCTTGCCCCAAAGGGCATTTAAATCCCCACTGTTTGCCAAGCAGAAGACTTTTTCCAGCTATGAAATGAGAGTTTTTCCAGCCTCCGCTAGTCCCAGTAGGGGTTTCTTTTCTTTTTCTTTTTTTTTTATTACCTTCATGTGTATCGGGCAGGGCATGCTGTTATGTCCATGAAGGTAGTAGTAGAAGGGTGTAATCCACCACTTTTTGATCAATAGATTTTCCTAGTGCATTTAAAATGGGGTTTTAATTGGCCTACAAAAAGGAAAAGTTTTACGTAACATGATTTTGTAAACACCATGAGATTAGGAGACAGATTTATTCATCTCTCATTTGCACAGAATAATTTCCCCAGAGCCTTGGTAATAGGGGATACCCAATAAATACATTCTGATGGAGGGAATGAAGTCGATTTCTCAGGGGTGTTATAGATGAAAAGAAAGATTTGGGGAGCAGGTACTCAAGGATGCCTGAGATGTGCATACATTTGTGGGAGGAGAGAGAAAGGGAGGGAGGAAAGCTGGAGGGAGGGACGGTTGTAGGGAGGGAGGCGGAGGGACAGAGGGTGAGAAAGAGGGAGAGGGAAGACAGATATAACAGATAGATAGGCAGATAGACAGGCAGCAGGTCTTAAAAAGAAACCCGGGTCTAATTTATCAACAGACCCAATGTTCCGAGGGGTTGGATCAAAGAGAGATGAATTCAGGCAGGAGGATAAAGAGTGAGACGGGGACCTTTCCACGGTTGTGTGGCGTGAGGCAAGGGACTTTGCCTCTCGGACCTTGGTGTGCTCAGCTGCAGAACGAGGATCACTTCAGAGTCTTACTCAGGAGCTCATGCATGTAAAGCACTGATCAGAGGTTAGCACAGCGTAAATCCATATATAAACATGAGCGGCCAAAGAAAGGACTGTGTTTCACCACATCTACAGCGCCACTGGCGTAAGACGCGTGTCATTTCATGAACCACTACAGCAAGGAGACTGTGGGGCCGGCTACCCTGGGACACGACATTTTCACATGAGTCACTGCTAAGACACATCCTGATTCCAGAGATGTTAAAATGTGCGAGAAAATGGGCATCTTAGACCCAGCGAACTATGATATAAAGATAAAATTCATCTCTTTCTCAGTTATGCTCTCTGGGACAGTTTTGTGACTCTGGCAGTCTTTTTTTTTTTTTTTTTTTAAGATTTATTTATTTTTTATTTGGGAGAGAGAGTGTGTGTGAGCACAGGGAGGGGGAGGGGTAGCGGGAGAGGGAGAGAGAGAACCTCATGCAGGCTCCCTGATGAGTGTGGAGCTCAACACGGGGCTCGATCTCACGCCCCGAGATCATGACCTGAGCTGAAATCAAGAGTCGGATGCTTCACCGACAGAGCTCCCCAGGCGCCCTTCTGGCCCAGCCCTTCTTAAACACTTACCCTTCAACCACAGAGTGTGGATCCCGATAAGACCTCCAGCTCCTTCTCACTTTAGAGCTATTCGGGGCCCCTGGGCTCCCTCAGAGGCTGAAGCTGGAGAAGCGGAGAGGGCGCACCTTCTCCTCTGACCCAGACTGAGCCCCTCATCTTCCAGCCACACAGCCTGTGCTTACGCACCTGACTGGCTCACTGAGTTTTTGGTATTCATCCTACAGGATTCAGCCTTGTCGCCTTCAGGAAAGAATCCAGCTTTACAAGACACTCGGAACCTGACCCCACCCTCTGTGATCTTTGGCAACGGTCCAGGGTCTGGAGCTTTAACCTCCCTGGAAAGACATGATTCAGACCCTCCTTCTCAACGCTTGACATCAACCTCCCAGAATCTGCTGAGGCCTCTCCGGCGGGAAATCAAAGAGTCTGTGCATTTCGGAACTGTGCCCTTCTGCCAGAAACCGAGGCTGACGGTGTAGGCCGGGGTTGCCAGCGAGGACACATGAATGGAGGCTGTCTAGCTCCCAAGTCTGATGGGCCATGAGGTAAAATCCAAACGTAATGGGTCTGGAGCGTCGAACTCCAACCATGACAAAGGATAGTTATCAACACCTACTTGTGGCAAATTGACTGATTATGCGACAGATAATGTCCAACTCATTTTATAAGCATTACCTCATTTAAAACTCATACTCCTTGGGGCGCCTGGGTGGCTCAGTCAGTTGAGCATCTGACTCTTGGTCTTGGCTCAGGTCATGATCTCAGGGTCCTGGGATTGAGCCCCGAGTTGGGCTCCATGCTCAGTGAGGAGTCTGCTTGTCTCTTTCTCTCTCTCTCTCTCTCTCTCTGCCCCTCCCCCTGCAATGCTCTCACGTGCTCTCTCTCCCTCCCTCTCTCTCTCTCAAAAATAAATAAATAAATCTTAAAAAACAAACAAACCCAACTCCTACCCCTTTAAGTCGCTAATCATCCGTTCCAGTTTACAAAGAAGGAATCAAAGCTCAAAGACACAAAGCTAGAAAGAGCTGGAATGAGGATATGAAGCCAGGCACAGGTGACTCTTACCCGTGATGCCGCAGGAGAAGGCTGGGATTAGAGCGCTGCCTCCACGCTTGGCAGCAAGACAGGGGTGTGGAAGGGTTCCGAGTGTTCGGGGCCTGAAGAGGACAAGGTTCTCCGTCCACCACCCCAGCATCTCTTTTCCACTCCCGTTGTCTGGGGGCCACCTGGGGTTTGGCCGACCGAGGCTGGGCTCAGCAGGGGTGGGCTCCGGTCAGCTTCCACCCACATCTGCCCCTCGTCCTCCCTGGCCTAGCAGTCCGACTCGAGAAGCGCCTTCCACTCACGCCAGGGGTGGGAGCACGAGCAGGCAAACGGCACGAACGAACGCACTTCAAGTCTCTGCGTCATGTCCTCTAATGTCTTGTTGGCTGCCGCAAACCGCATGGCCGAACCTGAGGCAAGGGGTGGGACGCCCAGCGCTCCTTGCAGGTGGGCGAGGGAGCAAATATTTGCAGAATGACGATCTAACAGGCTACATCCTCCTTATGGGATTTCCTCCTTCTGAGTACCTTACGATCGATCATCCGGCTGTTGAGAGGGCAGAAACCATTCCCCCGGCACGGACCAGGTCAGGGCCCCCAATTACTGGTGCAAGCTCTCCCATTTCAATTGTCATCTCCAGCGGTAAGCGGAGCTCCTCCTCTGAATTCTAGATCTCTAAATGGGAAGCCCCTTTCTGACTAAGGAGTCCTCATTCTCAGGGAAGCAATGCTCTCTAAGCTGCTCATCAGGGTAACTACCTGAGGGTCAGGTAATTGTGGCCAACCCTGACTTTGACCAACGGGCCTCTCACATCTGGAGCCTGCCCACCAGTAACCCATCTAAGCCGGTCTCCTGCTCTCTACCTTGTGATCTGGGACAACTCCAGGTGGATGGACGTGGATTGCTCACCGGGCCTCAACTTGCTGGCTTAAAAAAAAAAAAAAAAAACCCTCTTAATTGGCTACTCCCTACAGGTAAGCGCCTCTTCTTGGCTTCTCTGGGGTCCTTTGATGTGCTTCTCTCCGGCTACCCCTGCGGTCCTATGACAATGAGCGACCCACCCTGTTTCCTGATCTGCAAACACGTATGCTTTCTTCAAAGAGCTTCTTCATTTTCCTTTTTTCTTCTCCTTTGAGCTTAGTTCAAATATCCAGGTCACTGGGCTTTCGTGCAGCCCCTCTCGGCAATCTGGAGTGACTGCGTGGGACAGTCCTGTGCCCCAGAGTTTCCCTCCGGGCGTGGCACTTCCCCTAGATGGCTCCACGGATAGCAGGGACCGGGCACTATTTCCCCATCTTTCCCAGGCGTCATCCTCTCCCCCACTGCCCCACTAGGAGCCCATTCTTATGAGCTGAAATTCCTCTGCTGGTGTTATCCGTTAACCCAGGTCGAAGAGCAGGGTGTGAGGGGCTTTCTTCCCCCTGCGGTACACCATATTAGAGGGATCTCAGTGCTGCTGCTTGGCTCTCAAGCTTCGAGAAGCTTCTCCCTTGCTTTGCCCTGTGACACACGCATCCAAGCCGCTGGCGTGGGCTGGGGATGCATTTGAGCAATGCGTATAATATCATCTTTCTACTCGAATCCCTTTGTTCCTGGGACGAATCAGCCTCTGCTGTTGGAATCATGTCCTCGTGCCAGGCCATCTCTACCCTTAGGGCGAGTTCTCTCCTGGAGTGATG
This sequence comes from Potos flavus, assembly GCA_028534135.1. Taxonomy (NCBI): domain Eukaryota; kingdom Metazoa; phylum Chordata; class Mammalia; order Carnivora; family Procyonidae; genus Potos; species Potos flavus. Next base: position 66,060,634 of record CM052889.1, read on the forward strand.
ACAGAGGTCACATTCTAGGCTCAGGCCCAGCCCCTTCTTGTCAATCACATTCAAATCCATGTTTACAGGAAATAATTTTGTTTACAGGAAAATAAGTTACCAATCGATCCCAGGCATGAATGAGGGGAGGGGATGTCAGGGAATCCGAGCTGGAAACAGACACGCTTCGGCCCCAGCCAGACCCCTGGCACGTCCTGGATGGCCCTGAAAAGTCAGTCTTCCCATGATTTGTGATTAGATTTCCACTTGGAGTTAACATCTCCCCAACTGCTGAGATCTAAAAAGGCCTCTAGCCCAAGCAGCAGGAAAACAGGGAACCGTCAGCGTCATTATTAACGCCCTGTATGTAATTTCAAGAGAAAATGGCCAGAAATTGGTAGCGAGGAAGGAGGGGGCCACGCAAACCAGAATGCCCCTGTCCTTTCCCCGGGGCTGTAGTTGGTGACGTCCCTGGATTGAAAGCGTCCCGGGCATGCCCCCTCTCTAGGGCCCCCGTTTTCCCGCCTGCAGAAGCCAGGGGGTACGTTTGCAGGAAACCGAGGTGATTAGCACAAAACTGAAAAAATATCCCTTCTGAGATAAGAGCAAAACCTGCAATTGCACCGTACTTGACTGACTCCGGCCTGAGAAGCACTGACTTTTCACTCATCACTACATTGTGCTGCAGAACCTTCCAGCTCCATCTGGCCGCTGAGCCATAAATACTGTCCTCTCCCCCCTGGCCAGACGTCCCCGCGGAGGGCACGGAATTCCAGATGGAAAGCTCGGATGATGGAAGGACTGTGTGCCCTTCTCAGGGCCCCGGGGGTCAGGGGCACGTACGGGAGCCACCACCAAAGGGATGCCACACCCCGTGAGTGGACAGAATTTACAGGAAACCGTGGGTCACCCGAGCTGGCATTTCTCAGAAAGCAGCGCTCACAGCCGGGTGGCTCAGGATCGGAGCGGGAACTAAAGCTGAGAAAAAGCCATTCCCTTTTGGGTCTCAAACCGTGGTGAGCAAATCATTCCCTTTTCAATTAATTCCCTCGCATCCCCCTGATTCATTCAAGTAGGAAGTCTCTCTCTGGTGACAACTGGTCTCTAACTTCTAACACCTGCTAATCTGTCCTGATGACACCAAGGGCCACCAAGCCCCAGGGGGAGACCTTCACCCCGCAATGGTCTCCAGCCAGCGTTCGGCAACTCTTTTTGGGAAATGGCATAGCCTCACGTCTGCCGCAGGCGAGTGGTTAAAGGAGCCCCAGGGCCCGCCAGATTGAACGGGAGAGAACAACACAAGGGCGTAAATATGGGGAGCCTGGTTCCCTGGCGGCCGCTAAGAGGCACCCATCGGCTGTATTCTAGAGTCTGAATCTCTCACTCTACCCTGTAGGGTCAGAGACCCCCTTTGCCATTTTAGAAAACGATGTTTCATGTGTTTCAGATTTTCCTTTCAGCAGCACACATCGGCTCAAGCCGACTTTGTGCTGGACCCAGAAATCATTCAGGCATGATCTAATAGAAGGTTGCCAAGATCGAGTCCCTTGGCTTGCTCTCTGTCTGGCCCCCACCGGCCCCAGCCTGGAACCAGATGCAGAGCTGTATCTCTGGGCTCAGTCAGGGCTCAGCGGTGGAGGGAAAAAAGTCGGGGGAAGGAAGGGAGAGGGGCTGAGCCCCGCACATGTGGGCTGGCAGCCTTCTGAGTCTATGGATAGCCACTGTGGTACCGGTGGTGACAATGACAGTAAGAATAGCTAGGGTTCTAGAGTTCTTCTGATACGCCAGCCTCCGTCCTTCGTGTATGATCTGCCTTATCTTGTTTAGTCCTGGGAGATAGGTGTTCTTCAGAGGAGGACATCAGCTCATTGGGGTGCAGTGGCTCTCCTGAGGACACAGGCCAATTAAATCAAGTAAATCCCAACTCAAGCCTGTCTGGATCCAAAGGCTGAATCTGTATATACCCTAATACACCAGGGGGATTTCTCTGACTTTCAGACCCCGCCCCTCCACCCCAGGTTCCCGTTGGCCTGATTCAGTCCTCGTTGGGTGGGAGAGGCAGGAACATTAATTTAAAAGCCCTTTCTCTGGGATCTCAGAGCCCCCTCCCACCTCCATCCATGGCTGTGGTTCTTGTCTGTTTCCCTGCCGCTGATCCCGCCAGGACACGGGCTCCCAAGGAGAGGACCACGCTGACGGGGCCTCCAGCCCCCAGCCTAGCCACGAAAGGCATTCCAGGCACACACCTGTTGAAGGAATGAATGAGGGAGCGTGCTCAGCTTTGCATTGGGCACCCTGAGGAGTGAAAACTCAGTATAACGTCCCTTGCTTGCCCTCAAGGAAGCTCAATTTTAGTGCAGAGCTCTAAAGTAGTAGAAATACTAGAAGCCGGGTCAGCAGGCTGCGTTGTGAGTCCCGCCCCTGGGGCCTACAGGTCAGTTAACAGGCTCTAAACTCCACATCCCCGTCTGTAAAAGAGGACTGGTGTTTCTCGCCAGGTTCTTGTGGGCTCCGATACGATAGCAAACGGGAGCATTTACTACCAGCTGGCGAATGCATGAGTGCATTCGTGAATGAGCAAGCGAGAGAGCGAATGAACATATCCAGCATCGCTCATGGGCCAAGCACTGGGCAGAGAGCCAGGGGTTGCAGAGTCAAGGGGCTAAGACCTTGAACCCTAGAGTCAGACTATATAGGTCCGAATCCCAGCTCTGCTGCTCACTTGCTGCGTGACCCTCTCCAGCTCTGTTTCTTCCTTGGTAAAATGAAAATGACGAGAGCACTGTCTTCCCAGCCCGCAGTAAGCAGCTGTCGTTAGGGAACCAGGGCAGTGGAGAGGCAGCCCTGAGCCCCTGTTTCCCTGCCCCCGTGGCACTGGCCTTGAGAGGCTGTGAATGCCCCTGTCTTGGCAGCTACTAATTCTGGAAGGTCTCCAAGCGTAACTCAGACCCCGCAGAGAGAATCTGCAAATGAGGCCTCCCGCAAATCACAGCTGACCGCTCCAATCAGCCGCCTTGTGTTGCTTTCAGTTCCAATAAAGCCAGACCCTGTCGCCCGGCCCACAACTCTGTCCCCTCTCCGTGATCAGTGACCCTGGAAGAGAGATGACTCTGGGGCTAATGTTCCGAGACCCGTGTCCCTGCTGTCTCTGTAAGTGAGTTGTGAAGACCTCATGAGCCTCCAAGCCACTGTGAGTCCCCCCTCCGCCTCCCCATCCACTTAGACCGTTAGATTCATCTCTTCGATTTAATAAAAATCGCGTCCTCCCGGGCTCCCTCCAAGGCCAGAGACAGGTAGGAGCCCTCCCAAGTTTAAACCAGGCCAGCCCTTAATTAGTCGGCAACATCAATATCACTTTTTCCCCGTGATTTGCATTTCAAAGTAAATTCCACATCTTGGGCTGTCAGCATCCAGGAGCCTGGCAGAAGGTTGTTCTGTGCGGCAGAAAAAAAAATCCCGCCACGGAGCGCCTGGGATTTCAGAAACTCAGCAACTTTGCCAAGGCCTCTTCCCTCCGCTGCTGATTTCATGCCAACACCCCCGATCGACTCCATTTTACCCCATTCTGTCTGTGGGGCTGATCTGCACCCTCCGAGGCCTGGAGGTGCCTACAACGTTCAGTTGTAAACGGAGGGCCGACTCCCCCAGCAGATATGTTTGTCTAGACCTAAATAAATAAATAAATAAATAAATAAACAAACACAAAAATCTCCATTTCTGGCTTTTCCCGGAAAATGCAAGATCTGGCCACACCCAGCCGGCAGCACCTGCCGCCTTTGGATGGGCAGAGACTCTCCAATGTGTCACAGTCCCCACCAGTCCCTACTGTCCCATGCCTGGATGTCCCATCTGCTATGTCCCTGGCCCCTGGGAAAACTCGAGTTTTTGTCGCTTCTTATGGGGCTAGATTGAAGGAGGCAGGACTGGTTATAAGAGGTGTTGGAGGGAGAGGCAGGAAATTATCAATGGCCCCTAGACCATTCTGAAGTGAGACCCAAAGGGCTGTCCCTTGAGAAGAGGAGGGGAATGGAGGTGGGGCAAGGAAAGCCTTGTGGAATATGAAGGAAATATGTCCTGGCAGAGGGACGGGACATGCTCAAGCTGTCCCCCTGCCCCGTGCCACCCCCGCTTCTCTCTCCCTCCTTCTCAAACCTCTTGAGAATCTCCAAGTGTGGGGGTAGGGTAGAATGCACATCTGGATGAATGAGGGGATAAATGGGTCCCTGCCAGGATCTGTCATGAACCTGGTGGGTCACTCACCAGGGACAAGTTTCTCTGGGCTTTGGCTTCCACTTCTAGAAACTGAAGTCGTTGCACTGGGTTACTGACCTCTGATCTTCCCCCCAGCTCCTTGTCACTTGTCCCAAGGAGGAGGCTGAGTGACCAGAGGGTCTCTGAGCCCTGGAGAGGGACAGAGTGACTCTCCCCAGTGGATTTAAACACTTCTTCATCCCATAATCTCAATCACTTGCTTCCATTTCTAAATCTTAGGTAAAGGGCTTTGCCTATCATGCAGCTTCAAGTCAAGCCCCGAATCCATGGTTCCAGAACTGTGCCCCTAAGCCCATCCCAGAGAGAAATTCTGGCATTAACACTGAGCCCCCTGCTGAGGGCTTCGACCTCTCCCTACCCTTCATCCTGCCTGTCTACCAACAATTCTTCACTTTTCATTCCACACACTTGTTTTACATTTGTTTTCAGTGCCTTTTCTGTGCCAGGCCCTGGGGCTTTGGTGTCTAAGGAGAGTGTAGAGAGAATTCTGCTGCTGACCGACCCCACCCCCAACTCCTGCTCTCTGCCGCCCCCACCCACCCAGCGCTCCCCACTGGCAGAGGAGAGGATGGAGGTAATGATCACTTACAGAGTACTTCGTGTGTGCTGTGTGCTTGTCCCATTCCTTCTTCCATCGACTTTCCACAACAGATCGGCATAGATGCTGTTACCATCCCCATTTTGCAGATGAGGAAAGTAAGGCTCAGGGAGGTGAAGCCTCTTAACTGAATGTCACTTTGCTACCAAACAGTAGGAAATGAGTCTGTCCCAGAAGGTCCTTGCTCTTGGGTACTAAACGGCACTGGCTCCCATCATAGTAAAATAACGAACTAACTAACTAATTAACTAACTAACATCAGAATGGTAAGAATCATTGTTTCTCTCTGGTTCCACCGTGCTTGAAACATAAGAATATTTATGACATTGATTGTTCTTTTTTTTTTAAAGTAATCTCTACACCCAACATAGGGCTTGAACTCATAACCCCAAGATCCAGAGTTGCACGCTCTATTGACTAAGCCAGCCAGGCGCCCCTCACATTGACTGTTTATAAATCACTTTCAACTCCTTAAGCATAAAGATGGGCACTTATTCATCGATGAATCCCTAGAATCCAGTAAAATATCCAGGACATAGAAGGTGTTTAAACCAAGTTGGATGAGGGGTGCCTGACCGGCTCAGTTGGTGAAGCACGTGGCTCTTGATATCGGGGTTGTGAGTTCAAGTTTCACATTGGGTGTTGAGATTACTTAAAAAAAATAAAATCTTAAAAAAGAAAACAAAACAAGTTGAATGAATTAAGTTGGATTGAATCTAACTGAATGGAGTCAATGGAATCAAATGGGATTGAATGGAATGAAATTGAATTGAATTGCATTGAATCGAACTCTTGCCAAGTAGGTGGAGACTGAGATCATCGATCAGAGAGGCCTCAGAAAGTGCTGTAACCTTTTGCATATTGGACCTATAACCAGCCGGGATTCTTTTGAGTTGCAAGTGGTAGATGGCCAACCCAAAATAACTTCAACAAAAATTGGGATATACTGGCTCATGAAATTGGAAATTCCAGACTGACCTTTGGGACTCAGATGTAGTTGGATCCAGGGAACTCTGAGTCTTTGTCTCTCTTCTATGTTTGGCTCTCATGATGCAATGAAAAACAACCATTGGCAACGCTAGATTCACACTGTCCTGTTAGGCTGTCCCAGTGGGAAACCTGTCTTTCCCAAGAACTCCGTTAGAGAAATCCTAGGAAGGGCTCTGGTTGGCCAGCCTGGCTCATGAACTCCCCATCGAACCAATCAGTGCAGTCAGAAGGAGGAGATAGTCTGATTAAGTACATATGGCTACATGTCCTTAGTTGTGGCTGGCCAGAGTGGGGGTCAGCCCAGCCAAGCCCCATGAAATCCACTCCCCACCACTCCAGAAAGAGGAGTTTAGACTCTAGGAGAAGAAAGTTTGGAAGCTTCCAAAAGGAACACAACTCAGAATTTCCCTTTTCAAACCTTTTCCATAGATGTGGGTGACCCCACTGAACACCCTCTTTCCAGTAGCTACTTGAAATACACACCCCACCTTTCCTGGGGCTTGCTGAGTGCATCTGTCTTTGCTCACTTCCTTCTATCTAGGCATGTCAATACTGTGTTAAACTGACTCCGAATAGAGACAAGACTGTGAAGCCCCTCCCACCCAGAGCAGGAGCCAAAGGAAAATGATTTATCTTCATTCATATAGAGGCCCAAACCAGGACATTGCTTCAGTTCCAATTCTTCGGAGGAAGGAATAGAGGAGGGGTATGTTTCTTTCTGTCTCTCTGGAAGCCAGTGGCCATGGTTGGGAAACTGCCTTTGGATTTTTCCAGAATTCCTCCCCTGGTTCGCAAACATCCATTCTGAGGACCTTCACAATCAATGTGGATTCCTGACATTCTCCTACACAGCTGTGGGCCTGCCAGCGGACACAGATTTTCTGAAAGGTGCTCTGTCCAAAAATAACAAAGCTTTAAAAATTTAAGTGTGATGGAGGAAAAATATGTTAATATTCGATTGTTTATGTCTTTTAACCCTCATCTTTTAACCCTTTTCACCTGCTAGAGATAATTCTGTGGTTGCCTATTTAGCATTCCCTCTTTTTCCCCCCATACCAGTAGAAAGAATTCTGTGCTAACCATTTGGATTCCTGAGCTTTCGTGGTGCAAAATTAGGCATAAAAAGAACTGGATGAATGGGAACAGGGGATTCTCATCTTAGAGGAGAAAAAGAATAAAGGAGGAGGAGAGGCAAGATCCAAAGGTGGTTGAGTGTCAGTGGGAAGGGAGTGGTTCAGAGGTATCCATCAGGAAAACCCTAAGGATGCAAGAAAATAAAAATGAGGAAAGAGGACTTTTTGAGGGTTGCTAAGGATTATGAAATCAAGTCCTCTTTGATGTTCTCTGAGAAGCTGCAATAAAGATTTGTATTGCTTCCAGGATATATAGAAAGATGATAGATAGATAGATAGATAGATAGATAGATAGATAGATAGATAGATAGATAGAGTGATTTCAGGATTATGTATAGTATTCCCTTGTACATCTGTTTATCTAACCATTTCCCTATGGGTGGAAATTTGGGTTCTTTTCCATTTGTCGATATTATAAATAACAACATGATGAACATCCTTGTAACTAAATCTCTGTACGCATCCAAGATGATTTCCTTGGGATTATTCGTTGGGTCCGCAGTTGGCCTAAGTCATATAAAAAGCCAAGGCCTGAGGGATTCAGTCCCAGTATATCCTAAGAAGGTGACTTTATGAAATTTATTTAACATGAACCTCAGTTTCCTTATCTGGGAAATGGGACTGTTCATTCCTCAGTTACGGGGTTGTTGTGAAGGGCAAATAAGATAACATGTAAAATTGCTTTGGGAATCTGAAGCAAGTTCAACAGGCCCAAGCACCTCTTCTCCCCACTTCCCTGCATTATTTGGATGCTCAAACTATGTTCACGAATTGTCTTGATGAAAATAGAAATCAAATGTATATTTAAAAGTCTGCATTAAAAAATTAATCTGAAAAATCAGGCAACTTCTCAGTCTCCACCAAATTCTCCTGTTTTATTCTCATTAAAGCCCTGTCATTATCTGTTTTTTTTTTATTATTTAGCTGATTCTTTATTTTCACTCTAGAATTTTATCAGGTCTTGGAGAGCAGGCACCTGTTTAGTAATATTCTCTGCCATATCCCCAGGGCCTAGCACACACCTGAAACACGTTCCATAAATATTTGGTGATGTATGTGCAGAGAGAGAGAGGGATTGAGAGAGAGGTGGATGGAGGGATGGAGGGATGGATGGAAATGGATGGAGAGATGGATGGAGGGATGGATGGAGGGTTGGAGAGATGGACAGATGGATGGAAGGATGGATGGAGAGATGGATGGAAGGATAGATGGAGGGTTGGGGAGATGGACAGATGGATGGAGGGATGGATAGGGAGAGATGGAGAGATGGATGGAGAGATGGAGGGATGAATGGATGGAAGGAGGGAGGGAGAGAGGAAGGGAGGGATGGATGGACGGATGGATGGATGGAAGAACTCCACAGATCAAGTTCTTAGCAACCTCTCTGACCTTCATATTTCCTTTTCTCTTGCTCTTTCATTGTCTCTCACATCCTATCTTCTTCTTCCACCCTTTCCATGCTCTGCAGGTTGATTGGGCAGAGTTCAGACCAGAGACCTGTATGCAGCCCCCGCCTTCACTGCTATTCTGGGTTTGGGGTCTGGTCCCAGTTTCTGAGATCATGGACCAATCTGCCCCGACCTTCTCGCTCCATGTGTCCACTTGGGGCTGCCCAGCAGCCTCTGCTGCTCCAGCCCCTGCCCTGTGGAACAGAGACCCTGAGAGTCAGGCCAGTACCTCTCCCACTGAGAAGCCCACTCACCCCTCACCATGAGGGCCTCTAGATTCAGAGATGGGTGGGAGGGAGAGGGGAAGGATAGTGAGATTGAGGATGCTTTTGAGACCTCAGCAACGGCTGGGCTGCTACTGGAGATGACATTCTCTTTCCTCCTTCCAGGCTCCAAGCACTCTTCTGGGAATATTGGTTTTGCCATCTGCAGGAAGCTGGCGGGAAGCAAGGGTCACAAAAGCCTCCTGAAGGACAGGACCAACAGGCAGCTACTTTCCACGTGAGTCCAGCTCCTCCCCGCCAGCCCAGAGTCACCTAAAGGAGGGGCTTCTCTTGCTCTTGAAGGGGAGCAGGCTGTAACTGGCCCCCAAAATGTAGTCTATTTCAGGTTGTGTTAAAAAGAAAAGCATAGACCCAAAATGGCGTCACTTACGTTAAGGCCCCACATCAGCAAACCAAGATTTAATACCTAACCACAGTTTCCATTTTACAGGAACGTGATCTTTGACCAGTCCACCTGGAATTTCCTGATCAGCACTGGGAACTTTACTGATAGATCCCTTCTGTTCCCCTTAGGAGGGCAACTTACCTAAAACAATGCAGTCTTTGCTAATATTTTCCTATCCCTACCCTTCCTCCCTCAGCCTTTACAAACCTGTCCTTTTCTACAGCTCAGCAGAGCTCCTTTCTGTTTGCTGGTTGGGAAGCTGCCTGATTCAGGAAAGCCCATTAGATCTTCGAATTTACTCAGTTGAATTTTTGTTATTTAACAATTGATTGTTTTTAAGAAACAGCGGACGTAGGAAAAGTTCTGAAACCCGAGTAGAGTAGAAGTTATTCTTCCATGGGTGGCATCGACATTGACAAGGGAAATCTCTGTTTTTAAGGGTGTCTCCCTCTCAGTACCAGGAGGAAAAAGGTGACTCGAAATCTCTAGAAACTCCTATCAATGGAGAAAGCAGAGATTTAAATCTTCACAACCACCTCACCCTTGTTTACTGTGTCTTTTCTGGTCCCCTCCCATAATTGGCCTTCCTCCCCTCACCATCTTTTGTGTTTAGCTGGAGATGTTATTTAAGGTGGTAGCGTGGGCCATTAGGGGGAGTTACTTAGCTTTCCTAGGTCTCTCCCTTGTATATAGGAGGTATGCATGTTATTAAACTTCTGTTTTTAATTTTTTTAATTTAAATTCAATTTAGTTAACATATAGTGTATTATTAGTCTCAGGGGTAGTGTTCAGTGATTCATCAGTTGCATATAACACCCAGTGCTCATTATATCAAGTGCCCGCCTTAATGCCTGTCACCCAGTTACTGCATTCCCCCATCTGCCTCCCTTCCAGTCACCCTCAGCTTATTTTCTATAGTTAAGAGTCTCTTATGGTTTGTCCCCCTCTCTGTTTTCATCTTATTTCATTTTTCCTTCCTTCCCTCTATGTTCATCTGTTTCATTTCTTAAATTCCACATATGAGTGAAGTCATATGATATTTGTCTTTTTCTGACTGACTTACTTCGCTTAGCATAATACCTCTAGTTTCATCCACATTGTTGCAAATGGCAAGATTTCATTCTTTTTTATGGCTGAGTAACATTCCATTACACACACACACAGACAGACAGACACCCCACATCTTCTTTATCTATTCATCCATTGGTGGACATCTGGGCTCTTTCTATGTTTTGGCTGTTGTGGACATTGCTGCTATAAACATTGGGTTTTGTTTTTCTCCTAGTAATCTGTCTTTCATTAGAGGGGGCATCTCAGCCAAGAACCTAGAAGGGTAGGGAGAAAATTATGCTTCCTCCTCCACATTCTCTCCAAGTATTTCTCCACTTTGGTCAGCCTCTTTCATTCTCCACTCTCATCTCTTATTATCTCTGATCTCTCTCCTCTACTGTCCCCTCTCCTCTTCCCATGTCTTTCCCATCTCACATTCTCTTCCACAAGGTGGTACAATGTGGCCCAACAATCTGAGAAATCTCCAGGTCAGGGGATCCTCTCCCCCAGCATCTTGGGGAGGCCACCTTGCTAAAGGGCCTAGTCTCAGTCCGCTGTTGCCTTACACAATCACAAATGGATCTGGAGATCTGTGACTCCCATCCCCCTATATAATACATTCATTTTTCCATGGAGAGGCCCATTAACATTTCTCAATTTACCAAAGGAGACCATGGAAGAATCCTGCAGTCAGGTTTAACAGTCTTTGATGAATTAATGAGTGACTTGGAATAAGTGACCTTACCCCCAACCAAGCCTCAGTTTCCTCTTCTGTAAATTAGCAGTAATGACTTTCAAACTCTACTTTTCTGACCCCCAAACTCCCGGGTATCTGCTCAAATGAGAGGATGGTTCTGGGACCCAAGAGTCCACATCCCCACTTCTACTTCCTCCTCAGGGGCTCTGTGTCCATCTGAAGCACATACGTGGGACTGCCAGGACAGGTTTCCATGGCACAAATGATTCTAAAGCTTTACAAAACTGCTGAAGTGTTTAGTACTGATGTCTGCAATTTCCTTTGAAATACATCATAAATGGGAGACATGATGATGCAAGCGCAGTAAGATGCTAATGGTAGATTCGAGGTGGTGGGTTTCCACCTGGTGGTTCATTGATTTCTCTTCTCCTTTCCTGAGACTCCTGACTCAAAGAGAAATAACAAAAAGGACACATCTGGCTCCAGGCACATTGGGGGATCCAAGTGTGGCTGGAATGCAAACAAACAGGGTAACTAAAGTGGTCACCAAAAAACCAAGCTTTCCACTGCCAAGACCTTTTAGGGTCAAGAGACAGTGTCCAATGAGATATCCATCCCTTGAGCCATCAGCTCATATCTGGACCAGGACAGACAGACCTGTGGGTCTGTAGGATCCCGCCATTGAACCTGTTCTGTCTCCTGTGCTCCTCCACTTGGATAGGAAGGCTGCTTTTCATGCATGATTCCATGCTCCCTGGCTCCTCCCATGCTCCCATGCCACTTCCATTGGTGACAACCACATAATCCTGACAATAACGTAGCAGCTAGTTGTTACAATAGTGAGCGGTACCCCTAGTGGGTAACGACCACGCTAAACTCTCCAGAGACACTCAACTATTTCATCCTCTGAACAGTCCATCAGCTAGATATTATTGCTCTATCAAATTCACGCCATTTACTCACTGTGTGATCTGGGCAATTTAGTTAGCCCCTCTGAGCCTCAGTTTCCCCATCTGCGAAATGGGAATCATGAAGACACCAGCCTCATGGGCTGTTGGGGAATTTTTCCATGCATGCAAAGGGCTTGGCCCAAAGCTTGGTTCACGCAGGTAGAAGGTGGCCTTTCAGAGAGGTTAAGTGATTTGTTCTGGGACACACAGCCAGCATTAGGACCCAGGTTTTCCTGCTCTTAAAACAAGTGCTCTCAGTTAGTATGCTCTGCTAAAAAATCAGAGCTCTCTGCAGCTGGAAGCACCAGGGGAAAATCTTTGCTTTCTCTTAATTAGATTAAAAGATCCATCATGAGCATGTAAGCCAGCGAGCCATAATCCATGGACGCTGTTGCATTTTAAACAGAAATTCAGAGCAAGCGGTTCAGATGGGACTGAGCAGCTGGTGGCTGCTAACGGCACACACTGTGTCGTTACCAGCAAATCATTCCTTCCTCTGGGGAGAGTGAGGGCTGATGGGCATTTGCAGCAGGGTGGTCGGGACTGGGCTAGAGGCTCAGTAAGACCCCCTCCAAGCTGGTGAGTCCCTTTGTGTGGTACGTGCAGACCACATCTCTTAATGTTCAATCTGACTTCGAAAGCAGGAAAAAAAAAGGTCATTCTCTCAGCTCCATGCTTCCCAAAGCTGGCTGGGTATCACATCACCTGGAGACTTGACACAAATGGACACCGTTTGGCCCCATCATGAGACCTGGTGATTCAAATGCTTCAGCACAGGGTCTGAAGATCAGTATTTCTAGGGCATCATCACAAAAGATTTCTGAAACCACAGAAAACCACCACATGTGTCCTTGAATTCCCACAATGTTTCTAAGGGTTTGGGATTTTTAAACCCATTTTGTTGATGAGGTACTGAGACTTGGAGAGGCTGAGCAAATTTGCTCAATGCACAAGATCCTGTTTTGATCTTTTATCCTTTTCATTATTTATAATGACATATATTATACATTAAAGCATTTTTTATTGCAAAAATGGGATCATAGGATGTCTACTGTTTTATACCCTGATTAAAAAATAAAATAAAATGTGAACATGATTTAAAAAAAAAATAAGGTATTTCCTAGAAGTTTAAGGCACCAGTGGCTCTTACATCTCCTAGCCATAACCATACTCACATGGCCCTGCCCAGCTGCAAGGGAGATTGGGGAATATGGTCCTTATTCCCCATTTCAAAATCAAGAGTAGGAATTTCAACTACTGACTGGCCCATGTTTTGGATTTCTCATTCTAATCTTAATAACACTCAGGGAGACAGGTGCTATCATCTCCACTCTGACCATGAAGAAACTGACACTCAGAAGAATTAGTAGCTTGCTCCAAGCTCCCCCATGGCAGAGTTAGGGTTTAAACTAGGATGGGCTGACAAAATTCTGACTTCCCCTTCCAGACGTGACACTGTAATACCAGAAGAAGGCAGCAGGGGGAACCCCCCTGTTCAACAAGCCCTCCCCACTGGAAAGACGGCTTCTTCTATCCGCGCATTTGGGGGAAAGGTCACGGCTTCCCTATCACCCGGGCTCAGGAAGTCAAGGAGGCGGGCTGGTCTGCAGTGGGAACCAAAGCCTGGCAATAACCCAGGGAACGCCAAGACGCCACGTGGTGTGCCCCCCCCCCCCCGCCGTCCCCCGCCACCCCCCAGCCCGCTGGGACACCCAGGCTTGGCTGCTGTGGATGGAGACACCCTCCACCTTTCTCCGCCCCTGCCCCCTACCCCACATCTAGCGCTACTGCTCATGGGGTATGATCTCATCAACCTGAAAATCAGGAAGCGCAATGAGAGGCTAATGAGCATTTATTTTAATTTAGGGAGCCCAGATTCCGGTAGATTCCCAAATAGTGCTCCCACTTGGAGGGTGGAGGCAGGAGGTTTTAATGAAGAAAAGGAAGAGGGTCGGTGATCATACGAGTTAAGAGGATTACACATTGATTTACTCCTCTCCTGGTGGGTTAGTTAACTGTTCCCTCTTCTTAAAGTCTGCAACCAACAGTGTTATGACCAGAATGTCCACGGTCCTGTTCCCTTTTTTTTTTTTTTTTAGATTTTATTTATTTGAGAGGTAGAGAGAGAGAGCACTTGCAGGGGGAAGGGCAGAGGGAGAAGCTGACTCCCCGATGAGCTTGAAGCCCAATGCGGGCTCCATCTCAGGACGCCGACGCCATGACCTGAGCCGAAATCAAGACTCAGATGCTTAACCTGTGGAGCCACCCAGGCGCCCCTGTGCTGTTGGCTTTCACGAACAACGGTCATTTTGCCCTGTCCAGAGTTTCCGGCGCCGTTCAGAAAAGGCAGGTAAGGCGGTCTCTCTCCAGTGGCTTCTCCGACTCCCTTTCAAAAAGGGCTCCCATCACGTCAATTTTTCATAGTCTGAAGTGGCTGCCCCTGTGTTGTCTGTGACAGAGATAATCCCAGGGGCCCCCCAAAAATCGAATGCTTCTCCATGGATAGCAAGACCTTCTGCTCCCTTGCAAGGGACATTCCTTTCCTTAGACAACCCAGTGTGCTCGCTTATGAAAGACGTTTTCAGCTTTTCTCCTCCCCCCTCCCTGCTCCTCCTCCTTTTTCGATCCATACAGTGGACTGCATGACACATATTCCCAGGGCATTTCACTTGTCACCTGCTTTCCCAAAAGACAAAAGGAGAGGCAGAGAAGACAGGCATCATTGTCTAGCACAGGGTCATGCAAACTTTATCTATAAAAGATCAGATCGAAAATATCTGAGGCTTTCTGGGCCACAAGGACTACTCGACTCTGCCATTGTAGCATGAAGTAGCCATAGACCATATGTCCATGAAGGGCTGTGTTCTGATAAACCTTTCTCTACAAAATCAGGGGAAGGCCTGATTTCACCCACGGGCCAGAGTTTGCTGACTCGTGATCTAGTGGATACATGCACAGGTTGGTATCCATCAACACTTCCTGCAAATCCCGACTTCTGTGGTGGATGGGAATTGTCTGCCTAATCTCCTTGGGCTTCAGTTTTCTCATCTCTCAAATGGGAATAAATAGACCTGCCCCCTGCAATCATTGTAATAAAATCTCTGCTCCCCAAACAGGCCAAACTTGCTCTGGCCTCAGGGCCTTTGCACTTGCCTTGGTAGCCTTTCTACTCCTAAGTGCCCTTCCTTCCAGCAATTGCATGCTGGCTCCATTTCATCATTCAGTCTCTTAACTCACCTTCCCAGAGGCTTCCCTGGCACCCCCTGTGAACCCCCAGTGAATCTCCCAGGCTGGCATAGCAGAGGCAGAAGCTAACTTGTTTAAAGTACATTGATTCTTGTTTGGATGAGGAAAGATAAGATTTTGCTGTGCAGGAGTTTCCTGCACTGGGAATGCTACCTTGTCCCCTTTTCCACAATCTTCGGGGCAGGTCGCTTGTGTGATCTAAAACTCAAGGCAAGGGGCACCTGGGTGGCTCAGTGGGTTAAAGCCTCTGCCTTCGGTTCAGGTCATGGTCTCAGGGTCCTGGGATCGAGCCCCGCATCGGGCTCTCTGCTCAGCGGGGAGCCTGCTTCCCCCTCTCTCTCTGCCTGCCTCTCTGCCTACTTGTGATCTCTTTCTCTCTGGCAAATAAATAAATAAAATCTTTAAAAAAAATAAAAATAAAAATAAATAAAACTCAAGGCAAGAAGAACCAACACCCCTTTTTCCAGTGTGTACTTTTCAACCCTGGGCACTTCCTCCTTCAATTGGAATGACTGTCTGGGCTGGCAGATAAAAACAACAACAACAACAACAACAACAACAACAACGAAGGAGTGATCTTCGAGGCCCTTGAAACCCAACCAGGAGTGTAGAGTTTTACTGTCTGGTGACCCATCCCCATCCTGCTGATGGGCATTCATGAGTCACCCAGAATTTTCCACCTAGATTTATGAAATCCATTTTCCCTGAGACAGACTAAGCAGTTTATAGAGAACCAATATCATTAGGTTAATGATTCCCCATAAATTATTACCCAGGCAGCCCAGTTAATCCTACAGATGGGGCATTAATGATGGAGGGTCAGTTGCTGGCTTTTCAGAGTTGCCTGGCCTGACCTTGGCTCAGGCAGATGGCATACCCTAAGGAGGGCTTGCTTCCTCCAAATCCTGGGTTGAATCCCCACTCCGTAATAATCTTCCATCAGCCCCTTCAGGGCCCCCCACTGCAGCCTGGGTGCGATGCACCAAATGAGCATCACGGAACAGGAATGATTTTCTGTCTCGTTCCATCCTCGGCCATGACTTTTCATTTCCCACTGATGTCTGATTTATTTATCTGTTTATGAAGCAACCCGTTTGGCTTGAAGCGACAGCAATAGGCATTTGATCAAATAGAGCTGCAAATCTCATCTTCCACCCTCCTGAATTTTTATTCCATCATTACTTAACAAAATAGAATTAAGTTGGGGAGAAAGCGGGCTCCTGCATTATGCACTGGCCTCATTTCATTGGTCTTTATGCTCTCTCTTGGAATTGCAGGGTTTTCATGTTACCTGGCGTTCCCAGAGGGAGGCAGTTCTATCTCCAGTGACTGAGGACTGTCGCTCTCCACTCTGATTTGCCTGGGTTTAGAAAGATGGCGGAGATGTCCAAGGGACGTGGATTTCACAAGCATCTGATTGTCTTTAGTCAAGGTGGTTCCCATGGGGCAGGACTCTAGGACGGTTTTCCGCAGACTTACTGGGCTCCCCAAATTCTAGCCTCCTTGGAATCAAGTCTGTGTTTTCAGTTCGTCCCATATGCCCGGCTCTTCCTCACCCAAGCAGGTGTGGAATCGCATAGAACAGACAATATCAGCGTCATCATCATTATCAGAATTATCGGAAACTGATTATCGAAGTCCTGGCCGGGTGCCAGACACTTTACTAAGGGTTTTTACAGATCTATCCCCATTCTATAGGTGGAAACACTGAACAAGAGCAGAACAAGCATTCAGTTCTTATCTACCTCCCACCCGAGCCAAGTTCTTAATAACCGTAGGATCCGGCCTCATGAAGAGCTGCTTCCTTCCTTTTTTTTTTTTTTTTTTTTTTAAGATTTTAAATTTATTTATTTGAGAGAGAGTGAGCACGAATGGGGGAGGGGGTAAGGGAGAGGGAGCAGCAGACTCAACCCGGAGTAGGCAGACATGGTGTTCGGAATAACGGCAGTGAGCAGCACGTAGAAGGGCCATTAAACAAGCAAGAATAGTTCTAAGACCATGGTTTCGAAGGATGGTCCCTAGATCAGCATCGGCCTCGCCTGGAACTTGTTAGAATGCAAATTATCGGGCTCCACCCCAGATCTACTCAACCAGAAACTCTGGGCAGCGGGACCCAGAAATCTGTTCTTTGGTAAGTCCTCTGGTTGATTCTATGTATCCTCAAGTCCTAAAGTCATCGGGGTAAGGCAAGAAGGGTGAGAAGTCTCCCCAAATCCAGCTACAGAACCATCATGACACAATCCTGGGGATAACTTGCTTCTGCTTAATTTTCTTAGCCCTGGCTGCCCGTTACAATCACCTGGAAAGATTTTCAAACGCCTAATGCCCAGGTCCCATGAAGAGCAATGAAACTAGAATCACTAGGGATGAGATCAAGGCTTCTGTGTCACTTTAAACCTCTGCCTGCAATTCCACTGTTCAGACATGGTGGAGAAGCATGGCATCTGTGCTTTTTTTGCAGAGCGGGTGGCCAGGGTAGCTAGGACGCAGTACACCTGGAAATTCCGCATGATCATTAGCTTCCTGGGGTTCGCCAGAACTGCTGCAGAGAGGCTGGTGGTGGTACTGGCTGGGGAGGGGGAACTACTGTATTTCAAAGGGGAGGATGCATTGAGTTAACTAAGTGTGGTAAATGTACCTCCTAAGTAGTCTGTGTGAGAGAGAAAGGGAGGGCGTAGGAAGAGAGTTGAGATATAATCATGTGGTTGTATAAGTTATCTCTTGTTGCTAGAAATAGAATGTATTGGATTGGTAGAATTGGATGAAAAGTCTTAATGATAAAGAATAGACTGAATGCCAAGGACATCTCAAGAGAAAGAGTTTTGAGTGGATCTTGGGAGGATGTGACGCGGAAGACAAGGAAAGGTCAAACGTGTGTTGTAGAGATCAGGACACTGAGATCCAGCGTTCAAATGTCATCTCTCCTGTTTCATAGCAATGCGACCCTGGGCGTGTTACTCTATCCCTCTATTTCAGCCTGTTTGTTTGTAAAATGGGGCTGACAATAATTTCTATCTCACGGGGTTTTTGTGATGATTCAATGGGCTAATCCATGCAATGGATACCAGGCGGAGCCTGGTACTCAATAGTGGCTGCTGTATTAGTTGTTATTTTTGTTTAGAGGGTTGTGGATAAAAAGGGTTGCTCTGAACCAGGAGCTCGAGGATTTGTGGCTTGGGACACGCTTCTTTTCTTCCCCCAATAACGTGGCTCTGACTCTCACAAACAAGCCAGGTGTACGTGAATCTATGTGGCCTCAAGTGTTCTACCTGGGTTGACTTCTTAACAGGTGTAATGATTGTTGCTTCAACTGCTCTCCAGCTTCTGGCCATCATCAAAGAGTGTCAAATCAGCCCAAAGGGTGTAGGAACAGCTCAGAGTCTGCCGGCCAACATAGTAGCTGAGTCGACATCAGAACCCTCTCAACACTCCGAGCACACAGGCATGCGGGATAAAATATAACATCAAAAGCTTCAAATACATAGCTTGGATCAAAAAATAAACATAAAAGAAAGGAGAATCCCAGGTGCCAGAAAGGATGAGCAGACTAAATGAGCCATACGGTCCATGTGGTATCAGAACTACATATACTTAGAAAGTCATAATACCAATGCCCGGAGAACAGAGTTGCGTCCACAGGATAGGAGCTAGCAAAGCCCAAATCATAAAGGGCTTCCCATCCATGAAAGGGGCACTAAAAACTCTACTTACTGGCTTGAGCACATGGCTTATAGGCAAGTTGGCCACCCCAGACCACAGGTGGTAAAAGATTCATGGGGAGACATTTAAATAGCAAGCCTGTGCCAGGAGCTTCCCCAATCTTGGCCCTTGGGACTCCCAGAGAAATTTTCCCACCAAAGAGGAGTTCACAGTTAGAAATTGTAAAGCATGTAGGTAACCAAGTCCCCAGGAAAGTCAGAAGATACGATTAATTAAGGAATTCAAACCATAGAAACTACATGCACGAGACTGTTTAAAAGCCTCCTTGATGGTATGTGAGGATATGTTCAATAACATAAAGACAAGAAACAGAGTCAGCAGGGGGTACAGATCATTGATCATAAGACACAAAGCTGCATGAAGGAGATTTACGTGGTAAACATTAGATGGGCTCCTGTTCCATCGCTGCCTGCTGGCTTCAAGGAGGTGAGGCAGGGGAGTGAGACAAGGACACTCCTACCCGTGCAGGCTGATACAGTCTTTCCAGAAAAGGCAAGTTACCCGTATGGATCAGAAGCCTTACATTTTTTTCATTCACTTTGGAGACATTCACTTTTAGGGATTTGTTCTAAACAAATAAAGATGGATGTGAGCAAAGATTAGCTCTAAGGATCTTTTTTTTTTTTCAGCGCTGAAAAACTGGAAACATTCTATATGTCCAGCAGCAAAAGATTTGTCAAATAAATGAGGATATATCCAGATGTTGGGATTCTAGGCAGGCATTAAAATGGATACTGTAGAAGAATGTTGAATGGCATGGAAAGATATTGGTAACATTGTAAGTAAAAAGGCAGGTTTTTGTTGTGATCGCATGGGCAATGCAAATTCCATTTTTATAAATACTGCGGGTTAATATTTAATTGTGGAAGCTCAAATTATGAAAAATAGATACAATACTGGCAACAAAAGTCACAAACAGGATTATCCTTGAGTGGTAATACATTATGTCGTTGATGGAAAGACACCACTCACTGGCCCAGCTAAAAAATAAAAATTGCCTTTAAGGGGAAAAGACACAGAAACTTCGGAGATGTCACATGAAGCAAAAAAGGAACAGAGCCCCCACAGACAGAGATTTTCAGTTTTCCTGAATTCTCCATGAGGATGACAGTGTGAAGTCTCTCCCTATGCATTGCTCCAAGCTTCTCCTCTCATCTGCCCATTCTGGAGACTCTGGCTACCTGTCTGCTTGAAATCAGGTGATAGTCACTGATTCAAAAGCGCCCAGCGCATTCCTGGTAGTTCACTGAAGGGCTGGATTAAGAGAGAACATTTCAGGGGCGCCTGGGTGGCTCAGTGGGTTAAAGCCTCTGCCTTCAGCTCAGGTCATGATCTCAGGGTCCTGGGATCGAGCCCCACATTGGGCTCTCTGCTCAGCAGGGAGCCTGCTTCCCCCTCTCTCTGCTTGCCTCTCTGCCTACTTGTAATCCCTCTCTGTGTGTCAAATAAATAAATAAAATCTTTAAAAAAAAAAAAAGAGAGAGAGAAAGAACATTCCACAGAGTACCATGGCCACCTGAGGTCCAATGGTGCCCATTGGACTGTAGATTTTTTCCTGTCCTTCATTGTTTATATTTTCCAAATATATTACTCTGCGAATTAGTCATGACAAGCTCTAGGGTAACAAGATAACCTCCAAATCAGTAGCTTGGCACAATAACTTTTTTTTTTTTTTTCTAAACTAAAACCCTGATGCCATCTTGTAACTATGCCATTTGAGATACATGGCTCTGAAGGTTGAGGCAGCAGGGGAAGAGAGGGCATAGAGGTGCCATACCTGTCCCTAAATACTTTAGGACAGAAGTCATAAGTGTCATTGCAGCCTACCCTTCTTTGGCTGAATTAATCACATGGCAAGGCACTGGGAAGCGTGTTCTTCACTTGTTGTTGTTGAAGATCTTATTTATTTATTTGAGAGAGAGAGAGAGATAGCAAGAGAGAGCAGGAGCAGGGGGTAGAGGGAGAAGCGGGCTTCCTGCTAAGCAAGAAGCCAGACATGATGCGGGGCTCAATCCCAGGACCCTGGGATCATGACCTGAGCTGAAGGCAAACGCTCAACCTAAGGAGCCACCCAGGCGTCCTGTGTGTTCTTCGCTTGTCCTGGCAAGTCTACTAAACCACATATAGAGGACACTGGTAATCCTGATCATCTTCTCTAATGAATAGTATTTTAAACACATTCACCAGGGTGAGGGATGTTGTCACATTAGAATTAACCTATGAAAGAAATTGGGTGCTGCCTCTACAGGGAACCATTCACAAAGGTCGCTGGCTTTTGTAAAATAAGTGGGTGATTTTCCAGGTCCTGGGAAGCTCTCAGCAATTTGCCAGCGCCCTCCCACAGACACCTAAACCTCCCTGTTCTGGAAGAAAGCAAACTCAGGGCATCCATCCCTGTATTATAGGATGGGTGCAGGCTGGTTCGCCCTGAAACACAACAGAGTCACCTTGACCCCACGGCCACCCTCTGTGTGGTCTCAGGATGGCTGCCCCTGCTTGAGACATGGGCCTCCTAGAATTTCATCCAAAGGCAGAATGAGGCATTTCGCTAGTGCAATGACTTTTATCAAGAAAGGACACCTTTTCCCACAATCTTCACACCCAGCACACTTGCCTTACACTGGCCAAGGCCACACATCCACACACTTAAGCCAATCACTGGCCAGGACTGTGGAATCACCGTGATTATATTGAAACAACCAACATCCATGCCCCTTGAGCTGGGAAAGGGGCCATATCTAGACCGAATTGGGGGTTCTATTAACAAGCAAGAAGGGAGAAGTGGTTGTTGAGTGGGAAATCAACAGTCTTCTATTGGATGGAATAGGCAATGTTTGTTGTAGGTCAGGTTTCATCTATATATTCACTCCACAAATGTTTCTGCCTAGTGTCAAGAGTCACAATGAGCATTCTGGAATCAGAGAGGAACTAGACACAGCCCCTACCTTCAGTCCAGGAAAATTGGTCAGACATGTAATTAAGTAATCATAGGAGATTGTGACAAATGCACAGATTAATGTCTAAGATATATATGGAAGAGTGTGGAGGAGAGACCTGAAGGCAATCAGGGAAGGCTTCTCAGAGGAGGTGATATTTGAGCTGGACTTTAAAGGCTGAGGAGGAGTTCACTAGCTAAACAATATGGAAAAAGCAGTCCAGGGAAAGGCAGAAATGAATGAACTAATGAAAGAATTAATGAAAAAGACAGCACAAGAAGATTTTTCAAAGAAAAAGAGAAGGCAGTGTCAGCTTTGGAAAGGCCTTCAAGAATGTCAAGAGGAGTCTGTGGGTTGTAGTATCTACGATTATATGCACTACTGTGTAACTTCAGAGTAATTGCAGGGAAAGAAAATGAAGTGCAAGTATAGGAAGACACATTCAGCAGAAGTAATAAATCTGCAGACCCTTCCAAACACAGACCTTTATGGGTATGAAGTATCTTAGGAACAGTCAAAATCAGGTACAATGGAGCAGTGCATCTTAATGTGGTAGAACTTAGGAACCACCTCTCGCCCATTCTGGATCTTTTCAAAGAGTTAACTCTTGGTGGTCAGTCCTCTTTCAGTCTACCGGGAAGACTGGAGAGGTTTGATCAAAGCAAATTGGAAGAGCTGGAGGAGGAAGATGGCTAGTCCTCATGGAGGGCATGTCCCTATTGCCATGTCTCCTGGGACTCTGGAAATGCATGGCCATAATGAACTGACTGGGTGCTCTTCTGGCCTATGATATTTCCTTGCCTTTTTTTTTTTTTTTTTTTTTTTTTTTTTTAGGAGAGGGAAGGAGTGGGGAGGGGCACAGGGAGAGGGAGAGAGAGAATCCCAAGCCGGCTCCATGCCTGGTGCGGAGTCCAATATGGAGCCCAACACGGGGCTCAATCTCACAACCCGGAGATCATGACTTGAACCAAAATCAAGAGTTGGATGCCTACGACTCACCCAGATGCCCCCCTTGTCTTTTTTTTTTTTTTCTGAAAGTGATAATTAGCTGTCTTCAATGATTAAAATACAGGCTCACCTGGAGGCAGGTGGGTGGATAATTTGACCTCTAAACTTTCCTTCAGCTTTTCCTTGCAGGAGACAGCATGGTAGAGGGAATGTGATGTAATAAAGAATATATCAGCTTTGGTCCACGTTCCCGGCTCAGTGCTTCAAAAACTCTTGGAATTTCCTGAGCGTAGGAGTATCTTTTGTTATTCATAATGAGCTCTTTTTGCAGGGTAGGGTGTGCAAGGAGGGGAGAGCTAGATGGTTTCAGGAGGTGGAGGGACTGGTTGCCAGAAGAACCATCCAAGTGATTGGAGGGTTGGACCTTTCATCCCCACACCCCACCTCTGGAGAGGGGACGGGGGCTAGAGATTGAGTTCAACCACATGGTTTAAATTAAATCAATGATTTAATTAATCATGCCTACATAATGAAACCTTGACAAAAGCTCTTGGGTGCCAAGGTGTGGGGAAACTTCCAGGTTGGAGAACACATCAATGTATTTGGAGGGTGACGAACCCTGATTCCATGGGGAGACAGCATGGAAACTCTGGGCTCCCCCACCCCATGCACCTCACCTTACACATATCTTCCATTTGGCTGTCCTTGTGTTGTATCTTTTATAATAAAATTGTAATTGCAAGTATAATGTGTTCAGCGAGTTCCATAAGTTGTTTTTGTGAACTACTGAACCTGAAAGGGAGTTGTTGGAGCCCCCAAATTTGTAGCAGAAGCATGGGCAGCTAGGGGACACTTGGGGCTCATGGTTGGTGTCTGAAGTAGAGTCGGTCTTGTGGGACTGAGCCTTTTAACCTGTGGTGTATGCACGAATTCAGGGTAGTGTCAGAATTGAATTGAACTGAACTCTAGGACATACAGCTGGTGCTAGAGAATTGTTGGAACCTAGGGAATGATGATGATGGCTGACATTTATTGACCACTTATTAAGTGCCACATATATACAAATGCTTTCGTGTGGATTTTCTCAGACAAGAACCCAGATCGCACCCTGATGGTTGTTGGAGTGCTTCTCTTTACCTTATGGGTAGGTCCCTCTACATGTATAGCTTTAAGTCAGGTCACACATTCCTTAGAATGTCCTTCAATGGATCAGGAATTCTGCAATTTTTGTTTTAGATTTCCCTCCCCACCTACAGCCCTTCCAGCAAGCAAGTTATAGATCTGTAAATACTTCAAGGGTGCTATTTTAAGAGAGCCCTTTATAAATCAGAGTGCTTCTGAAACACAAATGGATGTAATCACCCCTTAATTTGCCTGGTTCATGGGTTTGGATTTGCTTGCTTGCTTTATTTAGACTGCTTTGAATCCTGTTGTGGGCTGAGAATCAACAGACTCAGCCATAAGTGAGCTAGCTCTGTTATGTTTTGTTTTGTGCAACACCAGGTGTGATGCCAAATGAACGATGTTATTTTTTCCCAATGCTATAAAGTTACACATTCAAGTGAGTATTGTTCTTCAAAGTTCTCACCCTGAGAGCACCTGGAGCACCCCTGCAGCATCGCTTCTCCCACTCCCTCCCCTGGGAGCCTGACGCTTCTTCCAGTGCAAGAAGTGTGCCGTTTGGTTTTATATCCTTATGGGTAGCACATGACTGGGTCCTACTCACCCCATTTGGAGACCCCAAATGGGTCTCCCCATTTCAGTTGATGAGCAAGAACATAAGTGAAGGAAAAAGGGCTGTGGGGGTTCAGGTGCAAGATGATGGGGATTTGGACTAAGGAGGTGACAGTGGGGATCAGGAGAGGTAAGCAGTTTTTGGAGTCCACCACTCATTGGATGTGTGGAATGTGACAGTGAAGAAAAAACAGGTCACTTCTTAGAATCTGTCGCCAAAATTCTTAGTGACCCTTCAGAGGCTTTGTCATACTTTGGAATCAGATATTTGGGATTGTTTTTCCATTGTCTATCTCCTAGACTGTAAGCTACAGAAGGGCAGTGGGTAGCGGAGGGCTTAGCACACAGGAAGACCTGATAAATATTTGTGGAATGAGTAAATGAAGGAATATCCTCTCCCCCTAATAGAAGCTTACACACAAACATAAACTTGCTGCATCCAGGGGTTGGGCCCCCTAATTTGGCTATGAAGCTTGGAAGGTGAAAGCACTCATAGTCCCCCTAAGCCCCCAGCATGAGTAGTCCAGGTACAAAAACACAACTCTCCAGACTCACAGAAGACATTGGAATCATGGCCTAATTTAGGACTGAACTGAGATTTAGCAATTGTCCAGTCCAGGAGTTTTCCAGCTTCGGAGGTCCTGGACACTCTTGAGAATCTGATGAAAGGTATAGAGCCTCTCCCCTTCCCCAAATGCACATACAAACAGAATTTAGCACAGTATTTCAGAGATTACACTGACCACACATGGACCACCCCAAATTCTTGGTTAAGGATTTCTGATCTCTAATCTGAGGCTTTAGTTTTGCAAGTGTGCCCAGGGAGGGGAAACGACTTGCCCCAGATCACATAGCTGGACAGAAAGAAGGGGAAAAAAACCATTCTTTGAGCTGTGAGTGGTCAGGACTTCCTCATCATTTCTCTGCTTTCTCTGGGCAGAGACAGCCAGCACATTTATCCAGAGCTGGATTTTCCATTTAAAATTCCTCATTTAGAAATGCATCTTCAGAAATTTCTTTGTACCAATAATCCCCTGAGACTAAGTTTGCGGTTTGGAGGAGAGAAGAGCTGCACACCGATGCGTATGTTGGGAGAGTTTGGGGAAAGTGATTTCTGTTGTTAGTTGGGAGGGAAGTATTTTTCTTTTTTATTCTCTTTTTGCTGTTTTCCCAAGTGGTTTTCAAACTCAGAGGTGAAAGCTCAGTTCTGTTCCATCAGATTAGTTAACGATCTTTGACAGTGCGGCATTCTCACTGGAAGTCAGAACCCCTGCAAAACACTGAATTATTCACACCAAATAGGTCACATTTGCTGATGGTGCAAGTAGAATTTTGTGTGTCAAAGAAAGACTCATTAAACTGAGTGCTTCAGTAAAGCAAGCATCACTGGGGTCTAATTTATTGGTGTTGCTTGACTGCTTCCCAAAAATGACGGGGGCTGCCTCTGTCCATGAGGAGTAAGCCCATTTCTGGCTGTGACCAAGGATGCATGTCTCATGAGGGCCTGCTCCAAGCTCTGTCCTTCATCCATGCTATTGGAATTTGATATTGGAGTCTTCCATGCCCAGAGCCCTACAGGGGGCAGAACGACAAGACCCATCATTTACTGGATGAGGGTTCCTAATTCAACGATGCTGTCTTTATCAGGAATCATTTGGTTGCAAGGAATGGAAACCTCCCTAGACTGACGCAGGTAAAAGGTTGATTGAATGGATAAAGGGGAATTTTTTGATTCCAGTGGTGGGGTAAACCACTGGGCCTTGTAAGAATCAGGAGTCATCAGATAACTACATTTTCTATCCTTTTCTCTCTTTCTCTCTGGAGCCATATGACAGAATAAATGAATGAATGGAGTGAATGGATATATAGGAACACAAGTGCATCAGTTATGCCAGATGGCCCCATGACTTCTGTTTAAATATGGCTCCCTGACAACCTAGGGCCATTAATGAATGTAGCTTGATGATGTAGTCTAATCCCAGTAGCCAAGGGAGGCGCCAGTGCATGTTGCTGTCCATGGTCCTAACCAACCATTGTGCACAAATATTTTTTCCCCTGGCATTGGGACCTTAGTGGCCTCATCCAAACTGGCCCAGATTAATCAGATTTTGAAAGAGTATAGAGAAGCTAAAAAAGGAAGAGTGAAAGAAAAAGGCTATGACAGGCAGACATGCAGGACTACAGTCTTCTAGCAGTGACAGGAACTAAGCTGGACTCTTGGAGAGTCTATTCCAATGCACTCCTGTTCCTTTTGTTGTTATGGCTCTTTAATCTTCTATACCAGTGAACGAGTTTGGTATTTTTCACAGTTGTAGGACAACTAGAATTACCAATTCTGTTCCATTCTTATGTCATACTTAGAAGTGTCAGGGAGCTCGCTGCTTTGTCATATAGCCTAATCACATTGGTATTAGAAGCTCCGTTTTTTGAAAACATTTTTTTTAAAGATTTTATTTATTTATTTGACAGAGAGTGAGATCACAAGTAGGCAGAGAGGCAGGCAGAGAGAAAGGGGGGAAGCAGGCTCTCTGCTGAGCAGAAAGCCTGATGCGGGGCTCGATCCCAGGATCCTGAGATCATGACCTGAGCCGAAGGCAGAGGCTTTAACCCACTGAGCCACCCAGGCGCCACTTGAAAACATTTTTTATGCCAGACTCGGTCTGCTCACTTGTGACCATCACCCTCTTCCATAAGACAGCCCTTCAGATGATTAAAATCTGCTCTTGCCTCCCTCTGGGTCATCCCTTCTCCATCAGCTCTCTCAGCCCCTCCCCGGTTGACCCTGGGACTCCTGCTATGCTGCCTCAGCACATCCTGGCCGAGCATCAAGTGGCCCATAGAGACGGAGGCAAAACTGCTGAGGTGGGACTCTGGGCTAATGACAGCATCTGGTTGCTCAGTTCTGAGGCATCCCAAGTCCTGCCCGGTTACAGGCCGCAGGAAGTTTCCCTGAATAGGCCCCCGGGATCAAATAACCCAATTAACCTGCTTCCATTCTGGTGTAATTTGCCAGTTTTTATGAATGAGTGTGTGCACGCACACACCACCTGGGCATTCGGAGGGTGGCCTGCTGTTCATGTCAGCTTATCTGCAGACAGAATGCTCCCACTTTCCCTAAGCCTGCCTCCCAATTCATGAGGAATAAGCTGGGAAGATTTGAAATCCAGTGTGTGGGTCTTACTGCATAAAGTCTACTGCTGTCACCCGGATCCTGTGGCCCCGTCAGTCCCTCAGGGAGGTCTAAGAATGGTGGTGTTTTGTTGCATCGGTGCTGTTCTGGATTATAGGCTTTGGAGGCTGGAATATCCAGGGTGAGATATCACGGTGCTTTTCCTCACAAGCTGTAGTAAACACTTGGAGGCCACTTGCCCTACCTGTCTTCCTTCTGCTCTGAGAACTGTACCCAGGTTTGTGCCATTATCCTGCTCCCCTCACCCCTCCTCCTGCCCCTGCTGATTGGACCAGGCACGTACACCTGATAGATGAGATGAAAAGGTTCTTCTTCTAGAAGGTTAGAATTAGGGGCACCTGGGTGGCTCAGTGGGTTAAGCCTCTGCCTTCGGCTCAGGTCATGATCTCAGGGTCCTGGGATCGAGCCCCGCATCGGGCTCTCTGCTCAGCAGGGAGCCTGCTTCCCCCTCTCTCTCTGCCTGCCTCTCTGCCTACTTGTGATCTCTCTCTCTCTCTCTCTCTCTCTGTCAAATAAATAAATAAATAAATAAATAAATAAAAAGGTTAGAATTAGGGCCGAGAGCTGCTGGTCAGTCCATGCTGTACATTGGCAATGGTGTGAGCTGGGCAGCTGTAGCTGCAGTGGAGAGAAGGGATGTCTTCTTCTGGGAAGCCAATCTGCAGACAGACTGAGAGAACAATGAAATAGAGGCCAAAGCTGGGCCCAGGAAGCATGTGGCCAAGAGAGAGAGACAGAAATGGAGAGACTTCCCTTAGACTCAGACTAGCAGGGCCCCACAACTCTTCGGAATTGCCTTCATGCTTTCCTAGAAACCTTCTAAGGCCCCTCTCTAGAGCCTGGAACCTGCTGGGACTGGCTGTAGCATCCAGGCAGGGCATCTTAAACTCAGACCAGCACCCAGAGAAGCTCCAGTCTCTGCTCCTCCCCTGCAGGATCCTCTAGCACATGTATGGGGTTGACCAGATGCCCCAAAGATTGTTGTTGCCCATGGCCCTGGAGCCTCATAAGCTAATGGTTCACACTAGCCAGTACGATATTTCTTTAATGGCACTGTGTGTAGTTGATCCACAAAAATATGCCAACATGCTGATTTATTTATTTTTATTTATTTATTTGCCAACATACTGATTTGGATTAACTCAGAGTGTTTGTATAGACAAGGGATCTGCAGAAAACATTCACCCTGGGACCTACACACCCCAGTGACAGCCCTACTCTGCAGGTCCTGATAGCTTCCATTTCCTTCTTCCAGTCCTTCTGAAGGCCTTGACCTCTATAAGGGGTGCAGTGCCTCCTTGTAAATTCCTCTGTTTGCCTCAGTCATCTGAAAGGACTGTTTTCTAGAATCCGGCAGCCCAGCAGCCTAACACACCTCTCCCTGCTCAGGGATTCCACTGTCCGATCTACGAAATGGGAAATGACCCCAAATATCTCCTTCACAGAGCTGTTTGAGAGTCCACGCATTTATTCATTTACCAAATACTGAGTGCCTGCCACATTCCAGGGGATATGTCAGGTGCTAGAGATACAAGAGCGGACAGACACAGCCCAAGCTGTTTTCTTACAAACATGACACTTAGCAGGAGGAGACAGACAAGAACACATTTAAAAATGTATGTCTGTGGTGATGTGTTATGGAGAAAAATCAGGCAGGATGAGAGGACAGGAAATTCCTGGGGTTGCAGTGTGTGCTATTTTACATAGGGTGAATGGGAAAGGCTTTTTTGATAAGATGGCATATGAGCAAAGACCTGAGGAGATGAGGAAATGAGACATGTGGACATCTAGGGAAGGTTTATCCTTGCAGAGGGAGTAGTAAGTGCAAAGGCCCTGAGGCAGGAACATGTTTGGCATAATGCAAGAAGAGCACAAAGGCCATGTGGTTAGAACACAGTGAAAGAGGGAAGGGAAGGTCAGAGATGAGTCAGGAGGTGAGGAGAAGGTCAATCCTACAGGGCCTTGAGAGCCATGATAAAGACTTCGCTTTTTCTTTTGAGTGAAATGGAAAGCATAGAAAGGTTTTGACAGAGGAGGAATGTGATCTGAATTATATCTTCATAAGATCATCCTGACTTCTGGGTCTAAATTAGACTGGAAGGGAGAGAGGTGGATGTTGGAACAGGAATCTAGGCAGAGAATCATTTATGGGGCTATAATAGTCCTCTAGGCAAGAAGTGGTGGAGCAGGGTAGTATCAGCAGAAGTGGTGGTGGTAAGAAGTGGTAGGATTCTGGAAATATTTTGAAGGTAGGATTCATAGGTTTTTCTAATATGCATTGTGAGAACTATACCCATAAATCACACATCTACCACTGTGCCCAGCTAAGGCACGGAGATCTGGTGTGTTTGGGTCCAAGATCCCCCCACTGTCTACAGAGAACAATACTTCATCTGCTCCTGGATGTGGGCCATGGCACCAAGACATGTACCCTGGCCTGCCCTGTCTCCCTAAGGTTAGACAAGGCAGATGATGCCGTCCCCACAGCAGAGACGAGAATAGAATGGTTCCCTTCCTCTCGGTCTCCACTGGGTCTCATAATCTATCCCATAATCCTCATAAATTAGAAAATACAACTATCCTGATGGTGTCCACTGAACTGTGGCCCCAATGATAACACACAGTCTCTTATCCAGACAGTGGACATTTGTCGATCTGCTTTTGTGGGCTGTGCACAGATGACAGAAAGGGTTTTAACATCCAGACCCTGCTCCAGAGAAGCCCCTGACCCGGTAAAGGAAACAGAAATGTATAAAAGATAAATGAGTACAATAAAATAGTCCTTTGAGATAAGGACCAAACTGGACATACAAACAAGGTGCTTCGAGGCATTATGTAGAGAGGATAGGTCTTACTCAGTAGATCAGGGAAAAAAAAAAAAAAAACAACTTTGCAGATGAGAAGGCATTTGGTCTGAGTCTTGAAAGGTACAGAAGAGTTTTCCAGGTGCTTAAGGATGAGAATAAGATTGCAGATGGTATTTGCCAAGGCCCACAGGTGTAAGAATCCATGGACTGTCTGGGGAAGGACTGATGGCCCCATGGGGCAAAAGTGTTGGGTTCACACCGCTAAGTTGACCAACAAAGAGAAATGAACCCTGCTAAGGGCCGTGCACCAAGGATATAGTGGTGAATATGCCAGGCCTGACTCACAACTTCCCAGAGCCTCTACTGCTTGAGGGAAGAAATTCAGGGAATGATGTCCCTTAGGGCCCCCCAAGGAGATGCTTCTGTAACACCCTGCACGTCTTTGTAGCTGTCATCTAGGGATTTGTCATGCTCTCCAATTAAGCTGTGAGCTCCTCAAGAGCAGAGAGCTGTTGACCTATCCTGCATCCCTAATGCCCAGCACATTTCTGGCACATAGTGGCTACTCAAGACACATGCAAGGAAAAGAATAAAAGAATAATTAATGAAAAGGTGGTAGGGTTAGTTTGTGACTGACTCCCAAGCCTCTTGAGGGAAACTATTACTATTGCTTCTATTCAATGCAACAAGGCAGGAATTTTCCTTAAGCCTCAATAATTGCATTACCTTAACCCAGGATTGAATTAAACACAGCCTTTAACATGAGTGATTAAAAATGCTTCACATCTCCCACTGGCACTTAGAAGTCAGCTTTCCTCCTGAGCCATTCTCTTCCTTCATTGACTTCTCCTTATCAGGGACGTCAAGATCATTGGCATTTAGAAGGCATATTATGTTGGCTCTTTTCTTTCCCAACACTGCAAAAAGAAGCAATTTGACCTTTCACAAGGAAAATGGAACCCCGAGCTTCCCCTACATGGCAGCGGTGTCTGGGATTTCTTATCTTCATGTCAGGAGACCTTCTCTCCAGCCAGGCAGGAGTAGGGCTGGGGAGATAGATGAAGACTATCTGATACTAGTTCCTCGAGAGAAAATGCTGAGGAGAAGGTTTATTAATAGTGCAGAGCAGCCCTTCCAAAGGCCACCGTGAAGAGGAGATGGACAGTGGGGGGGGGGGGGGGAGCGCTTGCTCCAGGGTCACAGTGAACTCTGCTGACATTTCATCTCTGTGACATCTGTGCAGAGGATCCCAAGCTGTTGTCCTGGGGGATGGAAAGAACAGAACGGCCACAATCGGAAAATTAAAATGGGAAAAAATGGACTGACCCAGCAGCCAGAAGGGACAGAGTGAATCCCCTCTTGGAAAAGGGCAGGTCTCCATTAGTCTCCTGTCTGGCTGGGAGAGATAAGAAATGTGACTGTTGCCGTCGGCTGCTGATTAGAGCTCTCTTTTGGGGTTACTTTTACACCTCGGAAGAATTAGAAGTGCTTGAGTCCTTGAAGTAGGTTACCAAATTGCCTCAAATCTTCATCTCCCCCTGCCCACGCCCTTTGCAATGAGACTGCTCATTGCAATGAGACCGCAGCTCTCACCAAGGGGTGGGGCCTATCCCCCACTTCCGGACCCTGCCTGGACCTTGTGACTCGCTTTGGCCAATAGAACACCGGCGGAAGTGCTATTATGCCAATTTCAAGCCTGAGCCTCAAGAAACTGTGCCCACTTCCGTTCTCCCTGGAGAACCTTCTTGGCTGTCCCATGAACAGCACGGGCTAACCTGTGGGAGGGTGAGAGCCGTGGGAGTCAGACTCAATCTAGAGTAGTGATCCCAGCAGAGGACTCAAGCGTGCAACCAGCCAGGGTCAGTAAAGCCGTGTACCCAACCTGTGGCTGAACACGGATGTAAGAACGTGTTTAGCTGAGAGGAGAAGGACCACCCAACTGAGCGCAGCCTAAGTTGCCAATGGCGGAATTTCAAGCTAAATAAATGGTTGCAATTTTAAGCTGCTGGGTTTTGAGGGCATTTTTTTTTTTTTTTTTAAATACAGGAATAGCTAATGGATACACTCTTAATCTTGTTCAAGCACTAGTAGAGGACAGGAGGATTTAGTACTTTAGAAGATACTAGAACTCTGAGATAGAATGTAAGTCCTATGAGGGGAGGAACCAAACGGGCACCACAAGTGACACAGGGCAGGTGATGAATGAATCTTGTTGGGCTGAATTTGAAGACCATGCAGAAAATTGGGCATCTTTAGGAGGATGCTCTCATGAGAATGTATGCGACTTGTCTCTCTGGAATAATTATTACCCTGATTCAAGCCCTGGTAAGAATGGCTGGCAACACCAACTGAGCTTCTTGAATTTAATCTAAAGAGGTGTGTGGCCTGGTTAAGAGGAGCCAACTAATAGTCAAACATCTCTACCCCACACACTCCCAGCCCCACAAGATGGCTCCCCCATCTGCCTGGTTCTTAAACCTGGAGTCAGTCCTGACATCTCACCTCCTCTTCTCCTCTGGGCCTCCATGTCCTGTCACCAATGTCTCTTAAATATATCTCGATCTATTTCCTTCTTGCCACCACCTTCATTTAGACTTGAATGACCATATCAGCCTCTTAAACTAGTCTCTTAACTAATCTTATAACCTCTAACTCATTCTCTACAGAGCAGCAAGTGTGATCTTTCCAAAACACCAATCTGATCACCCTCTCCTTCTAGCCTTCAATGACTCCCCATCATCCCAACAGCATTTCTTAGTCTGTGTGTGCCCCTGCTGACTTTCCTCCTTCCTTTCTCCCTGTTTTGTCACCAAAACACATGCTTTTCCTGCAATGCTGAACTATTTGTAGTTCTCCATGCCTGGGATATTTTTGAGCTGAGACAGTCTTCCCATTCCCTGCTCCATTTCCCAGCGGTTTCCTTTCTTCTTTCCAGGACTTGCTTTAGATGTCAGTTTCCTTTCCTGATCCCCAGGCTGGGCAGGATGGAAACCTCTCCTCTGAGGCCCTTCAGCTTCCTGTGTATTTCTAGGATCTCACTGAGGTGTCAATGCCCTTTTACCTCTCCCTTCGTCCCCACCATGAGACTATGAGCTCTGTGAGGCGGGGGGCTAGTTCTTTCATCTCTGTGCCTAGTACAGGCCTGACTTACAATAAGCAGTTGGCTGAATGGGTTGAGCAGCCCCTCTGAGAATGAATCTGATTTGAGGGCAATCTTATAGAGAGAACTGGAAAAACCAATTCATCACTTGCAAGTGACACAATCTTTGGATCACAAGTAAAGAGGAGCAGAACTAACATCTGAATCAGACACACACATGGAGCAAATCCATGAAATGCCAGTTCTCATTAGACTTCAGTCCTCAAGGGTGAGATTTGTTAAGTAAGTGTTGTTCTATATTAAGGGCATGTACCCGTGCTAAGGACTTTATAAGTCTTTTCTCACTTAACTCCTCTCAGCCCTGGGATAAAGTAGGTTCTATCACCATCTCCCCTTTTCAGATGAATATGTAGAAGCACAGAGAGGTTAATTAACTTGCCTAAGGTCACTCAGCCAGTGGACTAGGTTAAGGGAAATCATTTTGCTTGAGTGTAGGCTAGATAGTCTTTACTTGGTCCCCTGCTATGAAATAGGAGATGGGAAACTCAAAACTATGGCACCCTTGTAACATATTTTGCTTACTTACGGATACAGATCAAGATAAAGCATTGCATTTAAATGATTAGCCTAGTTGATACAAGAGTAAACAGGATCCTGGTCAATAAACATAGTTTTTTTCCTCTTCTTCCTGAGATGAGAATCTTCAGGGCACATTTCTTACCAAGAGTGAAAAAGTGAAAATTATATATACACTTAATGTGGCCACTTAGCATCATTCTCTATTTGTTTCTAGTGTAAGATTAATGTTGTTTTCCTTAATATTAACTCGGCTTTACTATAAAACTAGTCACTTCTCCTGCATCCTACAAACTGTCAGCTCCTGGACCTTCACCTGTGTGGCTTCCCTTTCCTGAAAGCCACCACCATGTAAATCTGTCACTTAAGGTCAAGTTCATGACCCACCTCCTGCTGTCTTGACACATCTTCCCATTCTAAGAAACATTACATGGGGCTCAGTGCCCTCTCTGCTCTGTCTTGTGCTGACCAAGACAACATCTGCCTATACACATGTTTTTGTTTGGCTTCACAGATTTGGCTTCACAGATTTGGCTTCACAGATTTTTTTTTTTAATTTTATTTATTTGAGAGAGCAAGAGAGCACGAGCAGGGGGAAGGGTAGAGGGAGAAGCAGACTCCTCGCTGAGCAAGGAGCCTGATTTGGGACTCGATCCCAGGACCCCGGGATCATGACCTGAGCTGAAGGCAGACACTTAACTGACTGAGCCACGCAGGAGCCCCCGGAATTTGTTTTTTAATCTGAGTTACTTACCAACTTTAAAAAATCATGAAATTCTACATCAAGATCCAGCCTTCTGATTTTTCTTGGGAGGCCCCAAGAACTGGTAGCTCTGTAGCCATATTCTTCTGTGATGACAATTATCCAGAACTGAGTAGCTGCTTTCTGAGACAGGAGAGTAGATGCCGGGGTGCCCCCTGCACCCTGACTCTGTCACCACCTACCACCTCTGTGCACCCAGCTGGCCGGCTGATTTCCAACCACCAGCTGATCGGGTTCTTTGGGTCAGGTGTCCCTCTGCCCATGGAGCCTGCTCTGTCTCATTACAGGACAGGAAGTATCAGGGACTAAATACCTCCTCACCTCCCTCCAAGGGCAGCTCTCAACCAATGACTGCAAGAAACTCCCTCACCATCTGAAGATTTCAGAGTACCGACATCCTGGTGGTCTGCTTGTGGTCTAGTGATACGTAATAATCGCCCCCGAATGTAGTGGCTTAAAACGCTGTATTATCTCTCGCTATCCTGTGGGTTACCTGAGCAGTTCCTCTGCTTCACTTGGTGTCAGCTGGTCACCGGGGGGCTGCACTCATGGGCAGGCTCAGGTGAGCTGGACCATCCAAGGGAGCTGGAGAAGGTGCTGGAAGTCGGCTGGGAGCACAGCTGTATCGGTCTAAGAGTATGCATGCCAAGAGAGCGAGACAGAACCTACAAGCTTCTCATGACCTGGCCTCAGAAATCACACAGCGCCCCTTCCCCCGTGTTCTATGAGTCAAGCAAGTCCCAGGACCCTCCAGACTCAAGAGGAAGAGAATGAGAGCCCACCTGTCCAGGGAGGCATGGTGGAGAGTTTGTAGACATCTTTAATCTAGCACCGGCTGCCATTTCGTAACTTAAATCACTGATTCATTCTTGGATTAAATGTTTAGTGAACATCGGAGGAACGACATGAATCCGACACGGCATCGGCCCTGGAGAAGCTCATTTGGTAGATTGGCTTGTGACCGGAACAGACTGAAGGCCCCCTCCACATTCATCATGGATCACATGCGGTTGCACATGAGAATCACCCGGACTTTGTTTAAAAAAAAAAAAAAAAAAGAACACTTTACCAGAGGAGCATCTCTCGGTATCCCAGGAGCCCTTAGAATGCCTGTGTAGGAGTGGCCTTCGATGGCACTGGGTGTGGAAACAGCCTTGGGAGCTTGCTGGGGTCAGGTTCTTGGGCTCCCACTCCCCAGATGCTTGGATTCTTGGGTCTGGGGGAGGATAGAGAGTCTACATTTTTAGGAAGGATTTCAGGGGATTCTGGTGTGAATAGTCCATGGACCTCATCTTGTTGTGTTTTCCAAACTCCATATTTTAAAGTAAGCGTGTGTGCGTGGAATCTGTATGAACACCTGTGATCAGTTGAGTTTAATTGCACCACAGCTGGTGTTGATTGCATATTTTTTAATGTGGCTTTTCAATACTCACTCCCCTAGCACAGCCTTTATGACTGAAAATCAGCACTGAGCCCGGCCCTGGCTGTTGATTTTAAGGTTTATTTAAAGGCACACGACAGCCGAAGCTGTTCATTCTTGAGCAAATGATGTCACATGTGGACTTGGGAGTTTAGGGGCAGCGTGCTGAAAGTGGAATTTCCACCATCACTGGGCAGCCGTCCCAGTTGGTTTTAAAAACTGTGGGGGGGGGGGCGCGCCTGGGTGGCTCAGTCAGTTGAGCATCCGACTCTTGATTTCAGCTCAGGTCATGATCTTGTGGTGGTGGGATTGAGCCCCAGGTTCCACTCTGCACTCAGCATGGAGCCTGCTTGGGATTCTCTCTTTCCCTCTGCCCCTCCTCATGCTTGCACACACACACACACACTCTCTCTCTCTCTCTCTCAAATAAATAAATACATAAAATATTAAAAACAACAACAACAACAACAACAACATTGTGAGCTGGTTGCTGTTAAAGTCAACTTGGGCAGATTATATCATGACCCCAGTCGAGAAGAAGGTTCTCTATCCTGATAATAGTCATCAAGGCTACTGCAAGCCTAAATGAGTCTCTGTATGTGAATTGGAAAAGGTTCCTCTTCCCTCAGGCAGAAACAAACTTTCTCTGGCTTTAATGAGTGGTATGAAGGCTAAAGAGTAAAGGATGGAGGCTCCTAAAACAAAACAATACTGGACCACTGTTACTAAAAGGGGAAGGGATATTGATTGGGTTCACTGCCCTTGGAAAAGAGAGCTCAGTATGTGGACTTTGTATATGATCCACTCACCCTCTTAGCCAGGTACCCTTATGCAGTGCACGACGCATACAACTGCACATGACAGCCATGTAGGAGTTAATACAAGTCTCGCTCAGAACTGAGGAACTGGAAGAGCTCCAAACATCAAATTGGAGGCTGTCAGTGTTGGTGGAAAAATAAAAACACAATGGCAATATTCTATTCAATAAGGCAGATAGCAAAGCCCTCTTTTGTGAAAGGTGACCATACAGAGAGAGACCTGAGGTGGCATTTACCCCTGAGCAGCCACATGAGTTTCTCCCAAGGCCACAGTGGATCACTTGGGCTCCATCTGAGAAAACGTGTTCTCTGTCAGAGAACAGCCTGTGGAGGCCTGTGTCCAGAGGGAGTGGACACACTAGGACCTCCTCCCCATTTCAGGTACCAGTACCTCAGTTGATCTTTGAAGAATTGCCTCTTTCTATTCCAGTTTTAATGATTTAGGTACTAATGACCCACAGCAGCTCCAGAGATGAACAAATGACCCAGATTCAACCATCAGGATAAATCTCCCAGGAAAAAGCTTTGCTTTGGATTTCACAGACCATGGAGTCGGCTGATGGGACAGCATGGTAGTCAGAGTGTGGCCTCTGAAGTAAGATCCCAACTCCACAAACAACTAGTTGAGTGATCTTGACCATCTTAACCCTTCAGGGGCAGACAGGCTTTGAGGTGGCCCCATGAGCCCCACCTCCCAATACTCATGCTTTGTGTAGCCCCTTCTCCTTGAGTGTGGGCAAGACCCGTGTCTCGCTTCTAACGATTCATTGCCATGAGGATAGCAGAATGGGGATGCCTGGGTGGCTCAGTAGGTTAAGCATCTGCCTTCAGCTCAAGTCACGATCCCAGGCCTGGGATCGAGTTCCGCATCGGGCTCCTTGCTGAGCGGGAAGTCTGCTTCTCCCTCTCCCTCTGCCTGCCTCTCCCCATGCTTGTGCTCTCTCTCTCTCTCTCTCTGACAAATAAATAAATAAAATCTTAAAAAAAAATGAAGATAGCAGAACGGTCACTTACGTAAGCTACATAAGACTGTAACATCTCTCTTGCTTAAGACTCCCTCTTGCTGGCTTGAAGAAGTAAGTGGCTGTGTTTAGAAGGCCCATGTGTCAAGGAAGTGAAGGTGATCTTCAGCCAAAAGGCAGCCAGAAACGGAGGTCCTCAGTCCTACAGCCCACGAGTGAAGGGCCACGGCCAACAACCAAATGAGCTCAGAAGCAGATCCTTCCCTGGTTGTGCCCCGGATGAGACCACAGCTCTGCCCAACGCTGTAACTGCAACCTTGTAAGACCCCGAGCAAAGGACTCCGTTAAGCCTCGTCCAGACTCCCGACCCAGAGAAAAGATGAGGTGAGAAGTGTGAGTTGCCGTGAGGCGCTAAGTGCATGGTGATTTATTATGCAGAATACGTGCGGACACACTCTTTCAGGAAGGGAATGGGAAGATGGTCCCGAGGTCGAGAGTAAGGCCATCAATATGACATCAAGTACCCTGACAACCATCAGGAGGCCTAAAGTAGGATATTGTAGGGATGTGCTTGGTACACAGTAGGCACTCAATAAATGCACTTCCCTTCCCCTCCTCAGTTAGACCAGGGTCATAAGTAGGCAACCTCAGAATGCCATACCTACTGGAAGTGTTCAAACTGAACCCAGTGCCAGGGTCACCCCAGGAAAATGCCATAAGAAGTTTAAGAGCAGAGTTTCCTTTGTGGAGGGTAAAATCATTTTACATCATATGAGAGACTGCGCACAGGCGGAAACTGTTTCATAATTCTGCCATGTAAACCAGCTGGGATTTTCCTTCACATAAATTGGATTTTGATTTATATGTCAATAGATGCCCCCAGAAATGTCATCATTGCAAAGATCATCGATCTCAGCGGGAACTGCAGATATGGCCCTCAAGGTACCTTGCAGGGAAATACGGCCCTCACGTCCCAGCCCCACGTGTTGATGGGGCCTGCACGAGGGGATGGGAGGCAGGAGAAATGGTGTCACCTATTAGGGCTTTGAGGTGTCAGGCTGAGGACTCCATTCCCCGGAAGAGCCTTCGCACGCAGGTGTGGTGTGGCGGGGGCAAGCAAGGACTAGCAGCCAAAAGAACGGGTTGCTGAGGGAGAGGCCAGGTTGTGACAAGCACCGAATGCCAGGACATAGGGTTTGGGTCTGGAAGCCAGAGAATGGCGTTATCAGATTTGAATCTTCAAAAGAGCATTCTGGCTGCAGCTTGGAGAACAGGATGAAGAGGAAAGACGGGGGCAGGGACACCAGACAAGACGCTATCGCAGACCTTGTATGAACGCAGGGGCGCTCTGGGAGGTGGTGGCCCACTGGGACAGCAGGGATGTGAGAAGTCTTGGGGGAATTTGTTCCGGCAAGCTTGGTGACTGACCAGAGGAGACCGGGAAGGCTGCTCGGATGACACCAGTTTCTATGTACAGATGGAATCATGATTAAGAAATAACACAGTCAATGGCCAACCAGAGGTCTCGGAATAGTCCCAGAGGAGGTTTTCACGGAAAAGCAAGGGAGAGCTGGATGGAGTCAGGAGAGCACAGCCACTAGCTAGGAGAAAAGTGCCCCAAGTCAGCTACTTCATGCATTAGGCTGGGCGAAGCCCCAGCCACAGGTGCCTCTTGGCATGTCCTCTCTGCGGACATCACCTCGCGGCTACAAAGGAGTCACGCCATCCGCTTTAAACCTGATAAATCTCTTCCTGCACCAGCCGTGACTACTTTGGCTGTTGGGACATAAGGGATTAGATTGATTTGGCTGAACATTTTACTGAACTAAGGAGGTGTTTGGCTGACTAGTAACATTGACAAATATGACAAATTCGTGCTCAAGGCTCTTCTATTCCATTTTTGTTGTTGCTCCCTGAATTGACCTGTATCGAGTCTCAATATACTGCAATCATTCTATCCTTCAATCTGTCTGGCACACAGATTCTAAACTCAGAGGGTCATGGTAAGGATTTAGCAGGGGATTTTTTGGTACAAAGGAAGAGCTCAGATTTCCCTGTGACCACACTGCCCTGGCCCCCCGCTGCACAAAGGAGAGAATCCACACTCAGCCTAGCCATCGCCGCATGACATCATCATACCCGTCCAGATTTGGTCTCTTCAACTCTCTAACATGTGTCCTACATTTAACCATAAATTGTGACAGCATTTACAACATTTTGCTGAACAATAGGGAAGGGAATTAGATCCGAATTAGACATTCTCGGGCCTCATGTCATGCTCTGTTTGCAGATTAAGACACCCGAGTGAGAATCTAGAGAGAGCTAAATACGGAGCGAGAGCCAACTTTATAACTATCTGAGAATTTAGTTCCTGACCCAGAGAATGCTCCAGTAGGGCTATTCTCTGATGGGCAGGAGAGATGTCTGTGGAAAATCCCCTTGCCTAGACCCAGCATAGGGCATTCTACTGGGCATTTTACCTAATCACCATTCAGTTTGGGGCCAGGCGCTGATCTAGGCACTTGGCATATATTATCTCATTTAATGAGTCACAACTGTATGTAAAGTGTGTGATTTTGTCTCCATTCTTCAGGATAAGAACCTGAGGCTCAGTGGGGTTCAGCTCCTTGCCTAAAGCTACCCAATGAATAAATGTCAATGCCAAACCAAGTCCAGATATTTTGAAACCACCGGAGTGGCTTTCAGATTCAGCTTGTCCCTGAAAGTCACAAGACGCGTGGTAGGCTCACTGGCCATGAGATTTACTCTGCCTTAAGAAGGGATACAGAATAAGCATCAGAGCAACACGAGAGGCTAACAGCATCATGAAGGGCTCGGACATCCGGAGCCAACGTCCAACATCCCACCATCTTGGTCTCAAGGATGAGTACTGGTGTGACTGTGGGTCACAGGAGCATAGAGAAGCTTCAGGGCCTTGGATCCCTCCATGTGAATACCTCGCTAGGGACCTCATGCCACACTGTCATCCATCAGCAACTGCACTCCACAAACTATAGGTCACGTCATAAACAAACCCGACAACCAAGTACAATGTGCTCGGGGACGCTGTTGGGTCAGTGGTCAGCATATAGCCGCCCAGTAAGATGGTCATTTATCTGTAGCAGGTATGTTCCTTCTGTTGATATCATGAAGAGTCCAGCTTCCTTCAGGCTGGCATCCCCGAGACTGGCAGATTTAAGTTGACCTGTTAACTCTTCTCCTTCCTTCTGACAATGGTGATGGTGATGACAACAGTGGTAAGCAACACTCAGTAAGAATCACTATGTGCCAGCCCTGGGCTCACCTTTCACCTGCATGACATCAGCTAATCCATACAAGCCAATATCATAGGTTCAAGCATTATTGTTCCCCTCCTACAGAGGAGGAAACAGAAACGTAAATAGAGAGGGTCAGTGACTTTCCTAAAGTCCCACCTCTAGAAAGTAAGGGCGCCAGGATGCAACTCTGGTGTGTTTGACTCCCCGGCTGGCGTTCTTCAGTCTACAAAACTAGGTCATGGATTTGAAACTCAGTTCGACCCTTAGAGTTAAGTTGGTTGTGTGCATGAGTCTTAAATTGAATAAAAAGCCAATTCAAGTGGGGAAAAAAACTTGGATCAAACCAGTAAGTTGTCTAATTTGGCCAATTATTAACTAAATTGCAAATCATTTCGTTTACGGTAATTAAACTATCAATCATGGATAGGTGATAATCATGGCTTGGTTACGGTGATTAACAGCTCTGCTCAGTTTTATCACCTCCAAGTTGTATTTCTCAAAGCATTCTCTAAGGCACCCGAATTTCGCAGGTGTCCCGCTATGGCCAGGGACTGGGAAGTGAGCAGAAGCAAGCCATGTTGAGCCGGTCTGTGGCTTTACCTCAAGAACCACGCAGCCTTGAACAGGATCCCTTACAATGTGAATCTCCACGGCGGTCAGAAGTGCAAGGATTCTCCAAATCTGGCTCCCAGGGGGCCACTCTTTGAGAGGGGAAATACAGTTCCCATTGCACACTGGGAAATCCTGCTACATCCTTCTCCTCCCCAGGCTCCTCTCGGGCTCTGTCCTCCCAGAACTGCAGCATTTGCTTTGCCCCCATCGGACTGCCTCACGTGAGCTCCCTGCTTCCCAGAGCCCCACCTGCAGCACAGCAAATAACAAGAATAGGACAGTTCCGCAAGGAACAAGGGCACGGGCTTCACTTCACATTACGCAGGCCCAGCCCAGCCAGTGTTGAGTATATTGGCTCAAAGAGATGATTTACAAAGGATACTAGGACAAAAGAATTGTCAGCGTGCGCACACGCACATAAAATGCTGTTGGGTTTCACCCATCAAGATGCCTTTGAACAGATCTCATAAACATAAAAAAAAATGTTTACGATGCTGAACAATGCACTTTAATATCTCCTGAATAGTTTGTGTTGTCAGGAGCGCCCACTGCAATATTTTCTCGTTTTTGTCCTCCCTGCCTGCTACTGACCACTCCAGAAGAGATGAGCTTCCAACTGTATTAATAGCTTTTTCATCTTCCTGCCACTGCTCCCTCTAAATGGCTTGCTGTTATCTATTCATGAAATAAATAACCGCTACCTTTCATGTCTCCCAAATTCTCCTTGTGCCTGGTGAGATTAGAGAAATGGACTCTCTCCAAGGGCTCTCCAAATTCCTGTGTTGCAGGAGAACTTGGGAAGGCTGGTGCTGTAGGGAGCCAGTGGGAATTAGGGGATTCTGGACCTTTTTTTTTTTTTTGGTCACAGGAGAGTTTCCACACAGCCTCAGTGTAAGGTGCTCAGCAGTTGGGTGAAGACCTTCACTGGGTTCATAATCCTTTTTGCAAATTCCCTTAAGTTTCATAGCTACTTCTCTCTGTGGGGAACCATGTAACATGGCGGGTAGACATTATACACCCAGAATCTAACAGACATGGGTTCAAATCCCAGCTTTAGCACTTAACTAGCTCTGTGACCTTAGGCAAGTTGCTTGGCCTCTCTGATGCTCACTCTCCTCTATTTGATGAAAACAACAACAAAAAACTATAACTTTGGGGGGGGGGTTATTTCATGGTAATTTTATCATCCCTACTTCACAGTTGAGCAAATGGATCCAGAGAAGTTTGGTAGTGTGTTCATGTCCACAACTGCATGTTAGTGGCAAGGGCTGGAGCTGAATCCAGTTTTGTCTGATGGCAAAGTTTGTGTTCATTCCAGCCAGATGGTTAGCACCAGGGCATCAGGTTTTTCCGGATAACCTGAAGAGAGCCAGGCCCATAGGAGACACCCAGATATAAGCCTTAACCAGCTCTTACGATGTGGTCGATCTGGGTCTGCTTGTAAGTACTGTCCTCATGAATTATGAGATCGACAGCCAACGTGAATGGCAGTGTAAGAACAGCTTATTGTCAAAGTTCCGAGCCCACCTGGGAGATGACATGGGTGGGGTGGGCCGAGAAGTAGCCAGTGTTTGGTGTCAGAGATATCTGGGTTTAAATATGTGCTTTGTCTCTTGTTATAGGTATGTGTCTCTGAGCCTCGACATTTCTATGTACAAAACAAGGGTGATAATTCTTACCTTAAAGGGATGTTTTGAAGATAAAATAAGGTAGGGAATAGAAAACCCTAAACTCAGCTCTCCTCCTCCTCATCATCACTAGTGACAGGTAAATAATACAGCATGCTAAGAAGGGGGCCCAGCTCATGCTCCCTTAGAAGAAACTACAGGAATAAATAAATCTTCATTAGATTAGGCAAAGCCCTCTTAAATCTTGTACCAAAAGCAGAAATGACAACAGAAAAAGGTAGATAAATTAGACTTTATCAAAATTAAAGCCTTTTTTTTTCTTCAAAGGATGCCATCAAGAAGCTGAGAAGATGGCCCACAGGCTGGGAGAAAAATACTTGAAATCATATATCTGGTAAGGGACTGGTCTCCAGGATATGTGAAGAACTCTCATGATTCAATAATGAATAGACAAATAAGCCAATTAATTATAAGTGGGCAAAGGATCTGAACAGACATTCTTCCAAAGAAGATAGACAAATGGCCAACAAGCACGTGGGAAGATGCTCAACACCATTAAGCATCAGGGAAAGGGAAATCCAAACCATGGTGAGATGCCAGTTCACACACACCGGAATGGCTACGACTGAAAAACACAAGAGACCAACAAGTGTTGGGGAGGATGAGAATATGTTGGTACCCTCGTACATTTTCAGTGGAAATGTAAAACGGGGCAGCCACTTTGGAAAATAGTTGGCCAGTTCCTCAAAAAGTCAAATGTAGACTTCTCATATGACTCAGCACTTCCACTTTTGGTGACTTAGCCAAGAGGCATTTAAAAAATCTGCTCACCCAAAACCTTGTGTACAGTGCTATTTGTAATAATCTTAAGTGGAAACGATTCAAATGCCCACCAACTGAGTAACTGCTAAATAAAGGTGGCCGTTTCATACAATGGTATATTATTCACCAATAAGAAGAAACAAAGGAGGGGCACCTGGGTGGCTCAGTCGTTAAGCCTCTGCCTTTGGCTTAGGTCATGATCCCGGGGTCCTGAGATCGAGTCCCACATCAGGCTCCCTGCTCAGCGGGGAACCTGCTTCTCCCTCTCCCACTCCCCCTGCTTATGTTCCCTCTCTTGCTGTGTCTCTCTCTGTCAAATAAATAAATAAAACCTTTAAAAAAAAAAAGAGGAAACAAAGTATTCATGGTTGTTGTGGGGATGAACCTTGAAAACACGATGCTAAGAGGAAGAAGCCAGTTACAAAAGACCACATACCATATGATCCCTTTTATATAAAATATCCAGACTAGGAAAATCTACAGGGACAGGAAATAGATTAGCAGAGTTGCCTAGGGGGTGGAGGGAAGATGAGGAC
Source organism: Potos flavus (assembly GCA_028534135.1). Classification (NCBI taxonomy): domain Eukaryota; kingdom Metazoa; phylum Chordata; class Mammalia; order Carnivora; family Procyonidae; genus Potos; species Potos flavus. The sequence goes on from CM052889.1 coordinate 66,105,516, forward strand.
TCATTGCTAATGGTATGGGGTTTCCTCTGGGGACAGTGGAAACGTTCTAAAGTTGATTGTGGTGATGATTGTACCACCCTGTGAATGTACTAAAAACAATTGAATTGTACATTTTAAATGGGTGAATTGTATGGTGTATGAATTATATCTCAATAAAGCTGTTTTTGTTTTTGTTTTTAAAGATTTTATTTACTTACTTATTTAGAGTGTGCGCACACAAGCGGAAGGTCAGAGAGAGAGGGAGAGAGAGAGACTCTCAAGCAGACTCCGCACTGAGTGTGGAGCCTGACACAGGGCTCGATCCCACAATTCTATAGCAAGATAGTGTGTTGAAGGTAAAAAGTGCTTTGGAGAGAAGAAGGAAGCAGGGTAAGTGGGAACAGATATGCAGGCAGAGATTAGGATCTTTTTTTTTTTTCTAAGATCATATTTATTTATTTGACAGAGAGAGAGCGCACATGCAGGGGGAGCGGCAGGCAGAGGGAGCAGCAGGCTCCCCACTGAGCAGGGAGCCCAATGCGAGGCTCGATCCCAGGACCCTGGGAACATGACCTGAGCCGAAAAGAGATGCTTAACCGACTGAGCCACCCAGGTACCCTGAGGCTGGGATTTTAAAAGGATGGTCGTGATATATGGTGTGGAGAGAGGGATGCCTCATGCGACTTTACGGAAGCCAGCGCTTGTTCTCCGCAGTATCTGGCTTTTCTGTTTCCTTTCTGGATGATGTTTGGAAAGCCATCTCATTTCTCCAAGTCTCTGTTTCATGATCTGTAAGATGGGAATCGTGGCGCCCACTTCACAGAGCTGTCTGATTTCATAACGATGGGTATTACGTTTTTCTGAGCATAAGATACATTTTTTTAAAAGATTCATTTATTCTATTTTAGAGAGAGAGAAAAAGAGAGAGAGATCGAGTGAGAAGAGGCACGGACGGGGAGGAAGAGGGACAACAAACTCCACGCTGAGCACGGAGCCCAACGCGCCATCCTGAAATCAAGACCTGAGCCAAAACCAAAAGTCTGGTGCTTCGCTGACCGAGCCACACAGGTGCCCTGGGCATAATATATTTTTAAGAAAACCGAGAAAATAATGGCTAACATTTACTAGATATTTCTTCTACCTCCCAGTGCCCCTCCTAGGTAGGCATTTTATACGCAGTAGCTCACCTTAATCCTTACCATAGCTCAGTGAGGGAGCATTCTATCTCCATTTTACAGAGGAGCAAACCTGCAGGCTTAGGGGTCTGACACCGCCAATGAGGAAGCAGTACAGGCAGCACACGAACCTGGGTCTAGCTGACTCCTCAATCTACTGACCCCCTCCCCCACTCACTGGCCATGTGATCTTTGACCAATCTCCCCTCTAAACCTTCATTTCTCATTATTTAAGAATTTGAGCATCATTTCCTTTTCTATCAGATGCCTTGGTTAGCATCTGAACTCGGTCCACTTTGGCTTGGACCCGAGGCAGTCTGATAGGAAAACATGGATGCCTAAATTCACAAAGGACATAAAAGAGCATCCAGCCAGGCTTGGCACATTGATTTCACCTCTAATCCAATTTTGACCAGTGGCAGAGGCCGCCTGGCACCCTCTCCTGGGAAGGATTGTTAAGATCGCAACCAGTCTAAGCAGGCCAGAGTGCCGTGATCTATTAGTGATGTCTGGCATGGATGAAGACATGGACTGAAGAGGTCTGTGTGAGGCAAAAGAAACTCCTGCAAATTCCAAGTGTCCTTGAAAAATTAAAACCTGCCCACTTATTTTCTTTGTTCAAGGTAGAAAGCAACTTGACTCACTTGAAGCCAGTTACTGACTTTGACAGCATGGACATGAATTTCCAATAATCTGAACATGATTTGTCCTCTCATTCTCCAGGCATCATCTGGTTCTTGACCTTTCTCCATTGATTTGACCATTTTTGACAACATGGTAAAGACACAATAAACTTCTCCCAGTACTTTTGAATTGAACATAGAAGGGAACCAAAGACATTTTGTTGGGTCAAAAAGAAATCTGGTTCTCTCGAGGATCACTTACTGAATGGCAGGCCAAAAAAGGCAGAGAAGAGAGTGATCCCCAAGCTGCTGACTCAGGGACTTGTCCATCCCAGCAAGCCTTTCCTGATTTACAACACACCGCACCAAGGAGACCATAAAAAATAAATATACCAACCAGGGAGTGCACCAAGGAAAGCAGACTTCTTTCCACCTTCAGAGAAGAAGGATTTATACAGAAACTTGCTAAAAATAACTCCCAGGTGTGACAGGCTGCATTGCACCAACCACCTCGCAATTACCACGGATGGAGGCGTGTTGGAGCGTTGGCAAAGCAAAGAAGAGGGAGACCCAGCAATCCCGTCTATTTAGTCTTGGGGTCCAGTGCAAAGGCTTGGGAATTTCTGACAGACTTGGGTCCGAATCTTGTTTGGATCGCTTCCCGCTGCGTGACCTTGGGTGAGTCATTTCACCCCTCAGAGCCTCAGATCCCACATCTTAGGAGTGGGGAGCTAGTTACATAGCTTCCCCCGGTACGTAATTGTGATGATTCAATGAAATGAAGAATACGCAGCCCTCAATGGAGTGCCAGCAACATGGTCACCCCCATCCCCATCACTGTGAGTGCACTTATTGCTTTTAAGACGAGGAAGGAGGATGCATTTATATTTCTTAATGAGTGTTATACAGATTAATATTAAAGTGAGTCAGAATCCCATATTAAATTTGAGGGATGTGGTAGGGAAAGCTGCCAACTAATAGACCTAGTCCTCACTCTGTATTCACTTGCTGTTCAGCCTTGAGGGTTTTACCACACTTCTCTGAGCCCCAGTGGCCCATCAGTTACATAGAAAATGGTAGCACAGAGTTTAAGACACGAATCCAGGGGTTCGAGTCCCAGCTCTGCATTTTTCTATCTGACTGAGCCTTAGTTTCCTGATCTGTAAAATGGGGGCGATGATAACAGCACCAGCTTCCCAGAGAAGATGAACCAAAAAAAGAAATCGAACATGAGAGCAATACTAATTCTTAGCTTCTTTAACTATATTAATGTAATTACATACTGTTGTTATATGTCATTAAATGATTAGATCTCAGGTTCCAGCTCGCTTCAAGAAGGCAGGTACAGCAGCAGGATGGAAGGAAACCAAATTGCAGCGAACAGTTTGTTCCCAGTGTGCCACACATAGGGAGATGAGGATCACACAGTGGCTGCCCACATCCTAAGACTCTCCCTCCTTCAGATGCCCCATCCTCCTCTCCCCTCCAAAAGCAACCAAGACTATTCAGAAAGTTGTAACAATGTAAATGTCTCCTTCTGGGACTCTGTAGTTCAAATTCTAAGAGAAAGCCAGGTTCCTATATCAGCATTAATTAAAATGCCAGCTAGTAAGAGTCCCATTTTTCAACCAATAAATCTAATTCCTATCTGGTCGGCAGGAATCCTTAAGCCACATAAACCCAGGCCAGAGTTTTATGTAACCTTAAAGAACTCTTGATAGCTTCTGGAGTCTTTCCTCTTCCCACCCATCTCGCAGCACTGAGAAGGTCTACTCTGTGCGTTAATGGGAGGAATAGCTTCCCTCGGCACTTTCCCCATCTGTCTTAATTTTTTAAATTATACTTTTATTAAACCCTTAAGGAAAATGGACTTGCAGACTTCTCATTAAACAGGGAACTATGCAGTACATAAAACAGAGAGATGAATTTTTTTCTGAAAGCTACCCTCACAATTTGCCTTAATGAATTCTCCCTCCGCTGCTATATTACAGAGAGTGTGCAAATAAATAGAGCACTTTGTGAGTGGTGGATGGGCAAATGGATATTTAAGCAGTCGATAATCATTCTTGCAGCCTCCAATGGGGATCTTTCTTCCTAGGAACTCAAAGCATTTGGTGCATTACAGCGCAGCACTCTCTCCCTGGAGACTGAACGTGCACCAGGGTGGGAAGATAACTCATCCCTGGAACCCATCATGGAGGGAGAATGGCTCCCATGCAAGAGCCTCAGAGCATCCATGGGAGTGCACTCTCTAGAAGAATACACAGTGTTTATTGAGCACCTACTCTAACCAGTCACTTGGCTAGGTGCTTTTCCTAGGATCCGAGGTTCTCGGCTCTGGTAAACTGGATTACTGTTTCCATCTCCACATCTCTCCTCGACAGAATTATGCATCCATGCCCTTTGCCTATGTGACTTGTACGTGGAGTCTCCTTCTTCACCCTGCTGTTGTTTGGTCATGTGACTTGCCTTGGCCAGTGAAATGCAGGAGGTAGTGATGGTCTTACAGTTCTAAGCTGGGCTTCAAGGGGCATCACAATCTCCTGCACTCTTGACATCACCATTATAATAAGGGCACATCCCCCAGAGAGCTGCTGGTCCCTGAACGAGACCCACAGAGCAGATGCACAGCCTAGAATTACATCCAGCTGAAATTGACCAGATGTTAGCCCATCCACAGACATAGAATTGAGAAAAATACATGTTTGTTATTGTAAGTCATTGAGATGTGAGAGTTATTTGTTTCACAGCATTATTGCAGCAGGGGCCGACCGATAGATCAAATGTGCCCCAGAAGCACAATACTGATGCCTAGGCATCCACATCCTAGAGATTCTGACCCAGGACCAACTGAGCCAAGAAAGTGTTAGATTTCTGATGGTTAGAGATTTAGCAAACAAGGTGGAATCCCACAGAGACTGGGGACTAGAGTGGATTGGCCGGGACATTCGTGAGATGTAAGTTTCAGGACCCCTTACCTGAATGGACTTGCTAAATAAATCTGTATGCTCATACTTCAGTTTTATTAATAATTCTCTTTTAAAAGTCATCCAAATTGTAAAAGCTTCAGCCCCCAAGTCCTGATCTGATCCTGTTAGGGATTTCGGCCAAAGTTCGCCAAGACATTAGGTCCTTGGGATGAACCTAGACCCGTCCTGCAAACTCTACAAGCAGTGATGCTTTACCTGCCTTCTACCCGCCTTCCCAAGGAGGAACGTCTAGGTGTGTTGCCAGAGAACCCTGGAGTGGAGCCTCAGTGGTATTATCGACGTGCTCATCTTGGATGCGGCTGCTTTTCTGGAAACCTTGATTTCTTCATCTGTACAATGGACAGCATGCGTACAAGTGCGGGGAGCACATGAGCCAATGTCTCTGTGTAGAGCTGGACATTGCCCAGAGGCAGTATGTAGTGACTTAGCACTTGGCCTCTGGAGGAAGAATACCCAAGTTCAAATCCTGCCTCTGCCACTGACCAACTGTATGACTTTCAGGGTTCCCCACATTTCCAAGCCTCAGTTTCCTCACATGTGAAATGGGGCTAATATAACTCCATCCTGAGGTCACTCTGAAGATGAATAAAATGATGCATGGAAAGGGTTAGCTGATTCCCTGGTGCAGAGTGAGTGTTCATAAATAGCAATTGTTACTATTTTGCAGACACAGGTGATGGCCCTGTTCTGAAGTATGCAGAGATGTCAAAAGGCCGAGGTCAGGATTAGGCTGAAGGATCCCATGACCCTGGAGCTGGGTTATGCCAACAGGCTACCTGGGACTCAGCACAACCTCGGGTTATGGTGCAGATGGAGCCTACCCCCCGCGAAGGCAGCCTGCCATGGGCCACCAAGCCTGTTTCCCTCTACAGAGACCTGGCAGCCACGTGCACCAGATCTCAATTCATTCCCATATCATTTCCCCTAATATCTCCCTGGGGGCTGATTGATGGCGACAGGCGACAATCTATAGCTGTGTGACAGAATGTTTACTACCAGCCCTCTAGGAAATGATTACTTCGAGGTAATTTTGAACCTCCAGACTATGATGCAGTGTCTCATATATTAAACTGCAGCAAGCAGTGTATAAAAGTATTACAAGGAGACCTTGTATTTCACAGCTTACTGGGGAAGGAGCACACGAGGCCAAATTGGTTTCAGGGGAAGGCAAGCACAGAGGATTCAAATTCTTTGCATCCAACTTGATGGAAGGAACAGAGGATGAAGCTCCAAGTCTACATGGCCAAGGACAATGCCCATTTTATACCCCTGGCCTGCTCTAGGGGAGACCCTACAACTAACACCACTGAAGCCATAGCCACTGTAATTCATACTACCAAGACTCTAGGACCTTGCCACTGCTGCTTCCAGAAACTGGTTGGATTTCTTCCTGCCTCTGCCACAATCATTACCAATAATGGATTCCTTGGGGTATCTCCTTCTTCACAAATCTCTCTTCCATATGAAAGTTTCCTAATTGTTAGATCTGTAGACCAATGAAACAAAATAGAGTCCAGAAATGGACTCACACATATATAATCACCTGATTAATAATGAAGGCTCACTGGAAACAGAGGGGAAAGGATGCTGTTTTCAAATACTGGTAATGGTTCAACTGGATATGGATAGCCATATAGAAAAGAAAATTTCATCTTGAACCCTACCTCACACCATACACAAAAATTAATTCCAGATTATAGAGCTAAATGTGAAAGGTAAAACAATGAAACATTGAGGGAAAAACAGGAGAACGTCTTCATGATCTTGGGGGTAGGCAAAGATTTCTTTCTTTCTTTCTTTCTTTTTTAAGATTTTATTTATTTATTTGACAGAGAGAGACAGCGAGAGATGGAACACAAATGGGGAGCGAGAGAGGGAGAAGCAGGCTTCCCACTGAGCAGGGAGCCCCATGTGGGGCTCGATCCCAGCACCCTGGGATCATGACCCAAGTCGAAGGCAGACGCTTAATGACTGAGCCACCCAGGCACCCCACAAAGATTTCTTTCTTAAACAGTTCATGTAAGAGCTAACTAAGGGAAATACTGATAAGTTGGACTACAACTCCATCTTTTGACAGTAATCAAAACATGCCATGAAGCGAATGAAAAGACGACCTGGAGAAGGGGAATAGATATTGGTAAATTCAAAATAAACTTCTATCCAAAGTATAAAAAACAGATGACCCTTGGACAACACAGGTTTGAACTGCAAGAGTCCACTTGTATGCAGATTTTTTCAACAAATACAGTGTAGTGCTGTCCATGTATTTTCTCTTTCTTATGGTTTTCTTAATAAGATTTTCTTTTCTCTAGCTTTATTGTAAGAGTACAGTATGTAATACCTATAACCTACACATTATGTGTTAGTCGACTGTTTATGTCATTGGTAAAGCTTCCACTCAACGGTAGACTGTTAGTAGTTAAGTCTTGGGGAAGTCAAAAGTTATGTGCATATTTTCAATTGTGCAAGTGTCGGTGTCCCCGACCTCTGTACTTTTCAAGTGTCAACTGTAACTCTTATGACTTAGTAAAAGACAGATGGCCCCAAAGAAAAATGGGCAAAAGACGTGAACAGGAAGTTCACAAAAGATGATATTCAACTGTCCAAAAGATACACGAAAAAGTTGTTAGACATCAGGGAAATACAAATCAAAAGTACAAATGTAATATCTCTCACTCTTGCCATAACAAGTTAAAATTAAAAAGAAAGAGAACACCACAGTCCAACCAATTGCAAACTCTCATACATTATGTGGCAGTATAAATTGGTATAAACACTTCATAAAATGATTTCACAGTATCTGCTAAAGCCAACCATGCACATAACCTATGACTCAGCAACTCTACTCAGAGGAAATGCACACATCTGTTTACCAACAAACACGTGCAAGCATATTCACAGAAGCTCTACTTGTGTTAGCTGAAAACTGGAAACAACCCAAACATCAATAAACAGTTGAATGAATGAATAAACTATAGGTATAATCACACAGTGGAATACTACACCTAAATAAGAATGAATGACCTACAACTAATGCAACAACACATGAAATTCACAAACAAAATATTGAACGAAAGAAGATAAACACAAAAGAATACATAGTTAATGTATTTTTATATAATTTCATTCAATTATATTTATATTCCATTCTGTTTATATTTCCATGAATAGAAATTCCATTAATTTTATTGTATATAACTTTGCATAATTTCATTTATCTCAAGTTCAAAAATTAGCAAAACTAGCCCATGCTCTAGAGGTCTAGACTGTAGGTACTCTTGGGGAATAGTGAGGGGAAGTGGACTTGGCAGGGTCTTCAGGGGGGCTGGTAACATTCTATTTTGTGCTTTAGTCATGGATACAGGAATATGTTCAGTTGGTGAATATTTATTTATTTATTTGAGAGATAGAGCAGAGAGCGAGGATGAGAGAGAGAAGCAGACTCCCCGCTGAGCAGGGAGCCTGATGCAGGGCTTGATCCCAGGACCCTGAGATCACAACCTGAGCCAAAGGCAGACACTTAACCAACTGAGCCACCCAGGCACTCCCAGTTTGTAAATATTTAACAAGTGGTATACTTATGCTTTGTGTGATTTTCTACACATACGTTATTCTTTAATAAAAAAGTTGCAAAACAAAAACAATCCAAGTTTTTCAAGATTAGGTCCTAGGATTGGGCTACATGCTTACAAGTGAATTGTTAGCTTTCCTTGAGTAGATGGGACTCGTAAGGGAAAATACTCCCACTAAGGAAGAACATTCTAATGATGCTCCCTGGCCAAAAAGGTATAAAAAATATCCACGAGGGCAGGTGGAGGGAGAGGAGAGAATAGTTTCCATTCTCGAGCGCCACACCCCATGCTGACTACCTTTGTACACATCTCTTCATTCAAGCCTCACCACTGCTCATGAGGTGAGTACTGTACCATCCCATGAGGGAGGTGCTGCTGAAGAAACTGAGGCACAAGGAGGGGGCAGAACACACACCCAGGTCTCTATGGCTCCAAACCCATGCCCCCAACCTCCATGGGTAGCCAATGGCATGCCGTAGCTGCATACTAGGTAAAAGCAGCTGTTCTTCCAGAGCCCCCTATCTCAGCGAACTCCCAGCAGAAATGTGGGGACCACAACTGGCCAGAAAAGGCTGGGCTTCTCCCTGGGCACACACGCACTGCCCTCCCGCTCAGCGTCATCTATGCCTTTAATTGGCATGACCCGCTCCACAACAAGGAAAATGTTTACAGTGTTAACAAGGCAAACTGTTAATTAGGACAGCAGTACCTTCAGGGGATTTTAATTTAGGGTAGGCACCAACCAGGATAAAGAAGACATTCAAACCATTGGATTTGTGCAGTTTTCTACACCCAACTGGCTACCACGCGGAATTTAATAAAGATGACATTTGCTTGCTAATTATGACTTCCAAACACCTGCAAACGAGGCCTTTGCCATCTCGGTAGAGTTCAGAGTCTGCGTGTGCGTGCTAATAACTTAAGAAAGGGAGGTCTGTGAGGCAATGGAGAGGAAGGGGAAGAGATGAGGTGCCCTGGTTCAAATCCCAGCTCCACCACATGCTAGCCATGATAAGTTACTCACCCTCTCTGAGCCTTGGGTCCCTCATCTATAAAATAAAGAAAATGTGCCCGGCTAACAGGGTTTTTGAGATTATTAAATTAGAATATATATCTGTATGTGTATACACCCACATTTTATATATGTACATGTACATATAGATACACACATCTTATTTAGCACAGTCCTGGGCATATAGCAAATGCTGTTATTACTATTCCACTCACGGCTCATTGTCCTGGGTTTGGCTTTGGGAAACTGACCTAGAGGTCATAAAGATCTTGACTTCAGACAAATTACAGAAGCCACCCAGGAGCACTGAGCTTACGTTTGGTAGTTGGCCCAGGTGATGTTGGGTCCCAACTATATGTGACTTCCAAGTCTCTCCTTTACTGCACTCTATTCCAGATATGAGCTGAGTTTGGACCCTCCAGTGCCGGCCCAGAAGCTTGAATCAGAGTAATTTGCGTGCAGGGCCCAGTTGGGCACAGAGTGGGGAACTCCTGTTGTTTCAAAGCAGATTGTCTTTACACCGTTGTTTCCCATGGGACTTTCAACTCTGGCTGCCATGCTCCACCAAGAATGAGGTAGCTTGTGGATTTCACGGCATCTGGAGGATCCATTAAGGGTTGAGGCACAAGAAAAGGTAAAGAGATGTTGGAATTGTTATAGCCACAGCCCATGAGGTAGGTACCACTGTTTTCATCCTCATTTTATAGGCAAGGAAACTGAGGCTCAGAGGGGTGAAGCCAACAATTAAATTGAAGAGCCAGGATTGGACCCCAGTAAGTCTGGCTTCAAAGCCCACTGAGTTCTCAGTGAAGTCAATTGGAGCCTTTTCTGAGTGTGCTTGTCCCTCCCTGCGGACTGCAAGTTTCCAGAGGGCCTGCCCCTTGTGTCCACCTTGGACCCAGCAAAGAGCTTTGTTTACAATGAGTACTCCATAAATGGCCAACAGAATAAACTGAATCTTGTCTTGAAGCCTTGAGTATGCTTTGTGGCTTGTGCCGTTGTATGTACCCCTGTGAGGGAGAATGTATGTGCTTCTCTGAACTCCAGTTTCTTTGCAAAAAAAAGAGATCTTGGCTGGGGTGGTGGAGATGGTGGTGTCCAAACTGAAACTTGTCTTTTGCCCACATGTGCCTGCTCCTTCTCTAGGTTCCTGTCTCAGTGGACATAGCGCAGTCCACATGAGACACTGGGCATCCTCTTCCTCCCTCCTCCTTTCCTGGCCCCTGAAAGTCACTCAGCTACCATGTGCTGGGAGTCCCACCTTTTAAGTCTTTTCCCATCAGCCACCTCTCACTATTCCTCTACCACCTTAATCCAAGCTGCCACCAGGTTTTGCTTGGATGCCTGTAACCTTCTCTTCACTGCTCTGCCTGCTTCCAGCCTGGCCCCCAACCCATTCCACTCTCTCCTGGGCAGCCAGAACCACTTTTTCAACCACAGATCTGACCCAGCCTCTTCTCTGCCTCAAATCCTGCCAAAGCTCAGTTTACCATAAGCTGATCTCTGAAGTGGGGCATCTACAAAGTGGAGGAAATGTAGAATGATCCTCTTGGGAATGGGAAGAAGGTATAAGAACCTCTATTTCTGTTTGTTTTCTATTGTATCTGTTTTGGAAGTTATGTTTCTGGCCATGTTTCATAATGTACTATCTTAATTCAATTTCCCTGGAAGCAGAGCCTGAGGCAAGGATTTAGATGCATGTGACTTTTTCAGGCAGTACACTTAGGAGGAACCTATGAGAGAGTAAGAAAAGCAGGATGGAGTAGAAACATAAGCAAAGGTGTGGTCTCAGCTGGAGTCCAGTTTCAGCTTGATCCAACTGGGAGCTCCAGAAGATGAATTGCACCACAGGATGTGGGGAGGAGGGTTTACCTTTTGTATACCTCTGTCTGCCACTTGACCCGACAGTGATGAGGAATGCCCACTTCCAAGTGAGGCAGCTCCCTTTGGCCAAGGACAATTCTTTGGAGAAGTGGGGAGCTCTTCTGTGAATGGGCATTCTGCATGGGAAAGGGAGTGTTGACTATATGTACAAGGGTGTAGTAAGAAGATATTAGACCTTCCATCTCTTCCTTTTATATTTTATGTATTTTCTCCATGTTTTAAAATAGACACCTCATCATAATATACATATTAATACAAGACTATATGTAATTTAATAAATTGATCAATGATTAGGATAAAGGCTCATCTTTTTTGACTCACTCAGGGTTGCAGATGAACTTTCCTTGTCTATAAAATGGGGATGAAAACAGTGCACACCTACCTCATGGGCTGTGGCTATAACAACAAGAGCATTAACTAGCCCTTATTGAGCTCCAGCACTACGTACTTGGCACATAATAGATGCTTAATAAATATTTATTGAATGAATTAACTGACCACGTATCATATATGCCAGATGTTGGGGAAAAATTGGTGCCCAATAAGTGACATTATTTTTTATGATTCTTGCCTTTTATTTTTGATTTTTTTTTAGGATTTTGTTTATTAGAGAGAGAGAGAGAGAGAGAGAGA
>CM052889.1:66124096-66148267 GCA_028534135.1 Potos flavus
CTGATTTGTGACCCAAGATGTGATCTATTCTGGAGAATGTTCCATGTGCACTAGAGAAGAATGTGCATTCTGTTGCTTTGGGATGGAATGTTCTGAATATATCTGTGATGTCCATATGGTCCAGCGTGTCATTTAAAGCCTTTATTTCCTTGTTGATCTTTTGCTTAGATGATCTGTCCATTTCAGTGAGGAGGGGTGTTAAAGTCCCCTACTATTATTGTATTATTGTTGATGTGTTTCTTTGATTTTGTTATCAATTGGTTTATATAATTGGCAGCTCCCATGTTAGGGGCATAGATATTTAAATTGTTAGATCTTCTTGTTGGACAGACCCTTTAAGTATGATATAGTGTCCTTCCTCATCTCTTATTATAGTCTTTGGCTTAAAATCTAATTTATCTGACATAAGGATTGCCAGCCCAGCTTTCTTTTGAGGTCCATTAGCATGGTAAATTGTTTTCCACCCCCTCACTTTAAATCTGGAGGTGTCTTTGGGTCTAAAATGAGTTTCTTGTAGACAGCATATCGATGGGTCTTGTTTTTTATCCATTCTGATACCCTGTGTCTTTTGATTGGGGCATTTAGCCCATTTACATTCAGGATAACTATTGACAGAGATGAATTGAGTTCCATTGTATTGCCTGTCAGGTGACTGTTACTGTATATTGTCTCTGTTTCTTTCTGGTCTGTTACTTTTAGGCTCTCTCTTTGCTTTGAGGACCTCTTTCAATATTTCCTGTAGGGCTGGTTTGGTGTTTGCAAATTCTTTTAGTTTTTGTTTGTCCTGGAAGCTTTTTATCTCTCCTTCTATTTTCAATGACAGCCTAGCTAGATATAGTATTCTTGGCTGCATATTTTTTTCATTTAGTGCTCTGAATATATCATGCCAGTCCTTTCTGGCCTGCCAGGTCTCTGTGGATAGGTCTGCTTGCAATCTACTATTTCTACCGTTGTATGTTACAGACTTCTTGTCCCAAGCTGTTTTCAGGATTTTCTTTGTCACTGAGACTTGTAAGTTTTACTATTAGATGATGGGGTGTGGACCTATTTTTATTGATTTTGAGGGGGGTTCTCGGTGCCTCCTGGATTTTGATGCTTGTTCCCTTCGCCAAATTAGGGAAATTCTCTGCTATAATTTGCTCCAATATACCTTCTGCCCCTCTATTTCTTCTTCTGGGATACCAATTATTCTAATATTGTTTTGTCTTATGGTATCGCTTATCTCTTGAAATCTCTCCTTGTGGTCCAGTAGTTGTTTGTCTCTCTTTTGCTTAGCTTCTTTATTCTCCATCATTTGGTCTTCTATATCACTAATTCTCTCATCTGCCTCATTTATCCTAGCAGTAAGAGCCTCCATTTTTTATTGTGCCTCATTAATAGCTTTTTTATTTCAACTTGGTTAGATTTTAGTCTCTTATTTCTCCAGAAAGGGATTCTCTAATAACTTCCATGCTTTTTTCAAGCCCAGCTAGCACCTTGATAATCATCATTCTGAACTCTAGTTCTGACATCTTACTAATGTCTGTATTGATTAGGTCCCTAGCTGTCGGTAATGCCTCTTGTTCTTTTTTTTTTGTGGTGAGTTTTTCCCACCTTGTCATTTTATCCAGATAAAAATAGATGAATGAGAAAACAAAATACTAAAAGGGTAGCAATGACTCCAGAAAGATATACCCTAACCAAATCAGAAGAGAGCGGAAACTGAGGGGAGAAGAAAGGGGGGAAAAAAGAAAAAAAAAAACAAAAAACAAAACAAAACAAAACAAAACAAAAATATATATATATATATTAGAGTGAATAGAACTGTGAATAGAACAGAGCCACACACTTGATTTGGGGTTTATTTTGGCCTGTTAGAAGAAACTACCTCCCAAAATTTTAAAGAAAAACTTATATATATACAAAAATAAGGGTAAACATGATGAAGGGATGGAATATGACTGTAAAGATCAAAATTAAAAAAGATTCTTAAAAAGGAATTGATAAGATAAGAAGTTGGTTGAAAAAAGAAAAAAAGAGGAAAGAATGTGATCAGACTGGAGACTAGAACAAAGCCATGTGCTAAATTTAGGGTATATTTTGATCTATCAGAAGAAATTGTATCCCAAAATTGTAAAGAAAAAAAAAACCTGTATGTATACAAAAAATAAGGTTAAATACAATGAAGGATAAAATATGACTACGAAAATTAAGAAATATTTTTTTTTAAAGGTTTTATTTATTTATTTGACAGAGAGAGAGATCACAAGTAGGTAGAGAGGCAGGCAGAGAGACGGGGGAAGCAGGCTCCCTGCCGAGCAGAGAGCCCGATGCGGGGCTTGATCCCAGGACCCTGAAATCATGACCTGAGCCGAAGGCAGAAGCCTTAACCCACTGAGCCACCCAGGTGCCCCAAAAATTAAGAAAGATTTTTAAAAAGGTATTGATAGGATAAAATAGTTAAAAAACGTTAAAATAGGAAAGAGGAAAAATTTTTTAAAATAGAACAAGAAAAAAATAAAATTAAAAAAATTTAACTTTGAAAGACTGAAGGGTCATGGGAAGAAAGCCATGAACTCTATGTGTTGCTTTCCTCTAGCTCTGGAGTTCCACAGTTCTCACTGATCGGTGAACTTGGCCTTGGTTGCATGTTCTTGCTAATCTTCTGGGTGAGGGGCCTGTTGCATTCATTCTCAATTGTCTTTGCCCGAGGCAGAATCGCACCGCCCTTGCCAGGGGCCAGGTTAAGCAATCTGCTTGGGTTCGCGCTCAGGAGTTTTTGTTCCCTGAACGCTTTCCGTAGGGCTTTGGAGGAGGGGAATGAAGATGGCGGCCTCCCAGTCTCCGCCCGTACGAGCCGAGAGCTCGGGCCCCCACCCCTCAGTGCACCCTCAGAGAAAAGCAGTCCGTCCCTCCCGTCTCCCTGGTCTCCGGCCGCACTCCGAGCTCACCCGGCCTGTGACCGAGCGTTTCTATCTCTGGCGCTTGGCCCTGTTTGGAGTCTCCAAACCCAGCAGATTCCTGCAGCACGCTGCCGTGCCGCTCCTCCCGGAGGAGGAAGGTGAATCTCCCCGGATCTGCCACTTGTGGGGTCCCCGCTCGGAGAGCAGCGGCCCGACTGCACCTCGGATCATGGTGTGAGGTAAGCCCGAGCTGAGAGCCCACTGCTCAGCTCTGTCTCTACAGCCGGCTTCCCCCCTCTGATACCTGGGGGCCCTGCCACACTCAGCCACCCCTGGTCTTTCTGTGACCCCACGGGTCCTGAGACCACACTGTCTACCTGAGGGCTCCACCCTGACTTAGCCTCTGGAGCGACCTCCCTCAGTGGAGCAGACTTCTAGAAGTTTGGTCTTGTGCTCCGCTGCTCTACCGCTCGCCGGGAGCCGGCCCCTCCCCCCGCGGTCTCTCTTCCTGTCGCCTCAGATTCACTTCTCCGCATGTCCTACCTTCCAGAAAGTGGTCGCTTTTCTGTTCCTAGAATTGCTGCTCTTCTTCTCTTCGATCTCCTGTTGAGTTTGTAGGTGTTCAGAATGATTTGATAACTATCTAGCTGAACTCCGGAGACCCCACGACAACCCGGGTCTCCTGCTCCTCCGCCATCTTGCTCCTCTCCCAGCTCTTCCTTTTAAAGTAGCTATTTCTTCCCTCCCCCATGGCGGGTACTAAGGAGGGCATGGATTGCATGGAGCACTGGGTGTTATACGTAAACAATGAATCCTGGAACTCTACGTCAGAAACTAATGATGTACTGTATGATGACTTACATTACATAATGACAAAATTATAAAAAATGATAAGATAAAAGCTATTTCTTCCCTCATGGTTAGCACTATTGTACACTAGTTAAGTAATCTGTGCCAACCCCCAAAGTCACGAAAACGTTCTCTTCTGTTGTATTCTAAAAGTTCTGGTCTACAATCAATCTGAAACTGATTTTGGGGTATGATTTTGAGGTTGGCTTAAAGATTTCCATCCAGAAAATTACCCAGGATCATTTACTGGAAAGCACGGACAAATTTCCCTCTTCTTCTTCTTCTTCTTTTTTTTTTTTTTAATGTCCAAGAGTTTAGCTGCCATTGTCTTTTTTTTTTTTAAGATTTTATTTACTTATTTGACAGAGAGGAGAGAGATCACAAGTCGGCAGAGAGGCAGGCAGAGAGAGAGGGGGAAGCAGGCTCCCTGCTGAGCAGAGAGCCCGATGTGGGGCTCGATCCCAGGACCCTGAGATCATGACCTGAGCCGAAGATGGAGGCTCTAACCCACTGAGCCATCCAGGTGCGCCATAGCTGCCATCGTCTTAATTGCCTTTTCTTTTTTTAATAATTGGCAGGAGGTCGCTCATTTATTCCTCATAAACTGAAGCCCTGCTATGCTGAGCTCTCCACAGCAATGGGACAAGTGAGTGTGGCCCTCACGGTTCCCAGGGGAGTGGACATAGGACAAACCGCTCATAGAATGGGTCTATTTTATTCATCTCTGTATCCTTGAAACCTCAGTGTCCAGCACATAGTAGGAGCTCAGGAATTAGCAACTTCTGTGGACAACACTATGTCTCTGGCCTTTGGATATAAACAAAATATTTGACAAATAACAGCTTGTCCAATTACATGCAGTGTGACTCTGGGCAGGTCACATCATCTCTCTGAGACTCGATTTCCTGGTATGTAGGGTGAGAATCTCTTCCAGGGGCCTGGGGGCAGTGAAGAAGCTAATTGGTGAAGGGACACCTGGGTAGCTCAGTTGGTTGAGTGTCGGGCCCTTGGTTTCAGCTCAGGTCATGATCTCAGGGTCGTGACCTTGAGCCCCGTATCAGGCTCCGTGCTCAGCGAGGAGTCTGCTGGAAATTCTTTCCCTCTCTGCTCCTACCCCCCTCCCCAGCTGTGTGTGCACGCACGCTCTTCTCGCTCTCTCTCAAGTAAATAAATAAATAAAATCTTAAAAAAAATAAAAAAGCAGCAGCAGCTAATCAGTGAAAAGAGCCTGACACATACTGAATGCTCGTCAAGCCCCAGCTACTGGAGTCAGTACTGTCACCGTAACGTCAAAGAGCCCAGGTAAACCCTCGGATCTCCACGTGCCTTCTGGAGAACGGTGGGGCGGGGGTGAGGGGGACACACTCAGCAGATGGCCTCTCTGCCTCGCCCACACTGGGACCTCGGAATCAGAAATGCGGGCTGTTGTCGGTGGCCGTAGAGCAGCATCTAGTGGAAGGGAAGGGAAAATGACAGTGTCACAGGACATCTGGAAGAGAGAGTCTTAAAGGCGGGCACAAAGGTTGGCAGAGAAGCCGGGAAAGTGACCGGCCCGTGCTGGTGTCCTCAGCAGGGGAGGTCAGACAAGGTCCCCTGATCAGGACCCGGGACTCTGCATGGCTAAGCCAAGGGGGCCAATGGAGGAGAGGCCCTCTCCCTCCCTCCCTCCGTGAGTGCCGGGTCTCCATCTGCACCGTGTCCAAGCTTGCCACCTCCACCACCAAGTCCCCAGCACCCAGGACATCAGGACGGAGAAGGGCTCTGTGCAGGGCACTGCCAGGCCATCTCCACGGCTCTGGGCCACTCGTCAGCAGTGGGGTCTGTGTCCCTCTGACACCAAGTCCTTGGGTTCCTGGCTCTGCTGGGCTGTGCAGGGACGCTCACCACACTGTCCCTTCCCCTTGCCCCATCCTCCTGCCTCCCTTCGCACCCCTGCCCACAGCCCTCCCTCCTCCTTCTGCCCAAAGAGTCTAGAGCAAATCAGCCTTCTCCCCTGTCCTTGTCCACCTAGGAGAGTGGTGAGAAGGGACAGTGCCATCGGGTTGGCGGACTGAACATTTGGTAGCAGAAGCAATGAGGGTCTGGTGATCCTCAGGGAGAGTCCTGGGGTGGGTTCACAGGCTACGGATATGGAGGGAACTCTCCAAGAGGGGATGGGACTTGGTCCCCTGTCACTGCAGGACCTAGGGTTGGATGAGGAGCTATAGAGACTGGATCTGGGGGAAGAAGGAAGGAGAAGGGAAGGCACCCGTTCAGGGCCAGTGCTGCCCACACCCGCTGTCGGCCAGACCTTTGCCCAAGCTACTCGGACGGTTATTCAGACCAAGAGCCAGTGAAACCTTGAGGGTCCCGGACTTCATCCATTAAACCACCAAAGCATCAGGCCAGGTGGCCACTTTCCTAATTAATTCACAGGAACTGGTCAGCCCGGGTTGGTCAGTCAAAGGGAAGCTAGTTTTTCGCAGAGCTGTCACGTGATAGTCGGTTTGGAATGTCCTGGGTTCTGCACCAGTCGGTGAGCCCAGACAGCACTGGTCCCTGAGCGTGGGCAGCCGGTCACCAGGAAGGCTCCGCGTGTGAGGGTGCTGGGGGAGGATGGCCACAGCTGGGCTTCCCTGCCCCTTCGGAGGGCTTGGTCTGGGGAAAACAGTGCCCCTTGGTCTGGGGAAAATAGGACATCATCTCTCTCGCGCCGGAAGCTTGGGGCAGGAGGAGTTGAGAAATGGAGGGAGGGAAGCCGTTGGTTCAGGAGTTGGGGGCATGATTGAAAGGACTTAGGGCTGAGTTCAGAGATCTCTGTCCCCAGGAATCAGCTGCATTCCTGGCCCAGGTCCCTCACTCATCCATGTTGTGAATCTCCACATATCTCTAAATTTCAGTGCCGTGAACTATGTAACACAGGTCACAGGCCCTGCTCAGCCCACCCCACAGGGCGGATGTGGGGATCAGAGGAGATGAGAACAGATATTCCCGAGCTCTGATGCACCCTCCCCGTGTAAAGGGTGAGAAGTAAACCTCACCCTCCCTGCTCTGTGGCCGCGTAAGCCCCCTCCCCGGAGGCAGCCACTGCTCAAACACTTACAGAGCACTTACCAATTATTTTCTCAAGGATTTACCTGTATTTAATCATTTTTGAGGGTCCTACTGTAATAGGAAACAGGAGGTTCTATGCAAGTTTTCATGGCACAGTGCAGAGAACTGGGGCACAGAGGAGTGGTCTGACCTTCCAAGGTTCCTGCGGCCTCTAACGGGATCTCTCAACCCAGGACTCTGGGCTCGTGCTCTTCGTCACGACGCTCTGGTGACTTTCTATATTGCCTCACGTAAGGAAGGGTATTTCCCACACAGTCTGTCTACTGGGCGTTCTAAGTGCACACCAAACCACAAGATCCCAAAGCCCAGCTTTGATTCAGCGGGCGCACGGGAGACCAAAAGCTTCAACTGTGAAGAAGTTATCACTAGTTTCGCTGTGGTCTTCTGCTGGCAAGGTATCAGCAGCTCTCTTATTGCAAATGCATTTCCCAGAGTCTTAGCTGATGGATATGAAAAGAAAATTCGCTCCTTATTTAAGAAGATAACACACCTCACTCCTGGCAGCAGGTCAGAGAAATGGGCGTCCTGCCACACCCCAGGGTGCTCCCCGCAGACGAGTCAATGGAAGGAACCGTGGAAATTAATCATTCAGGAGATTCAAGAAGAACAACTGGAGTTTGTTCGGTGTACACACGTAATGGAAAGCTATAAACATGCTAAGCCGTGTGCTTTTTTTATTCCGTGTGTGCAAGTTGTGATTGACTGAGTCAGTCAGTAGTGCTAGGACCATGACCATGGAAGTAAAGACGGGATGACAGATAACTCAGCCTTGTTCACATTTAATAGGAAACAATGTCTCAAGCTAATGTTTGGATATTAACTGGTGCTGAACATTAGTGGAAATAGATCTCTCCCTGAAACAGATTAGTTTTTAATTAATAAACCAGTTTTAAAATTTTTAATTAATAAATTATATAAATAACTCAATTAATAAAGCACTTAAGATTCACGTAAAATTTGAACAGATAATGGAGAAAGATCTCGTACGCCCTCTCCCCTCCAATCCACCCCGTTTCCCATGTTACTCACCTCTTACCTTCATGTGGTGTATTTGTTACTGTCAGTGGACCAATATCAGTAGATATTTGACATCAACATGCACTCTGTGTTGTACATTTCTATGTGGTTTTTTTTGGAAAAAAAATACATAACGTCTGGTATCAATGACTCTACCCAGAAGAGTCTCACTGCTCTACTAATCCCCTGGTTTCACCTATTCACCCCTCCCCCTTTCCCTGAAACCCCCGATCTTTTTATGGTCTCTCTAGATTTGCCTTTTCCAGAATGTGATATAGTTGTGATCATGAACATTTCATGGCGACTTCGACGGTTTCTACAAGAAAGCCCAAAGGCTCTGTTCCTCATTTCTCTTCTGCTTCTCTCCTTTACTGATGACCCAGCAGCAGGCCCATTCACTGTTATTAACTAACCGGCCAGGTGACCCCCACTCCCTGCCCAAGTCAACCAAACCTGCCTGAGTCAGTCCCGAGCAGCAGGGTCGCCCGTGACTGACAGTCCCTCTGTGTCCTCCTAGATCCTCCGAGGCCTATCTGAGAAGCTTCCTCATGACCCAGCAGAGGAAGACGCCCCATCTAATGCCAAGGTATGGTCGCCCGGCTTTGTCTGAGATGGAAACGTCGCTGTGTCGGTTTATGTCATGTTCGAATGAGCTCACATACGGAAAATCTGTGGATATTGTAGATGGGGTGTGCAGTTCTCCTTGTGGGGAGACTCTTGATGCCTGATTCAAGAGGGCGCTCATGTGGCGGCATCAGCTTACCAACCATATGGTGTGGCGCCTCTCTTCAGCACCAATATTCCTCCTGGGTTGAAGAGTCTTGTCGTTGCTCACCAGGATGGTCGTAAGAGCTGCATCCACTGGGACAAGCTTGTGCCTTTCCCACGGGGGTCCTCCACACTTGCTTTTGGCGTCTTTGACCAGACCATGGTTTCCCGTCTGGTTTTCTAGACTCACCCAGAGAACAAAAGCCCTGTGCCAGCAGTGTACAGCATGGCCGCACCCTCGCGGGGTTTTCTTTTCTGTAAGGGCAGGTGGCTTCCAGACCCGGGGAAAACGGAATGTGTTCTAGAATCACTTACTGAGGAAAAATCCATGAGAAAGGAAAGGTGGGGCTCTCTTGTTGGTTTCAGTCTGGAAGGTCTGGAAGGTCTCCCTATTTCTGGCTTCCTGGTGGGGATGTTTCTGGAAGGACTGATTCTCCAGGTAAAGGACCATGGCCAGTGCTGCAGTCCCCAGGAGCAGCTGTGTTCCCTTTAGGTGGCATGGGTCTGTGTGCACAGGCTTTAGGGGTGTCTCTGTGTGCATCCATGCGGCGCGAACGTGAGGTGTGGACAATGCCTGCACCGAAGAGCATGTGCTCCCCTCATAGATATGTCCCATGGACACATCACAATTTGGGGTCACTCTTCTCAGAGAAAACCCGTCCCTCCTGCACCCTTGGCCTACATTGTCTGGCTCAGCCCTCGCCACGGCTGGGCCGGGCATTGCTTTTCTCTCCCCACTGCTCAGAGGGAGAAACTGAGGTGCAGAGATGAGTGACCCAGGCTCAGCACGGGGGGGGCGAGGGGGGGGAGCCAGCCCAGTGATCCCCAGCTCTGAACTACTGACCTGCGCTCAGCACTCGCACAGGGCCACTAGTGACGGGGTTCCAGCATCTGTGCATGTGCCTGGAGTCCCAGAGCCTACAGAGGTCCTGGACGCGGACGCCAAGATAAGGTGGCATCCGTGGTCCCACAGCCCGGGGCGGCCACAAGTGCCCGGAGCTGACTCTGGCATGGAGGCTAGCGGGAAGTGCGTGTAGACAGCCCTGTGCCCCGGTCCGCCCGCAGATTCAGAGAGGTAAGAGGCCACCTCGGACCGTGTTGCTGGGGTTGCTCCTCAGCCTCTGGCCCAAAGCAGGGAAGAATTGGGGAGACTGATCACCACGAGCCCTGGAAGCGTCAGGCTGTGTAAGCTGCGGTGACAAAGAGGAGCTGGGTTATGAGCCTGGACTCTGCTCCTCCCTCCCCGCCACCTGCCGCTCTCCTTGGCCTCCTTCCTCCACCAAGGCAGGTGACCTGGGACAGCTCAGTCCTCGTTAACCCATCGCTGCCCAACATCCACGCTTGCCTGAGGCCACGGCGAGCAAACCGCCCCGAGTGAGCCCAGCAGCACCGCCAGGGACTGAGCTACAACCCGAGGCTCCCCCCGAGGGCCTGGCGGAGGGGCACCCCAGGGACAGGACTGGGGGGGAAAAGGCCCTGTGGAATGCCAAGGTGAGCTCACCTGCCTTTGTCTGAGACGCAAATCCTGCTTTCTTGGTCTCTTTCTTCCTTTTTAAATTCAGTTGAATTCACGCGGGAAGCGTTGGCGTGCGCATGACACACGATATTTACCATTTCCTTGTTGGGGGGTTAGAGGGCCGAGTCCCACCGGGGACACCTGCTTCGCGCAGCCGCCCGCGAATGGCAGCACCAGCTGGTAGACGGTGCGGGGGGCCTCTCCTCGGCCGAAATCCTCCCTCGTTGGGTGAAGAATTCCATGATTGGCAACAGGTATGGATCGAGAGTGTGGGATCCAGGAAAAGCTCAGGCCCGTTTCGCCAGCGTCCCCTCCGCAGGCCTTGGGGCCCTTGATGGGACTGTTCCCTGCCCAGGTTGCTAAAGTCACCAATAGGACAAACCACCCGGACAGACATACAGGGAGCGATGGGATCTGTCACTGCAGGTGGTCTCAGGAAGAAGTGACAACAGTATCAACTCCAGAGTCCCTCACTTGCCGGGGAAAGATCTAGGTGGTAAGAGAGGTGGGGCCCCCTTGCCGCTCTGCCGATTCTGGGTTCCTGCTGGGAAGGAGGGCTGGGGGTGTAGGAGGAAAGCTGACTCTCCAGGTGAAGAACAGCGGCCATTTTCCCACAAGCACTTTTGTTCCCTTTAGGGGACGAGGGTTTGCGTGCATGGCGGTGGGCTGTTCCTTGGGGGAATCAGGTGCTGTGATTGTGTGTGTGTGTGCGTTTGTGTGTCTCCCTGGATCGAGCTCCCCTCCAACAACACAGTTGCCAGCGTCCGCATCCAAGTGACAATTCCCATCACCATTGTTTCATGCAATTATCTGTTTCAAACTTGATCAAATTGTGTATTTTAAATGTGTGCTCTTCGTTGTATGCCAAGTACACCTCAATAAACTTGGGAGGAAATGCCGTCGCCAGCTAGGGGAATGCTCCCAGGGTTCTATGTGGACAAAACTGTTTTCCAGAATCGCGGCTATGGGGTCAACAACAACTTCAGGGCTGACCCCTGCGCGGGCTCTTTCATTTCCCGTGGGGTGCTGGGATCAATCATGACTAAAGAAAAGAAGCCCTAATGGTATCTAATTGGCCTCTGAGAAAAGGGAGGCTGGAGAGGGTGCTGAATTTCAGGGGTGGGGGGGGCGTCGCACAGCCTGTGGATGGGGAGCCTGGCGCTGAGATGAGACGCTTCAGCCCCAGATCCTATGTGCTGTCTCTCATGCCTCCCCCCCTGACACCCCCTCCCGCCCCCCCGCCGCCTGGGAGAGAATTCTAAGCAGAGATGAGGCAGGTGGAGAAGTCACGACTGGCGTGAGCCCTGTGTGGACATCTTCCTAAAAGCCCAGAGAGAGGAGCTTGCTTCCCGTTCCATCCTCTTCTCCAGCCACCTGTGCGATGCACCAGGCACTTTCCTTCATGGAAATTGGGGAAAGGCAGAGAATGCAGTCAGGTCTTCTGCTGTCCCACCCGAGACACATCCGCGGGGATGGAACCTGGACCAGACCAGACACGCAGAGGTTCCCGGTCTGATTCACCCGGGGCCTGGAGGGACGCGTTTTTACTTTTCCCCTGCTTCTGGGAGTCCCTGACAACCAGTCCTTGTCTGCAAGCTGTGGGCCAAGGGCTGTCCGGCTTGCAGACGCATTTACACTGAAGACATCTCACACCGTGTGGCCGGGGCAGCTGTAGAACATTCTAGTAGCACAGGAGGTGAGAGGGGCACAGACTACACTGCGCGGTGAGCTTAGCAAAGTGATGGGCGCTGATCCCAAGGTCAGGGTGCTCCTTGCTGCTCCCTTTAATGGCCAGAGGACATCAGTTTGAGAGTCTCTGAAATGGTCTGAGAATTCTCAAACCCAAACTCTATCTGTGTCGTCCCGCTCATGGGGACAGGAGGCCTGGGCCCTGGTAGTCACTGCAAGGGCACCAGGAGCATCTCCCTCATTCCTTGTCCCCCGAGTGCTCAGCTCTGAGCTGCCCCTCTTGATACACCCCCGGACTAGGGTCTAGTCCATGGGCAGAAACGTCCCTCTTCAGCTTGTCTGGGCTTGTTGGGGCCCCCACTAAGCTAGGTGCCTGCCCAGCTCTAGTCCGGATCAGGACGAGAAGGGGGGGCTCCTGAGGACAGTGCGGTGCCCCCCGCCCCCCTGCTGCTCTGATCATGTCCAGCACAGACGTGCGAGGTCATGCTCTTCAGCTCTGCTTACAAGCCGGCCCTGCTGGGATCCTCTAGGACCTGGGTATTGACCTTCCTGTGTCCGTGTCCCCAGGGCCTCACGGCATGCCTGGCGTGGGAGCAGGAGCCCAGGGAGAACCTGCAAATGAACGATCAGATCAGGCCAGCGAACCCCTCTGCAGGAACCCCCAGCCCGTGGAGGTCACATCTTCCCCATCTTTGGATCCTTGAGCTGCGCTATCCCAGAGGGGGTGGGGCAGCTGCTACCGAGATGTGCCTGCTCACGTTTAAATTAATTAAATGGAGTTAAGCATTCCGATCCCTCATCACACCAGCCACACGTCAGGTGTCCCGTAGTGCGTGTTTACAACACACAACGTTTTCGTGATCACAGACAGCTCTCCTGGGCACCAGTTCTGAGCCTGGCCGAGGGGCTGCTCACGGACCCCACCTGACCCAGAGTGTGTCCAGGGCAGCTGGGATCTCAGGCTGATCCGTGGGCAGGTGAGAGCTAGCGCGATCCCGTGGAGATGGGGACGTGCCATGAGAAGGGCGATCCTTCCTCTCACTGAAGGTTTGCAGCTGCGGTCAAGGTCTCGTTGAAGGGCTCTGACTCCGGGGCGCCCAGGGACGGTCCGGGGACCCGGAGGAAGAGCAGGGGACCCTGGGCGAGCCAGCGTGGCCTCAGCTGGAGCAGCAGGAACGCGGGAGCCCCTCTCTCTAATAACCTGCTGCTCATGCTTGTGTCTCTAAAGATTGGGTTGTGGAGTCCGTGGTAGAGGGCAGCACGGAGGAGGAAGCCTCGGCAGGTAGGGAACTACACTCCGGTAGGAATCAACGGGAGAGGGTTCCTGGGAGCACTCAGGTTAAGGCTGCGGCTTTGTAGACCAAGAGTGGGAGGTAGGAAATCAGAAAGACAAAGGAAGTGTATGTATCGAAGGATTGCTTTCCGATTTGCGGTCTTTGAAAGATTTTATTGATTGGAGAGTGGGAAGGATTGGCGGGGAGGGGCCGAGGGTGAGGGAGAAGGTGACTCCAGCCTGAGCGGGGAGCCTCCCGCGGGCCTGCTCCCAGGGGTCAGGAACGCGGCTGAAGGCAGACGTTTAAAGGACTGAGCCACCCTGACGCCCCTGTTTTGTTCTTTTCCTATACTGGTAGGTCCTTTTGAAATAACAGTAAGAAGTACTCTGCCTCTGGGCTTTGAAGGTGCTCTGTTCGTAAACCTCTTTTCTTGTTTGATATGGAAGATTCTCTTTCCCAGAAGACCAGTTCTGGCCGCCTTTGTCACTGCCAAGCATCAAAGCCTTTGGTTATGTTTGCTTGGCATCTCTTGGGAACCGAGCAGGAGAGATTTTGTTTGGGGGTTTTGGCATTGACCTCTGATGGAGGCAATCTCTTGAGACTCAGCTCTCTCGTGCACACTTGAACCTGCACACAGAGTGCTTCCGTGTGAGCCGGGGGCAGGGAGAGCTGGGGACTCTCTCCCTCTGCACCTTCGGTTCCCGGAGCAGCAGCTGCGGGGCCCGCCCTCAGGTGTGCCCCTGGGTGACAGGGTGCTCCCGGGGTGGGCGGCACAGAGAATGTTCCCGCTCCGCCTGCTACACCTGGCAGGCATCTGTGTTTATGTGGCCACGCTTGCTATAGAAGCTCCATCATCCTACTTTAGAGTGAAGGAAATCAGGCAACTTACTTTACCTCTACTGTCAAGTTCATCTCCTCTCTGGGCTAGGACACTTATGGGCTGTGATATTAAGTGTGTCTCAAGTGCCTACGATCAGCGTGGGCACAGGGCAGTCACTTCATAGGCCTAGTTGGTTGTCACTCTCATGGTTGGTCCAACTCGACCCCAGGCCCATGGCAGCTGCCCCCATGGTAGCTGGATTGGCCCATTGATCAACTGAGTGACTAGGGAGGGTGGCAGTAAACCCATGATTGTTCATCCACTGTTCCCATTTCAGAGAACAATCTCGTTGTTGGAGGTGAGAGAAGAAGGGAAATGAGAAATTAATGGTTCAGGGAGAGTTGAGGAAGGGTAGCAGGAAGGGGCAGAGGAAGGTGGGAAACCATGGGGACAGAACGTCAAGGGTACCATGGGTGCCTCTTGAAAGAATGGGATGACAGGCATTGCTTCCTGGTCTCAGGTGTGAAATCTGAGGGCTGGGAAGGGCCCAGAGACCCTGGACACACCCCTAATCACAGAGGTGTAGGAATTGAGGTCCCAGGGGGTGGTGAGGTGGGAAGACTGCAGAGCTGAGGGAAGAATTCAGTTGTGGGGTTGGGCAGATAATCCCCAGAGCAGTGGACCTAGGCCTCACCTCACTTGGATTGTCCCCTTTCCTTTCCCAAGGCCCCCTTATCCCCATTCCTGTCCTAGTCCACAAGGAAGACTATTTCGCAGATTGTGAAGACTCAGACCCATAGATCCACAATTTGTATACAATTTATTTCCTCTTTCATTTTTTAATATTCTTTCTTTTTTTGGTAAATATTTGTTTATTTTATTGTGTGAGAGAGTGAGATCGCCTGAGTGGGGGAGGGGCGGAGAAATCGGGAGAGAGAGAGAATCCCAAGCAGAATACCCGATGAGCGCGGGGCACCCCAGAGCCTGACAGGGGACTCGACCCCAGGACCCTGAGACCATGACCTGAGCTAAAATCAAGAGTTGGATGCTTAACTGACTGATCCATGCACGCACCCCTATCCTCTTATTGATAAGCTCCTTTTTGTGGCTTTGGTTAATTCCCTCCTTCCTGCTTTTCATGATTCTCATCCTGCAGGACCTGCGCTCATCCAGGCCCTTGATGTTCTTGGATCTTCCAATCTGTAGTCTCTCTCTTCAGCCCTGCTCAACAACGTCCTCAGCATTTTCCTGGTTCCTTGTTCCCAGTCTGCATGAAAAAGTGAATGTACAACTGGGCCATAGAGACCATACATAAAGCTAGGTTTCTGACCCACGACTAATCCAGGACCCAATCCCTGGTGTCAGCCGAGCAAGCAGGCCTACTCCATACGTCAGACTTGTAAGGAGGTTGGCTGCTGTATCTAGCAACTGGCTCGGGTTCTGCACCGTATCCCTTGTAGCAATGGACCCCAAATGGCCATAATTCCATCTGAGAGCTTGCCTAACTCTTGTCCCCATTCCCAACCTAGAACTGACCGACCAGAAAACAACCAAGTATGCGCCCCTAATAACCACATAGGATGCCTCCCTTCTAGACAGCTCACTAAAGCCTCTCCATGCCAATAGCCTCCCACTGGGGCATAGACGAAGCCTTCCCTTTTCCCCATTAGCATGAGTTCTCTTCTGTTTGATGTTGAGTCTTTGCCAAACGCAAATAATGGTGGCTGACTCTCTTGCTCTAGCAAGCTCTGGATAGATATTCCTTGCTCGTTCTCATTTGGTTGGCCTTTGTTTCTTGGACAGATCATCCCAGAGGTCCCTCCGAGTCCCCATCTGAGCCACCTGCTGCTTCAGAACCACACCTTTCCACCTGTGTGGTGCCCACAGAGGCCCCTTGGGCCTTGCTGCTGGCAGCTTGTCGAGTCCGTGAGGACACGGTGAGTGAGTGCTGGATCTGAAATTTGCTCTCTCGGAGGGAGTTCCTGGGCTGTTGATACTCAGGCTGGCACGTGGGCCTTGTTTTGGGTTCCCATTTGTTTGGCTTCCTTGGTGGAATCAGATCATTCCTTTTTGTCCCTTTATGCTGTCCTTTTGTTTACAAGGTTGCGTTGTGCTGTGTAAAACTGTTGTGTGTCATAAGAAGAAGAATCAGGGCATGGAACCACGCACAGGCCCTTGTGACTCTTGTCTGAGCCAGCCTCACAGCCCAGGGACATTGATGATCTCACCAGACTGTCATCCACCCAGATGAACTTAGCCGAAGGTCGCCAATCAATCCAGTTGAGGTTCTCCCACTATCTCAATATTGTGTCCTGAGAGTATTCTCTCTGGTTTTCTACTCGCTGGAGAGTCCAGATGGAGGGGTCTGTGTTCAGAGGTGGCCAGCTGGCATTTTGGGGGCTCAAGGCACAAGGTACACAAATGTTCTATTTCTACCAACCATCACCAGCTCTCTTGGGATCCTCTAAACCTAAACCCTCTTCTCTCCCAGAAATAAAATGTCTGCTTCTTATGTGTACTTTCATCACAATCTTAATTCTTTTCCCCCACAACTTTATCAACAAGGATTTACGTCTTCAGGGCCAACTCTGGACAACCTGGTTTGAGCAAAATCATTTCATTTGAGAAACATCTTAGAAAAGGAGGAAGCCCAATGGGCAGCAGATTTTGGTTGATATGTTGAGGCCTCCAAATGAAATTCTGAATCAAAAGTTGTTTCACTAAGAGACCAGAAGGGTATATCCTTTTTGTTTTCTCCTGGACAAATCAATGGCATACCTGGACAATCATGGCCCAGGAGTTCACTGAAGCCCCCTCTACTTTTCTCATGTGCTCAATCAAGACTTAACAAAATCTAAGTTTCCCTTGTAATTCAGGTCTTATACAATATGTGAATGATCTCCCACTTTGTCTAGAGATCAAAAAAGCCTCTAAAAAGGATTCCATTTACTTGCTCTCAATCTTGGCAAAAGAAAAATATAGAGTTTCAAAAGAAATTGAATTTGGTTAGAATACAGTTCATTATTTAAGATATAACCTATTTAAAGTGGGCAATACATTATCATCCTTCCATTAAAATTAGAAAACTTTCAGAAACCTGTGAACTCCTTTGGTGCAAATACACGCTAGCAATGATGGCTCTCCAGTCCATTCCCTTGGGAACACACTGGCTCTCCCATTCTAAATTAGTAGCTGGAAGACCCATGTATCTAGGAATTTCACTCCCCAGACTAGATTGCACTACCCTACTACATGCAGACATGGCAATATATTGCAAAGAACTCGTACTATTACCCAAGTTTTCCACCAACAGCTTAAGGCCACCATTCCTGAAATCTTCCTAGAAGATTCTTCATGATCTTTAACTGTAGGAAGAGACATCAGAGAAAAACTGCCCTTACACATCATTGGAAAGGAACCTCAGGTACTGTTTAAAAAAAAAAAAAAGCAGTGTAACTCCTGGGAGTTCACCCTTGGCTTCATGTCACCACTAAAATAAAAATAATTTTTTAAAAATCAGAATTTCACAAAATTAGAAGGCCACTCAAACTGAGGCTTCTCAGAGATCCCCTAGAAAGAACCAGTCTTCAGAAGCAGGCAGTTGACCCAAGACTTTCACAACAGCCATATTGTGATGGATAGTGGGCAATTTCCACACTAGATATTGGGCCAAGACTTTCATCTAACAGTATTTTTTCATTTTGTATCTGCTTAGTTAAAATAATTCTTCTCATTTTCCTTAAACCCCTTGTTGCCATTCACCCAGAATGACACTTTTACTCCTTTTTTCTTATAATCATTATACTAATTATTATCCTTGTTAGGTCAGAACATACCCGATGCCACTTCTCTCTGTGTTTCTGACTGCGGGATGTGCCATCCATCCCTGGACCCCATCGTAAATCCCCCTGGGAAATTCAGATTTCCTCAAATGAAATGAATCACCAAGGCTGGAAATTCCAACTCATGGGTGAGCTCCAAAAGGAGGCCACTTTTGATTATTTAGGCACATGACTTGGAGGAATTACTATTTATGCCCCAAATTAGAACAATGTTCCCTTTGGTGGAAACTGCATAAATAAGAAAGCCTATAAGAAACCTATCTCTAATTTGGCAAAAGTTACTGATAATACAATTTATGTCCCAGATGGAATATGGATCAATCTCAACCTATTGGCGGCATAGTGATTGGCAGTCATACCATTGCTGTAGATTTCTTGTTGGCAGGATGTGGTGGCATCTGTGTTCTTGTTTATACTTTGTGTGCTTTGGCCCACAAAGTAGGGTAGGTAGAACAGGCTATGAAGTGCCTTAAGGAAGAAGCTGTTTGGCTTTAAGGTTGATCCTCATGGCTTGCAGGATTTGTTCTCTTGGCCTGGGTTGGGCAATTGGGGTTCCTGGTTTCGGAGCACCTTATGTGGATCATTAACATGTTCATGTTTGTTTTGCTTGTTTTCATAGTGGTCATAGTGATGGTCCATTGCATTCTATCTAGAGTCTTGAATACATCTATATAGATGTTAGATGTTCTCTCATCATATGCATGGTCAAGAAGATCTTCCAATACAGTTGACTATGAAGATGACTAGACCATGTCCAGCAGTGAAGTGTGGGATCTCTAGTCTTCTCTGAATTGCCCAACCTCTTCCAAGTGAGATAAGGACCACAATGGGGGACTGAGAATGGAAGACACAAACAGGCAGTGCTCTGACCATATATAAAAATGGGACTCTGGCCTGAAGTCTTCAGCCCAGGTAACCAACCCATTATTTATAGTTTTTGGCTTGTAAGACATCAGACCACTATCTGGAGTATCCAGCCCAGAAAGCTAACCAATAACCTCTTGTAGCAATTAGCCCTGAATGACCAGGACATGATTTGTAACTGAGACTG
This sequence comes from Potos flavus, assembly GCA_028534135.1. Lineage (NCBI taxonomy): Eukaryota > Metazoa > Chordata > Mammalia > Carnivora > Procyonidae > Potos > Potos flavus. Next base: position 66,142,898 of record CM052889.1, read on the forward strand.
TCCCTGATTTTTTCCCCTATTTGCACCTGAGCACCAGCAGATACAAGAGCCCCGACTAGGACGTGGGATGCCCTGCTTCTAGACTGCTGACTGCAGCTTCCTTACGCCAAGAGGCTCTAGTCCGGAGATACCTGAAGCCTTCTCTTCTGGCTCTGCAAAGTTTCCCTACTCCTCTGCTGCCTTGGAGTCTCTGTCCAAATGCAAGGGACCGTGGCTGACTCCCTCGCTCTAGCAAGTTCTGAATAAACCGCCTTGACTTGTTATCATCTGGTTGGTCTTCATTTATATCCACAGCACCACTGAGTAGTGTCAAGAAACCCTGGATGGCCCAGGCAGGGAGCTGGGCTGAGTTAGGGGTGCTAGGCCCACCCTGCTAGAAGGGAACCCTGTGAAGCCTGGTCCCGGCCCAGGTCCTCCCCACACCGGTGTTTTCCTGATTTGGGTGGCTCTGGACGTGCACGATTTCCCCCTCCCTTTCAACTCTCTAGATTGCTCCAGCAAGGGTCTGGTTCCAGAAGCTCTCTTGTCTTTGTCTTCAGCTTTGGAAATATTAAGACCGAGGTATGAGACAACCGTGTGGAATTGCTGAATAAGATTCTGGAGGTCTGTCTGGGGTATGGTGTGGGCTTAGAGATAAAAAACGTAGATTTGAAGTGGGGCCAGGCTAGGTCAGAAAGCTTGGAAACGATCAGGATAGAGTTTTCCTGAATCAGATAGAAAATAGGAAAATATGTCTGGTGATCCTTGGTGAGTGTCCTGGGGAGGGGGTCCGCAGGTTGTGGGTATGGAGGGGGCCCTCTAAGAGGAGATGGGATACAGTCCCCTGCCCCGTAAGGAACCAGTGAAGGAGAAAAGTCTGTAGAGACTGGATGTGGGGAGACTCATTGGAGTCTCAGAGCCACACTCAGAGCCAGTGCAGCCCCTGTTCACCCTTAGCCAGGCCTTAGTCCAGACTATTTGCACACTTACTCAGATCAACAACCAGTGAGACACTGAACATCACAGGTTTAATTTATTAAACCACCAAAACACCAATCCAGGTGGCCACTTTCCCAGTTAGTTCGCGGGAACTGCTCAGCCAGGGTTGGTCTTGGCAGAGACCAACCTGCCAATTCTTGGCAGAGCCATCATGTGACAGTTGGTTTGGAATGTCCTGTGTTCTGAGTCAGTTAGCAGCCGAGCAGACCACTCACCGGTCACTAAGCGTGGTCAGCCGGTCACTGGGAAGGCTCCACGTGAGGCAGCTGGTAATGTGAATGCTGGGGAAGGACGGCCACTGTTGGTCTTCTAGTGGCCCTTCAGAGGGGCTTCCCTTGGGGGTAACTGCCTTGTGTTTTGGGTCATGGAGGCTGAGTTAGCATTTGGACTTTTCTGTTGGCTCAGGCACGTCTTCCAGCAGGAGGGTTCGAGAAAGAGACTTGGTTCTGGGCTACAGGGCATGATCTCAGGTGCCCTGGGCAGGTCTCGGGTGTTCAGGGATCTCTCTCCCCAAGGAAACAACTCTATTCCTGTCCCGGACCCCATACTCATCAGTATGGTAACTCCTGGCATGTCTGTTAATCTCTCTACCTTTCAGGGGCTCCCACTGTAGAATTTGGCTTGCAGCCCCTGCTCTGCCCGCACCCACCTCAATAGGGCCGACCTGGGGATTACAGGAGATGGTCACAGGTATTGTCCACGAGCTGGAAAGCATCATTCCCATGTAAAAGCTAAGAGGGAGCTTCCATCCTCCCTTGCTGTGCAGCCATCCAAATCCCCTCTCTGGATTCAACCGCTACCAAATGTCTACCGTGTTCTTGCAGTCGCCCAGTGATTGAACACTTAGGGCAATTATGAAATACCAGTCGTTTATTTTTTCTTAAGGCTTTCCTTGTGTTTAATTATGTTTAGGCTCATAACATAATAGTAATAAGTAGGCCATATTCACATTTCAACATCTCAGAACAGGGAAAGGAGACACAGAGGGGTCTTTGTAACTTTCTCAGTACTCATGGCTTCTAAATGGAGTTTGAACCCAGGCCATCAGTCATACATACTGCACTTTGCTGCATTTCTCTAATGCCTTAGCGAAATAAAGGTATTTGATCACAGGATCTGTCTGTTGGGTTTACCAAGTGCACAGTAAATCACAAAAGCTCCAGAAGTCCAACTTGGATTCAGGAGGCTCTACTGGGCAGGCAGCACGTGAATAATGGGATGAAAAGATTGAACTATGAATAGATTATCACCCATTTCCCTTTGTTCTTCTGCCAGCAAGATGTCCACAGTTCTCTCTATTGTAATGCATTTCCCGGGATCTTCTTCAGGGATTAAGAAGAAATGTTCACGTGAGATCAAGAATATCAACTGGCCCCAAGCAGCCATTCAGAAAACTCCGTCTCTGGCCAAACACCAGGGGGCACCCTATAGATGACCCACTTGAAGGTACTATGGGAACAGACTCATTAGGTTCATTTAAGAACAATGATTGTATTTTACTCAGTGACCCATATTTAAGAGAAAACTATGAAAATGTTCAGCCACATTCCTCTCTCCTGTATGGAAAGTTAGATGGTCAAGTCAGTCGGTATTGCTGTAACTCTAGAATTCAAGGTACTTTTCTAACTCAAGAATGGGCTCACTTTTAACAGTAAACAACATCTTTAGCTAACATATAGACTTTTAGCTGATTTTTGAACATTGGCTGAAGCAGATCTTTCCCTGAAAAAGTGTTTTCGGATTTTAAAAAATTAATAGGCGTTATTTACAACAGGAGTTTAGATGAATGTAAGAGTTGAACAGATAATATAGAAAATTCCCATAACCCATGCCCCCCGATTCCTCCATTAATAACATCTTATATGAATGTGGTACATTTGTTATATTTGGCGAAACAATATCAATACACTATTATTAACTGGAAGTCCACAGTTTACATTAAAATTCACTCTTTGTGCTTTGACATTCTGGGAGTTGTGACAAATGTATAATGTTGTGTATCACCATTGCAGGATTCTACAGAAATCCATACATCAGTGCTCCCGGCAGCACTATTCACATTGGTCAAAAAGTGGAAACAACCCCCAAGTCCCTCCAATGATGAATGGATCAATAACAATGTGTCATATACACACAATAAAGTACTATTCAGCTATAAAAAGAATTCAGTTTTGGAATATGTTTCAACATGGGTGGACCTTGAAAGAATATTATGCTCTGTGAGATCAAGCTAGCAGAGAAAGACCAATATTGTATGATTCCACTTATATGAGGTCCGTAGAATAGGCAAACTCATAGACACAGAGGTTAGCAAGGGCTAGAGGCAGTGGGGCAGATGGAGTTATTTCTTCCTGGGTACGGAGGTTATATTGGATAGAATGAAAGAGTTTGGGGTGTAGATGGTAGTGATGAGTACACAGTGTGTGAAGGTAATTAATGCCACTGAGTTGTATACTGATGAATGATTAAAAGGATGAATGTTATATATTTTTCATCACAGTAAAAAAGTTAAAAATCCAATAGACTAGTGATGAGTACAGTAGCAGCAGCATATAAGAAGCATGGAAGCAGAAAAGGTCTTGTAACATTCGAATAAGTGCAATTTTGCTGGGCTTTGAAATGGGCAGGAGTCACGGGACTCCGTCATTGAAACAACATGCATTTTACTGTTTGCCTTTTTTTAGATGGACCATTTCATGTGGATTAAGTTCCCTTTAGCTAGAAAGGCAAAGCCTCTGTTTCTCATTTCCTTCCTCCTCCTCTTTGCCTGCCTTCATCCACCGAGGAGGACGGTCCAGCAGCTGCTCGGTCCTTGCTGGTTAATCAATGACATGTGTACATTCTTGCCCCACGTCCACATTAGGCAAAGCTCCCCGAGTAATTCCTGCGCAGCACTTCCAATGTCCTGACAGCTTCTCTCTGTCCTAGCTCCTTTCAAAGTCCTATTGGAGAACCTTCCTGGAGACACGACGGAGGAAGGGGTCCCATCTACCACCAAGGTAAGCAAGCCTGTCTTTGTCTGAGATGGAAACCTTGCTTCATTTCTTTATCCAAAATAAAATGTGACAATGTACATTATAGATGAAATCCACAATTTCCTTGTTGGGAGGCAGGGGGAAGAATGTTGCGTCTATTATCAACTGACACCTGATTTCAAAAGGCATCTGTTGTTTTAACATTACAGTTAACTCTTGCAAGGTGTCCCAATTAATAGGGGATATTTGTGATCAATTAAATAAGATCAAGATATCCACCGATCTATTTCACAAAATTGGTAATTGGGAATCTTTTCTAAGGGATGTGATCATAATCTGGCATCTAATACTTTATGTTCATCCTTTTGCATGTGCTGATGCATGTACCGTTTGCTGCCCATCATGACCCCCCCAGAGCCATACCACAAGCCCCTGGACCGGCCCCTGGATAGATTTTTTTTGATTTATTTCTTTTATTATGTTCAGTTAGCCACTGTATAGTACATAATATATAGCCACTGTATAGTTTTTGATGTAATGCTCAGTGATTCATTAGTTACATGTAACACCCAATGCTCATCACAGCATATGCCCTTCTCAATACCCATCACCCTGTTATCCCTTCCTCCCATCCCCCACCCGAAACCCCCAGATTGTTTCCTAGGATCCATAGCCTCTCATGCTTCATCTCCCTCTCTGATTTCTCCCCCTTTGGATTTCCCTCCCTTCCCCTATGGTCTTCTGTGCTATTGCTTATGTTCCACAGATGAGTGAAACCATATGATAATTGTCTTTCTCTACTTGACTTACTTCGCTTAACATAATCCCCTCCAGTTCCACCCATGTCAGTGCAAATGGTGGGTATTCATCCTTTCTGATGGCTGAATAACATTCCATTATGTATATGGACCACATCTTCTTTATCCATTCATCTGTTGAAGGGCATCTTGGCTCCTTCTACAGTTTGGCTATTGTGGACACGGCTGCTATGAACATTGGGGTGCATGTGCCCCTTCTTTTCACTACATCTGTATCTTCGGGGTAAATACCTAGTAGTGCAATTGCTGGGTCACAGGGTAACTCTCTTCTTAACATCTTGAGAACCTCCATACTGTTTTCCAGAGTGGCTGTACCAGCTTGCATTCCCACCAACAGTGTAAGAGGGTTCCCCTTTCTCCACATCCTCACCAACATTTATTTCCTGTTTTGTTAATTTTGGCCATTCTAACTAGTGTAAGGTGGTATCTCATTATGGTTTTGATTTGTATTTCCCTGATGGCTAGTGATGGTGAGCATTTTTTCATGTGTCTATTAGCCATTTGTATGTCTTCTTTGGAGAAGTGTCTGTTTGTGTCTTCTGCCCATTTTTTGACTAGGTTATTTGTTTTTGAGTGTTGAGTTTGAGAAGTTCTTTATA
>CM052889.1:66148367-66160874 GCA_028534135.1 Potos flavus
GTTTTTGTTTTTGTTTCACTTGCCTTTGGAGACATGTCTTGAAAGAAATTGCTGTGGCCGATGTCGAAGAGGTTACTGCCTATGTTCTCCTCTAGGATTTTGATGGATTCCTGTCTCACACTGAGGTCTTTCATCCATTTTGAGCTTATCTTTGTGTATGGTATAAGGGAATGGTCCAGTTTCATTCTTCTATATGCAGCTGTGCAATTTTCCCAGCACCACTTATTGAAGAGTCTGTCTTTTTTCCATTGGATATTTTTTCCTGATTTGTCAAAGATTAGTTGACCATAGAGTTGAGGGTCCATTTCTGGAGTCTCTCTTCTGTTCCACTGGTCTATGTGTCTGTTTTTGTGCCAATACCATGCTGTCTTGGTGATCACAGCTTTGTAGTAAAGCTTAGAGTCAGGCAACGTGATGCCCCCAGCTTTGTTTTTCTTTTTCATCATTCCTTTGGCAATTTGGAGTCTTTTCTGGTTCCATACAAATTTTAGGATTGTTGGTTCCAACTCTTTGAAAAATACCAGTGGTATTTTAATAGGGATGGCCTTGAAAGTGTAAATTGCTCTGGGCAGGATAGACATTTTAACAATAGATAGATTCTAACTGCCACATAGCCAGATTCTAACTGCCACATAGCCGGCCACCCCATTTCATCAGGAAGCAGCCAGAGCAGTCATTGTCCCATTCCCTAACAGCAGTTAGTTACTATTCCAGGGGGAGGAATAAGTAAGGGATAGGCAGGTCTAGGTAGGGAGAGATAGATAGGGGGCTATATCATCAGGCTCACAGAAATCCCCAAAATGTGAAGGTGTGGGGAAACCAGAGGCATGTGAAATGGAGGACCACCCTGTTCTCTAGGAATGTGGCGTGGGTCATGTGGGGTGACCCACATGTGGGGCAACCCACCCATATCAACTTTATGATAATTACCTGTGACCAACAAAGAATAACCAGCCCCTAAAAAGGAGTTAAGCCCTTGAAGGTTTATCAATAGAGATCTTAAAAGGATTTAAGTTCCCTGGTTAGCTGTCTATAAAAGACCAACCTTAAAATGCCTCGTTGGCAACCCTGTTGGGACCCCTCTCACTCTTGAGAGCTTTTCCTGTATCTTCACTTAATAAACTTCTATCGCTTTACTCGCTAAAAAAGAAAGAAAGGAAGAAAATGACAGCATCAGTTGCAAAGTGTACAGCAGTGAGCATTTTCCTTAGTAAAAAATTCTTGAAAAAGAAGTTTGTATTTGCTGATCAAAATGGACTTGAGAGGTCGCCATGAAAAGCCCAAGCTTTTCTTTTGGGAGCCCTGTATCCCATCTGGTTCCATAAAATCAAGAGAATAAAGCCATATGTAAACAGTGTACAAGATGATGTGATCTTCATACTGTCTAATCACAGGTGGATGCAAGAAGAAACTAAAATTGTACATCTTCTAGAATCACTTGCTGAGGAAGGATCTCAGTGCTGATGAAGGTGGGGCTTTCCTGTCTGCTTTGGCCTGCACGGCTACCCTGATTCTGGGTCCTGCTGGGAAGGAGAGATGGGATGCCAAAATGCTCAGCAGAGAGCTATGGCCACATTCTATGGACTCTGCAAGCAGTTAAGTCACTGAGATGCTGTGGGTTCGCGTGTGTGTGAGAGGTGTGTGTGTGTAAGTCTACGTGGTATGACTGTGAATGTGAGTGTGTGTGTTCCCTCAGGAGGTACTACCCATGTACCCAGCACAATGCAAGTGCCAAATTTCCCCTCAAAAGTCTCATCACCACTGCACACTTTACATACAACACCACATCCCCCCCCCCCCCTCACCACAGCTGGACCTGGGGGTTTGTTGGCCGTTCCCTCTCCTCGTGGAGATGGTGCAGAGAGGCATGGCCCATGCTCTTGACCGCCTAAGTTGGAAAAGCCAAACTGTGAACCCAAGCATGGGTCCCGATGCTGTTGCTCTGGCCGCTGACCTGCACTTATCACTCAACCTTGAGATCATTAGTCACAGAGCAAGGGAGTTCCGCCATTCATGTACCTGCCTGCAGATACTAGAGTGTACAGTGGTCCCACATACTGCCAGCATGCTAGGGTGGCCTCAGTGGCCCCACAGCCCAGGCCAGCTGCATTTATCAGTCAACTGCAGAGCGGAGGACAGAATCGTCCTGAGATCAGCAAACATAATCCCGGGAGCAGCGGGGCCTGCCCTGAGACCTTAGCTTCCCTCCTTCTCCACTGTCCTTTCCCATGGCCACCCCAATGTCATCGCTGCCCTGTCCACTCAAAGACTACTTTGAAGATTTTGAAGACTCGCACAGAGGGAGCAAAACTGTGCATGCAATTTATTTCCTCAGTCATCTCTTTTCACTTTCTCGCTTCCCTACCTGTGATCTCCTTTTTGTGTTTCTTCCCCCTTCCTTCTCTCGATGGTTCTTCTCCTGAAGCACCCACCTCATCCAGGTACTGAAGGTCCTTGCACCTTCAGTGTCTTTAAAGTCTCTCTGCTGTCCCCTCCCCCAACCACCAGCTTTACTGGTGTCGCCTGGCTCCTGACCCGGGTCTGCACTTGCTGAACCATGCTGAGCAGCCCTGAGTGGTGGGCCGGGAGCAGGGCTGGGACTCAGAAGGGCTGGGCCCCCTTGCTGCAGGGGCCCCGAGAAGTCAGGCTCTCCCCTGGCACCCTCCATATAAGCATTTTCCTGCCCCAGGGAGGGGGCGGGGCTCTGACATGTCCAATTCTTTTCTTCTTTTTAGTTGTCAAGAAGTCCTCTAGTTCACGATTCAAGAGAAGGAGCAGAAGAAGCAGTTTGGGGCAAAGAAGACCTGGAGGAGGAAATGTGAACATGGGCTGTTTGGGATGAAAAGGATAAAGCAACCAAGGGCACATGTGGACGCATTTATTCAGCCAACATTAACTGAGGCCCCACCGTGTGCCATGCTCTGTATTAGACGCTGGGAACAAGTTGGCTCTATCCTCAAGGTTCCCAGTGGAGAGGACACATGACAAATGCCCATAGAATGGATCTGTCTTATTCATCTCTGTATCCCTCATGCTTCATTCGGTGCCCTGCACATAGTAGGAGCTCAATAAATAGTAATTCCCTTGGACAGTGGGACATTGTGGTGGTCAAGTCTCTGGCACTTGGAATCTGGGAACTTGGGTTTGAATTATAGTCTGTCCAGTGCTATGCAGCTCTGGGCAGGTCACGTCACCTCTCTGAGACTCAGTTTCCTTTTGGGTAGGATGGGAACTTAGATCACAAGATCTGTGGGGGGTTAAGGAGCTAATCTGTGAAAAGAGCCTGGTCCATGCTACGTGCTCAGATTATAGCTATTGGAGTTAATGTTGTCACCGTAATGTCAACAAGCTCTAGTAAACAATCCGGTCTCCATTCACTTTCTGGAAAATGAGAAGGACTGACCAGATCAGCTCTGTGTCATCCACACTAGGAGCCTAAAAATAAAAAAATGGTGGTTGACCTTCTTTCCCTTCATCTCTCCCTTCTCCTTTCCTTTCCCCGGCTGTGCTCTCCCATTTCAACTCCTCTGTCTGCTTGCTGCCCCATCTTTCCCAACCAACCTCCCCTGGGAACGGGGCAGAAGGTGTCACCTCTCAGCTCCTGAGGGCACAGACCCTTGTCAACCCTTCCTGCAGTCAGGCTGCTCTCCATAAATCCCTACTCTCTGGAGAGGGGCAAGACTGGGCTCAGAGGACAGGCACGCTCCTGCTCCCAGGCCTGATGTGGGGGCTGCATAGCACCTTCTCTCGTTCCCCACCACGCTCCGGCATGCTCTAAGACCACCACAGATGAAGGCAGTTCAGGGGCCAAAGTCAGCTCAGGCCTGGAAGACTGGTTAGGACCCAGCTCAGAGCACGGACTCAAGTCAGCAAAAACTTCCCATCTGGGTGACTTGGGACAGGTGGTTAACCCTCTGCTTGCCTTGGCCCTCCTATCTGCAAGACAGAGTGGACCACAGTACCTACTTCCCAAAAGTGTTGTGAGGAACTAAAACACATTAATGTAGGTGAAGAACTTAGCTCAGGCCCGGCACAGTTAAGCCATGTGTATGTGTTTGTGACCATCATCGTTATGTGATAAAAGGCCAGTCAATGCCCCTTAACAAATGACCACCAGGCCCGCCCCTGCAGCTCTTCAGGTTGGGTTTCCTTCTCCTCTCCATGTAGGAGAACACAAACCATGGGGAACTGTGGGGTGTTTCTGTAAGAGGGTGTCAGGAAAAAACGAGTATTGGTGGGTTTTTTTTTCTTTTAAGATTTTATTTATTTGACAGAGAGAAAGAGATCACAAGTAGGCAGAGAGGCAGGCAGAGGGGGGGGGGGGGAGAAGCAGGCTCCCCGCTGAGCAGAGAGCCCGATGTGGGGCTCGATCCCAGGACCCTAAGATCATGACCTGAGCCGAAGGCAGAGGCCTTAATCCACTGAGCCACCCAGGTGCCCCTGGTGGTTTTTTTTTTTTTTTTTAATATTTTAAGTAATCTCTACACTACTCATGGCAGAGTAAAGGAAACCCAGGGTCAGAGAGGGCCAGGAATTCACTGGAAGTCAGAGGACAAGTGAGCAGCAGGACTCAGAATGTAATCTTCCACAGATATCCCCGGAAATCACTGTCCCTGGAATCCCAATCAAGAGGCGGTTCTTCCTGTTGGACCTTGGGACTGGGAGTCCCTCCCTGGGGGAATGGAGGCTGAGAAGCCTCCCCGTGTCCCCTGCGGGGCACAAAGGAGACAGTGCCCTTGGAGGCTGGAAGGTACACAGGACCCAAAGCCTGGACTCTCACACTGGAGGCCAGAGGGCTTAGGAAGTGCAGGGAAGGGAGAGACACACTCTCTTCCAGGCTGGGAGGAAAGGACCTTGTAAGACCCAATGGGCTCCTAAGGCCCCAGGTCACTGGCTGGATGGCTGGAGCAGTCCTGGGTAACCCCAGGGAGAGAGACTGGTGAGCCTCTGTGTGCTGCCTGGTGGAGAGGGTGGAAGGGAGGCAGCGCTGGTCCCACGTGCCCGCTGGAATTCTGAATGCCACCCTGACGCCCATCTGCGGCCCCTGAAGGTATGCAGGGAAGGCTGCTGCCAACCAGAGGTGGAGCAGGTGTGTGGGGTGGAATTAGGGCTGCCCCTCTGGAGCTCTGACAACTTGTAAAGACCCCCAGGCCAGAGATGCTGTTATGGCGCTCTCACCATCTCTAGGTTGGGGAAGGCAGATTGAACTCCCGAAACCACACAACTCACACTGTGTGTCCTTAGATGTCCACTGTCGCTTCCTTCATTCAGCAAACAGACCTGGGGCTGGGGGGCTGAGGTCAAGAGCCTCCTTCTCCACGGTAGCTTGGCAAGGGACAGTCACCTCTCTGAGCCTCCGTTCCCTCATCTGTAAAATGGGGATGACAATAGCGCTTTCATAGAGTTTTTAGGATTTAATGAGAGAACAAGGCCCTGGGTAAAGGGGGCTGTTCCTATGGCTCTCCACCACCCCCTCCCACCCGCCCCCTCTGCTCTAGGGAGACCCCTGCCTGGTCTCCCCAGAAGCCCAGCCCTGCTGGGTGTTTTGGGGCTGAGCAGGGAGAATGGCTAAGGCCATAGCTGGAACCAGCAAGATACAGACTCTGTGACCTTGGACAAGTCACCGGCCCTCTCTGGGCCTCAGTTTCCCCATCGGTGGAAGTCAGGAGTTCTACAGGAAAAGCTGAGACAGCAGTGCCTGTACATTTATGGAGCGCTTATTGTATGCTCCACTCTTCACCTGCTTCTCAACGATTCTAGGGGGCACCCATGTCATCGACAGCCCATTGTCCAGCCAGCGAGGCTCAGAGAGGTGGGGGACATGTCCACAGGCACACAGCTAGGAATAGGGTGCTGGCTTGAGGCCCACTCTGCTGTACGAGTAGCTTCCTCCCCTCGGGTGCAAGGCAGACATGGAGGGGCTCCACTGAACTCAGCACAAGGGTAGTGACAAGGCCGAAACCTTTCTCTCCACCAAATTGGGAGGTCTGATGGAAAAACACCCCAGGGCCGGCCCGGGTGGGGAGGGTGTTCTGGGAGCTGCTTCGGTTCTCTGGGGCCACAGCCAAATGGCCACAGAGATGAGATTTGGTTCCTTCAGGAATCTGAGCCCCTGTCGTGTGCCTGGCACGGAGCAAGGCCCTGGGGTCGGGTAGAAGAAGTGGGAGAACTCAGCCCAAATCACAGAAGCCCATGTTTATGGGGGGACTTACCAAGTGGACTCTCCTTTAATCCTCAACACCTCAAGTGATCAGTGCTGTTATGATCCCCAAGTGACAGATCTGGAAAATGAGGTCCAGAGAAGGAAAGTGATTTGTCTGAGGCCACACAGCTAGTCCATGTTGGAGCTGAGAAATGGGAATTCTTTTCTCTGAATCAGACAATTTATTCTTAGGTATTGACCTTCTAAAGACAAAATAATGCTTTTGGTCTCCAACCATATCTGGCTGGCTTACTATTCATGAACATGCCTCAGTTGTCTGTCTTGTTCATTAATGTTTGCCTAATATCTTCCCCAACATTTTCATCAAAAACTTTTATGGTACTTATATTCACCTATGTCTTTTATACTGTATCCAATATCAATACAGCCCTTGAACTGTCGCGTTACATCCATCTATGTTTAGTATGAGTACTGATCCATTAATATGTATTTTTTACTCTGTTTTTTGCTATTTATCCTGATGATTTTATGCTTCTATCCTCTTTTCTTCTTTTAGATTGATTCACTGTAAGTATTATTTTTGTAACTACAACCATTGTACTATTATGGAATGTACACACTCAGTCACTTTTAAATTATTCTTCAAAGTTTGACATGCCAAATTAACTTAAAATGCAAAGTAATGAACACACTTACCTTACTCCGAATAGAATGAGAACACTTCATATCCAATCACCGTACGTGTTACTTCTCACCCTACATGTTACTTCTGCCTATGGGTTTGCTTCCAACTTGTGGTTTTCATCCTGGCTTGGAAAACATTATTTACTCTGTGGAGATTTCATTTTTGCCTACTTGTATATTTACCAATATTTGCTGAGCATCTGGACGTCTCAAACTTTCGTTCTGAGATCATTCGTCTTCAGTTCCTTTAATGACCTCTCAGAAAATCATCTGTATTTTCACTGTTATTTGAATAAGTGTTTAACCAAGTATATACTTCTGTCTTGATCTTTGGGTTCAGTTCACTAAAGGTATTATTTCACTTTCTTTGGTTCTACTTTTACTGATTGTTCTTCTGGAGTAAGTAATAGAGGTCTTATCTTTCCCTTTTTCTCTTGAGTTGCACCAACATATATCTATACGTAGGGTTTTTCTTTTCCTTCCTTTTCTCTTCTCTTCTGTTCTCTTCTCTTCTGTTCTCTTCTCTTCTCTTCTTTTCTTTTCTTTTTATTAGTGTTGACCTTCTAAAGACAAAATAATGCCTTTGGTCTCCAAGCCTATCTGGCTTGCTATTTATTAACAACATGGGGCTTGAACTCATGACTCTGAGATCAAGACCTGAGCTGAGATCAAGAATTGAATGCTTAATTGACTGAGCCACCCAGGTGTCCCTATCCATCGCTTTTATTTTGATGTTTCTTTGTTTTGCTTTGTTTTGTTTTCAATCTATTTATACTCTGTGGCTTTCATCCTGTCTCCTAAAGCTGAGAAATCATATATTTTTTATCAAATTAAGGAAATGCTCAACTGTTATGACCTCGAATGTGTTGTCTCCTCCATTCTCCCTATTTTCTCCTTGGAGCCAAATTAGATCATTAGACCTTCTAATTCAGGCTTTCATATTATTTAACTTCTTTCTTTGAATATTCAATTTCTTTGTCTACCTGAGCTGGGTAAATATATCAGAACTACCTTCAATCTCTGTATTTCTTTTTTTCTCCTATCTCTAATCTGGTATAACTCATTGAGTCTTTTATTTTAATTTCTGGATTTTTCATTTCCTGTAGTTCTTATAGAATCCTTTTATAAATGTGTGGTTTTAAAAATCTGGGTGTTTTTCATACTCCATGATTCTTTGACCATGTTTTTAATTCTATGTTTGGTTTTGAAAACAATTTAAAGCTATTTCTGATTCGGGCAATTCTTGACTCTCAAAAGCCCTTGGCTATATAACTTGACAGAAGAATACAGGTGAATTTGTACTTATCTGAAGATCCATGAGTTCTATCCTCCTCAGTTACCTAGATCTGGTGAATAGAACAGAGCCAGAGCCACACACTTGATTTCGGGTATATTTTGGTCTGTTAGTTGAAACTACCTCCCAAAATTTTAAAGAAAGAAAACCTTATATATATATAAGGTGTATATATATATATATATATATATATATATATATACACACACACACACACACAATGAAGGGATGGAATATGACTGTAAAGATGAAAATTAAAAACAAAGATTCTAAAAAAGGAATTGATAAGATAAGAAGTTGTTTGAAAAAAAAGAGGAAAAATGTGTTCAGGCTGGAGACTAGAACAAAGCCATGCGCTATATTTAGGGTATATTTTGATCTATTAGAAGAAATTGTATCCCAAAATTTTAAAGGAAAAAGAACCTATATGTATACAAAAAATAAGATTAAATACAATGAAGGGATAAAATATGACTATAACTATGAAAATTAAGAAAGATTTTTAAAAAGGTATTGATAGGATAAAATAGTTAAAAAACGTTAAAATAGGAAAGAGGAAAAATTTTAAAAATAGAATAAGAAGAAAATAAAATTTAAAAAATTTAACTTTGAAAGACTAAACGATCATGGGAAAAAAGCCATTAATTTTATGTGTTGCTTTCTTCTAGCTCTGGAGTTCCACAGTTCTCACTGATCGGTGAACTTGGCCTTGGTTGCATGTTCTTGCTGATCTTCTGGGTGAGGGGCTTGTTGCAGTGATTCTCAAATGTCTTTATCCGAGGCGGAATTGCACTGCCCTTGCCAGGGGCCGGGCTAAGCAATCTGCTTGGGTTCGCACTCGGGAGCTTTTGTTCCCTGAACGCTTTCCGTTCGGCTTTGGAGGACGGGAATAAAGATGGCGGCCTCCCAGTCTCCGGCCGGCCTGTAGGAGCCGAGAGCTCGGGCCCCCACCCCTCAGTGCACCCTCAGAGAAAAGCAGTCAATCCCTCCTGTCTCCCTGGTCTCCGGCCGTACTCCGAGCTCACCCGGCCTGTGACTGAGCCGTTTCTGTCTCTGGCACTCGGCCCCATTTGGAGTCTCCAAACCCAGCAGATTCCTGCAGCACGCTGCCGCGCCGCTCCTCCCGGAGGAGGAAGGAGGGAGTCTCCCCGGATCTGCCACTTGTGGGGTCCCTGCTCAAAGATAGTGGCCCGACTGCACCTCGGATCATGGTGTGAGGTAAGCCCGAGCTGAGAGCCCACTGCTCGGCTCTGTCTCTACAGCCGGCTTCCCCCCTCTGATACCTGGGGGCCCTGCTACACTCAGACACCCCCGGGTCTTTCTGTGACCCCACGGGTCCTGAGACCACACTGTCTACCTGAGGGCTCCACCCCATGCTTAGCCTCTTGAGCGACCTCCCTCAGTGGAGCAGACTTCTAGAAGTTCGGTTTTGTGCTCAGCTGCTCTACGGCTTGCCGGGAGCCGGCCCCTCCCCCCGCGGTCTCTCTTCCCGTCACCTCAGATTCACTTCTCCGCACGTCCTACCTTCCAGAAAGTGGTCGCTTTTCTGTTCCTAGAATTGCTGCTCTTCTTCTCTTCGATCTCCTGTTGAGTTTGTAGGTGTTCAGAATGGTTTGATAGCTTTCTAGCTGAACTCCGGAGACCCCACGACAACCCGGGTCTCCTGCTCCTCCGCCATCTTGCTCTTCCCTCCCAGTTACCTGGATCTTATATTTAGCTGTTTCCAGTCCTCATTTCCTTCTTTTATTACTGGTACATCATAAAATAGGAAGAAAGTACAAGTGTACAATTTGTAAGAACACATGTCCACTCAGATTTGGACATGTTTATGCAGAAGGGAAACACAAACAAATTATTTGCTCTTGACATCAGAAGCAGACTAAATTAACCATAGCCCTTACTAGAAGTCATGTGTCAGTATTTATTTTAGATGAGCACATTGCTCTCCTGAGACAAAATCAGGATATCCCTTATAAAGGAAGAAGAGGACATGGAGGAAGGGGTAAGCAGTGGCTATAATCTCCACCAACATATTATCGAGTCCTTATTTTTTGTATGTGTGAGGATTCCTCACAAGTGCAGTACACATGCATGCAATATGCTCAATAAATGTAGATAAAATCATAGAAAATTAAAGTGCAACACGTAGGTAAGAAAAGTTCCCAATTCAATGTGGATTTTTTTTTTAAATACTCCAAGATGTATGCATTTTGTGTGCTTAGGAGATTCTCCTGTCTGTATCAAGGATCACTCAGAGATGGGTGCTTAACAATGCTGCTTTGGGGTCATTCTGGTCATGAGGGGTGAATGGGTGTGAACGTTATCAGGTTCTTGCAGCAATCTAGGCATTTTTGGTGCTATGAAACAGTTACTCTAAAAGTCCCCATGTCATTGCTGCATTTGGATATAGGGCTATGATTCAGGGTTTGTGATAAAAGACTCTCTTACCCTGTCTGCAACAGCATGGACCCGCTCAGATTTTGATAACATGTTTGAAATATACTGTTTCTTTTCCTACACTTCTAAGAATTATATGCCTACCCAAAATATCTTTCATGGCATGATTTTATAGCTCAATGAATTTTCACAAATTGTGTCATCATCTCCTAAATTAAAAAACAAAGACAACCCCCCCACACACAAAATACATGACTGGAACCCAGCACCCCCAAAAGTCCCATCGGGCCCCCTTCCCATCATAAACTTTACCCCTAAAAGTAACCATGGTCAACCACTTCCCAATAAAGGAAATCTTGATTCCTTTTGTGCCTGCCTTCCTTTGCTCTATGTTTTGTGAGATTCACCCATGTTGTTGTATGTTTTTAAGGATCATTCTTCCCTTGGAAGGAATAGCACATAGTTGTTGAAATGTGCTAGAATTTGTTTACATGTTCCCCTATTATGAGGGTTTGGGAAATTAAGAGGAATGCTTCTGTGTACATTCCTGATGGAAATGTCTTCTGGGAAACATATGCGTGCATTTCTGTTGGTTATTTCTCCACCCGAGGAAGCACTGGGGCATAGCGGATGCTTATATTCACCACCTTGGATCCTGTCTAAGGGTTTTCCAAATCTGCACATCTGATGCTCATGGCTACCATGGAAGAGAGTTTGGTTTCTCCCCAGCCTCAGCCACATTTGGTATTTTCTGACTTTTTCATTTTAGCTATTCTGGGGAATACGTAGAAAGCACATCGAAAGTTCGGATGCTTCCAGTCATCTTACACATTCTAAGATTTGGCGACAAACAGAAAGGCAATGTGGTCAACCTCTGTCCTTGCTGGGGTTATGCCTTAGTGTCTGACCCCAAACAAATAAGAATGAGGAGGGATTTTACTGGAATTTAATAGCATTCTCTGCACAAGCACTGGAAATGCCCAAATCCTGGGCAATACACAACTTGGGTTCAGTAAAAAATAAGAGTTCATAGCACCAGCCTGGTGTCCAGGACCTTTTTTACAGTCCTTCTTCAAGCTGGGCTCTAGTCATGCATGAGCAGTCCCACCAATGTACTCAAAGGTCATCTATGCCCTTGGAGCTCCCCAGAGGACCAGATGGCAGGGAAGATGAGGGGATCCCACCAAATGCCAACTCAAGATTGTCTTTGCCTAGGATAGAAATGTTGTTTTCTTGATTTTTTTTCCTTAACCAGTCTAGGTCAGAAATGAAAACCCAGTCATGTCCATTATACAGGTTAGTTACACTTTCCTTGGAGGACTGGAAGGATAGTCTCTTGCCAACTGATGCCTGACTCAAGAGGCGCTCAAATATGGGAGTATCGATTATAAACTTTTGGTAGGGAGCCTTTTCTTCAGCGGTGATTTTTCCTCATTGAGATTTTTGTAATTGCCAACCAAGATGCACTTGACAGATACCTCCTCCAAGAACAATTCATTCGTTTTGGTGTGTATAAGTGTCCTCTACTCTTGCTTACGAGTTCCCTTGTCTTGAGCACTGTTTCTCATCCGATTTTCTTTTCTTTTTTAAAATTTATTTATTTATTTATTTTTATTTTCTCAGTGTTCCAAGAGTCATTGTTTATGCACCACACCCAGCGCTCCATGTAATACGTGCCCTCCTTAATACCCACCACCGGGCTTGCCCATCCCCCCACCTCCTCCCCTCCAAAACCCTCAGTTTCTTTCTCATAGTCCACAGTCTCTCATGCTTCATCTCCCCCTCCAATTTACCCCACTTCACTTTTCCTTTCCTTCTCCTAAAGTCCTCCATGTTATTCCTTATGCTCTACAAGTAAGTGAAACCATATGATAATTGACTTTCTCTGCTTGACTTATTTCACTCAGCATAATCTCCTCCAGTCCCGTCCATGTTGATACAAAAGTTGGGTATTCATCCTTTCTGATGG
>CM052889.1:66160974-66172410 GCA_028534135.1 Potos flavus
GTCCATGTTGATACAAAAGTTGGGTATTCATCCTTTCTGATGGCTGCGTAATATTCAATTGTATATATGGGCCATATCTTCTTTATCCATTCGTCTGCTGAAGGGCATCTCGGCTCTTTCCACAGTCTGGCGATTGTGGACATTGCTGCTGTGAACATTGGGGTACATATGGCCCTTCTTTTCACTACATCTGTATCTTTGGGGTAAATACCCAGTAGTGCAATTGCAGGGTCATAGGGTAGCTCTATTTTTAATTTTTTGAGGAATCTCCACACTGTTTTCCAAAGTGGCTGCACCAACTTGCATTCCCACCAACAGTGTAAGAGGGTTCCCCTTTCTCCACATCCTCCCCAACACTTGTTGTTTACCGTCCTATTAATTTTGGCCATTCTAACTGGTGTAAGGTGGTATCTCAATGTGGTTTTGATTTGAATTTCCCTGATGGCTAATGACAATGAACATTTTTTCACGTGTCTGTTAGCCATTTGTATGTCTTCTTTGGAGAAATGTCTGTTCATGTCTTCTGCCCATTTTTTGACTGGGTTATTTTTTGAGCGTTGAGTTTGAGGAGTTCTTTATAGATCTTGGATATCAGCCCTTTGTCTGTGGTGTCATTTACGAATATCTTATCACATTCTGTGGGTTGCCTCTTTGTTTTATTGACTGTTTCCTTTGCTGTGCAGAAGCTTTTTATCTTGACGAAGTCCCAAAAGTTCATTTTTGCTTTTGTTTCCTTTGCCTTTGGAGACATGTCTTGAAAGAAGTTGCTGTGGCCTATGTCAGAGAGGTTACTGCCTATGTCCTTCTTTAGGATTTTGATGGGTTCCTGTCTCACGTTGAGGTCTTTCATCCATTTTGAGTTTATCTTTGTGTATAGTGTAAGAGAATGGTCAAGTTTCATTTAAGTAGGCTCCATACCCAACATGGGGCTCGAGCTCATGATCTCAAGATCAAGAGTTTCATATTCTACCAACGGAGCCTGGCAGATGCCCTTCCCATCTGATTTTCTATAGTCAACAGGAGAACAAAAGGACAGACAGGGCATAACATGACCTGACCCTCATGGTAGTTGCTTTTCTGTGACTAGAGGTGGCCTCAAGAGAAAGAATGAAAAAATTATTCATAGTCTGGGTCAGTCACTTGCTGAGGAAAAAAGATCTAGATGATAAAAATGATGGGTCTTCCTTGTAGGCTTTCATCTGAGGTACCGCCCCAATTCCAGCTCCACCTCAGTGGTGGGAGTGAGGATTGAGAGTGTGGTAAAGGAAAAGAACTATGCCCATTTTTCTACAAGAAGCTGCACTCCCTTTAGATGATACAGGTTCGGGTCATGGAGCCGGGGAGGTGGGCCTATGTGTGAGTTGTATGGTGCGATTGTGTGTGCATGTATGTCTTTCCCACAAAATTGTATCCCCCTTATGCAGCAAAATTACGAGTGTCCACTTTTTCTGTTAAAAAACACTCATCACCATTGCTTCATGGACATATGTGTGTGTCCTTTCTATCCTAATTGGCTGCACTGTGATGCCATTCTGACACCATCCACCCAGAGTTACAGTGAGATCCCACAAGTTGAGGGCAAAGTGCTCCACGTGACTGCCCTTTCTTCAGACACCAGCTACATGCTGGAGGTCCCAAGGCTACCTGCACTTCCGAAAGACCAGCTACAAATTCAGGGGTTCCCATGACCCACTCGGATTTGATAGTTTATTATAAATGATTCATAGGACTTAGGAAAGTGCTATACTGAAGGTTACAACTTAATAAAGGACACACACAGAGCCAGGTCTAGGAGGGTCCTGGTTTCCACACCCTTTCTGGGTGCAGTCAGATCATGTTACCCTCCCAGCACATCAGTGTGCTTGCCAATGAAAAAACGTCACTCAGCTTCCCTGTTCAAAATTTTTATTGGGGTGTCATTTGGTAGGCACAGTTGAAAAAAGCTTGGCTATACGATTGTAGTCAACGTCAGCCTGCTCTCCCCTCTCCCAGTCTTTGACCACAGTTACCTTATAGAAAAATGATCACACCTGTCTGAGAATCCGCATTTGAGATAGCATTTTTATAACAGGTACAGAAATCTTACCAACACGAATATACCTAATATTTGGAGGAGCAAGTGTGGGGTACAGCTACTAGGTTTTTAGCTCAACTGTACTTCCCAATGTGTTTGACTCTCCATATCAGTGTTGTACTCACAATGCAGGTGTAGACATTTTCAGGTAGACACGACCTGAAAAATAAAAGTGGAAAGTTACTGTCTTATTACTAGAGTGACTTGCCGTCATTAATAAATAGCCCAGTGCATCATTTTATTACACGAGCAGAATGTCTCCTGGGGTCACACAGGTTTGCAGGCTTCCATTTGAGATTAGCAGGTTCCAAAAGAAGGAGTGGTCTCAGCAACCTATGGCTAAGCCCTGTCAGGCATCCGACACCATTGAGCTAAGGGTCTTTTCTGAAAGAATATGGGATCTCACACATTGCACAATGCATGTGTTCGTTCCTTATCCTCCAGCTGTTAGTGCCCCTTCTCTGCATTTGTGCAGAACTAATGGGCTATTTAACCTCTTGATGATATAAGTGTATTCACTCTTTTTTTTTTAAGTGTATTCACTCTTAACCCCATTTTTGCCAGAGGAAGTGACACCACAGTCCACTGAGTCAGGCACTTCTCTCATCGTCTTCCCCCACTGGAAAGAATTTCGCAATCCCACCAGCATCCTCTGCTCCCCTCTCCCCCAGGTCCACCAGAAAAGCAGAGGGGTCTATCTAGTGGGGACACACTCTCTGTGCCTCTCATGATGACTGTGAGCAAACACTTGTGAAGCTGTGTAACCCAGCCCACCATGCTTGCGTCGCCCTCTGTGTCAGACAACCAATGCTTTCATTGCCCATTCCGACTTTCTATCAAACCACTACTCCTTCTAAGAAAATGTAACTCGGCAGTCTAAATTAGTGCAGGAGTTTCATGCTGGTTCTCTTGTCCTCTGAGCCTTTACATCTACCACCTGGTACAGACAGTCGATCCAGAGTCAGGGCCTGTTCCCGTTAGAGTGCATGGATATTGGTCCAGGGCAATCCACTCGCCTGCCTTCCCCGCCCGGAGAACATGTCCTCGCCATCTGCAGTCTCTGTCTCTCTGGTTGGCAGACAGAACAGTTCCTGTGGGCATCTTGTGCCTCAGAGGATGCAAGAGGACTCTGTCTAGAGTCAGCCCATCTCTGCTTTACTGCAGTCCATGGACCAAGGTGGCCACCTCCAGCAAGCACACTGGTACATACACTCAGCAATTCCAATCACCTTACAAATCTGGAAGGGAGTTCTTCTGATAAGCATGGAAAGGTCTTACTTTAATGCGTTCTTCAGCTTTCCATGCTGAGTGCCAAAGGGCCATGCCCCATTCGGGCTTCCTTCTGATAGGCCGGTATTCCACTGCCCTTCTGTCTGACTGTAGGCATAAGCTATTTATTGGTCAGGACCCACGAGAGTGTCAAAACCCAAATATAGGGGCAAACAGCATGCAATCTAGCCCAGGGAGTGGATTTGTTCTTACCTTTTTTTTTTTTTTAAGATTTTACTTATTTATTTGACAGAGAGAGATCACAAGCAGGCAGAGAGGCAGGCAGAGAGAGAGAGAGGAGGAAGTAGGCTCCCTGCTGAGCAGAGAGCCCGATGCGGGGCTCGATCCCAGGACCCTGAGATCATGACCTGAGCCAAAGGCAGAGGCTTAACCCACTGAGCCACCCAGGAACCCCAATTTATTTTTACCTTCTTGATCAGAGTGGCAGTACTCTACATATGAAACTCTCCGTTCACCCCAAAACTGCCATCCAAAAGCCAAGCGACTCTGTGTTGGTCAATCAGGAGCTGTTAAAGGGCACCATCTGGGGCAAAAGAATCAGTCGGCTCCTGAGATGTGGTCCAAAGTCAGTTCTAAGGAAGTAGGGTGTACCAACCACGGATATGCTGAGTAAGCACTTGTTCTCCTCTTGTCACATGCCCCATGTACAAACCATTTCCATTTTATTATGGAACTCTTCTGGCCATTGGCCTCCATATTTGAGTGTTTCTCTAACAGCACCAAAGGTATCATGGGTATTTTAGGTTTCAAGATTTTTTTTATGGCCTTCAGTTGCAAGGGCAGAGTCGATGTCCTACAGCAAGCTAGTTATTGTTCCTCCAATGGAAATTCTCTAGTTCCTGGTTCCAGCAGTTCTCACTGAAAGGGGCTCGTAGGAATTTACCATAAGCCCCAGTCCACACTCCACACAGGATTCTTGTATGGAGACTTTGTATCAACACTCCACCTCGTTTTTTTCCCACTGTGTGGACCCTGGCATTCTTATAGATACCCATTTAGCATGTCCAATTATATGGCTTGAAGGGTGGATTTATGTGCCCTCTGTTTTACAATCCCGGGTGGGGGAAACATTCACCAGTCAGACACACTATCCATCCCCGTAATACTTCCAGGTAAAATAGGCACAAAGCCTGCATAAACATTCCAACTGTCATCCAAACTTTTCACCTTAATCCTATCAATTTTTGCATTTCTAGATTCTCTCAATTTAACTGTAGGCTTCATTTAGGGTCTTACCAACAGGTTTTGGTATGGCAGACTTCCTGGGGTTCCCCTGTCAAGGAGTCCGAGAAACCTCTTCTTCACCCCTCGACCATTCCACCTGCTCATGGGCACTAAGGTTTTGGGTCCCCAGCAGCAGATTGAGCCAAGATACACGGGCGCTTTTGTCGACATTCATCTTGATACATCTGCTTGACTATCGCCCCAGGCGACTCCAAGCTGGGCTTCTCCTTGTAATCTTTACCTTCTGGCTTTTAAAATTCTTCCATACTGGGTTAGATGGAAGGGACAGGCTTTTTGGGGGGCCTTTAATGTTGGAGGAGACCAAAGAACTTCATTAAGTGTTCCATTCAGAAGTGTTCAAAAATGTACCTTTGCTTCAACCCCACTAACATCTGCTTTATTGGTCCCATTCCTTAAAAGCCTTGTAAAGATTTCCATTCTGCTAGGATGAGTCCCTTGACTTTCTGATTCTCCCCATTTTGGGGGAGAGGGTAGCATCTGTAAGACCTGTAAGGGGAAACTGAGATAGATTAATCCAGTAAGTCATTTTGGCCCCTTGCTCGATTTTGCACCAGTAAAGTTACATGGTGTGCCCGAACAAAAGGGGCATTTTGATCACAGCCCCTACCATGCCCTGGACAAGGGGCCTATTCCAAAGATGAACATCCTGATCCTCATAAAGCCAGGGCAGCTTCGCTTGCATACAAAGTCTATCCGTTGCTTCATCTGAGATGTACCCCTTGGCATTTGCAGGGCAGTCAGTCCCCTCCTTCTCAGAATACACAAACCATACAGTGCCTTTTTTCTGGTCCCCGGGCTTGCTGGTTGCCTCAGGAGTAATCTGCAGTGTGTCTGGATCATGCTCAGCCATCTGCGATTGTTCCGTAGTGAGAAGTGGGTCCTCTTCGGACCCAAACATGCCCTCCCACTCTGTAGCCCTCAAAACCAACGACACAGCCCCCAAATGAGTCAGTTTCACATCCCATTTCAGTACAGGTTTGTTGGGGAGCTGGTGATGTCCATCCATAAAATGAGACAACTTCTTCACACTCTACCTCCTGGCTTCAGTAATTACTTGGTTTTCTCAAGCCCCCCAAGCTGGACTCACTTTACTGTAACCAGAGGAGTTAGTGGTACTCTGTGTTGGTCAAGCCTAATACTTCCTTTGGGAGAACCTTTGAGACTGCCCAAGATCTGACCTTGGTCTGGCCTCGAGATCTGACTCAACACTCTATTTCTAGTTCCTTTTGGCTATTAGTGATAACCATTACCAAGGGATTGCATCCTTATCTTTGTTCTTATTATTTTACATTTCCTTTACGTTTGTAGTGGGCCAGCTCCCTAGGAGTTGGGTCCATCATGTCCAAATTCCGTTACTCTACTTTCCTATATAACTTTCAATGTACAGAAATGACTGAGGCACAGCCGCTTGTCAGTATCATGGGTGACCTTCTGACCATATAGGAATCAAAGGAAGCTCATACCCATACTCTAATCCCTTCTCTTTCCAAACCACATGTGTCAGTGAGTCAGTCCTTCTCAGGAATCCTCCATTTCTGACATCAAATATTCCATTGCCCCCCGACTTGGCATACTCCAATATGATTCTGATGCTGATCACTGAGTTAGCACAAGATCCCACAAGAGAAGTGCAAGGTCCCCCACATCACTGTCCTCATATCAGTCATCAGATGCAATTTGGGGATCCCTAGGCCACCCATATTTTTTCTGACAGATTGACTATATATTCAGGAGTTCCCACAGTCCCTCAGTTTCACTAATTCCCTGAAACTCATTCCTAGAACTAAGGAAAGTGCTATACTTCCAATTTCAGTTTATTATAAAGTACACACCTAGATTAAGACCAGAGAGGGTCTCCAGCCCCATCCTCTCCCTGGAGGTCAGTTTGGCTCAAAGTTACAACCTTTAGTCTTTCGCTGTCTGGCAGCCGACGATGAGCCACCTCACTGGTATAACAAAGGCAATCTTATCGCGTAGGGAATGCCACAGACTTATGAATCTCTGTGCTGGGAACCAGAGATGGAGACCAGAGAGAATACCCATTATACTGCAGTTATGTACATCAAATTTTATCAAATTGTAAACCTTAATTATGTACAGTATGCCAGGCACATCTGTATGCCAGGCACACCTAAATAAGCCAGGAAAGAAAATAATCATCACCACCCAGGAAAATGTTCAAAGGGTTCTAAAAGGACAAAATTGGGTCTCACAATCCCTCATCAGCCTCAAAATAGAACGGCTGGTTATTTTACAAGCACAATGGGTTTATTCAGGAATAGCAGAGGAACTACTACTAGGGACAAGCAAGCAATATTTACCCTGGGCAAGTGCAGAGGAAAAAGAAGAGGACTGCTCCACTACACAGGAAGGGACAGGTGGGGTAAGCTGCCTGTTGTAGAAAAAAGCCCATTGGAGTGACCTGGGATTTCAAGTGTAGTGGCTTTTCATTGGCTCAGGCATGACCGTCTCTCATTGGCTGGGCTGTTGCCAGGGGAGGAGAAAATCTTCCTTCACCATGCTGCTGGGCTTCTCTCTCTTCCTGTTGGGTCTGCAAAGGGCTGCAAGGAGAGCTCTCTCCTCTGGGCCACCGATTCCATCTCAAGTGTGGTTTCATTTACTCAGATGCTGGCTCTATTACGGAGTCAATAACCACTTCGTTTCATAATAAATCTCAACCCCGAGTAGGCCTTTATGTTCCCCTTGTGGCATTTTGGTTCATCATATAGCAAGAAAAGACTCTCGGGCTGTAATTATTTGATTTACGAGAAAAAGCAGGCTTGAGAGTGTGGGCGAATGGTGCAGAGCTGCACGAACAGCAGATGGGGAGTTAGGTACTGAGACAAGGTCCTTTAACCCCAACTCCTATGCACCTTCTCCCATGTTTTTACCTCCTGGGAGGCAGGGGAGACTCTAAATTTCTATGTTGGATTTGGCATCAGTAATAACTTTAATCCTTGTTCCCGATCCTCCTTCTGTGGGGCGCTCGCCAGCCCCGAGACGACAGTGATCCCAGGGTCCTTGCTCTGTCAGATACTTCAGCATTAAAGGGATATTCCCCCCGCTGATACTTCCCTCCTGCATCTCCTCATGTTCCCATACCCTTTGAATTAAAGGAGACTGAGGAAGAATCCTTCCCCCCTTAGCTGGAGAGCTGGGGTAGCTGGCCCCAGGGGCAGCCTGTGCCACACCCAGTTCTAGAGGGAATCTGAGGAAAAGGAACCTCCAGGCAGAGTTGGCCCCATTTCCATCCACCTTTCACCCGCCAAAGTCTAATATTTTGCCCTAGAAACTGCTGCCAAAAGTAGGAAATGGCCTTCCCATGTGGAAAGTCGGTCTCCCATCCCTTGTGCCAGCCATGATTTCTGGGTGGTGGGACAAGAAACACTCTGTCAGATGAAGAGGGAGCCACAAGCTCTTCTTAACGGACTGAGCCTCGGGATGGGCACTTGGCTTCCCACCTAGGAGGATGAAGGGGAGGTCGTGTGTTGCAAGGCCCAGAGAAACTCAGTATGTGATGGGAGGATGGCCCCTCATGTCCCTGGAGGACCTACCAGATGAAATAGGTTCTTGCCTTATTCTGTAGGCCTTTGCAAGAAAATGAGTCAAGGTGGTTGTTTCAGTAATCACAAATATAAAGTGAGGCAAATTATGCCTTGGATCCTTTGGATCAAGACTCATACATGAAACACATGCTCTTTAAATTGAACTTGATTGTCCCGCAGGAGTCAATATTTCCTGCATGAGACTACTCGATGGAAAGCAACACTTTTCTTTCCCCCAGAATCAAGCTTCTTGTCCCAAGGAATCCTTCATCTCTGCATCAGTTTTACCAGGTGCTTGAGGGAACCCAGGCTGTGAGCGATTGTTAAAATGAGTGACACCAAGAGCGAGGGATCTAGGGATCCAGGAGAGCTGCCCAGTGAATTCCACGGGAGAATGGGGGGATCCAGAGCTGTGGGCTGGACCTCAAGAAGGAAAAGACACAGAGGGGCAGAATGAAGACGAAAAGAGCACGCAGGCCACATGAGGGTAGAGAGAGGGGACGAGTTCCAAGGTGTGAAGGTCAGGAGAATCAGTACAGCATCATGGCTGGAGCCCAGCCGTGGCCGTGGGCACAAGGATACGGGCGCAGCTCCGAGAGAGCACGCCTTCTGCTCCAGACCCAGGGCATGAAGCAAAATCCCGATAAAGTGGGTCCAGAGAATTTCTTTGTTTCCTGTGCATAGAAGAGTGACATTTACACTATCCTGTAGTCTGTTAAGTATGCAATAGCCTTCTATCTTAAAAGATAGAAGTATGCGATAGCTTTCTGTCTTTAAAAAACGGACTGAGGGTTTTGGAGGGGAGGGAGTGGGGGGATGGGCGAGCCTGGTGGTGGGTATTGAGGAGGGCACGTATTGCATGGAGCACTGGGTGTGGTACATAAACAATGAATCTTGTAACACTGAAAAAATAAAATAAAAGTATTTGGGAAAAAAAAAAAAACAAAAAAACGAAAAACAAGGTCTGCACTTTACATAAAGAACACTCTCTTGCCATAAAATGCTCATCATCACCTGAGCTCCCAGTAAGCTGCAATCCCTGATCACAGATCAGTATAATAAATACAACAATAGTGAAAAGGTTTGAAATATTGTGAGAATTACCAAAATGTGACACAGAGACACAAAGTGAGCAAATGCTTTTGGAAAAAATGGGGCCAGTAGATTTGCTCCACACAGGGTTCCCATAAACCTCTGACTTGTAATGCCTTATCTGGGAAGCGCAATGAAGCCAAAGCTCACTAAAACAGGGCAGGACTGTATTTCTGCTTCCTCTAAGTGGGAAGGAGGCACGATGCAGGCATGATCGCTAGACTGAGAATGGCCTGGGCATCTTCCCAAGTGTCTACGGGGAGAAGCTTCCTTCCTGTCCCGTTGTCATTCCATCTACTGGGACATCCCAGGCACTTCCCTTCCTGGAAACGGGCGAGAGGCAGAGCACAGGAGTCAGGCCTGATGTGGGCTAGCAGGAAGAGGCCGTGGGGTCTGTTCTTTGCCAAGCAGCAAAACCTTGCTTATATTTGGTTCACGTGTGTTGGGAACTGAGCAGGGAAGGTACTGGGTCAGGTTTAGTGTGACCCCTGACAGAGGCGGTCTGGTGGGACACGCTGTAAACCACAGGCAGGGTTTGATGGCGTGTTAGGGAGAAGAAGGAATATGAGCAAGGAAAGGGGGCAGTTTCAGGTCTCTGTCCATTGTGCCAGGGCAGGTGTCATGATGGGCTGTATTACATGGGGGGCGGAGGGCAGGGTCACCACTCTCGGCCTGTCTTCAGACCTCCTGCTCCTCACAGGGCCCAGAGGGTGGGACTTGGCCTTTTTCGCCTGGAATTACTTACATTAATTTCCCCAGGGGGAGCTTTGCATAGACAAGAGCTTGCCTGCCTTCCCCTGGGACAGCGGTAAAGCTTTCCTTGCCCACAGGAAAGTTTCTGGACTGTAAGGTTGGTTTGGACCCTGTGCTTCAGCATCTCACTTCGCAGGGGCCAATTCCTTCCTCTTGTCCCCGGACGTGTGTCACAGAACCCAGGACAGGACCGACGCCTCGCCCTGGAACTTCGCGTCCTGAGTTAAAGTGGAGAATAGTTCCCATCAGGGCTCCGGGTCCCAGGTCTTGGACACCAGCTGCCCCAGCTGACCATTTGTCTTGCTCTCACTCTCCTGAGAGACCACAGAGGAGAACGGACACAACAAACCTTCCCCATGGGGCTCCTTCTGCCATGAATTGGGGCACTAGTGGCCGCAGGTATAAGCACGTTTTAGGTACGTAGGTTTCTCAGGACAACCCAGGCAGATGAGACATCTACTTCCTCCTTTAAAATGTTCGGCCAGACCCACTCTCTGCAAAAAATACATATATCGGAGTTTCCTAAGGACCCAAATGGCCACGAAGAACCCAGGCCTCCCACTGTAAAGAACCATCCCATTAGTGGAGGGCTACTGCTTGCACGGAGGGCCACCCAGCTCAGCGAATACATAGATGAGACACAGACTGGATGGAAATATACCATAAGATCAAGGACAGTTATTTTTATTTCACATATTTAGATTTTTGGACCATCTTCTGTCTTTAGGGTGTCTTCATTTTTCATTACTTTTTAATTGAAGTCGAGTTGACACACAATGTTCCATTAGTTTCACATGTACCTTTGTCTTACGGCAAAGCCAAGACTCTGTTTCTCCCTCCTTTCCTGCTCCTCTTCTTTGCATCTCCTTCCATGAAGAAGGGTGGTTCTCCAACAGCCAACGGCATGGTATTTTTTTTTTTTAATTTAAATTCAAATTAGGTAACATATACTGTATAATTAGTTTCAGGCGTAGAATTTAGTGATTTATCACTTGCATATATCACCAAGTGCTCATTCCATCAAGTGCCCTCCTTAAGGCCCATCACCCAATTACCCTACTCCCCCAACCACATCCCCTCCAGCAGCCCTCAGTTTGTTATATACACTGGAATATTACTCAGCCATCAGGAGGAGGCAAATCTTGCCATTGGCAACTGCATGCTTTTCAACCAACCACATCCATCTGCACTGTTCTCTCGTTCAAGTCGAGCAGAGCTCTCTGAGTACTTCGTGAGACAGACGACCAAGGGCTGGAAGTTACTCCGTGTCCTCCCAGTCTGTCTTGCATTTGGATGGCCAGTTGGAGTGGCTTCTTTCTGGCAGGACCAATGAAGAGGCTTCCCAACGGCCAGAAGGAGGGGTGGGGCTCCCTCACTGCACCACAGTTGGCATTCAGGCTACCTATTTGTAGACTGACTCACATCCACTAGGTTGCC
>CM052889.1:66172910-66187824 GCA_028534135.1 Potos flavus
GGATTGAAACGTAGAGCCAGGAGTTGGGTCAGGTTTTGAGCCCTTCTCCCGGGCCAGCACCTCCTTAGGGTGCCAGCTGTCTCCTCGCAGCAACCTTGGGGCAGGAGGATGTGGGCAAGGGAGTGAGGGAAAGGGCTTGGGCACGGTCATACCCCGGTGATCAGAGACCTCTATCCCCAGGGAGGCACCCGTATCCCCTGCCTCAGAGCCATCCCTCATCAGTGCTGGGACCTTGAGTGAGTCACTTAATCTCTCTAAGTGTCAGTGCCCCGAAACATAAAATAGAGATCATAGCCCCTACTCTGCCCACCCCACGGCGCAGGAGCTCTAAAACATGCTCACGTACTTTCCGTCTTACTGTCTTGCAGCCTTGCACGTGCCCTCTCTAGAGGTGACCAGTGCTACATTTCTTGCTGCTGCTTCCAGACATCTCCTATTTGAACACTTATGTAGGTAGAACTTATAAAGCATCGATCCTTTTTTTCCAGGCTCTGTATTTACCTATTTTTAGCTTCACAACATAATACCAATAAGCAGATCCTATTAACAGTTCCATATCCCAGCGCAGGAAACTGAGAAACAGAAAAAGGCTAATTAACCTCCCCAGGTACACGTGCCTTTCAAATGGAATTTGACTTCAGGACATCAGGCACCCATACCCATGCTCTCAGTCACTGTGTTGTGCTTTCTACTTGCCTCATCTGAAGAAAGTTGTGATTCCCATATAGACTCAGTCTTTGGGGTATTTTAGGTTCACGCCAACCTGCAAGATCCATCTTCCTGAGACCTACTTGGATTCAGGGGGCTCCCCAGGCAGCTAGTGATAAGGAGAGCCAAAGTTTGATCTGGGAGTTATGTTATGAAAACTTTTGCCAGGAAGACATAAATAACCATCCCTATTGTGCATGCCATACCTTGCTTTCCCAGTACCTTGCTTCGGGAATACAAAAAGATAATTCAAACGAAAGATACACTGGGGGAGTGATCTTCAGTGAAGAAAATACATCTGCGGGCCCCTGTAGGCAAAATGGGCTCTGGCCACACGGGGTCCCCTACAAACTACTTCATTGACCTCACTGTGGGAATTCTATCTTTCAGTTGATTCAAGAGAAATTATTGTACAGTTGGCCATGGAACAACATAAGGGTTAGGGATGCTGACCTCCCGTGCAGTCGACAATCCAAGTATAACTTCTGACTCTCCAAAAAGTTAACTAATACCCTACTGTTGACCAGAAGCCTTATCATTGACATAAACAGTCAACTAACACCTATTTTGTATGTTATTTGTATTATATACTGTATTCTTACAATAAAGTAAGCTAGAGAAAAGGTTATTGAGAAAAAATCATAAAGAAAATATATTTACAGTACTGTGCTGTATCAAGAAAAAACCAAAAACTGGGGCACCTGGGTAGCTCAGTGGGTAAAGCATCTGCCTTCAGCTCAGGTCCTGATTCCGGGGTCCTGGGATCGAGTCCCACATCGGGCCCCTTGCTCAGCGGGGAGGCTGCTTCTCCTGCTCCCGCTGCCCCTCCCCCCTGCTTGTGCTCACTCTCTCTCAAAAAAAAAAAAAAACAAAAACAAACCATGAATAAGCGGACCCTCACAGTTCAAACCTGTGTTGTTTAAGGGTCAACTGTAGTTTATTTGATGCATCATGTTGATAGACAAACTATACAAATGTTTAAAAAAAAAACTATAAAAATGCTAAGTCATATTCTTTTTTATCCAGATATAATTCACATCTCATAAATTGATCTTTTTTAAAATGTACAGTTTGGTGGGTTTTAGTATCTTTGGGTTTTGCAATCATGTCTAATCCCAGTACCTTTCTATCACCCCAAAAGGGAACCCCATACCTATTATCACTCAATATCATTCTGTCTGCCCCACACTCCCCAGCACTGGCTCATTCTGTCTCTATGGATTTTCCTATTCTGGACATTTATATAAATGTCATATAATGTGTTGCCTTCTGTGTCTCTTTTCAGTAAGTAAAATGTATTCAAGTTTCATCCAACTTGTAGCATATATCTGTACTTCACCCTTGAAATGGCTAATATCCATTGTATGGATAGAATCCTTTTGTATTTCCACTCATCAGCTGATGGACAGTTGGGTTGTTTCCACATTTAGGCTATTATGAATAGTGCTGCCATAATACTCACATGCAAGTTTTCTTATTTCTCCCGGGTGCACACACCTCCTGGGACATACAGTAACTCTTGTGTTTAACTCTTTGAGAAACTTGCAAACTATTTTCCTTTTTATATTTGCACCAGCAATGTTATAAAGGTTTCAACTTTTCCACATCATTGCCAAAACTTGTTTGTTTGTTTGTTTGTTTTTAATTATATTCATATTAGTGAGGTGTAGTATCTCATGTGGTTTTAATTTTCATCTTCCCAATGGCTAATGATTTTGAACATGTTTTTATGTGCCTATTGAGAATTGCTCCTGTTTGAGGCAATATCCAAGTCTTTCGTTTGTTTAAAAAAATTTGGTTATTTGACATTTTATTGAGTTGCCAGTGTTCTTTATATATTCTGGGTAATAGGCCTTATCAGATACATGATTTGCAAATATTTCCTTCCGTTCTCTAAGCTGTCTTAGAACTTTCTTGGTGGTGGTCTTTGAAGCATGAAAGAATTCAATTTTGATAAAGTCCTATTACTTTTCCTTTTGTGGCTTGTGCTTTGGGTACCATATGAAAGAATTCACAGCCAAATCCAAGACCAGGAAGATTTTTATCCCCATTGAAGATTTATTTAACTTTTTTCTTTGGAGATTTATATAGTTTAGCTCTTACATATAAATCTTTGATCTATTTTTTTTTAAAGATTTCATTTATTTATTTGGCATAGAGAGAGAGAGATCACAAGTAGGCAGAGAGAGAGGGGGAAGCAGGCGCCCCATTGAGCAGAGAGCCCGATGCGGGGCTCGATCCAAGGACCCTGAGATCATGACCTGAGCCGAAGACAGAGGCCCCAACCCACTGAGCCACCCAGGCGCCCCTCTTTGATCTATTTTTGATTTAAAGTCTATTTGGTCTGATTCTAGCATAGCCACTCCTGCTCTTATTATTTGCATAGAATATCTTTTTCCATCCTTTCATTTTCAACCTGGATTGAATTCACTGATCCAAAGGCACAGAGTAGATGGATGGATTTAAAAATTTAGCAAGACGCAACCATATGCTGCCTGACGACAGACTCGCTCCAGCTTTAAGGATACATACAGTCTTAAATGAAGGGATGGAAAAAGATATCCCATGCAAGTGGAAACCAAAAACAGTGGGTAGTGCTATATATTTACCAGACAAAATAGCCTTTAAACTGATGAGAACAGACACTACTTGCTCAGAGCCAAAAGGCTGCGAAGCAGTAGACAAACTTGAAGCCAAAAATATTAACAAGAGACAAAGACATTATACAATGAGTAAGGGTCAATTTATAAAGAAGATATAATAGCTCTAAATATACACACATCCAACATCAGAGCACCTAAATATAAGCACCTAAATAAGCAAATATTAACAGATCTGAAGGGAGAAATAGACAATAAAAAAAAAAATAGTAGGGGATCTCAATACCTCGGATAGATCATCCAGACAAAAAATCAACAAGGAAAAATTGGACTTGAACATACTTTAGACTACATGGACCTAACAGCCACTTATAGAATATTCCATCCCAACAGAAGCCGAATACACATGCTTCCCAAGTGGACACAGAACATTATCCAGAATAGACTATGGGATAAGATACAAAACAAGTCTTCACAAAGTTAAGAAGACCAAAATCATACCAAGTACCCTTTCTGACCACAATGATACAAAACTAGAAAACAACAATAAGAAAGCAGGGGAAATCTGCAAATGTGCAGAACTAAAACAACACACTCCTGAACAACCAATGGGTCAAAGAAGAAAGCAAGGGGCGTCTGGCCAGCTCAGTCTGAAGAGCATGAGGCTCTTGATCCCAGGGTCATGAGTGTGAGCCCCGCATTGGATGTAGAGATTATTTAGAATGAATAAATAAATTAAAACCTAAAACAAAGAAGAAAATAGATTTCAAACAACTTTATGATCTAAGTGAACCAAGCCCAAAGTTAGCAGAAAGAAGGAAAGAATAAAGATCAGAACGGAAATAAAAGAAACAGAGACCAGAAGAACAATAAAGAAGATCAATGAAACTAAGAGCTGGTTTGTCAAAAAGACAAAAGAAGGGCACCTGGCTGGCTCGGTCAGTAGAGCATGTGACTAATGATCTTGGAGTCGTGAGTTTGAGCCCCATGTTGAGGGTAGAGATTACATATATAAACAAATAAACTTAAGTGTATATATATATATATATATATATATATATATACACATGGACACATACATATGTATTTAAAGGGGGACCTCAGTGGTCCCCCCTTAAATATGGGTGGGGGACCTCGGTGGCGCAGTCGGTTAAGCATCCAACTCTTGCTTTTGGCTCAGGTCGTGATCTCAGGGTGGTGAGATCAAGCCCTGTGTCAGGCTCTGTGCCAGGCTCTGTGCCAGGCTCTGAGCTCACTGTAGAGTCTGCTTGAGATTCTCTCTCCTCCCTCTGCCCCTCCCGCTTATGCTCTCCCTCTCTCTAAAAACAAATCGTTAAAATGTATATATATTTTTTCAAGGCACCTGGGTGGCTCAGTGGGTTAAAGCCTCTGCCTTCAGCTCAGGTCATGATCTCAGGGTCCTGGGATTGAGCCCTGCATCGGACTCTCTCCTCGGCAGGGAGCCTGCTTCTCTGCCTGCTTGTGATCTCTCTCTGGCAAATAAATAAATAAAATCTTTTAAATAAATAAATAAAATGTATATATATTTTTAAAAGATAAGACAAAACTGGCAAACCTTTAGCTACGCTAAACCACAAAAAAAGATTTCAATAAATAAAATTAGGAATGAAAGATGAGACATTACAACTGACACTACAGAAATGCACGTGATCAGAAAATACTGCTATAAAAAATTAAATGCCCCCGAACTGGATAACCTCAAAGAAATAGATAAGTTTCTAGAAGCATACAACCTACCAATTGAATCAAAAGGAATAGAAAAAATGACTAGGCACCAATGCATTACACACTAATACTCTATAATGAACAGTGGGATCTGGCCCAAACGTCCCATACTGCTTGTCACCTTTGAGTCACTCCACGTGTTGTTCCTTCTGCCTTACAGGGTCTGCCACTTCCCAGCAATAGGTCCTGGGCAAGTTTCTCAGGCTCATTGACCTCAACAATCTCACATACGGAACGGGAAACACACTGGTTGTAATGCTTACCTCCCAAGGTCATGATGAGGATCAGATGATGTGTGAAAACATCATATAAACTGTATAAAGTTTATAAACTATAAAGCATCATATAAGCTGCATAAACTTTATAAAATGTAAAGTTCTGTGCCCACATGACCTAAAACAATGGATGCCAGGAGGTTAAGACAGGGAGGGAACTTATAAGGTAGAAATAACTGGTGTGCAAAAATGGTAGATGTGATTTTTGTTCTATATTCTAGTGAGAGAGGCTTTATAAAAGGATAAATGAATTAACAGGTCAACCCTGGGTAAGGGATAGTAAAGAGGATAATTAAGAAGGGGAGGCCTGGATGCCTTTGCATCCTCCGAAGTCTGGAGAGAGGAAAGCACTTGCTTGTTACTCAGCAGACAGCAATTTCTGCAAGTGAGCTAGGGCAATTTTTGCTTGACCCAGACAGATTCAAATCTTGCCTCTGCCATTTTGACCTTAGGACTCAGTTTCCTCACCTGTAAAGTGGGCCTAATGGTACCAACCTCAAAGTATTGCTGAGATGCTTAAATTCATTCATTTTTTTGTCACTAAAAATATATTTTTTTAATATTTTATTTATTTGGCAGAGAGAGAGCACAAGCAGAGGGAGCAGCAGACAGAGGGAGAGGGAGAAGCAGACTCCCCACGGAGCAGGGAGCCCAATGGAGGACTCGATCCCAGGACTCTGGGATCATGACCTGAGCCGAAGACAGATGCTTAACCAACAGAGCCACCCAGGCGCCCTTCCAAAAGATTTCCTAATAACATGGCATTGGATTATAACTGAAGTATGAAATAAATGCAGGTGAGTTTATATTGATATAAATAAATGGACAAACACACAAATGGGGGGAGAAGGGGCAAATTTTCCTTTAAAAGAATTCCAGGTAATAGATACCCCACTTCAGGAGGTGAAGTTGAATCCTCCCCATCTCCTACCTCAAGGGTGGGCTGGAGTTAGAACATGCTTCCAAATAACAGAGGGAAACAGTGACCTAGTGCAGCAGACTGGCACCCACAACCTTAACTGAGTGACAAAAGTCAGCAGTAATGTCGTGTGACTCTCGTGCACCCCTGGCTCTCATGGGATGAGAAGGCACAGAAGCACTTCACCTCGGTGGTATTCTTTCCAAAAATCCATACTCCCCGCCTCGTCATGAGAAGAACATCAGACAAACCCAAACTGAGGCTCATTCCACAAAGGAGCTGGCCAGTAAGTACCCTTCACACAAAACTGTCAAGGTCGTGAAAAACAGGAGTGAGAAACTGTCCCAGGCCAGAAGACACTGAGTGAGTAGGACAACTAAATGCAGCGTGGTGTCCTGGGTTGGATCCTGCACCGGGAAAGGACATGAAAGGGGAAATTGGCAAAATCAAGTCTGGAGTTTAGCTCCTGGAACTAAAACAACATTGTTTTTCTTCATTGTGTCAAGTGTCCCATGGTCATGGGAGGTGACAATAGGGGAACCTAGGAAGTGGGTCTACAGGAGCTCCCTGTGCCACCTCTGCAACTTTTCTGCATTTTTTTTTTTAAAGATTTTATTTATTTGACAGACAGACAGAGAGCGAGAGAGGGAACACAAGTAGGGGGAGTGGGAGAGGGAGAAGCAGGCTTCCTACCAAGCAGGGAGCCCGATGCGGGGCTCGATCCCAGGACCCCGGGATCGGGACCTGAGCCGAAGGCAGACACCCAATGACTGAGCCACCCAGGAGCCCTTAAAATTATTTCACAACAGTTTATTTCAAAGAAAATAAAAATAAAGAATTTTTATTGAGAGCACCTGTTTATGGCCATGACAGTGTTGGGACTGGGGACCCAGCAGTGAGACAGATGTAGTCCCTCATCTGGAATCTACAATGAGTGAGGATCTAGGAACAGGTAAGGAAAATGTGATCTATAAAAAGGAATATTGGGGCACCCGGGTAACTCAGTCAGTTAAGCGTCTGCCTTTGGCTCAGGTCATGATCTCAGGGTCCTAGGATCGAGCCCCACGTCGGGCTCTGTGCTCAGGGGGGAGTCTGATTGTCCTTCTGGCCCTCCCCCCACTCTTCCTCTCTCTCTTTCTCTCTCTCTCTCTCTCAAACAAATTAATCTTTAAAAAAATAAAATGGAATATTATTCAGCCATACGAGAAAAGGACGTCCTGCCATTTGCGACAACAAGCATCAAGCTCGAAGTCATTATGCCAAGTGAAATAAGACAGAGAAAGACAAACACCGTATGAACTCATTTACATGTGGAATCATAAATAAATGAAATGAAAAGAACTCCCAGAAACAGAGTAGACTGGTGGTTGCCGGGGTTAGTGGAGGCGGGGGGAAGAGGAATGGGTGAAGGTAATCGAAGAGCACAAACTTTTGGTTATAAGATGAATGAATTCTGGGAATCTAAAGTAGAGCCTGGGGCCCATAGCTGTCAACACAACTGACCCTTGAACAACATGGGTCTGACCTGTGGGGGTCCACCTCTATGCAGATTTTTAAAAAATAAATACTATATACAGTACTGTAAATGTATTTTCTCCTCCTTATGATTTTCTCCTTTTTTTTTTTAAGATTTTATTTATTTGTCAGAGAGAGAGCACAAGCAGGGGGAGCAGCAGGGAGAGGGAAAAGCGGGCTCCCCGCTGAACAAAGAGCCCAACGCGGGGTCTCGATCCCAGGACCTGAGCTGAAGGCAGGCGCTTCACCGACTGGGCCACCCACACGCCCCACATCAGCCCCTATGTTGCAGACTCTGGACTCGGCAGTTTGTGCCAATCTGCTGATTTTATCCCTCCCACCAAACCTGGATTGGCCCGTGCAGCCAGCCATCAGGGGCTCCTGCCCCCTCAGCAAACCTTTCATGTCCACATTTCCAAAACCCAGTCTCCTCCCCATAGTCCTGCGTTCCCCACACCCGCTCCATACCTATGATTTCAACGAGTAGCAAAAATCTGATTTTTGCCATTAACAAAAAAGACAAGAAAAATCTTTCTGGCATTTTGTTGAGGGAGTAGGGATGACGGCAGCTTTGAATTCTTAACCCCGAGCTCTGCTATTTTTTGCACATCCTGGGGATAAGGGGAACTTCACCTGGATCTAAGGAACAAAGCAGCAAACGGAAGGTGTGTTTCCCTCTGCTCTTAGAAAAGAAAGAGCTCAGGGGCGCCTGGGTGGCTCAGGGGGTTAAAGCCTCTGCCTTCGGCTCAGGTCATGATCTCACGGTCCTCGGTCCTCGGTCCTCGAGCCTCAGCAGGCAGCCTGCTCCCCCTCTCTCTCTCTGCCTGCCTCTCTGCCTACTTGTGATCTCTCTCTCTCTCTGTCAAATAAATACGTAAAAGCTTTAAAAGAAAGAAAAAAAAAAAGTTCAGTTGGTTCTGGGCCTGGCTCCAGGACTTCTCAGGCTCAGCCGAAGCCCCCCACCTTCCCGTCCGGGCATCAGCACCTCCTTACCCCCAGGGGTCCTCACGATCCAGCTCCTGTAGGGGGTGGGGGTCTCCTCTCCAAGCTGCAGGAAATGGGGCACGAGGGTGGGAGGAAATCGGAGGGGCGAAGAACCATGAGAGACTGTGAACTCAGAGCAAGGGACTGAGAGTTTTGGAGGGGAGGGGGGGTGGGGGGTTGGGCGAGCCTGGTGGTGGGTATTGAGGAGGGCACCTATTGCATGGAGCACTGGGTGTGGTACATTAACAATGAATCTTGTAACACTGAAAAAATAAAAGTATTTGGGGGAAAAAAAGAACTTAAATAAATAAACATTACCTGATGCACAAAATTCAATTAAAAAAAAGAAGAAGAAAAAAGAAATGCTCACACCGGGAGTCTGCGGGTGATCTGCAGAGGGCGCTGGGCTCCACACGCAGCCCTTCCCCCCCCACTCCCCCTACAGCCTTAAGCGAAAAGGAAATAAGAGTTACAAGAATTCAGTTTCGGTTTCCCCAAGACCCGAGCCTCAGTTTCGGTTTCCCCAAGACGCGAGCAGGAAGGACTCGGAAGGAACAGCCTTGTGGGCGGCGAGCGCCTGAGGAGGCCGAGAATGAGCTCCCCAGCCCTTCAGCGTCTGGGGAAAGCCTAGCCGGCCTTACCGGCCTGGCGGAAGCCCAGAGAATCGAGCCCGAGGGGCAGCCCGGGCTGGTGGAGATGGCGTTCTCTGAGATCCCCTATTACACCCCTGCAGACGGGCTGTGTGCCTTCGCGGAGCAGAGCCTTCGGCCCGACGGGGACTGGAAGGAGGAAGTGAAGGATGCCTGGCAGAGAATTGAGCGTTTCTTCCGGGAACGGTGCTTCCGTGACGAGCTGGTTCTAGACCAGGAAGTCAGGGTGCTGAAGGTGGTGAAGGTGAGCGCCTGGGGACTTCAGATTGACTTTGAATCCCAGCCCGTGTTACTTAGAGACCGTGCGGCCTTGGGGGAGGGGTCGTTTCGTCTCTCGTTTCCCCTCCCCCCCCATCCCGCCCTTTAATCCGGATTCGTTGTAAGGAAGAAACGAGATAAACTGTGGGAAAGTGCTGTTGAACTGTAAATTCCCCTACAAATCTGAGGGAGGATGATGATCGGGATGAAGAGGATTATTTGATTTGGGATCCAGCTGATTGTGGCAGGTGGAATGCAGACAACAGGTCTCTGATAAAATGTACCCTTTAGTTTCTTGTTTAAGAAAACCTGTGGGGGCACCTGGGTGGCTCAGTTGGTTAAGCGTGGGACTCGTGGTTTCTGCTCAGGTCATGATCTCAGGGAGGGGAGATGGGGGAATAGAGCCCCACTGGGGCTCCAGTCTCAGCATGGAGTCCTCCCCCTCCCTCCCCTCTCCCCCACCTCCTGCTCTCGCTCCTGCTCTCTCCCTCTTGCTCTAAAATAAATAGAATCTTAAAAAAAAAAAAAAAAACTACTGCACCTTCCAAGTCATAATCTGTATTTTTCTCCTAAAATGGCACTATATCTACATAGTTATGTTAGAATCTACCTAGCAATTATACGTACTTCATGGGTTAAACGGATTTTTAGGAGCTGACCATGTAATTCAACTTTAACATGTCACCCTAAATCAAAAGTGTCTTGATCATCGGTCTAGGTTTTGCTAATTTTGCTAGATGAAAGATATCTGTTAACCTAAAAAAAAAAAAAAAATTTAACAACCAGTTATGTTATAACAAAGAATGGCAACTCGGCACAGGCCCGCTACAGCAAGAAGTCCGACTGACAAAGGAGAGGAATTAAGGGAGAAGGAAGAGGAAGATGCAGGGGTTGTTTTGAAGGGAAGTCCGTTCAGACGGATGAGACTTTCTCATTAGCTGAGTTGCTGGGGTAAATTTCTTGTAAAAAAAATGCAATTACGCGGTTTCCTGTTGGGGCCTGCAATTGACGTTTCTTTCCTGTTTACAATTCTGTTGGGGTCTGCAATCGACAATTCCTATAATTGGTGTTAGTACCCCTCCCCCTGCGGACCTCCCTCTCTGGCCTCAGACTCCCATTTTGTGAGGCTTCCCTTAATTTTCGTGTGTCTAGTTACTTAAGTAAATCAAGCTTTACCTGGGGGTGGTATTGTTAGGAGCTAATTGGACACTTAGGTAGTCAGGGCCAGGGTCCCCAGCAAGAAAACAGGGGCCCGGGACAGCTAAGACAAAACCGCGCCAGCTTCCTGTGTCACAGCTTAGACAAGACCACAATGGCATCCTGTCTAGCAGGCTCTGTAGGAGTGACTCTTACAAAATATCCTGAAACAAAACAGTTAACCACCAAACATGGGTTGCTAGCACAAGTTGAGACAGTTGGTCTCCAAATGTCAGCCCAAACGACCATCAACATGGGAACAATGACCCGATAGACGGGTGCATGATCAAAGCCCTGATTGGCACACCTATGTAGCCAATCCACAGGGGGCCCACACTCCAAATGTTCAAGATAGTCCTGCAAAAGAGTTTATAAAAACCCCTGAATTGGAACACCAAAACGGCAACCGTCTTGGGTCCCCTGCCTCGCCAGGAGCTTTATTCTATCGCTCAGTAAACTTTGCTTCGCTGCCCACCACTCTTTGTCTGGTCTACCTCTTCATCCTTCCAAGCGGCAGGACCAAGAACCGGGGGCACTAAGGGGACAAAAACCCTCTTAACACTGTGGCTGCCAAAAGAAGGATGTGCAGCCTTAAAGAATCTTCAGAGTTTTGGTTTTGTCGTTGTCGTTGTTTTTGTTTGCTTTTTAGAGAGAGCAGCAGGGCTCGATCGATCCCATGACCCTGAGATCATGACCTGAGCCAAAATCAACAGTCGGTTACCCAACCGACTAAGCTGCCCAGGTGCCCCCAAAGAATCTTTAAAGAGTTGAAGCCAAAGATTCAGGAGTGTCCTCAGCAAAGCACGGGCTTCCAAATGGAATTTCAAGAAATACAGGCTCCTGTAGTTGCTTATAAAGATACTAACTTTGCGCTTCTGGGCTCTGACTCTTCCACGTACCTGAAATTCCTAGAGTGATTGCGATGTATGCTTTCTGCCCTAGGGCTTCCTTGAGCATCTTTGCTTTCAGGATCTAACACCAAAAAAGGAATGTATCTTAAATTTATTCTATGGATTTTGAAAGTGCTGTGTTTCCACTGGAGACCTGACATTTACATTACCTCAAATACCCATGTCCTGAAGTTCCTATTCCCTCCTTTATGGGTAGTACGTGTCAGGTGGAGACTATTTGGAGAAGAAGAAAAAAAATCACTTTCCCTTTCCTCTTGTTCTCTCAATGACCTTTATTTCTAGAAGCTTAAATACTCCTGCAATAGCTATGTCCAACTATTATGAGCAAGATCAAAAATGCCTAGAGCCAAATATTTATGGACTTAAACACCGTATTTGGATAAACATTGGTAAGCCAGCAATAGCAAAAAAGGACACACATTTGTAATGAGTGTTTCTGTTTCTATATGAGGAGGAAGGAAGAGATTACATTGTGCATTGTACATAAGTCAACAGTTTTCTCTCTGCCTTTCTGGGACTTGTTAAGTGCTAGATTTTCTAAGTTGCATCTAGTTTTCCTGGTCTCATTTATCTCTATTGTGGTGAGAGTGCTGTAATTTTCTTGAGTTTGATGTACTGATTTCATTGGATTTCCTACCATGAGTGGCCTGGAGAGTCTTCTAGGACCAGAAGTAACTTTAGCAAAGACCTCTCTGGCCATGCCTGATCACTGCCACCCACTGACATCCATATGCTTGCTTTTTCTACTATTCTTTTTCCTCAGGTCAAGGAACCTGGTACTGAAATTAAGGTTACATAGGAATCTGGGGTCAAAATTCCCTCATGATTTTTAAAAATTATACTAGTAATTTCTGGTGCCAGCCAAGAGGAAGTAAGATTCTTACAAACTCTCTCACAAATTATAACTGGAACACTGGACAGACATCAAAAAGCAAGTATTTGAGAACTCTGAACAGTAAACAACAAACAGATTGGGGACTGAAGTCAAAACTCGAACAACCTATAACAATGGTGACGATAGTGGAGCAAACTAGTAATATATGGGACAACATGGATGGATGTCAAAAGCACTCTACTAAGGGCACCTGGGTGGCTCAGTCAGTTGAGTATCTGACTCTTGATCTCAGCCCAGGTCTTGAACTCAGGGTTGTGAGTTCAAGTCCTACACTGGGATCCACACTGGATATGGAGCCTATTTTTAAAAAAAGAGGGGGGGGCGCCTGGGTGGCTCAGTCGTTTAGCGTCTGCCTTCGGCTCGGGTCATGATCCCAGGTTCCTAGGATCAAGCCCCGTGTCAGGCTCCCTGCTCAGTGGGGAGGCTGCTTCTCCCTCTCCCACTCCCCCTGCTTGTGTTCCCTCTCTCTCACTGTGTCTCTCTCTGTCAAATAAATAAATAAAATCTTTAAAAGCAAAACGAAACAAAACACTGTGCTAAATGAAAACAAGCAGCTTCAAAAAGTCACATACAGAGGACTCCTGGGTGGCTCAGTCGGTTAAGTGTCTGCCTTCAACTCAGGTCATGATCTCAGGGCCTTGGGATCGAGCCCCCCGTCAGGCTCTCTGCTCAGCAGGGAGTCTGCTTCTCCTTCTCCATCTGTGCTCTCTCTCTCTCAAATAAATCCTAAAAGAGAAAAAAAAAGTCACAAGAGGAACAGGAGACCTTAGTTTCATCTGGTCCCAGGAATTCAGCTAGATAGCTATCAAATCATTCTGAACCCCTGTGAACTCAAACGGAGCTCTAAGAAAAGAATAGCTGCGGAGTAAGCCGCGGAGGGAAGGAGCCTCCATCAGCCAGCTACTGGAAAGTGATAGAGCAGCGTAGCACAAAATCTTTTCGAAATCTGCTCCAATGAGGGACGTTGCTAGGCGGCTAAGCAGGGGGCGAAACCCTTGCTGTGCTCTCAGTATCCTCAAGGTTGCAGGAAGACCATGGGTGCCTGAGTGGGGCAGAGCTCCCAGGCATCAGAGCCTGGAAGCTGGCTGCAATCAGCAAGCCCAGGAGTGGGCTCTCAGCTTGGGGTTGCCATAAACTGCAAACTACGGCACTGTCGGGTGACCGCTCCGCAAGCTAGGGCCCAGCAAGTGGCAGAACAGGTGAGACCCCCCTCCCCCCCGTTCTTCCCCGGGGGAGGAGTGGTGTGGGAGCACGCTGCAGGAGTCTGCAGGGTTTGGAGACTCGAAATGGGGTTGTGTGCCTGGGATAGAAACCCTTGGTTACAGGCTGGGAGAGCATAGTGTGGTCAGAGACCAGGGAGACAGGAGTGACTGACTGCTTTTCTCTGAGGGTGCACTGAGGAGTGGGGCCCCAATCTTTAGGCTCTGGGGCCAGAGACTAGGAGGCTGCCATTTTCATTCTCATCTTCTAAAGCTTCACAGAAAGCCTTCAGGGAACAAAAGCC
This sequence comes from Potos flavus, assembly GCA_028534135.1. Taxonomy (NCBI): domain Eukaryota; kingdom Metazoa; phylum Chordata; class Mammalia; order Carnivora; family Procyonidae; genus Potos; species Potos flavus. The sequence continues at coordinate 66,187,073 of CM052889.1, forward strand.
ACAGCAAACCAGAACAGATTATTTAGTCTGGCCCCCTGGTAAGGGTGGTGCAATTATTCCTGGGGCAAAGACACTTGAGAATCAATGCAACAGGCCCCTCCCGCAGAAGACCAGCAAGAACATCCAGCCAAGACCAAGTTTACTGATCAAAGAGAACTGCAAAACTCCAGCGCTAGGGGAATATAGCACATAGAAGCCATGGCTTCTCCCCCGTGATTTTTTAGTCTTTCAATTTTAATTCTTTAAAATTTTCTTCACTTTCCTTTTTCAACTAATTTCTTATTTTATCAACTCTTTTTTTTAATCTTTTTTAATTTTCATTTTTCCAGTTACATTCTATCCTTTCCATGTATTTAATATTATTTTTGTATCTATAAGTTTTTCTTTCTTTACAATTTAGGGATGCAGTTTCTTCTACAAGACCAAAATACACCCAGAATCTAGGGTATGGCTGTGTTCTATTCACCTGCCTGATCATATTTTCTCGCTCTTTTTGTTTTGTTAAAAGTCTTTATTTTTTTATTTTACTCTTTTTTTTTTAAGATTTTATTTATTTATTTGACAGAGAGAGAGAGATCACAAGTAGGCAGAGAGGCAGGCAGAGAGAGGGGGGAAGCAGGCTCCCCGCTGAGCAGAGAGCCCGATGCAGGGTTCGTGGGGCTCAATCCCAGGACCCTGAGATCATGACCTGAGCCGAAGGCAGAGGCTTTAACCCACTGAGCCACCCAGGCGCCCCTTGTTAAAAGTCTTTT